>CAMTDV010000012.1:95716990-96941950 GCA_947069175.1 Scalesia atractyloides
TATTTGATGTAAGATTTCTTGTAAATGATTAAAAGTAAATTAAGAAGTGGTTTTGACTATATGATGAAATTGATGATATATTAGTGTTCATGATCATTATACTTGTATGTATATGTAAGATTCTTGAACAAATTAGAGATTCGAGTAAGTGTTCATACATGACTTGAAATGGGTTTTGTATGATATGATGAAATTCATGTTATGTTAATGCTAATAAGTGTTAGAGATCATGTTGTCTACTTGTTTGAAAAAGTCTGCAGCAGCCTACCATAAGCTATGGTGGCTTGCCGCAGCTTACGGCAGGCAGCTGCTGTTGGAGACAGGACATTTATGTCGTAAGTCACGGCATAGAGCCGTAGCTTACGGCGGGTTTTCACACAAAAATGTTTATTTTGTTGTTTTGGGCCTCGGGTTTAATTCTTTACTTTATAAACTTTTTATAACTAACGTATTTCATAATTTATGAAATATAGGTAATGTTTTGGAGCACCGGATGACGATCAAGCTCAATAAAGAACCGAACACGATCAAAGTTCAAGCTTCTGCATTATGTCTAGTCATTTATAAAACTATTCAACGTTAATATGTTAAAATGTTGTATATTTTTTAGAGGTTTTATGAAACTCAAAATTTAGTACGGACGTGTATTTACATAACTACATTTAACTGCTAAAATCCTTATAGAATTTCAATTTATTAAGCAAGGGTTTTACACCATAGTTATTGAGAAAACCTAGGAAATTATAACCTCCCAACATTTTTTATTTTGAAAAAAAAATACACAATATTATATATGTTTTTAAGAGTTTTGAGCAAAAAAATAACAAAACAAAATGTCGATTAGCATGTCAGGGGACAGAGGACAAAGAAAATGTGGGAGGGACACAAGAAACAGGTGTGATTTTTTTTTCAAAAAAAATGCTAGGAGGGACACACAAAACAATTGGAGGAACAGGAGTGTCCTTAGAGTCGATTAGCATGCTCGAGGACAGAGGACAAAGATTTGGATCGTGACGTTTGGATATTCAGCAGATTAAATTTTTGTTAAAAGTTTGTTAACCTCTAGTCGTGAAATATTAGAAATTATGCAGTTGTTACTAGACCTTCTCTTTATAAGCCTAAACAATTCAATTTTGCTTGCTTGTCTTCATACATAATATGCATGAATACATATGATGGTACCACAAATTATTGAAACCAACCAACAGACAGTGATCACATGACCAACCTGCAACCTTACACTTGTACCTTAATAAAACACTATGTAATCAAGGTTGTACAATCGTACCACACAAGCTGTACATTGTGCTGTCAAAGTTGTACATACACATCATGAAATGCATTATTAAATTTTTAATACTATTATCTTTTTTCTATTATGTACTTCTACTATAAGTTCTGTATAAATATTCTTGTTATGTGTATTTATATATCAATTGTCAGTACTTAACAGGCAATAACTTTTTCACCCATCAAAACCAAATAAAATACAATACTTTTCTGATTAAATGAATCACTGAAGCATGCACACTTTAGATGCCATATGTTATTATTATTATTTTTTTTTGTTATTTTTAGGTGAAAAATATTTAATTATTCTCAATTTTTTTTATGTTGTGGAGCTTTTGCAAGGTTCACCTAAGATAAGTTAGGTTACTTATAAATGTGACGTGTTGCAGGTTCGCAAGTTTTAACAAATCCAAAAATCTTATTAAGCATATGAACTTGAACAAGACATATGTATTCATAGGTTGACAAGATCATAATATGTTTAGCAGGAAGAAAAAAAGGTCTTTTTATTTATTTATTTATGCATATTAATGCTTTAAAAGTACAAACTTATATATATTCTTGTATTTTAAAGGCAATTGTTTTTATACTGTATCAATTTGTATTTTAACCTTCAATTTGTTATAGAAGGTACCTAAATAGGTTGCTTGATCACATAAAAGACATATGTATATGAATAGATAAAAATAACGGGTAACTGACGAGCCTATCGATTTGATATGAGCATGACCTGAGTCTGTGTAAACCAAACCAAAGCCTGTGAATTTCATTTTAAGTTGTATGGTGTTTTTGAGTCCTGTTAGAAATTTGCACACCTGCTTCATTTATGACACAAGGCCAACCCATGGTCACCAAGTCACTTTGGACGAGCTAGTACATATGTAATGAGAGATGATGTTCTCTATGATAATGGATAAATATCGATGAACATGCACTAACAACTGAGGAAGAAAAATTATGTGCTTGACCCTTGTTAATCTTAGGCTAGGTTTGCTAGTCGGTTGTGTAAACTTGAGGAATGAGTTATCGACGGATATCTGACTAATATAAGTAGAAATCTTATCATAACGATAAACTTTACTATATAATCCCGAGTTATCGAGTTAGTAAAATCTCACACTAGTCCAACCATGGATGTACTATCCGGTAGTGGTCACCAATTTAACTTCTCCCTAAATGGGTATGTATCATCTTTGTCACATCTCGCTAAGCGAGCGGTGACCTCCCATTAATGTCTTAGTAATCACGTATTGATAGTGTTTACAAATGTCTCATTGAAATGGGTAGTGGCCGTCCTTTTAACTAAGTCTTCATTCCCATTTGGTTGGGACTGCCTCATTTGTGTAATCCATCATTGTTTGTCCATCTAATTTTGGAAACAATCATCTTAAGGAAAGATCTCATCTAACACTTTAACAAACAAATTTTACAAAACCATTTTTTTATAAAAGGTTTAGCATTATTCATAAAATTTGTATGGTTTTAAAACTTTGTTATTTATATTATATTATATATATATATATATATATTATATATATTCATATAGCATATTCTTGATGCCTTGATGAATGATGATCTTGAAGTTGTAGATAACTTGTCTTCATTGTGTGTTAATTTTCATGTGTTTAATAGTTCCATTTCTTTATTATGTAGTATTCCTTAAGTCATGTTTATTCTAAACGTTTTAATTTGATGTTTTGCTTATTATTTAATCTCCATCATGGTTCACAACAAACCTTTTACTTTCTTTCGAAGTCTTAGAATAAAAAAAATGTACACGCTTTAAACTTTCACCAAATTTGCATTTTTAGAAATAAATGTACGTTGAAATCCATTTTACCAAAAGATTTGGACCTCATATATAGAAATAAAATAACTTTATTATATAAACTGTCACACCATTAAAATAATAAAAACAAAAAGGTGGGGTATCAATTTACCTCTCACCATTTTTCCACTAAAGCATATGACATAGATGAATTTTGAATTTCTAGCCTTAGGTAACAAAAAAAAAACTTTTTAAACTAGTAACTAAACAAAGACCCCCATAAAAGCTTGACTTCTTACTTCAAGTTGAAGTAAACACAACAAACAATACTCCCCATCACCATTTCCTTTGCTTAATTATTGCCCCACAAATCCAATTCAACAACAGAATTGAAGACTTGATCTTTCTATACACAATGCCCAAACGCCCCGGATCGATCTTCGCCCGCTTCTTTTTCATGGTTTATCACATTCATGGTCAACGGAGACCCGGCCCAAGCTACGGCCCACCATCCTCCCGAACGAGGGAACAGCCGATAACCCGCTAAAGCTGCTGCTCCCCTCGCTTGAATTCTGTGATTTTCTTGATTTTCGCTGCTTAGGAGAGGAGTAAACGTCGAGGTCTTGGTCAACAGAGTTGACTTTGACTTTGACTACTGTTAACCGTGCAATGTTGCTACGGCAAAAGGGGCAGATCGGTTGGGGTAGGGCTAAGGTTGTCGGGTTGGGCTTGTTGTGGCAGCACAAAGCGAGTGTGCATTGAGCGCACATTTGGTGACCGCAATTTTGAACCTCGATTGCGCATAGTTGGTCGAAGCATATGCAACATAGTTGTGAATCACTGGCCTACAAAGAAGAATTTGGTTTAAAGTTAGTTGGGGAAGATTATCTTTCATTAAACTAATTTAAACCTAATGTAAACATGTGTTGCGAAAAGTCAACATAAATATATTCTGATCAAAGTCAAAAGTCAACAACTATGACCATTTCAATCTATAACAATCCAAAAAGTTTTGGATTTGTTTACTAACTTTCTAGTCTTTTTTGTGTTTCTGCATTTATTTACAATCTCTTGTTTTGGACCATATAGGAGGTGTTTAGATGTACACTTTGAAAGTTCTTCGCCCGTATTATACAAATCATAATTATATAATAAAGTAGTAATATAATAATTATTAACTATAGTCTCCGTATTACACCAGTCACAAAACGCGTATCCGAAAGACCCTAAAGTCCAAAAAGAAGATGAAATAGTAGAATTACCTCTGAGATGTCATCGTCGATGCACGTGACATCAGAGTGCGACGGGGATGACACAAGGAAGCCTGAACCCTTTAAAATATTTTTCTCCCGTTCTCTGTTAACCTCCATTAGAGCTTGCTCTAACAAGGCTTTTGCATCTTGATTAAGCTCGCTAATGAATTTTAACAGTGATGGCCACACTAATGGCTCAGCGGATGAAGGGTTTAGTAAAGCTGCACAAGCTCCGTATTTATGTTTTAAAGCAACGGTATACGGAATCCTCCTGTGTTCATTAAAAAAATTAGATTATACATTATTATTATTATTATTGAATCTTTATGAAATAAATCTTACCCGGCTGAATCTCTATGAAGTCGATCAGCACCCCATGCTAATAACTCACGGATGCATTCGATCGAACCCCCTCTTGCAGCCAAATGAAGTGGACTACTACCAAGAAGACTGCAAAACAAGATTAATTTAACAAACAAAGAAAAAATTAGCATATAAATTATACTTATTGAAAAAATTAGTACCCGTATCCACCGGTGGAGGCACAAACAAGCGCGCCACTGTCAAGAAGTATATGAACACATTCGGGTCGTCTTTGACGGGCGGCTAAGTGCAACGGTGTCGCCCCTTTACCGTCTCGTATGTTCACAAACCGCGAAAATCCCCTGAAATTCGAAATCCCAATTCAATTTATATAAATTTGATGGTTTGAAACAGTTATTAAAACCAAAAGTGAAGAAACCAACCATGAAACCGAAACGTGGGAGGTTCTCGCAGCGGAAAGAATAGTCTGCAGACAATCAGAGTGGCCGTAATAAGCAGCGTAATGCAAGCATGTTCTTCGATGTAGTGAATCAAACATCAAAATCTGCATTTGTGAATAAAATCATCATTCATTACTACTTTAGGCAACCAATTTTGAACACAATCATCATCAATCAATGTTTCGAAAAGGGGGATATTGACATACATTAGCCCCGACTTCAATTAGCTTCTCTACACACGCGATTTTCCCGTGCATTGCAGCCAACATCAATGGAGTCTAACACACATCAATCAAATTACACAAATTCAGTAAACAATATCCAAACCTTATTAAAAAAAATAAAAATAAAAACCGAACAAACCTGTTTTTGCCGATTCAAACAATCCGGATTAACCGATCGATTCTCCAAAAGCATAGAAAGAATCTAGATCAAACAAATCAAAATCAAATCAACCCATCGATCAAAGTACAAACATAATGTAACACCCTAGAGAAATCCCACGTCACCCAAGAGATACTAGGTACATCACGAACGATCAGTGGCGGATCCAGTCCTGTTTTGTGGGTTTCGGTTTGGAAAAAAAAATAGTGAGAACTTTGTATGATTTGGAAAAAAATAGTGAGAATCTATCAAAACGAACCCAAGGAAAGAAGTTTCTGAACCCGTCACTGTGAACGATTTTGCTCAAATATTACCAATGCATTTTTGACAGTTAAACGTGCTCAGGAGAAACTGATAAACATATCTGTAAGCTCCTCGTGAGCAAAGCAGACAATATTGATGGTGACGTTACGTAGGATGGTACAACAAATTACACCAAAAACAAATCCATGAGCTCCATACGAGCTAAGCAAACAAACAATATTGGTGACAAGAGTAGTCGAAAGTTACAACTAAACCACCAAAGTGAACACAAAGGCAAGAAATCAAAAGCAACAAACCTCGATCTGACCATTGGCAGCTGCTATATGAAGAGCAGAATGACGATCATAAACCGTAGTTTGTTGAGAAAGACTCGGATCTTTTCCCAAAACATTCTTAACGGTTTGCAAGTCACCAAACTGAACGGCTGCAAACAGCCCGTGTTCATCTTGTATCCTGCAACTGAGACCTTGTCCCATGTTGGTCGGTCACCGGAAACAGCCGCCGGAGACAGAGAAACCGGTGGTGGTGTGGTGAAAACCGTGAAATGGAGTGTTAAATGGGTTAGATATAAGTAGAAGTGAGAATGGAGATAAATGGGGACACTTCGGGCAGAGGTGGAGGAAGGTGGCGGACGGGCAGGAGAGAGGGTAAACGACTGACAACGGGCAGGTCTTAGTGGGTTACGGGCAGTTTTGGAGATTCCAAAATTTAGTAGTGGGTCCCTTGGTACCTTGCTTAACTTTAAAATGTATTTTCGAGGGAAAAGGGTGTTTAATGCTACCGAATTTTGTTTGGTTTTTTTTATTATTTATTAGAATAGTGAAGTTGAATAATTAGCTTTAATTGAGTATGGTGCTTTGTGTTAGCTTTAATTATTTTGGTGATTGTTATATCTTGTTATCTTTTTATGGGTATATCTTAAGTTAAAAAAGCTAAGTTTGGTATGGTGTATGTTCATGTATTCTTGTTTAGTTTTAATTTTACTTTTAAGGAAATTATATGATTTTATCCTTTTGGTTTATCAAATTATCTTCCTTTTAATTAAGTTTTGTTTATTTTGTGGTTTTGGTCCATGTGATTTTCATTTATTGTTATTTCAGTTGATTAAACGAACATTGTTTGTTTCTAAAGTTAAGGCTTTATTTAAAAGATGTTAGTACAAGTATGAGTTTTCAAGTGATCATAAAAGACTCTTTAAGACAACTCATTTACCATTATTTGAATGCATATGGATTGTGTAAATACGAGAGCACACCCTGACTTGACTCGGGAGTAGGGTTGTAAATGAATCGAACGAACACGAACAAGTTCTTGTTTATGTTCGTTCGCTAAGAATATAATGTGTTCATGAACGGTTCATGAACACTTACCGAATAAGATTTTATATTCGTATTTGTTCATTAAGGAAAGTAACGTGTTCACTAACATAAACGAACACAAATAAAATCGGCGAATATGACGATGACTAGAGGTGGATGGTGAGAGAGAGCGACGTTAAGCTTTAAAGTCCTGATCGTTGAATGAGGGTCGATAATATTTTCTTATGTGAATAATGAAAAGAAAGTGGAGCGATGCATAAACAAGGTGGAGATATGATTTTCCTATTTTAGTTGTTTAGGTAATGAGATAAATAAGAATAAAAAATGTAAAAAGTTTAGATAAAATAAATAAAGGCTAAAAGATCTATAATGAACAACATAAACAAACGAACATGAACGATGTTCACGAACACATTACCAAAAATTCACAAACATGACATCTGTTGGAGTTCGTTCATTTAACTAATCGAACAAATTTATTGTCCACGTTTTTCATTAATTAAAAGAACAAACGTAAACAAACGATTCGCTAAACATTCAATTCGTTTATAGCCTCGCTTGGGAGATCACACTTTTAGGGCTCCATTTGATAAAAACGTTATGACGTTGCATGGAAACATCTAATTGGTCTAAGGCAAACAATGTTCACACCCAACTGTAAGGCCCTTACTTAATTAACTAAAATTTTATAAATAATTTGCAATTAATATATTCAAAATGCAAATATAAGATCATTCGTCATTGTATGGTCACTAAAAATTTCGAACCATTTTCAAAAGGATCACTACATGTTAACGACATTTGATTGTGTTCAGTTCTTCGCTAAGTTTGATCGTCATCCGTGCTTCAAAACCATTATCTAAAGTTCATGAATTATCAAATATGTTAGTTATAAGGATATTATAACGTAACAAATTAAACCCGAAGGCCCAAAGCAATAAAATCAACATTTTGCCAAATAACCCGCCATAAGCTACAGCTCCCTGCCGTAGCTTACGGCTGATACTTTCTGTTTAAAACAACAGCCTCCTGTCGTAGCTTACGGTAGGCTGAGCTGCAGATTTCCAACATTTGCCCTTTTTACGTTAAACTCCGTAACTTTTCGATTATTCATCTCTTTCGCTTCAAACTTGTTTCTAAATGACCGTAAAACAATTGCCTATGTAATTAACCCAAAATCCTTAACACGACTTCTTAATTTTTACCACACACGCCACCATTACCTGGTTTGTGCGCGTAATTATTTGACTCGTTTCATGAGTTAAGCATCAAGCTCAAATCTCACCCATTCTCTCTGTACCTCCTATCTCAACACTGAGGCTTCTACTTATCTTAAAACACAACTTTACTTGTGGTGGGTTGTTATAGAAAAATCATTATATTCGGATTTACCCTCCGGTAAAGGCTCATTTAGTAGACAGCGAGCGAGCAACAAGCACCTACTCCTATCAAAATGAAAAGAAGCTGAACTTGAATTATTGATTTACGACAATAACTCGTTGGGATGTATTAAGCTAAAAAGGCGTGCGCCTCTCATTTTTATATTACCGGAGACGTCTAACTTATTATAAAACTCATTATTAATCTACCCTTAAGGGTTGTTTACCCAATTCATCGTCCGGGGGTATTTTGGTCGATTTTAGCCCGTTTAACTATGAAGGACATTTAAAAGCCTGTTTTGATCAAGTGGACACTTTTAGCCAGTATTCCATTTAAAATTTATTGTGTTCTTAAGAACATAATATCTCCAATTTAAATTACTAGTTATACCTCATTTGAGGTAATCCAATGTCCACTCATGACCCCATTAACTCTCATCGGACCCTAAGTCCTCATTAAGAGTTTGACCCATTATACATACCTGGCTTAGGTCAAAGCGTTGACTCTTTTTTGATACCTTGTATTTATTAGTTGCTAATTATTAGCAATGCATGTCCACACGCTATTATCCCTTATGGGCACAAAAGACAACAAACAATCATTATCATTATTGTCAAATGGTGATAACATCGCCATTTGACCCGTTAGGCCCAAATGACCATTTTACCCACCTCTTGACTTACCCTTTTTGCGTTAGGACGACCCAAACATTATGTATTACAAGAGGGTATTTATTTACCATCTCACCCATTTGACCGGTTACGGTTTACACCATGTGGTCATATTTCTTAAAAGTCATTTCTTTACTCGTTTGATCCATTATGGCTTACGCCATAGGATGTCTTTTCAAACTCATTATTTATTCATCAACACATGACCAAATCATCATTTTACCCTTTTTACCCATTATGGCTTACACCATAGGGTATCTTTCCAAAACTCATTGTTTACCACCAAATATGGTTTCTACCATTTTTACTCGTTCCGACCCTATATCAATTCGCGTCGGAACATCATATTTTAAAGACTCATTCCAATGCTAAGTCTCCTTATTCCTAACCAAATACATGAGTAGATATTCTATTTAAAATATGTAAGCTTTACTTACATTGTGTCCGATTATGCTTCTCCCACGTATTTGATCCTATTTGACCCGTTCCTTCTCAAGCTTCCACCTAGCTTATCAAGCGTCAAACTACCACTTATCATTCGCAAGATGGTTGGATTAGTCATCATTTATCACGACTATCCCACCTTATGGACTTTATATCAAAATTACAATTCGATCCTATTATAGGTCAGTTTGACTTTTAAAAGTCAAGCTGCCTATTAACATATGCAATTGCACTAATAAGTTCAACAAACTCATTTAGGCATTTTATCAATTACCCGGTAGGCGTTATCTTTAGGCTACCATTTTAACTAAATTCATCAACTAAGTTCATGCAATTGTTAACATCAAATTAACGTTATTTCAATCATTGTATGCTAATCTATCAATATTATACAAAAATTTGGGATTGTTTCATCACTATGAAACAACCCATTGCATCATATATATGGAATTTACCAAAACATAAAACTTAGCCAAATACTCTAAACATTCATATATACATGATGACTTCAAACATCATTTAACATGAATATAACATATGTTTCATTATATCCTACAAAACCCATTCCATGGCAAGTATGAACATGTACTCAAACTCATAGAGTATTCAAGTATCTTCCTATTACTATCATGCATGATGATTCTAAATACAAGTATATCATCAACTTCATCATATTATCATAACCCACGTCATAATCTACTAGTTAATCGTTTACAAGAAATCTTACATCAAATATTTCATAATTTCATTATGTCTGACGAAATTGAGCATACATATACACTCAATTTCATCTTTGAATCATAATCTAACAAGCTAATTGTAAGTATTTTCTTGTCTCAAGTTATGACTTTCACCAATCTAGGTTGTTAAACATATCTTATGATCACTAAGGCTAAATGATCACTATTTCATCATCATGCAAGCATTTCCTAAAGAAATTAGACTTTAATTTGATGGAATTGGATCAACAAGGGTTGCTCCCCTTTTTCTTTCTCTTGGACATCGGCCAGAATACACACTAGTGTGTATTTTCTTTTTACTTTTGCCTTTTTGATATCCTTACTTCCAGTTGTCCAAAATTAGTCCATAGGTTTAGTTAGATATTTAGTTTTGTCTAAACCCCCATATAACACTACTACCGTTATCATAACTATGTTTAGATGTTCCTAATCAAATTACTAAATTTGGGGTGTTACAATCTGATTCAATTTAAGTCTCACTCACCGAGCCTTTTTTAAACTTTACTTACTACAAAGTATTTGTTCACTTTAATTAGCGTTAGTTTTGATTATTTAAAATCTTACTGCTTATCCGGTCAATATTTTACCACTGATGGTATTTTACCTGTTCTTTAATATTAACGGGTTTAATTACCAAACCCGTTTTTGGGGGTGTCACACCAACCAACCACTCACCCTACCTAATTTACCTCCCTACCTTTCAATTAGGTACACGATGCCTAAAAGTTTACAGTTGTAGGTTATGATTTTTTCATGATTGACGAAGCGTCAAAATAGTTTGTAGGGGTCTTTAGCCTATAAGCTCCAACATATATGAGGGAATCTCTTTGATTCACTATGATAAGATGATGTTAACATTTCTTGAAAAAAAATACTCACAGCCTTATATGTGATAGCTCTAAAAATGTTTTTTTTTTCTTTGTGTTCTTATACTTGCATAACCATGGTTGTGCGACGAACCCTAAATTTGAATGTAATATCACCAAACCATATAGCTTGGTTTGATTGAAAACTCATGCTTTATGTTGATCATGTGATCATCACAAGTGTCCTTAACGATTAAGAAATCTCAAATATATATATTAAAAGTGAAGGTTCTTATAAAATGATGTATGACCATTGTTTTACACAACTTTCGGAATCGGTTCTAGCACTACAAAAAAACATGCAAAATCTCATATATGAGGGAATCTCTTTGATTCACTATGATAAGATGATGTTAACATTTCTTGAAAAAAAAATACTCACAGCCTTACATTTCGTGTGATAGCTCTAAAAATGTTTTTTTTTTCTTTGTGTTCTTTTACTTGCATAACCATGGTTGTGCGACGAACCCTAAATTTGAATGTAATATCACCAAACCATATAGCTTGGTTTGATTGAAAACTCATGCTTTATGTTGATCATGTGATCATCACAAGTGTCCTTAACGATTAGGAAATCTCAAATATATATCTTAAAAGTGAAGGTTCTTATAAAATGATGTATGACCATTGTTTTACACAACTTTCGGAATCAGTTCTAGCACAACAAAAAGACATGCAAAATCTCATATATGAGGGAATCTCTTTGATTCACTATGATAAGATGATGTAAACATTTCTTTAAAAAAAATACTCACAGCCTTATATTTCGTGTGATAGCTCTAAAAATGTTTTTTTTCTTTGTGTTTTTTTTACTTGCATAACCATGGATGTGCGACGAACCCTAAATTTGAATGTAATATCACCAAACCATATAGCTTGGTTTGATTGAAAACTCATGCTTTATGTTGATCATGTGATCATCACAAGTGTCCTTAACGATTAAGAAATCTCAAATATATATCTTAAAAGTGAAGGTTCTTATAAAATGATGTATGACCATTGTTTTACACAACTTTCGGAATCGGTTCTAGCACAACAAAAAAACATGCAAAATCTCATGTATTAGGTTGAAGGGAAATATCATGACCTCTAGTATAAATGATTTGTAAGTCTCTCTCAGCACATATCGCATGTAAAAAACAATAATTACAGAGCTTGCAGGATTTTGTTTAAACGTTATAAAAGTTTTTCAAATGATTTTTGGTCATTTACCATTTCTCAATTCATCACTTGGTCTTTTGTTATTCTTGAATCTTCGCTTTGTTGATAATATAAATCTCCATAACTTTCGTATTTCGTCACTTGATTCTTGAACATCACACTTGACTTGTTGATGATTAAATGCCCAAACACACCAAGGTCCATCCATGGTCTAGAGTTCCATGGTTCTATTGTTTTGTTCAACACTTTCAGATTTTATGTCCCCTTATACAACTGATGCATAATTTTCCTATGACATTGATTGTGATGTTTATATCCAACTTTTTGACTGGTTTACTCATTTGGTTGATCAATTGGACATCCTTTCTTGTGTATAAGGAATATAAGATATGAATAATTATAGCCTTTTTATCACATGCTCATATTTTTATTTTTATGATGGATGCACCATTTGCCTGTGACATCTGACATTGATTGTTATCTTTATATCCAACTTATTGACTGACTTGCTCATTAGGTTGATCAATTGGGCATCCTTTCTTATTCTTAAGGAATATAGGATGTGAATAATTATAACATTTTTATCACATATTTATATTTTTATTTTCATCAAAACAAAGGGAGCATTTGACAATGTGTAACCATGTATGCGACAAGTATGGAAGGGACCGACCAAAGGTAAGAAGAATTGTGTGTCCTAATCACCTTAACTTGTTAGGGTAAGAAGGGTGTCGAACTACGAAGGGCTTATGGTCGATGGGTTTAAACTTTGTTGATTACAAATGTTTATGAAGTTTGCTTATTGTGTCAAAAGTGTGAGTGAGAATCAATAATATGATTCCAATTGGTTTGTAAATCAAGACAATGATTTCAAATTTAATTATGAATTATTAAAAGTAACTAAAATGGATTTGTAAAAAATATCACATCCGTGTTTCATATTTATAAGTAACTAAGGCGAACTTATACGAATGATTTGTCTTTTTTTTTGAGAAACACAATTGATTATTTGAATTTGTTAAGTGAAAACCTAATTGGAGACATCAACACTCATCTAACATATGTAAAATGTGAAAGAAAGCCTTCACGATATTAACTTCAACAAGTATATGCTTTATGAATCAAGAAAAATTAACAAACCCTAACATGAATCAAAACTAACAGTAAGTATCATCTTACAATGTCAATGATGCAAGAAATCTTAACAATTATAAGTTCTAAAGTTAACCATTCATTTATGCAATTTCAATCAAACTCTTACAAAATTTAATGTTTCAAACTAGATGTGCAAGAAGAAACCCTAAAAACTTATAACCATACACCTAGGGATAATCTTGAAGATATTAGCCACTCATAACGGATGATTGATCTTCAGAAACTTAAATCTTGAAATGTGTGATACAATGCAAAATTGGACGAATTGGACCCAAATCGTCCCGTAGAAGTGCCAAGTTGAGAATTTCCAAAATATAATCAGAAACCATGATTGAATGAGTAAAAAAAGAATTATGCGCATCAATTATAGTATTGCGTCCTTGACGTTGGTAAAGGGGCATCCTGTACGCTAGAAGAAGCAGCAGGACACTAGGACATTTCTATGGACGCTAAATTTTGGATTTCGATGTCACGGACACCCAGACCCGGCATCCTGGATGCCCAGAGCCCAACTCTGATCATATTAGCTTCTTAGAGCATAGAGACACCCACCTTCATATATTATGGCTCCCATAACTCCTTTCCTAGCCCATGATATGTCCGTTTGAAGTTTTAAGGGGACGATGTATCAGTGTTTTTTTGCTTTGACAATTCCTTGCCTTGTATATTCTTGCAAAGGCCTCCAAAACACGTTGTTAATGTGCTTAGACTTGAAAATCACAAACACTCACAAGTAGTGAATGTGTTCCACATACAAATCACATAAAACACAATATTATACACGTTTAAACCAATATTTGACCGGAATGTCAGTATGCACCAATAATGATGATGCAAGAGGGACATTGATTACGAGGGTTGATTATCATCCCAACTTATCCCTATATGCATGCAAATCCAAACTAAGTCCAAAGATAACTTCGAATAACCATTGTGTGGAAGTCATCATATATTAACAAAGACATCTAAGAAATAATAAATCTTTGCTAAAGTTTGATTAAAAAGCAGAATCATTATATAGTTTTGCATCTATAATGTTTGTCAGGCATGTAAAAAAGTTACCATGAGATCGTCATGACTAAAAAGGATGAGGATATATTGGCATCTATATATAACACTAAGCTATTCGTAATTGAAAAAAAATCATATGACCGGCCTCTGATAATTACAGATAATAAACAAACTTAAAATCAATAGGCAAACACAAAACTCAAAATATTTGGGACATGTATCTAGGTATAGGACCAGGTAAGACTAATTTACTAAAAAATGTGGGCATGAGACATGTATGCTATTAGTGTATTAGGTGATGTCCGCCATAATTACGGAACATACATACATTGTTGGCTATCCGAATCATCAAGCCTAAACATTTCCCTTTATTTTTGTTTTCTTTTGTCCTTGGTAATAGGATAATCTAGTAACTTTTAGTTACTATATTTCTAATTAATTTGGGTAATAAAATTATAAAATTTGAAATAGTAAAGTATACTTGATACTTGATAGGTGATACACACCCATGGGTATTGGGACAAGCTTGAAAAATTATTTTTAAAATTGAGAATGAGATTGAGATTACAATAATCAAGTATGAGACTTAGACTCCCAATATTGTTCATCAACGCCCCTATCAATAATGTAAATGCTACTTATTAATGATTGGTGCATAAAGATTTCAAGAAACGAATTGGAAGGAACTTTTTTAATTTTTTCGAAAGACAAACACAAACTCCCGTAAAATCAAGTGTCCTCTTTTTGGAACTTGAATATTTATCACTTTAGTATGCATAAACACCTATTGTCACTAGGCTAACAGGTCATCAACGACAAATCGAAAGGAATTCCCAGGCATAATTAGATTATATACTTATTAAAATCCATTAAAAGAGTAGGTTAGGTTATACACACTTTGAAATATCAATAAAAAATTAATTTCTAATACATGCATTTATTATATAAATAAATATTAAAATTTATATAATTCAATTTCAAATATTCAAGTTGAATCGGTTTGAAAATCACAAAATCAAATTCCATTTGAAAACCGAATTTGAAATTTGATTTAATTGATTATCCAAATTTGTTTTTTTCGGTCTAATCCGAGTAACGAACATCCCTAAAAAAAGCCTAAGAAAACAATTCAACGAAGAGAAAAAAGTTAACCAACATAATTTAATAAACATTCCCTTATACAAACCATAAATACATGACTTCTTCTATAACATATCTTTTAAACATCACTGACCAAAGTAGGAAACATATAAAGCTACAAAATTTTATTTCGTCTAAAGTGTTAGTTTTATATAGGAATCATAAGTGCAAGAAGAAATAAAATAAATATATTCAATTTTAAAATAAATTGTTAGGTTTAAATGTTAAACCCACCATGAACTTGGACTTATGCAACACGCTTATACAGAGTATATCAAGACTTGTACTCGTTATCTAATAAATTATTGTGTATCTTGCTTCATTGGAGGTGATTGCCTTAGTTTAGATTCATGTATTAAAAAAACGATTATTTTATTTTTAAATTATTGATGGTGACGACGGTGATTATTTTAGTATTACACAATATTCTACAAGAATATGGGTGTTTATTTTATTTATAAGGCTGAATTAGTTAATTCTGAATAGTGAAACTTATTTTAACTATAAACTGAAATATGTTTTGCTTAACCAAATCTTACAGAAATAAAAAGAAAAAAAAAAGAAACTGAATAATCGTCCTACGTTCACATAAAAGAAAGAAATATGCATATTCATAGAAATTATTACATATTATAATAACGAAATACTATAGAAAAAGGAAAGAAAGAAACTGATTAATCGTGCTAATTTTATTTCTAAGCTAATGAACTGTTACTATCATGTTGAACTTGTTTAGTTTGGTTTTGATACGTTAATATTAACGTATCAAAACATCTAAATAAATAGAATGAATCTTTTTACTTAGTGGCGGATCTAAAAAATCATTATAGGGGTAATGTTTTAAAAAAAGGGGCAACGAAATCGAAAAAACGTCAAACTTTTTAAAATTTACACTACCGTCGGAGCGTTAAGGGGTAGCGGGGCTACCCCTTATTATAAGGGAGGTCCGCCCTTGTTTTTACCCCTCGAATAATAAAGCTTTTTTATAAAGTTAAAAAAAAGGGCCGTGTAATAGTTGGATCAAACATGATTTATAATCTCATTAGATTAATGATTAAAAAAGCAGACGGATCCAGAACAAAAAAAAAAGCATGTTCTAAACAAATTTAAAAAATTAAAGCCGATTTAGATAAGAGTTCCCTACAATGTGAAGACATAAGCTGATTTTATCTGAAGAACTATAATTTTATTTTTGATAGAATTGAATTTGCTATACAAAAGAGTGTTGCGGCGTAACTTGTTGCATGTTTACTTGCCATTATTACGTAATTTCTTTTTTATATTAAAGTGTAATTTTAATGTAGAGAACCGCAAAAATCATTTTGTTTCAATATAAAAATGGTAGGTTACTAGGTTATAGCTTAATGCATGGATTCATGAATAGAAAAATGAACCACATTCAACATGTAAGGTCTTAACGACGGAAAGTGCCACAAGGAAAATCAAGAGAATAAAGTTAATTAGGGGCCAATTTTAAATGCATCAATGTACGTAAACAATGATTCTTTATTTCTTACTCATGATGCAAGTAATTGATAATTCCTTGTTTTCCATATGAGGATATACCATGCGAAAAGATGTTTAGAGCTTGTGTACAAAACATGTATATTTATACTTCAAATCATAACTAATTACTAATTCAACTAATAATCATGCCGTGATTAATTAATAATCATGTCGTGCAGGGGCGGACCCACCTTAATAGAAAGGGGAGCTTGGCGCTCTGGCGGTAGTGTAAATTTTGAAAAAAATTGAGTTTTTTCGATTTTTTACCATTTTTTATAAAACGTTACCCATACGAAGATTTATAAAATCCGCCACTGATGTCTTGTTAAGTTTTTAAGCTCGAGATTGTAAACGAGTTCAATAACTTAAAAATAAGCTTAAATGGTATATATATTTATTACTAATATATCCACAACCAGCGAATAGTTCAAAGAAGTCTTTATACATATATTATTTTATGAGATGCAAGATTCAACTTATTATTCTCAAAAGGACGATGATTTAATTACTACGAATTGTGACACTATATAAAAGATTGTGTTTAGAATAATGTATATTTTTATTTCGTAAACTATACAAGTATCAGACAACTTTTGTGTAATAAAATCATTGTAATAAATTTTGTATTTGTATTATAAAGTATATCGAGTATCGATACTCTAATGAACCGAGTTATTTTATATAATGTATTCTTTTATGTCGTGAACTATACTACTTGCCGATTAGGGATCAGAATGGTACCGGTACTGAAAAAAGAGAAAAGTTGGTACCGGTACCGAATATACCGGCTCAGTACCGGTACGGTACCGGTGTTTTACCCGTAAGTACCGAAATCGTACCGGTACTGAAAAACGAAGAAAATGGATACGGGTACCGAAAATACCTGATACGATACGGTATCGGTTCGGTACCAAATGCTCATCCCTATTTCCGATACCGCGCCGTAACAAAATGAACCACACCAATAGTAATCAAACAACATCGGTGCGAGTATCGTTATTCGTTTTTATGGTTTTCAATCAGTGTAACATATTTTGTTTCTTTTGAATATATATGTTTAATAATATCTTGAATATATTGTTACGACACGATCTTTTTATGGGATATTGAATTTAAATAACCCAACTTTACCAATTAGCCGATAAACTCCCAACTTTCAATTTGTACACTAACACTCCCAACTTTCAACTTATGGCCGATAACACCCCTAACCAACTGAACCCTAACCCAGTTAGTTGATGTCAGCCACCACGTCACAAAAAATGCCACGTCATAAAAATGTAATGTCACATCTTATGCCACTTCATCAAAAAAATGTCACATCAGCCGCCACATCATATGCCATGTCATCAAAAAATGCCACATGAGCAAAAACTAACTGGGTTAATGTTTAGTCAGTTAGGGAGTATTATCGGCAAATAAGTTGAAAGTTGGGAATGCTGGTTTACAAATCAAAAGTTGGGAGTGCTGGTGTACAAATCAAAAAATTAGGAGTGTTATTGACCAATTGTTGAAAGTTAAGGTTATTTAAATCAAATATCCTTTTTTTATTTACATTTTTCGTAGAATTTTTGTTCAAAACCTAACCGCCGGAACACAAGTTTATAACCCCCTGGTTTAGTTCTGGTTTTCCAAATATGATTAAATTCAAGACGACTATCTTTCAAAATCAACTTATTTTTTAAAGCCTTGAAAATGATTTTTCTAGACGAAATGGCTAGTTTTTCATCCTTAGTCAAGCCGTCAAGGCATAATTGCTATTTTCTTACTTATATTATTTATTTAAATTTAAATTTTATTTTTCAACATTCGTTTTTTTATTTTGGACTCTTCTTTTCTCGTTGGATACTTGCACCTGAATTACTATTTTCTTACTTTTGTTTTATACCTTCGTTTGTTATTTTGGAATTTTGGACTCTTTTAAATTTTATTGGTTTTGGCCGTTAAAGAGATATTTACACAAAATTGGAAGATAATAAATCAGTAGCTCATTTTCAATTATATTGTGCTTGTGGTAGCGATTAAATTCCCAAGAGAAACTCATTTTCAATTATATTGTGCTTGTGTTAGAGCTTCACAAATTTACAAGGTTAGGAGAATGAGGGGAAAAGGATACATGCTCATTATTATAACGTGTTGGTGAATATGGAAAGCAAAAAACGATAAACTATTCTCAAGCAAAGATGTCAAGATTGTGGACATCATAGGCAATCTGAAGGTGTTTGTTTTTCTATGGGTTGAAAATAGTTTTTCAATAAGTCTACTGTATGGTCGGGTTGATGTAAGTTTAGGTTTATGTAAATTATGTGTATGTTGTGAGGTTGGTTAAGTCGGCCTTCCGGTTTTGGCGGTTGGTCTTGTTTGTAAATGAAACGAACGAATATGAATAAGGTCTTGCTTGTGTTTGTTCGTTATAGAATGAGTATGTTCATGAACTATTCATGAACGCTTGTCGAACCATATTTGTTGTTCGTGTTCTTTCATTAAGAAATTAATGTATTCATGAACTATTTATGAACACTTACAAACGCAAATGAATTTAAAAATGAACACAAACAATGTTTATTAACACAAATGTATACACATGAACATACATTTATTTTAGAATGAAATCTGCATTTTCACTACAAAAATTAGGTAGAATCCATCAAAAATATATATAATCACTTAACATAATTATTCAAACACAACTAACATAACTGTAGAAACATGATTAACACAAAATTAATTTTGTCAAGTTTTAACACAAGCATAAATTGAAATTGTTAAATAAAGGATGTTATGGGAGACATAATATAACTAGGATTTCAAATTTTTAAAGAACTAAAAACAATAAAACAAAATACAACATGTAAAAACTTTTAAACGAACAAACACAAATGAATATAAATGAGTAAACATAATACATTACCAAACGTTCACGAACATAAATGAACAGACGCACCCTCTATTCATGTTCGTTCATTTAACTTAACGAATGAAATTTCTTTTTCCTGTTCTTTCATTTATTAAACGATCAAACATAAACAAACTGCATGCAAACAGTTTACAAACTGTTCACTAAACCTTCGATTAGTTTACAGCCCGTTAGCGGTTGAACCATAGCCTTTTGTTAATATAATTTACCTTTTAAAAAACTAAATTGAAAGATAGAGTACCATTTAATGGTTTGTACATATTTAATAATATTAATTAAATACCAAGTTAGATACGTGTATTAAATACCTATTTTGCACCTTTGGTGAACTATTTTGATTGGCCCACATGGAACATAAACCAATTTTTCAAAGTATCTTAATAAAATAATATTTTTGTTACTCCAAAGTCATTTAACTATAGTGTTTGAGTTATATGTATTTTTTTAGTGAGACAAATAAACGTTATATAAATCTTGGTTACAAGTGATTATTTTATATCACCTAATAAAACGAGATGACCAAGTAGTTTTTCTTACTACACCTTTATAAAACTCGAAAGCAAATAATGTTATTTTAAATTTTATATTTTTACAAAGCCAAATTGAAAAATATCTTGTACAGGTGAGGTGTTGCTTTATATACAAAGATCTTTTTATCTTTGAAAACGACATACAAAATTGTACAAAATGACCCTATGACTATGATATAATACGCCTTATATAAAAAAAGAAAAAAAAATTAAGCGATTCTACATACTGTTCATGCGGATTGTGACACTTCCTGATATTATGCCCCGATGTGTTTGTTTTTTAGTCGGATATTTTTATCCTTAACAAAAGATATGTTTTATTTACATATCAAATTCAAAAGGTAATTAACTTTGTGAAACCATTTTTTATTTCCAATTGCAACGTGTACTTTTAAATATATATATATGTATGTGTGTGCGTGTGTACGCATTAAGTTATATTTTAGAATTAGTATTTAGGATTTGTGTTTTGTGACGGACCATTAAATCAAACAAAAAATAAACGTAAAAACTTTGAATTATGCACACGCGTTACGATGTCTTAACTCACAAATATTGGACAAAGATATAGAACACTGGAAAAGAATAACTAAGTTGGCTAAGGACCCACGGGTTATGACAGCGTCGTTAAACCGTCAAAATATAGACGTAAACACGCTGAACCACATAAGTGCATTACAAGTGTTTAATTGCAAGATTTAGAACGAAATTTAAATTTATAAATTTTAAAAGATGAAAAGTGTAGGGGATTAAAGTTGAAAGTGTTGAGTGTTGGATTAAAACTGAAAGGTAAAGAGGGTGAAATTAAAAATTGAAAAGTAAGGGGTTGAAAGAAAAAAAGAATTGTGATTTTGTGAGGGAGAAAAGTTGGTAAATTATTAGGGACAATTAGGTCCTTCTTCGATTCTTATAAGGAGGTTTTTCTCAGATTTATTGGTGGAGATAGATATGATCGGGCGGTTTTCCGCTGGTGGCACGATGATACTCAGTGGTCCGTCAGTTGTCCAAATTTTTCGTTAAGAAAAATATATTATTTATATATAATGGTTAGGGGTGTTCAGAAAAAAAACTGTAACCAAATAAAACCTAAAAACCGTAAAACTGAATAAACCGATCCGAACAACGAATTTGGTTTTTGGTTTGGTTTCTAACTGAAACCGAATTGTGAATATGGTTTTTGGTTCGGTTTTTTGATCCACATTTTTTTAATTTTTTTTCGGTTTATTCGGATAACCGAATAAACCGTTTATTTAATTAATTATTCAATAAAAATAATAATGTTTAATAAACTATATACAATTTATTAGCCAAAATACTAAGTCTAATATCTAAGTATATTTGTCCCCATGGTTTGAAGATTATTTATATTTTGTGCCATTAGACTTATTTACTATTTAAAGTTTCTATAATCTATGTTTTGAAGTTTTAATTTTGTGGTTGTGTGTATAACTATTTTATGGATATGTTTGTTTTATTTTGCTATGTTTTTCGTTTATATATTGTTAGGTTTAATTTCGTTGTTGATTTGATATTCGGAAGTTAGAACACAAACATATATAAATTAGAAAAAAAGTACTTAGGTACAATTTGGTTAAATTTGGTTTATTTGGTTTCTAACCGAAACCAAACCGAATTGAATTTGGTTTGGTTTGGTTCGATTTGCATATTGCTAATTTGGTTTGGTTTAGTTTCTGGTTTGAGATATAAAATTTTGAAAATCGAATAAATCGAACCAAATAAACCATAAACCGAATCGATAAACAACCTAATAGTGATTACTTTTTCTTAATGGCATTTATAATAGTTACTAAAACAGTAAAATTAGCTTTATCCAAAACCGGAAGAAAGATAACCCAGTTTAGTGATTAATGGTTTTGTTTCTGCATTACAAAGGCTTTGGATTTATTTATATTTTTTTTACCAATATCAAGCCTTTGATATAAGACACGTAACACTCAACAATTGAGACAAATTCTGATTAGTGCATGTACCCCCTTGTCTTTCGGCTATTAACACCACCACATGATGCATGATTAACCACCCCCTTCTTTTTAACGTTATTTTCACGAAATTAGTAAAATAACGTAAAACTTAGGGCCTTTTCACTTTTGCCCCTGAACACCCACACATATGTACATAACATGCGAATACCGCAAAGCGGCCTATTATTCATAGTTGTTCTAATGGCTAATTTTATGCAAATATCTGTTAATAAATATTAGAAACTGATATTGACTCATCATAAAATTTTAATCATCATAGTTCCAACATAAAATTTTAATCATCATAGTTCCCTTTATTATAGGGCGAGTTAAAACTAGAGGAGCACAAAAAATCTGAACTCAGATTCGAATCTGAAAAAAACCCAAACCGGGGTTTTAAAGACCGAACCCGACCCTACCGTCTGGTCCGGGTATCCATATTTTCATCAGTACCCGAACCCGAGTTTTTTCGTAACCGGGTTTTAGAAATACCCCCACCGGTTTTATGAATATCTGATACTGGGTTTTAAAAATATGCACTTTGATTATTTCTAGTTTCTAGTAACATGTAATTTTGTTACATTAAAGTTTTATATAATTAAAGTTCATGTTTATAAACCCAAAAATAAAGTGGGAAACAAAAAAACTAAAAACTTCATGTTTATACCCATCCGGATTTTTTAATTCCCGTCCGAGTTTTTTTTCATACCCGACCAATACCTGAACCCGGAAATACGTATTCTAATACCCGGGTATAGAAAACCCGAACTCAGGTACACGGTAGGATTCTACCATACCAAATCGACCAGAGCGATACCCGAAAATTCAAAACCCGCATACCCGTACCTGAGTACCCAGGTATTAAAAAACCTGGTTTGTGCACCTCTAGTTAAAACCAATCAACATGCCAGCTTTATTTATTCGTCGTGGTCCAGATGGTCTAGATTTGTTGAACCTGTGGGCTGGGTCCAAGGTTCAATCCAGTTTTAGATACATTCATGCCAAAAAAATTATATACATGTATTATTGGGCTGCATGGCCTCAATGGCTGGGTTACTAGACTACTAGTGACATGTTTGGGCTCTGATAAATAAGGTGATGATAGTTGGAGTAAAAATATAGCAATATATTTTTAATAGAGGTGGACAAAAATGGTTTTGGGCCAAACATGGTTGGTTTTAAAACCAGTTTGGATCAATTCAACGAAATTAAAACCATATTGGCCCATAATGGATTGATTAAATCGCAATGGCGGATCTAGTCCAAAATTTTAATATATCCTAAATTTATTTTTTGAATCGGAGATATCCTTTGTATAAAACCGAAAACTATAGAAATTGTACACCACGTAGATGAAGCTAAGGGGTATTTTTACACTGCGTAGATGAATTTAAGGGGTATTTTTACACTACGCAGACGGATTTGAGAGGTAGCCCATGCTACCCTTGCTTCTACACTACCTCCGCCCATGCAGATCAGTTGAAAATTCAATGTATTATATAACTAGCGGTTCTCCTAGACTAGTTTCAACGTATTCTCTAACTAGCGGTTCTCCTAGACTAGTTTCAACGTATTCTCTAACTAGCGGTTCTCCTAAACCTGTTTAAACTGGATTCATAGTATATACATTTAAACTACTTTTAAAATGGCGAATTGGATCGGATCCGAACCGGTCTCACCAAACCGGTTTCCAAATCGGACTTTGATCAGTTTAGGATCCAGTTATGGATCCGGTTTGGTCTTATATGATAAATGTGTTTGAATAATTAGACACACCGTATACTACGTGTATACATGCAAAGAATAATATATCATATGTACATGTATACATCATATTGTATATTTATATGATCATACACATACAAATATTAATAAATATATCACTTCTGATTGGTAATAGACTTGAATGTAATATTGATACAATGATACATTAACAATGATCAAGCGTTATCAACACTAGTTATTTCTCTTGAATCATCATCATCATCATAATACTCATTATATCTAATAAATAGTAAAACTAAAGTAGGGTCTGAGGAGTGTAAGATGTAGACAACTTTATCTTTACCGTAAGAATAGAGAAACGGCTTTCAGTAAGACCCACGGCTCGCTATGCTATTCCTCTTGGTTACAACCTCATTTATAACTATTAATCAAGTGACCCTTGGATCGGATAATTCATTGCGTGATTCAACAATACAATATTATACTAGCATTTTATGTGGATTCTGTTTATTTTCCCAATATTAGTCATGGGTTAATGTAAAAATAAAGGTGATGATTTGAGTAAATATCGGTATACTAAATAATTCTTTTAGTTATTAAATTCCTTTCACGACAAAAAAAAAATATATAAGAATGGCATGTAAACGGACAACAAGCTGCGCCGCAACTCCCTCTTTTATTAACGGCAAATAAAAAAACTTCTATCGAAATAAAACTTTTGTTCCTTGGCGTCAAGAAATTGTTGTGCACCACTCTATCCAAAAAAACCAACATCTTCAGGAGCAAGGGAACTAAAGGTATCAAAAGCAAAGGAAATGAAAACATGTTGATTATCAGTACAAGTTTTTTCATGCTTAGCAACTTTCCCTGATTATGCCTTCAACAAAGCCTGACCAGCCACGAAATGGGTTTCTCTGAGCCCAACAAAGGGGGGGGGGGTTACTCCGGTAAGGTCCACACAGGCGTGTTTCCCTCCTGCCCAACCGAAAACAACAATAAATAATTTCTATAGTAAATATGTTAAGATTGACACAAATGATAAAATATTTTGATTTATTGTGCTTAAAAATGTAATCAAACTAATATTAGTTATTTAGTTTGCTCTAAATTGCTAGGTTTGGATCGAAATGTGCTATGTTCGTGGTTTATTTATCGTGTCCATTATATGCTATCTTCGGCTAAACATTCTTTGACTAACTATCGATAAAGAATAAAATAATCGAAAATTATTGTTTAGTTTGTTCATTAGAATAAAAATACAGGACAACTAGCATCAAAAGCAACGTTGGTATAAACCACAGATAAAATTAAAAATATTCCAAACATAATCCTAGTGCATTGGTTGCAAAAATATAAAAACAATATGAACACGGGAGATTTATGTGTTATTCATTTTCGTAAAGTTTAGGATAAATATGATAAAAATGAATATGCCAAGGCCTATTTAATATACGATATAAAGGAAAAGAAAATAGCATTTTTTAACTATCAACTTTTTATTTATATAGCAGTTTTTTGTTGTTAAAGAAAAGCAAAGTAAAATTTGTTTTATCGTCGTTTTCATCAATAATTACATCAAAATTACAATCAACAGCTACTAGAGAATACAACTTAAACCGCTAACATCTACGAACGTTGTTAGGGTCAGCATAACTCGTGTAGATTTTGAGTTAAGAGTTCAGGTTGCTTCTCGCGTATCCGTGTTACTCGTTCAGTTAGTTCGCCCTATTTTGCATTGATAATGCGGTTATACTCAACCATTTGTTCTAGTAGACGTCCAAGTTACGCTTCTTGCTTGAGTTTGTCATTTTTTACCTACGAATCGATTTATAAATTAGAATTTAATATAGCTATTATAATACATTAATCCGCAATAATTAAAACATACTAATGTGATTTGATAAACCTAAGTTCATACATGGTGCTAATATGTTAGGCTCAGACAATCTTACGTAAACTGGTTGCTTATACTAAGCCATTACAATTTAGTAAACTAAGATTTTATCCATTATAGCCTTTGCACGCGTAACTTTTCACATGTTCAAGGTGTGGGTTATCACAAAGCCTAACGACCCACATTCAGTCCCACCTAAAAAGGGCAGCCCAAATGAAGCAACAGAACAAACAGAAACACATTAAACACCCAAAGAGTGGACTACACTACATTTTCGGATTACAACCCAACAAAGTACAAACAACACAAACAGTCTAATGCATAAACCAAGCAGGCCATCAACATATCAAAACTGTCCGAAATGAATCTCCAAACAACATATCAGCCAAAGCCAAGAAATGGCATTAAACGCATGTAACACATGTAACCAAGTCGAATACAAAGCCAAGACAATGCCAAGGCTGAACTAAAGCCAAGTCAGCCAAGACAAAGCCAAGTTTGAACCAAACCAAATCCAGCCAAGACAAAGTTAAGGCTGAAGCCAAGCCAACGCAGCCTGACAAAGGTAAGGCTGAACCAAAGCGAACACAGCCAAGACAAAGGCAAGGCTAAACCAAATTCAACGCAACCAAGGCAGAACCAAAGCCAACACATCCAATACAAATTCAAGGTTGAACCAAACCCACTTAGAGATAAGAACATCCAAAACCTCTAAAAACCAACTGCAAAAATATATGTAACTATGTAAGTAAGAATTAGAAAAACAAACTAAGATCCCAGACGTAAAAAGACAAAATCAGCTTATAAACAACGCGGCAAAGAAGAATAAAAGGCGTAGGACACGTATACAACACACGCATCGCAAAATAAATAAAATCCAACCCACAGGACAAACATACAACACAAATATGCAACAAAAATCCATTATACACAGTTTACAGGTACACAAATCATATGAACGAAAGCTAAGGCAACTAAAGAAATATATGGGTGCACCAAAACAACTTAACTTAGGCTGCCAACACAAAACCAAGGCGGAACCAAATAGTTAAACCAAAGCCAAGGAACCCAAAACTAAACAAAACCAACATAACTTATCTAGCCAACACAAAGGCAAGGTTAAACCAAAAAGATTACAAACATCCGCCTTAAATAACTAACACACAAACATGTTGCTAATTCATAGCAGATAAAAGAACCATCCAAGTCAGGTAACACAAATGCATGTACTCACAGGTTAGACGAAATCCAAGCCAAGCTCAGAAGCCTTGGTTGCCTGCATAAAAATGTTAAGCCCAAACCAAAGCACAATCACAGCGACACGCTAGGATGAAAATCCTATCCATCGTCATCGAGTACAAAGTACAATGCACCAGAATAGACCAACTTTTAATCCTCATAGGAAAACAAAACAAACACCAAACGTCTTGGATGAACCATAAGATTAGCATCCCCATCGACATGAACCGATAAATAAACATCTCGGATTATACAGAAAGTAAACATCTCAACGACATTAACCCACAAATAAACATCACAGCCCAAAGTTCAAAATAAAAGCCTTGGATAAACTCAAGAGTAGCATCGCCATCCTGACGAATAAGCCTTGGATGAAGACATACGTTTCAACTTAACTGGCAAACCCTAAACAACAGATTATAAAAAGAGATGTGGTCGAAACAAGTCATATAAGACCATCATATCCCCAAAAAAACTTAAACCACACACAAAAGAATTTAATGCAAAAATCAGTTAAAAAAACATACAACAACATCAAAGCCCCAATCACCATAATCGAAGCAACAACAAAAGAACCTAGCGATTCTGGTCGGTACAGGAAAAATAACGACGGAAATCGGAAGTATACTCTGACAAACAAACCCAAAACATAAAAGAAACGTAGCCGCAAAGGTGTATTACCGGAGAACGATTGAATACGGTGGCTCAAGAGCTGCCGCTACTGCAAAATATGGGGTGCTTACAATTGAAACAACCCCACACCAAAACCAATATATACCCCAGACCATGATACAACACCCACAACACAATTAAACACATAAAACCAAAACATCATAAGTTACAACCACACAATGCAAAATATGTTGATAAGTCATAGTAAGGTGAAGAGCATACACGTACATTTGTAACAGTTTCAATATATAAATCATACATTGATATCCTATCGTAATGTTTTTATCATCATTAGATATGGTAAAATTGTTAGTCAATTATTTCGGAAACATTGTTACAAGTATATGAAAAAATATCATAAATTTAAAATAATAAAAGAGCATTAAGTGTATGTCACTAGTATGCCAAGTATATGAAAAAATATTAAAAATTTAGAATAATCAAAGAGCATTAAGTGTATGTAACTAGTGTGCGAGATAAGGAAAATTGCCATATAATTCTTTGTGCTTTTAAATGTAACTAATGGAAAGACTTGTGCGTTGCTGCAGGTAATATATGAAAGAGAAAATAAAAGTGTTTCAGGTTAGCCACAAAAAGAAAACAATTTTGCCCTCTAGTACTAAAATATATTTTCATTACTCATATAACATCAAACGTATTCACAAACTCCTCAAACGAAGACGCATATAAACGAGTGGAACTAATTTACACTTTCCATTTAAAATGAGAAAAAGAGTTTCGTTCATTCTAAGTTAGTTCAACGGTTAAAAGTATAGTTTAGCACAACTTCTAAAATTAGTTCATTCTAAACTAAAAAGAACCTGAGCCCGAATGTTAAACAAAAACAACAATTAGTTCAGACATGATTATAGATCAACTCAGACTACCAGTGCCGACTCTTATAAAAAGCAAACATAGATGATTCAAAATAAATATAAAATTTTATTCATTCTTGCTAACAGTATAAGCTACTAGTGGCGGACCTCATAAATATTTTCAAAGGGTGTAGATGAGGGGTTTAACCACCCACCACCCTTAAGCTACCTAACATCAAAAATAATGACCAGAAAAAAAACGATTGAGTTATTCAAGGTGCAACGACGATTTTCCCGACTATTGAAGGAGGATTGAAGGAATTGAATCGATTAGAAACTGAAGCATTCAATCATCGTTGTAGGAAGGCTGAAATACCCTAATTAACCCAGTGGTGTCTTAAAACTTTGGGTGAAATACAAATTTAATCCCTCTAAAATGGCTTACACATCCTTGTAAATGGTGCTTCATAACTTGTAAGTATGGTAAAATTACAACCTTGTCCATCACATTTGATTTATATAGTATTATAGATAAATGCTTCAAGGGAAATACGAAATACGAACTAGTTGAGCAGTCAAAGGGGACCATTATAAATTGAAGTCAAAGACACAAGATTCAAAGTGCCATATCAGTTTTCTTTATCTACTTTAAGGGAAGAGCGCCCGGCAGCTAGACGAGCAGTACCCTTTACCCGTACCCAAACACAGTCCCTGATAGTTTGGGTAGGGTAGGCGGGTATGGGTTGGGTTAGATAGTTATCACTTGGTTATATGTGAGTGTTTGTTTTCTTTTTGATTTTTTTACCATTCAACGATCAAATGCTTTTTTTTAAATCTTTACCTCACTATAAATACATAAATAGTCAAATGTATTATTACATCGAACCTTGATTATTAAGAAACCATTCCCGTGTGCCAGAAATATCTGTGAATTCAGATGCCGACTCTGACGGTTATTAAGCGTTGATGTTTAGTTTATTTCTCTTGTTTGTTTATGTCAAATTACATAGTTTGTTTAAGTTTTATTATTTAGTTTGTGTCCTTATGTAGTTTATCCACGTTTAATTATATAGTTTATCCATGTTTAATTATCTAAAACGTATGCTTTTTAATTTTAATTATGCATTTTGGTATTTCTATTTATGTAAGTTTTATACAATTTTGTGTTTTTTTATATTTTAAATTCATTTGATATATTTATCTATGTAGAAAAAAAGAGGTTAACCTTGTGACAACCCGTAACTTCGAGGTAAAAACCGTTTGTTTCACCTTACAAATTAATTATATTTTTGTCTAGATTATAGTGTATCAATGAATATTAAATCCATATCGTATTGCCAAATCCATAACGTGTTGAACCGATTCGAACCATTTGAACCAAAGCATATGTCTCACTTATTGATTCAACCCACTCGCATAACTCGAACTTATGAGCCCGAACCAACATGATTATTGTGCGTTTACATTAATTTATTAATTATATATTTGTATTAATTGACTAAATATATATTTATATTAGTTGTTTAAAAAAAAGAATGAAATAAAGGTTTATAAACAAAAAAATTGTCAAAACTGTGATCTTATTCGATTGGCGGCTAAATGGAAGGTGGGTGCAGCCCATTTTAGTCTAGAGTCCAATGTATCATTTTATGTTTTTGGACCTTTAATTGTTTTCCTTCCGCCCATGCATGTTCCACCGCCCCATACACCTTTTTGTTTAATTACATAATCATTAATCACTGTAACACAACTTCTCTAATCTAAACCCTAAGAACTACAAACTGCCATAAAACCTGCTATCCCTTTTCCCTCTTCCTCTATTAACGCAAGGCAGCCAAGAACTCTAGTCTCGTCAGTTTCAAGTTCCCTAGCGACTTCCCACAAGTATAACTTGGTAATTTTATAGTTTAATTCTTGATTTTTTTATATATCTTGGCTGTGATTTCTTGAATTACATGATATGATGATTGTATGAAGTGTCAGATGCTAGAGATCATGTGTTTATAATGTTTGGGTTGTTGTGTGTTCGGTTAAGCCACTAGGATTTTCGTTACGGGTTATATCTTGTGTTTTGTGATAAGTATATAAGTTCAAATATGATTCTTATTTGGTTATCTAGGCGGCGTTTTCTGATTAGATAATGATTCTTGAAGTTTGACGCATACGTGTGTTACTAGAAATTATCTTGTTGGGATTGTGATGAATCATGGGTTCGGGTATGTCTCGCGGGTGTTGTTTATGGGTTTAACTTGGTGGTTAGTGTTAAATTGGTAATTACATGATCATTTATGATAAAAATCTGCTGTGAATAAGGTATATGGGTTATTGGGCTCATCAATTGATCGTTTGTGGGTTCGGGTAACAAAACAGTTGCAGTCCAGAACGTTACAGCTGACTTTACGCGGCTGTAACCAGGTCAAATTTTGTCAAAAACTGATTTTTCTTGAGCTTAGGGTGAACTTCCAGGAAAACTCTTTCAAATCCCACTAGAATTGCATTTTCGATGAAAATTGAATGTTTTATGAATTTTCCGTATCAAAGGTTCAGGCTGCGTTTTCTGGCAGAATTTGCAGCCCATTACTGTAACATCCGTCAAAAACCGGATTTACCAAACCCGCTCCGTTTAATAACTGAACAATCAGTTAAAAATTTCGTTGCGAATTTAATGCCCAAAATAATTTTAAACGATACATAATTAATAAGTATATTGGAATATATAATTTGTTTTTGAAAAAACTGTTAAAAACAATGAAATAAAAATAAAAAGCAGTTGCCGGGGTTCGAACCCGGGTCAGCCAGCATTTCACCAAAGTCTTATCGCGCACACACTCAACCACTGCGCCACTTATGTTCCTTGTTAATTATTGGAGACAATTAATACATATTATAATTCTCGAATTCAAATAACGACGCGCCCAATTGCAGTCGTCGGAAATCCCGGCGATCTCGAGAGATTGGACGGTTTATTCAAGTCTTAACGTAAACATTAAACCTACATCGGTTATAACCGACGTCTGAACCCGCGACGCAAGTCATAACCGCCGGAAAACGTAATGACTTTGAATCAAGTCTGAAATCCGACTCTATACATCTCGATTCCTCCCTATAAATTCACCCACAATCCACTGGAAGCCTTTTCGCTCAAAACCGCACCCTTTCTCGACGAAAATCCACTCGCCGGAAAATACCTGCAAATCGCCGGAAAATACCTGCAAATCGCCGGAAAACCAGGTTTTTCACTTCTGTGCCTTACTCTAAACATTGAACACTCAGAACTTATACCGAAGCCACTCACATCCATCTCAAGCTCGCTGAAGACTCTCTGCCGCAAGACACAAGTCGCCGGAATAGTCTGCTGATATCGGAGTTCCGCCGGAGAAACAGAGGAGTCCAATTTCGGTATATCTAACGCTTAGTCTTTCATTATTTTCATTTATCTCACCTATAATTAATCATAACACACTAAGAAACTTGATAAAATCGATGAGTCAGTCGGACGTTAGTTCTGGTTAAATCCAACGAAGAAGACGAAGTTTGCTGTTGTCTATAAGTTTAATTTAAATCACGATATAACTCGGGTTAGACACACAGTCCAGCGGTGGACTGTGTGCACATTAAGCACGCAAACGTCTCGAGTTCGATACATGTCCCACGCATACTCGCTTTAATAAAAATGTTCCTTTTTATTACTGAACCGGAATCATTTCGCATAGATGTTAAGTTTAATAAAAACCGGAATAATAACCAAGATAGACACACAATCCAGTGGTGGACTGTGTGAATGTTTAAGCTCAGGTCACGAGTTCGAGTCCGGACTACCGCACCGGTCCGGACAATTATCCAACTTTTTATTTAAGACAGAAATGAAAATATTTAATTTGTATATAAGTAAAATAAAAATCAGTTTATTTAACAAGTTAGACACACAGTCCAGCGGTGGACTGTGTGTTAACTCAACCCACATGTCCCGGGTTCGAGACCTGTGGAGCGCACCGGTCCGACACATTAAATCGTTTTTAAAAATAAATGATTTTCAGTTTAATCTAATTAGTATATAAATATAATTAAAAACAGAAATATTTCGGGTTAGACACGTAGCTCAGTTGGTAGAGCTGCGTGCACGCGTACGGGAGGTCTCGGGTTCGAGCCTCACCCAGCGCACACATACACGCATACGAACCGGTCAACAGTCAAAGTCAATGGTCAACGGTCAACGGTCAAAAAGTCAACATTTTTTATTATTTTTATTTTATTTAAAAATCAATTAAAAATACTTAAAAATAACATTTTTAAGGTTAGAAAATAGCCTTAAACTCACAAAAATACACCCAACAATCCTACTAAAATGGATTAATAAAATCCGTTTACTTACCGAACCACTATGCCATTATCTAGGTTAATTTCACTCGTGGTTAAAACCACTTCGTGCGCATTCAACATCATCAACCGAACGCACCCACTGAGAGTGAATCTTACAACTCCCCTTTTTAATTACACGTTTTGGGGTGTGTCATGTGTCACCAAAAATTAACTCGTTTATTTAAATTTGTGCCATACCATATTGTGATCTAAACTTAGATTGTTTATATTGTTTGTGGTTATGTATTTCATTTTGTCAACTTATACGAAATTCATTCATTAAGCCCATCAGTTCCTCGTGGGAGACGAGTTGAGCAACGCGTGCCTCAAAACAAATCCATTATTGTTCATGTGTGTATTATTTAGTTTATATTGTTTGTAGTTATGTATTTCATATTGTCAAGTATACGCAAATCATTCATTAGGCCCATCAGTTCCTCGTGAGAGACGAGTTGAGCAACGCGTGCCTCAAAACGATCCATTATTGTTCATGTGTACTTTATTTAATATTTATTGATTGGTGAATAAGTTTACATATATTTTTACTCATGTGTGGTTGTGCGCTTATTTTATAATCAATTAAATAAACTTGTTCAAATGCTTTCCATAGGATTCACTCGCCAACTTTTTGTTGATCCAAAAACCATTTTTACACATGATACAGGTGAACAGGATGAAGCAAGGAAACCATAGGAAATGCCTTAGAAGAAAACAAAGAAGTTTAGATTGATGTTTAGGTCATGATGTAATTATGTTTGTAATTTCCCATTAAAGTGTATTAATGAATATGAAACGTTATAATAAATGTCATGAGCTTTGGTGATAACCCAATCATGCCCCGATCACCTTTTCCGCTGCGGGTCGGGGTGTGACAGATTGGTATCAGAGCCATGACTATAGGGATATAGGATAGGTTATTAGACCCTTAGAGCCTATACTATAGTTTGCCTAAATTTTAATTGTTTAGGTGGTTACATACAAACTTATGATGTTTATTTGTTTCATATTTGTTTATACTTACAGTCAAACATACATACTTATAGACACATTCATCATACATATTTCAATGTTCATATATTCAAATCATTTTCATACTCTCGTTATTCAAAGATTTTGTTGCAATTTTCAAATCTCATCAAAGTAAGTTCTGCGACGGGCATGTAGTAACTGGAAGGGTACAAGTACCGGTAGTCGGAACGTCCTGTCTAGGTTGGCATTCGTATAAATCCAATATAACGGACCAGTTTGCCTACCTGGGGACTAACGATGAGAGTACGAAGGATCTATTAGGCCAAAGCATGCCACACCAAACGTCGTTCGAACTAACCCCACTTTGAGGTGTCACCGTGTCTACACCTGGACACATTCCGAATCTCATACGTTATATACATATTTCTCGATTTTCTCCGGGTTTTAGTGTACGTAACCAGGCTAATACATGCGAACCATATGAAAAACCCGGTATTCTTGGGGGCCCACATGATTACGAAGGTGAAGTATGGCGGCATGTAGGGCCTAATGACGAGCAAAGCCCAAGACATCCTATGGATGTAGTAGATTTATTTTTCTATAATTATTTTATGAATGTTCATTCCTAAGTGCGACCCATGAACCCAAAAACATCCAACTCATACTCTTGACATGTATTCCTTGTAGATGTCTTCTAACCTCGCCCGTAGAAAGATGAGAGCAGGAAAAGCTCGCGAGCGCATGGCTACCCTAATCGCTCAACAAATGGCTGCCGTAATACCCAACATTGTAATCCAAGTCCAACAAGCACTTACCGCGAATCCTGTCAATAAAGAAGATCAACACGTTATCAACCCTCCCCCCAAATACCACTAAATGCACCTACAAGCATTTCAAATCATGCGACCCTCCAAAATACAAAGGGACTGAAGGTGTCACTGCTCTCCTCCATTGGTTTGAAGAAATGGAGAACACTTTTCTAAATTGCGATTGCCTCGATGACCGCAAAGTGCGATATGCTACCGGTCGTTTATATGGAATAGCACTTACTTGGTGGAATATCGAGAAGGCCAAACGAGGTGTTGAAGATGCTATGACTTTAACTTGGAATGAATTGAAGGAAATCATGACCAGACGATTTTGCCCAAGGAGCGAAATAAAGAAATTAGAAGATGAGTTCTATTCGTTGAAGCAAAAGGAAGGCGACCACACCACATACAACAAAAGATTCCTCGAGTTACATCAGATGGTTCCCAACTTGTTCACGCCCCCCTACCGTTTGATCGAGCACTACATTCGAGGTCTTCCGTCAAAGATTCAAGACTCTGTAATAAGTACCACGCCTGCAACTTTGGAAGCAGCTATGGAGTTAGCTACAGAGCTCACCGAGAACCGAATCCGGAACAAAGACTTCAAGGAGGAGAAGAAGAAGGATAAAGCATCGACTGAAACCTCCGACTACACCCAAACCGAATCCCCTTCTCAACCCAATTCTAAGAGAAAAAGAGACGGGCAACTTTTCGCTGCTATCCAACGTAATCAACCAATTTCACACACCATACCCATCCAAGCTATCCCAATCACCCAAGTGGCACCCAACTCAACTTACCCAAATACGAAACCATATCTTGGACCTCACCCTCGATGTAACACCTGTTTTTATCACCATCCCCTTACCTTACCTTGTCGACTATGTGCAACTTGTGGACGCTATGGTCATTTGAGCAAGGTTTGCTGCACCTTTCAAAACCAAATCTCTCCCCTTACCCAAAACATGATCCAAACCTATCAACAACCCCAATACCCCATGTTCCCATATGTTCGAGCTTGTTTCAATTGTGGCGACCCTACCCACTTTAGAAACACATGCCCACGGTTGGTTAACATCATAAACGCTCAAGCCCAATCAAACCCAGTTAACCAAGTAAATCAAGAAAACCCAATCACTAGGCCACCAGCAAGAGGAAGAGTTTTCAACATCAACGCCAATCTTGTCGAAGATAATGACGGCTCAAACGAAACCACCCAACTAGTCCTCTTCACCGGAAATCAAGATTCAACTCCAATCGTTTAGTTTTATGTTTTTCTTTATGTTTTAGAATTACATAGAATCAATCATAACTTAAGGATAAAGCCAATGAGAATTTGACAAGAATATGGTGGATACGCCGCTGGTACTTCCTATATATAAGTATTCTTGTCAAAGGATCAGAGGTATTGTTAGACAGTTATGAGAAGTTCCATGTAGGTTGTAGTATTAGAAGTTTTGCTTTAGGATATAACCATATCCTTCCAAACATATCAAAACTCTTACGCATGATATCAGATTTCGCGAATCAACTCTGCTTATCAATATTTTCACCGAAGGCAACAAAAAGCGATTCCTGTAACAGGGTACTTAACCCTTATAAGGAACGTTACCGCCTCAAACAAAAACTTAAACCCTTACTTTTTCTAAGCATGTAACTGCCAAACTAAACACCATCATTTTTTTAGTCAAATATATCACTACTTAAATTTCGGGACGAAATTTCTAAAAAGCAGGGGATACTGTAACATCCGTCAAAAACCGGATTTACCAAACCCGCTCTGTTTAATAACCGAACAATCAGTTAAAAATTTCGTTGCGAATTTAATGCCCAAAATAATTTTAAACGATACATAATTAATATTTATATTGGAATATATAATTTGTTTTTGAAAAACTCTTAAAAACAATGAAATAAAAATAAAAAGCAGTTGTCGGGTTTCGAACCCGGGTCAGCCAGCATTTCACCAAAGTCTTATCGCGCACACACTCAACCACTGCGCCACTTATGTTCCTTGTTAATTATTGGAGACAATTAATACATATTATAATTCTCGAATTCAAATAACGACGCGCCCAATTGCAGTCGTCGGAAATCCCGGCGATCTCGCGAGATTGGACGGTTTCTTCAAGTCTTAACGTAAACATTAAACCTACATCGGTTATAACCGACGTCTGAACCCGCGACGCAAGTCATAACCGCCGAAAAACGTAATGACTTTGAATCAAGTCTGAAATCCGACTCTATACATCTCGATTCCTCCCTATAAATTCACCCACAATCCACTGGAAGCCTTTTCGCTCAAAACTGCACCCTTTCTCGACGAAAATCCACTCGCCGGAAAATACCTGCAAATCGCCGGAAAACCGGGTTTTTCACTTCTGTGCCTTACTCTAAACACTGAACACTCAGAACTTATACCGAAGCCACTCACATCCATCTCAAGCTCGCTGAAGACTCTCTGCCGTAAGACACAAGTCGCCGGAATAGTCTGCTGACATCGGAGTTCCGCCGGAGAAACAGAGTTGTCCAATTTCGGTATATCCAACGCTTAGTCTTTCATTATTTTCATTTATCTCACCTATAATTAATCATAACACACTAAGAAACTTGATAAAATCGATGAGTCAGTCGGACGTTAGTTCTGGTTAAATCCAACGAAGAAGACGAAGTTTGCTGTTGTCTATAAGTTTAATTTAAATCACGATATAACTCGGGTTAGACACACAGTCCAGCGGTGGACTGTGTGCACATTAAGCACGCAAACGTCTCGAGTTCGATACATGTCCCACGCATACTCGCTTTAATAAAAATGTTCCTTTTTATTACTGAACCGGAATCATTTCGCATAGATGTTAAGTTTAATAAAAACCGGAATAATAACCAAGATAGACACACAATCCAGTGGTGGACTGTGTGAATGTTTAAGCTCAGGTCACGAGTTCGAGTCCGGACTACCGCACCGGTCCGGACAATTATCCAACTTTTTATTTAAGACAGAAATGAAAATATTTAATTTGTATATAAGTATAATAAAAATCAGTTCATTTAACAAGTTAGACACACAGTCCAGCGGTGGACTGTGTGTTAACTCAACCCACAGGTCCCGGGTACGAGACCTGTGGAGCGCACCGGTCCGACGCATTAAATCGTTTTTAAAAATAAAAGATTTTCAGTTTAATCTAATTAGTATATAAATATAATTAAAAACAGAAATATTTCGGGTTAGACACGTAGCTCAGTTGGTAGAGCTGCGTGCACGCGTACGGGAGGTCTCGGGTTCGAGCCTCACCCAGCGCACACATACACGCATACGAACCGGTCAACAATCAAAGTCAATGGTCAACGGTCAACGGTCAAAAAGTCAACATTTTTTATTATTTTTATTTTATTTAAAAATCAATTAAAAATACTTAAAAATAACATTTTTAAGGTTAGAAAATAGCCTTAAACTCACAAAAATACACCCAACAATCCTACTAAAATGGATTAATAAAATCCGTTTACTTACCGAACCACTATGCCATTATCTAGGTTAATTTCACTCGTGGTTAAAACCACTTCGTGCGCATTCAACATCATCAACCGAACGCACCCACTGAGAGTGAATCTTACAACTCCCCTTTTTAATTACACGTTTTGGGGTGTGTCATGTGTCACCAAAAATTAACTCGTTTATTTAAATTTGTGCCATACCATATTGTGATCTAAACTTAGATTGTTTATATTGTTTGTGGTTATGTATTTCATTTTGTCAACTTATACGAAATTCATTCATTAAGCCCATCAGTTCCTCGTGGGAGACGAGTTGAGCAACGCGTGCCTCAAAACAAATCCATTATTGTTCATGTGTGTATTATTTAGTTTATATTGTTTGTAGTTATGTATTTCATATTGTCAAGTATACGCAAATCATTCATTAGGCCCATCAGTTCCTCGTGAGAGACGAGTTGAGCAACGCGTGCCTCAAAACGATCCATTATTGTTCATGTGTACTTTATTTAATATTTATTGATTGGTGAATAAGTTTACATATATTTTTACTCATGTGTGGTTGTGCGCTTATTTTATAATCAATTAAATAAACTTGTTCAAATGCTTTCCATAGGATTCACTCGCCAACTTTTTGTTGATCCAAAAACCATTTTTACACATGATACAGGTGAACAGGATGAAGCAAGGAAACCATAGGAAATGCCTTAGAAGAAAACAAAGAAGTTTAGATTGATGTTTAGGTCATGATGTAATTATGTTTGTAATTTCCCATTAAAGTGTATTAATGAATATGAAACGTTATAATAAATGTCATGAGCTTTGGTGATAACCCAATCATGCCCCGATCACCTTTTCCGCTGCGGGTCGGGGTGTGACAATTACGAATGTCATAACTCAATGTAGAAAGTAAGTTATGATATTAAATTTTTACTGTACGAAATTCCAGGATGTTATGAAAATCTCCAACTGGAAATTCGTAAAAAGAATAAACGAGGATTTTTAAATGATTTTTGGCGTAAACTGTCACCGGGAAGTTGTAGATCAGACCTAAGTGTAGGGAATGATTTTTAGTGATTTTTGTGTTAAGATTCGGGTCATGAAAAAATATACAGGTATTCGGGAACTAGAAGGCATATTGTGTTAAAATATCATAATTTTATGAGTTTGTTTAGTATTTTAAACAAATTCCGGAAAACTACCTTAAATCTGACATTAAACTGCATTAAGCTGAAAGTTTTGTGAACATGTTAAATATGATTATATGTTGCAACGAAGTGTTATATGTTGTTAGAAACGTGAACGGGTGTCTATGAATGTATATATGGAATTAGGCGATCACCTACTCTAACTTACTTAAACGTGTAATTTGTACGACAACGTGACTCAGTGATTATGTGTTAGACTACGTGTATGAATTCATAAATTGAACTAATTGAAACGGTAAATATATCAGGGTAAAGTTGACCTTCCTGATTACCTTTCAAGTTGAATACCGAGCAAACTAAGGTGAGTTCACAACTATTTTCTAAAAGCATGCATTCCTGGTTTGGGACAACACTTTTTACGGTATCCCTAGTTTGGGCTACGCGCGCGTCCCTTGTGTGGACCACTGAAACATGCTATCCACTGGAGGTGGATAGTACACTTAGACTAAACGAACAACTCTATCATGAAAGTCCCTGTATTTTATCGATTAAATTGCCGGGTGGCATACGAGGGGTATTAGTTGATAGCGTTATTAGGTTTGACAAACCTCACACCGTGCTGGAGGCCGGGCGTGAACTTCTAACATTCACTCTTGCTTTAATGTTGATAGATATTATTGAGGGCACAAATGAAAACGTCAGCATTTGGTACACAGTTTAGTCATATGATGAGGGTTAGCTACCCGAGTCATACTCAAATTAAACGTTGTGAACTTTACTTTTACTAAACTCAAATTTTGTGAATTCGCCAACTTTATTGTTGACATGTAGTTGCATGCTTGCAGGCAAATAGGTACAACTGTGGACGGGCATTGCAATCGGCTTGAGTGGGTGGTTCGTTTAAACTTATTGTTTTGAACATATATTTAACTTGTGGTTTTAGTTTCCTGTTGGTTTTTAACTTTGTTTTCCGCTGCAACACAAACTGCCTTGAACAAATTTAGACCTTATCGCAATCATGTTGATAGTGATACTAATTTTAAATGGTTGGTTCAACATGAGTAGTGGCTAGATCCTGGTCGGTCACACGCCTCGTGGTAAAACCCACAGTGGAATTTGAGGGTGTGACAGATTGGTATCAGAGCCATTGGTTATAGTGAACTAGGTTTAAAATAAAAATATTTTTTATAAAAACGGACTATAACCGTTCTTTATTAGAAACCACCAGACAACACACTCCAGATTGCAAGGTTCGTTATATTTATATGCATACTTGGTATGTGTATTATTTGGCATTCATATGTGCATTATTCTTACTATATTATAACTTTTGTGCGAACAAAAATAGGTAAGTGTAACGTATCATAGGTATGTCGATATCCTCATTTTCCTCTTCCGCACGTTCCCATGCATCAGGGAAAGCACCCTTAGTTCATTCCCCTTCGCGTCGCATGGAGACCCGTGCCTATCGTCGGGCACGTCTCGCCCATACCGGTGAATCTTCTTCTCTACCTACCCTTGAGCAGATACGTATCCAACGCTTAGAAGCGGATCTGCAAGCTGCTCTTGAAAGGATAAAGCAATTGGAGGAAGCTAACACAAAGATAGATTTCCAGGTTGGACTTCTAGAGGTGAACTTACACGAGACTGCTTGGAGGGTGCATTTTTTGGATGAACGTAGTACCACCAGCACCCACACGGCAGAACCAGAACCTGAGGAGGACCGAAAAACCTGAGAAGGACTGAGAAGAACTGAGGAGGACCCTGAGGAAGAACCGAGGAGGACTCTGAGGAAGAACCTGAGGAGGAACCTGAGGAGGACCCCGAGGAGGATCCTGAGGAGGAAGAACCTAACGAGGTAGCTGCTAATGAGGATGACAATGATGACGACAGTGACGTGGTAACGACGGTGATGCTAGCATGGGCGATGGAGAAGTCGATGACTGATCCACCACCTAATTACCTTTCTCATTTTGTTCGTTTCTGAAACTATGCTTACTTTTAAATTTGAATATTTATTGAAATACGTTGTAAAGACCGGGTTGCAATTTATTTTCATTGGATATTTTTATCCAAGTTCAAGATTGTTTTCATATATTGCTTGATATGTGTTGTTATTATTACCATTGTTCTTGGAATTTACATAATTAATGTTAACTTGTTCTATAATCTTCAATTTTTGTTTATTAAAAGGAACTTCTATGAGGTTAGTGCAATCCTGTAGCTGGCAGGAAAATGGTTTGGCAACAAAAGTGACGAATCCCAATGAAGGCACTTATCAAACGAGTTTATGAATTGATTTACGAATAAAATGCTCAATGGTGTGAGGTAAATCTATTAGAATATATAAATGCCCTACACATATTATTTTAATTGTTGTTCTCTTTTACTTTGTGGTTCTTATTCGACGTGCCTAAGAATGTTTTATTAGGTCCGCAAGTCCAACCTCCCACAGGCTTGGCACCATTAAATACACTTGCAATGGTATACTAAGCCCAATATTTACATTGCAAGAGTGCTATATGGTACTGCTCCATGTTTGAAAAGGGGAATCAGTTCGCACATGTGCAACCCCACATGATAAATAGGGTCAAATTTGTAAGAATTCTCGACAGTGGCTGCGTTTCCTGGTTGGAAGTTGCAGTACAGAATTCTGGTTTGGAAGTGCTAATCCATTAAAACATTAGACATGATGAATAAACTTTTATTTGCAATTAATATTTTTAATTAGTGTTTTTAATGGGATTGTTAGGTTTATTTTCGTGAGTTCAAAGAAGTTTTATAACTTTAAAAATATTATTTTTAAGTATTTTTAATTGATTTTTAAATAAAATAAATAAATAAAAGAAAATAAAATTTTTTGACTTTTTGACCAGTTGACCGTTGACTAGTTGACCATTGACCATTTGACTGTTGACCGGTTCGGTCGTGTATTTGTTTGCACCGAGTGAGGTTCGAACTTGTGACCTCTCGTACGCGTGCACGCAGCTCTACCAACTGAGCTACGTGTCTAACCCGAAATATTTCTGTTTTTTAATTATACTTATATACAAATTAGATAAATTCATTTATGTCCTTATTTAAAAACTTGATAATTGCCAGAACCGGTGCGGTAGCCTGGACTCGAAACCCGTGACATGTTTAATGTTTTTGCACACAGTTCACCACTGGACCGTGTGTCTAACTTGGTTATTATTCCGGCTTTTATTATACTTATATACTATTTAGATTTATCCAGAAATCATTTACTAATTATATCAAACCGGTGCACATAACAGGACTCGAACTCAGGACCTGTTGTTTAACGTTGCACACAGTCCACCGCTGGACTGTGTGTCTAACCTGATTAGAATACTGGTTTTTATTAAACTTAAATACTAACAGAAAGGTTTCGTATTTGGGTTTTATAAAAAGGGTTGAATATTGTGACGAATCGGAACAAGGACACACTCGAACTCGGTATCTCTATGTTTCAAATGCACACAGTCCACCGCTGGACTGTATGTCTAACCCGAGATATAACTCGATTTATATTATATATATACACAATCCAAAACTTCATCTTCTTCGTAAACTTTACCCAGAAACCAATCCCGACTGTTTCGATACATTCATCAATTTCTTTAGTAAATTGTAATTAACTACATATGAGATTAATAAAAATGAGAGAGATTAGGTGTAAGTTATACCGAACAGAGATCCCTGTTTCTCCGGCGAGATTCCGATGACAGCAGGTTATTCCGGCGACGTGTATCTTGCGGCAGAGGATCTTCAGAAAGTTTGAGGTGAGTGTGGGTGACTTCGGTATGAGCTCTAAATGTTCAGTTTATAAAGTAAGGCAACAGAGATGAAATGGGTTCGGTTTTCCGGCGACTTGGAGAGAATTCCGGCGAGTTGTTTTTTGCTGAATAGGGACTTGTAGAGAGGTTAGTGAGTGTGTTGAGAGTTGATTCGAGTGAATAAGCGAGTTGGGTTTTCCTGACTGAAGGTATTTTTGAGTATATGCGATTTCAAGTTTTCGGTTATGAAACTCACGGTTCTTGAATGAAATTGAATTGAGTTTTCGGTTATAACCGACGTTGATGATAATTCATCCGTTAAGTCAATAGAAACCGTCAATGATTGGCGATATCGTCGGGATTTCCGGCGAGAGTAATTTGGGCGCGCTGAGTGACAGAATTTGACTTTGAGTTTTATTATATGTATTAATTGTTTCGATATATCAACAAGTAACACAAGTGGCGGAGTGGTGTGTTGGCTGTTTGATCTTGAGAGTGACCCGGGTTCGAAACCCGGCGTCTGCAAATTATTTTTAGTTCATTATTTATTATAAATTTTCAATTATAGATTTTAATTTATATTATATTTATTAATTATGTATCGTATAAAATTAATTTGAGCATTAAATACGCAACGAGAATTTTAACTGGATGTTCGGTTAATAAACGAAGCGGGTTTGGTTAACCCGGTTTTTGACGGATGTTACAATTTTTATTTAAGTTGTTTCATATATTGCTTGGACTGGTTGTTATTGATTACCTTGTTCTTGGAATTTACATAATGAATGTATAACCTTGTTTTATATACTCATTTTTGTTTAATTAAAGGAAATCATGAGCGGTAGAGGCAATGGCCGTGGCGGCGGGCGTGGGGCCATCAACATGACCCAAGCCCAACTGACGGCACTTATCAACGATCGAGTCGCTGAAGCGTTAGCGGCATATCAAGCGCTCAAGGTGGAGGTAAATTTATTGATATAGAATGCCCTAAATATCTATTTTAATTGTTGTTCTCTTTTACCTTTGTGTTCTTATTCGTGCTAAATTTCTTATTCAGGCCCAAGTCCAACCTCAGCCACCAGCTTGCACCTTCAAATCATTCATGGGTTGTAAGCCCAGTCATTTCACCGGCAACGAAGGTGCTATTGGTCTGCTCCACTGGTTTGAAAAGGTGGAATCCGCGTTCGCCATGTGCAACTGCCCTGCTGAGAATAGGGTCAAATTCGCAGTGGGAGTTCTCGAAATGCTGCGCTTACCTGGTGGAACGCGCAAGTACAGATTCTAGGCTTGGAAGTTGCTAATGCCACTCCTTGGAACACATTCAAGGACATGATGAAAGAAGAATACTGTCATAGGGATGATATTTAGAAATTGGAAACCGAGTACTACAATTTAAAAATGTCTGGTTCAGAGACTAGGCGTATACGAAACGATCAAACGAGTTGGCCTCCTTGTGTCCTAATATGTCTGATCCAGCCTTCAAGCGAATCGAGCTATACATTAAGGGGTTAGTTCCCCAAATTCAAAGCATGGTGACCTCAGCCAATCTTCAAACTATCCAGCAAAACATCCGACTTGCTCACCGACTAACTGATCAGGCAGTGGAAAGGGCAAGTTACCCAAACGCAACGCATCAGCTTCTGAAAGCTCTTCTGATAACAAGCGTAAATGGGACGGAAAGTCAAGCTAAGGGTTCCAGCTCTACTCAACCCCCTCAGCAGCAAAGAAAATTCAACAACAACCGTACCCCAAACCAGCAAGCGTCAAATCATCAAGCCCGGGGTGGTTACCAGGGAAACCAGCCCAAATGTGACAAATGTAACAGACACCACCATGGGCAATGCGACCCGAACCGCTGTCAGCGGTGTTGGAAGCTGCGTCATGCAGCTAAAGATTGCAGAAGTCCTTATCCAGTCAGACAAGCTCAGCAACAACAGAACCAACAACCTCAACGTCAACAGCAGCAACAACAGGTAACAATAGGGGATGCTATCAGTGTGGGGCCGAGGGGCACATTAAAAGGAATTGTCCGCAACTGAACAACAACAACGGTGATAAGGGGAATGGCGGCAGAGGCCGAGCATTCGTCATTGGTTCAGGCGAAGCAAGGAATGACCCTAATGTTGTGACGGGTAAGTTCTTTCTGAACGACTCTTTTGTTTCGGTACTTTTGATTCTGGCGCGGACCGTAGTTATGTTTCCACGAACTTTAGTACACTACTTAAGCCTGCCCCAACTCCTCTTGAATGTGATCACACAATAGAACTAGCTAACGGCAAATCCCTTGAGGCAACACTTATTCATCGCGACTGTAGCTTGGAGTTATCTGGCCACAAATTCGACATTGACCTTTTTATCCCTATCACTCTTGGTAACTTCGATGTTGTAGTCGGGATGGATTGGCTATCCCTAAATCGTGCGGAGATACTTTGTCATGAAAATATCGTTCGCATCAGCCTTCCTAGTGGCGAAACCCTTGATATATCGAGGCGAGAAGGGTAGCCTGTAGTAAGTATCATTTCATTCATGAAGGCCCAAAAATGTTTACGAAAGGGTCATACGGCTATTCTGGCTCTTGTGCTGATGTTCAAACAGAAGAGAAAAAGGTCGAAGATATTCCTATTGTTCGTGACTTTCCCGAAGTCTTTCCTGAAGAACTACCTGGTCTTCCACCTCATCGCCAAGTCGAATTCCAAATCGAGCTAACTCCTGGAGCGGCACCTATAGCTCGAGCACCGACGAACTAGAAGAGCTATCTACCAATTGCAAGAGCTCCTGGATAAAGGTTTTATCCGACCAAGCTCGTCACCATGGGGAGCCCTGTACTTTTTGTAAAAAGAATGATGGTACTTTTCTCATGTGCATAGACTACCGTGAACTAAACAAGGTGACGTTCAAGAACCGTTACCCACTTCTACGCATTGATGATCTATTTGACCAACTGCAAGGGTCAAGCTTTTACTCCAAAATTGATCCAAGATCGGGCTATCATCAGTGAGAGTCCGAGATGAAGACATCACCAAAACAGCATTCAGGACTCGATACGACCGTTATGAGTTCCTCGTTATGCCTTTTGGGCTAACGAATGCACCCGCGGTTTTTATGGATCTTATGAACCGGGTGTGCAAGCCCTACCTTGACAAGTCCATCATTGTTTTCATTGACGATATTCTAATCTACTCTAAGAACCAAGAGGAACACGAGCGACATCTTCGTCTTATTTTGGAACTCTTGCAGAATGAACAGCTTTACGCTAAATTCTCGAAATGCGACTTTGGCTTCTTGAAGTCCATTTTCTCGGGCACGTGGTCAATGAAGCTGGGATTCACGTTGATTCCAGCCAAAATCGGGCTTATCAAAAATTGGCCTGCCCCTAAAACTCCAACCGAAATCCGCCAATTCCTTGGTTTGGCAAGTTATTACCGTAGATTCATCGAAGGATTCTCGAAGATTGCACAACCTCTTACTACTCTAACTCAAAAGGGTATCACCTACAAGTGGGGTGATGCTCAAGAATATGCGTTTCGGCATTTGGAAGAGAAGCTCTATAGTGCACCTATTCTATCCCTACCTGAAGGAACCATTGATTTCGTTGTCTACTACGACGCATCCATTCAGGGACTCGGTTGCGTGTTGATGCAACGCGAGAAATCATAGCTTACGCGTCCCGACAACTCAAGGTCCATGAAAAGAACTACACTACCCACGACCTGGAGCTGGGAGCTGTAGTATTTGCACTCAAGATATGGAGACACTACTTGTACGGTACCAAGTGCACGATATACACCGATCACAAGAGTCTCCAGCACATACTCGGCCAAAAGGAGTTGAGCATGCGAAAACGTCGATGGGTTGAACTTCTAAATGATTATGAGTGCGCAATCAAATATCATCCGGGCAAGCAAATGTCGTAGCCGATACCCTCAGCCGAAAAGAAACCAAGCCCAAACAAGTTCGTGCTCTACAGCTTACGATCCATTCGAACCTTCCCGAACAAATTCGCAACGCTCCAGTTGAAGCACTAAAGGAAGAGAATCTCCTAGCTGAATCCATGTGGGGCATGTAGAAACAACTCGAGCTCAAATCCGATGGCATTCACTACTTCAAGGAACGTATATGGGTTCCATCTTACGGAAATTTGCGAGAGCTTGTGATGGACGAAGCACACAAGTCTCAATACTCGATACATCTTGGTTCTGACAAGATGTATCACGATCTGAAGGTATTGTACTGGTGGCCTAATATGAAGGCAATTATAGCAAAGTATATCAGCAAGTGTTTGACCTGTGCTAGAGTCAAGACTGAGTATCAAAAGCCGCCTGGGTTACTTCAGCAACCAGAAATACCAACATGGAAATGGGAGCAAATTTCCATGGATTTTGTCACCGGCTACCGAGAACTCAAAGTGGAAACGACACCATCTGGGTGATCGTGGACCGCCTAACTAAATCTGCCCACTTCCTCGCGATCAAAGAAACCGAAAAATATGACACACTTGCCAGACTATACTTGAAGGAAGTAGTCTCGCGGCACGGCGTGCCCACCTCTATCATCTCTGATCGTGACCCTCGTTTTGCACCCTACCTATGGCAGTCCATGCATAAATCATTCGGCTCGTGATTAGACATGAGCACAACATATCACCCACAAACCGATGGTTAGACCGAACGCACCATCCAGACACTTGAGGACATGCTGCGAGCGTGTGTTATCAATTTCGGTAAAGGTTGGGAAATACACCTACCCCTGGTGGAATTCTCCTACAACAATAGTTATCACTCGAGCATATGGGCCGCACCGTTCGAAGCATTATACGGACGGAAATGCATCACCTAGTTGTTGGGCTGAAGTTTGAGACAGCCAAATCATTGGTACTGAACTCGTGCTTGAAACATCAGAGAAGATCGTTCAGATTAGAAACCGAATGGCGGTAGGTCGCGACCGCCAGAAAAGCTACACTGATAAGCGTAGGAAACCGTTGGAATTCCGAGTTAGTGACAGGGTTTTGTTGAAAGTCTCACCTTGGAAGGGCGTTGTTCGTTTTGGGAAACGAGGCAAGCTCAATCCGCGCTATGTTGGACCATTCGAGATCATAGAAAGAATTGGCACAGTGGCTTGTAGACTGGATTTACCTGAAAAACTCAGTGGTGTGCACAATGTCTTTCATATATCGAATCTGAAGAAATGCCTATCCAATGAGACACTTGTGGTCCCATTCAAGGAACTCAAGATTGATAACCAACTCCGTTTTATTGAAGAACCAGTTGAAATCATGGATCGGGAACGCTTAAACACAGTAAAATTCCTATAGTTCGGGTTTGTTGAAACTCAAAACGTTTCCCATAATTCACCTGGGAATGAGAAGATCAAATGATGCTCAAATATCCTCAATTGTTCAAAAATGATGCATCCAAAGCTGAAGTTGATACCGAATTTCGAGACGAAATTCCAAACCAACTTGGGATGATGTAACACCCCATGAGAACGCTCAGCCGCACTAGCTTCTTCAGCGATGGTATGCAAATTTCGGGACACAATTTCTTTCAAATTGGGGATGATGTGACAACCCGTAACTTCAAGGTAAAAACCGTTTGTTTCGTCTTACAAATTAATTATATTTTTGTCTAGATTATAGTGTGTCAATGAATATTAAATCCATATCGTATTGCCAAATCCATAACGTGTTGAACCGATTCGAACCATTTGAACTAAATCATATGTCTCACTTATCGATTCAACCCACTCGCATAACTCGAACTTATGAGCCCGAACCAACATGATTATTGTGCGTTTATATTAATTTGTTAATTATATATTTGTATTAATTGACTAAATATATTTGTATTAGTTGTTTAAAAAAAGAATGAAATAAAGGTTCATAAACAAAAAAAATTGTCAAAACTGTGATCTTATTCGATTGGCGGCTAAATGGAAGGTGGGTGCAACCCATTTTAGTCTAGAGTCCAATGTATCATTTTATATTTTTGGACCTTAAATTGTTTTCCTTCGGCCCATGCATGTTCCACCGCCCCATACACCTTTTTGTTTAAGTACGTAATATCATTAATCACTATAACACAACTTCTCTAATCTAAACCCTAAGAAGTACAAACTACCATAAAACCTGCGATCCCTTTTCCCTCTTCCTTCGTTAATGCAAGGCAGCTAAGAACTCTAGTCTCGTCAGTTTCAAGTTCCCTAGCGACTCCCCACAAGTATAACTTGGTAATTTTATAGTTTGATTCTTGATTTTTTTATATATCTTGATTGTGATTGCTTGAATTACATGATGATATGATGATTGTATGAAGTGTCAGATGCTAGAGATCATGTGTTTATAATGTTTGGGTTGTTGTGTGTTCGGTTAAGCCACTAGGGTTTTCGTTACGGGTTATATCTTGTGTATAAAAGTTCAAATATGATTCTTATTAGGTTATCTAGGCTGCGTTTTCTGATTAGATAATGATTCTTGAAGTTTGACGCATACGTGGATTACTAGAAATTATCTTGTTGGGATTGTGATGAATCATGGGTTCGGGTATGTCTCGTGGGTGTTGTTTATGGGTTTAACTTGGTGTAGTGTTAAGTTGGTAATTACATGATCTATTTATGATACAAATCTGCTGTGAATAAAGTATATGGGTTATTGGGTTCATTAATTGATCGTTTGTGGGGTTCGGGTAACAAAACAGTTTCAGTCCAGAACGTTACAGCTGACTTTACGCGGCTGTAACCGGGTCAAATTTTGTCAAAAGCTGATTTTTCTTGAGTCTAGGGTGAACTTCCAGGAAAACTCTACTGGAATTACATTTTTTCGACGAAAATTGAATGTTTTATGAATTTTTTCGTATCAAAGGTTCAGGCTGCGTTTTCTGGCAGAATTTGCAGCCCATTACGAATGTCATAACTCAATGTAGAAATTAAGTTATGATCTCAAATTTTTAATGTAGGAAATTCCAGAAGGTTATGAAAATCTCCAACTAGAGTTCGTAAAAAGAATAAACGAGGATTTTTAAATGATTTTTGGCGTAAACTGTCATCAAGAAGTTGTAGATCAGACCTAGGTGTAGGGAATGATTTTTAGTGATTTTTGTGTTAAGATTCGGGTTATGAAAAAATATACAAGTATTCGGGAACTAGAAGGCACGTTGTGTTAAAATATCATAATTTTATGAGTTTGTTTAGTATTTTAAACAAATTCCAGAAAACTGCCTTAAATCTGACATGAAACTGCATTAAGCTGAAAGTATTTGTGAACGTGTTAAATATGATTATATGTTGCAACAAAGTGTTATATATTGTTAGAAACGTGAACGGGTGTCTATGAATGCATTATATGGAATTAGGCGATCACCTACTCTAACTTACTTAAACGTGTAATTTGTACGACAACGTGACTCGGTGATTATGTGTTAGATTACGTGTATGAATTCATAAATTGAACTAATTGAAACGGTAAATATATCAAGGTAAAGTTGACCTTCCTGATTACCTTTCAAGTTGAATACCAAGCAAACTAAGGTGAGTTCACAACTATTTTCTAAAAGCATGCATTCCTGGTTTGGGACAACACTTTTTACGGTATCCCTGGTTTGGGCTACGCGCGCGTCCCTTGTGTGGACCACTGAAACATGCTATCCACTGGAGGTGGATAGTACACTTAGACTAAATGAACAACTCTATCATGAAAGTCCCTGTATTTTACCGATTAAATTCCCAGGTGGGCATACGCGGGGTATTAGTTGATAGCGTTATTAGGTTTGACAAACCTCACACCGTGCTGGAGACCGGACGTGAACTTCTAACCTTCACTCTTGCTTTAATGTGATAGATATTATTGATGTCACACCCTGACCCGCAACGGAAATAGTAGTCGGGGCATGATTGGGTTTTCATCAAAGCTCATGACATTTACTATAAAGTTTCATATTTATTATTTCTTTTTAAAGAAGAAAATTACAATAAACATATAAGTACAACATGTCAAAATACATTTTTTATGACTTCATTATTTTTCTTCTAAGGCAATTTCCTATGTGTTCCTTGCTTCAACCTGTCCACCTGTATCATGTGTAAAAATAGGGTTTTGGGTCAACAAAAGTTGGCGAGTGAATCTTATGAGAACATTTGAACGAATTTATTATATTGGTTATAAAAGGGTGCATAACCACATATGAGTAAACGTAACTGTAAATTTAATCACAATACACATAATATCAATTAATGCACACGCACACACCAAATGATGAACAATGAGATCAATGCTCAATCAAACGGAGCCGATCTAATGAGGCACGCGATGTTCAACTAGTCTCCCACGAGGAACTGATGGGCCTAATGAATGATTTGCACGCAACTTGACAAAATGTAAACACATCACAACAAACAATATTTACATTAGATGTTTAGATCATATAATGGTAATAGCACAAGTTTGAATAAACGAAAATAAATAAAGCGACACATGATACACCCCAAAACGTGAATAAAAAGGGGAATTTGTAAGAATTCACTCACAGTTGGTACGGTCCTTGGTAATGATGAATGCATACGAATTTATGATTCAACCAACGAGGGAAAACTAACCTAAATAATAACGTAATAATTCGATAAATAAATAAATTTTATTTGAGATTAATACTTTTAATTAGTGCTCTTAATGAGATTTTTAGATTTATTTTTGTGAATTTAATGCAAATTTTTAGGCTTTAAAACCTTATTTTTAGGTATTTTTAACTAATTTTTAAAGAAAATAAAAAGGATTTTTAATTTAAAAAATTACCCTTTTTCTAAGGGTTGACTGGTCAACGACCGGTCTGACTCATTTATTATAGGCAGCGTGTGAGGTTCGAAGTCGTGACCTCCCGTATACGTGCACGCAGCTCTACCAACTGAGCTACGTGTCTAACCCGAAATATATCCAGATTTAATTACTTATATATACTAGTTAGATTAAACCTTATTTTATTTTTATTAAAAAGGTTTCATAATTTGCCAAAACCGGTTTAAGTATACAGAATCGAACTCGAGCCCTTCAGTTCACGTGCACACAGCCCAACCAGTTGGGCTGTGTGTCTAACCCGTTTATACACTGAATTATTCTATATTTATATACATGTTGAAGGATGATCTGAATAGGTTTTAAAAAAAGATTGGTTTTATTTCAGAAAGTCGAAACATGTGTGGCTCGAACTCGGGATGTATGCTTTGTGATTGCACACAGTCCACCACTGGACTGTGTGTCTAATCCGATTAAAACACCAAGATTAATTATATTTATATTCTAAGTAAACTTCATCTTCTTCATCTGGAATAACCCAGATTCTGATTTGTCCATCCCATTTTAATATAACCATTGACATTGCTATATGTTGAATCAAAGCAGAATAAAACTAATGTCAAAACAAAATTTCAAAAATTACCGGTGACTGAGAGGTTTCGACGACAGATTCCGACGAACAGAAATGAACTCCGGCGACTTAGGACTAGTTTCTTTTTGATTGAGCAGCTTCCGAATATCAATTGGGAGTTTGAGTGAGCTTGGGAATGATTTGAATATGGTACTTATAAGCAGTGAGGTCTTCAAGAGTAGTCTCCTCCGTCTCGGTGGGATCTAGCGGTCCTCCTAAATAATGTTTCAAACGATGTCCGTTGCCCTTCCATGTCCCTCCGTCATCTTCGTCTTTTAGCTCGATAGTTCCATACGGGAAAACCTCATTTACCACGTACGGCCGAACCATTTTGATTTCAGCTTTCCCGCAAACAGTTTCAATCGCGAATTATATAGAAGCACTTTGTCGCCGATTTGAAACTCCTTCACATTCTTCAATCTCTGATCGTGCAGTGCCTTGGTTTTCTCCTTCAGACTCCATGACCGCTCATACGCCGCGTCCCGAAGTGCCTCTAACTCGTGAATTTGAAAGAACCGTCGCTTGGCCGCTTCGGTGAGGTCCAAATTTACGGTCTTCAATTCCCACAGTGCCCTATGCTCTAATTCGACCTGGAGATGCAGGCTTTACCGTATACGATCATGAAGGGCGTGGTGCCTAGTGGTGTCTTATAGGCTGTGCGAAACGCCCGTAAAGCATCGTCCAACTTGTCGGACCAGTCCTTTCGACTCTTACCTACCGTCTTCTCTAGGATCCGTTTTACCCCAATGTTCGCGTTCTCCACTTGACCGCTAGTCTGAGGATGATAAGCGGTGGAGATGCGGTGAGTGACATCATAGTGCGCCAATGCCTTTTCCATGATGGCATTGCAGAAGTGCGTGCCCCGGTCACTGATAATGGCTCGTGGGGTACCAAAACGGGTGAACAATTTCTTTAAGAATCTCACCACCACTCGGGCATCATTTGTGGGTAAAACTTGAGCTTCAACCCACTTGGATACATAGTCAATAGCCACGAGGATGTACCGGTTTCCGCTAGAGACGGGAAACGGTCCCATGAAGTCAATCCCCCAAACATCAAAGACTGCAAGAATCTGGATGGGATGTTGGGGCATCTCATCCTTGGATGAGATGTTGCCGGTGCGCTGGCAATGATCACACATCTTCACAAACTCTAGGGCGTCTTTCACAACTGAAGGCCAATAAAAACCGCAATAAAAAACCTTTTGTGCGGACCATGGTGGCCTCCGGTCAGTCCCTCGTGCACGTGCCTTAATATCTCCGCCCCTCTTCTCTACTCACGCAACGCCTCAAAATTCGATCTCCTCCTACCCGAAATAGAAATGGGTCGTAACAGATATAACGCCTGACATCGCGAAAGAATTTCTTCTTTGCTGCGTGGACATCCCCTTTAGTACCACTCCGTTCGCCAGATAATTCACGAAATCGGAAAACCACGGCATTCCCTCCTTCTCCGCTATCACAAACTCTAATGAGTCGTGGGGAAATCTATCACAGATCTCGTGTTCCCAAATTTCTTCTCTACTAGGATCCTCTAATCGGGATAGATGGTCAGCTGCCACATTCTCTGCTCCCTTCTTATCTCTAATCTCTATGTCGAACTCGGAAAACAAGAGAATCCATCGAATGAGACGAGGCTTTGCGTCCTTCTTTTGGAAAAGGAAACGCAGAGCCGTGTGGTCCGTGAAGACGATGGTCTTGGACAGGACAAGGTAGGAGCGGAATTTATCGAACGCGAATACCACTGCTAAAAGCTCCTTCTCTGTAGTAGTGTAGTTCTCCTGTGCGTCATTGAGGGTTTTACTAGCGTAGTAAATAGGGTGGAAATGTTTGTCCCGTCGCTGACCCAAAACGACACCCACAACATAATCGCTCGCATCACACATGAGCTCGAAAGGCAAGCTCCAGTCGGGTGAGACGAGGATATGAGCACTCACTAGTTTCTCCTTAAGGATCGTGAAAGCTTTTAAGCAGTCGTCATCAAAGACGAAGGGTACATCTTTCTCGAGAAGTCGAGTCATGGGGCGGGTGATCTATGAAAAATCTCGAATAAACCGTCGGTAGAAGCCCGCATGACCGAGAAAGCTGCGGACGGACTTGACGCTAGTCGGTGGAGGGAGTCTGCTGATAGTATCTATTTTCGCCCGATTGACCTCTATCCCTGCTCGCGAAATCTTGTGCCCTAGCACTATGCCCTCAGTCACCATAAAGTGACATTTCTCCTAGTTGAGCATCAGTCGCGTCTCCACAAACCGTTTCATCATCGCATCTAAGTGAGTAACACATTGATCAAAGGTGTTTCCATAGACAGAGAAGTCGTCCATGAAAACCTCCATGGAGGTTTCGATCATGTCTTGAAAGATGGCTACCATGCAGCGCTGGAAAGTAGCCGGAGCGTTACATAACCCGAACGACATGCGGCGATACGCATAAGTACTATACGGGCATGTGAAGGTTGTCTTTTCTTGATCCTCAGGAGCAATCGGGATCCGAAAGTAACCTGAAAAGCCGTCAAGAAGCAATAAAATTGCTGTCTTGCGAGTCGCTCCAGCATCTGATCGATGAACGGGAGCGGGAAGTGGTCCTTGCGGGTGGCGTCGTTTAATTTACGATAATCTATGCACACCCTCCAGCCCGTGACTGTTCGCGATGGGATAAGCTCCTTCTTTTCGTTCATAACCACTGTCATTCCCCCTTCTTGCGAACGACCTGAGTGGGGCTTACCCATGCGGAATCGGAGATCGGATAGATGAGACCAGCCTCCATCAGCTTAAGCACCTCTTTCTTTACAACTTCTTGCATATTCGGGTTCAGACGGCGTTGTGGCTGCACTACTGGCTTAAAGACATCCTCCATGAGGATCCTATGAGGACATAAGGTAGGGCTAATCCCCTTGATATCAGACAGTTTCCATGCGATGGCCTCCTTATTTAACTTCAGGACCTCAATTAAACGCTCCTTCTCTTCCGTTGACAATTTCGAAGAAATGATCACGGGTAAGCTCGAATTGTCACCAAGGAACGCGTATTCTAAATGAGACGGGAGAACCTTAAGCTCTACGGCTGCTGGTGTCGACAATGATGTGCTCTCAGTAGCGGCACTCACCTCACAGAATTCTAGAGTCTCGGGAATCTCGAAGACATCGTCCCCTATATCCTCACTATCACTCTCCTCGGGTACTAAACTCTCATTCACTAAGTCGGCTCCGCTAATATAGTATAAACAGGTTATCAACGCACGAAATGAGTGAGTTTAGGAAGTATACGGAGTGACAAGGGCCAATATCGCTGTCGCCACCACTCGGGTGTTGCATCGACCTTGCGATCTCGAATGTCACGTTCTCGTCACCGACTCGAAGAGTGATTTTCCCATCATGAACATCTATGAGCGCTTTCATGGTGTGCAGAAATGGGCGACCTAAGATGATGGGAACCTTCTCGTCGGCCTCCATATCGAGGATGACGAAGTCTACAGGAAAGACAAATCTGTCAACTTTAACCAACAAATTCTCTACGATTCCCCTCGGGTACTTAACCGACCTATCGGCTAATGACCGAGACATGCGCGCAGGGGTGAGCTCTTCTAAATCTAAACGCTCGTACCGTGAGAAAGGCATCAGATTTATGCTCACCCCGAGATCGGCTAGAGCATGAGCTGGAGCAATGGAGCCGCCGAATAGGCATGGAATCGTAAAGATACCCGGATCAGTCAATTTCTCGGGCAACTTGTTTAAAACCACGGCGGAACACCCTCCGGTCAATGGGACATTCGAAAGCTCCCCAGCTTATCTTTACGTTTTAAAAGATCCTTTAAAAACTTAGCATATTTAGGCATATGCTGGAGGGCCTCGAATGGGAGATTGATTTTTAACTGAGTAAACATGTCAAGGAAATTCCCGTATTCCTTGGGATATTTCTGCTGCTTCAGACGTGCTGGGTAGGGTAGGCGTGAAGTGTCTACGATCGGTGATGGCCTAACCTCTACCGGTTTTCTCTCTCCCTTACTCTTAACTGAAGGTCCACTGGCTGGTGCGGTACTTGCTGGGTCTAACCTGGTGTGCACCCTGGGTGGAGCCTCCATCTCGATTTCTTCATCTACCTCTTCATCTCGCTCCTCTACCTCTACCTCTACACCGTCTCCACCTACCTCCTCAGAGTCCTACCACTGCGCGTAGTAATCGCTTTCGCGTGCTGGTTCGCGAGGTTGGGTTGGGTATTACCCGCGAACTGGCCGTGTGGCTGCCCTTGCAGCTGCTTAGCGATACTACCGACCGACCTCTGCAGATCTAAGAGCGCAGACTGTTGATTTTTCAAGAGCAGATCAAGTTCCGTGAGAGTTTTCTGAGTAGCCTGATCTTTGACAACTAGTTGAGATAACATCTCTTCGATCCTATCTAGACTACCTCCTGACCCTCCACTCCTAGTCTGACTCTCCTGATTTGAACCCCATCCACTAAACTGACTGGTGTGACCTGACCTCCACTATTGTAATGACCCTGCCCCCTGTTCTGATAAGAGCCTGATTGGAAACCAGGGGGATTACCGGAAGATTGATAATTATTATTATTACGCCTGTTTTGATTATAATTGGAAGTATTATTATTGAAGGGATTCGCAGGACCTCGGTTCTGACCGGTGATAAACTCAACCTGCTCAACAGTGAGCGTGGGACACTCTAGCGTGTCATGACCCCCTCTACACACCTCACACCTTTCAGCTCCTATATCTCCTTCATGACCTCCCTCTTGAAGCTATCGAGAGCAGCAGCTACTGTAGTTTCCAAGCTAACTTGGTGTAAACCTCGGTTAACCGGAGGTGTACGAGAAACAGGAATGGAATTCCTGCCGGCAGTGCTGTGATCGACATCAGAATGGGCAAAGCTCTCGAAAAGGTCATTGCACTCGGCTACTGTTTTCTTTCCTATCAGGTGGCCACCAGCAGAGGTGTCGAATCGAGCACGGGTCTCAGGGGTGAGACCGTTGTAGAATTTCTCTACAAGTGCCCAGTCTGATAGACCATGTTGGGAGCAACGAGATACTAGAGTTTGGAACCGCTCCTAAGCTAGATGGTAGGGCTCGTCAGGATCCATTCGGAACGAATGGATCTGATCGCGAAGGCAGGATGCTTTAGCGGGTGGAAAGTATTTTTTAAGGAAAGCATCCCGTAGAGAGGCCCAAGTAGAAAAAGTACCGGGTGGTTGGGAGTCAAGCCAGATGGCGTCCCGACCCCCGAGAGAGAACGGAAAGACTTGGAGAAAACGAGCATCATGGCCCACGCTCTCCATATTGAATGTATGACATAGACGGGTAAGGCGGTTGATATGTGCGGGCGCATCCTCATTATCACGACCGTGGAATTGGCAAGAGTTAGTGATGGCGGTCATGATGTAGGAAGGGATTTGCCAGGCTCGGTCATTGTTCATGGGGGGTAAGGTAATGGATGAGTTTGCACCGGTGAAACCGGTGGTGGCCTGTTGGTAGACGGTCTGATTATTATTATCAGCCATGTGGAAGTTAGGTGGTGGCTGTGGTGGGCTTACGTTTCTATGGACTACACGGGTGATGGAGAACCGGGTGATGAAGGTTTAGGTGTAAAATCGAAATCAGGTGGTACGAAGGAATGGGATGAACTTGAAAAAGTTGAGGAAGAAACACTTACTTTTGGTGCGGGGGAGAATGGCGTGTCCGTCGGCGGCTTAGGCGGAGGTCCTTGTGAGCGCATGTGGGGCATCCACTAAACCGGAAACACGAAAAACACTATAAGTTAGCACAAATAATTCAATTATATACAAAAATTTAAATACTGAATAATTAAACAACTTAGACTCCTACGACACAGACGAATACAAAATAAACACAAATGTAAAAGAAATGCCTAAATCGAGTAATCAACGCAATTGCCAATGAGAGAGTCCCCGGCAACGACGCCAAAAACTTGATGTTCTAAAAGTAGTTAATTAAAAACAAAACAAATTACCCCAATTCGAGACTCAAATTATATTATAGACTGCCAAACTATACTAAACTACTAACCGGCAAGTGGACCGATCAATTGTAGAATAGTATTAACCAAGTCTGGATTATCGAACCCACAAGACTCTCTAATTGCTAAGACTACTAATTTAGACTCAATTACACACTATGTATATTTTAAAGGAGGGGTTTTAACTAATAAATCTAAATTATCAATTTAACTAAAACTACAAAATTGGAATGACCAAACTATGAACTTCTAGGGACTTCTTAGATTTTAATCAAGAGCTAATAAACTAGTTACCTAGGTTAGATTCTTAGACGACTACTCCTTCAATTTAACAATAATTAATCTGGTTGAATATTTTACCGGGATCTTAGCATATCAAAGTTTAGGTTTATTAAACAGGACCCGACCCTTCCCAGGAAGACACCTACAATAACCTGTCCTTTTTATTCGTTTACCGGTCTTAAAGATTTCCTTTTCAGTTATCTTTTCAAATTAGTAAAGTGTCTAATTATTAATTACCTCTCAATAATTAACCTAGACCAATTACAACTTTCTAGTTTAGATTAACTGATTCAATTATGACAAGAAAATTAAACTCGGGAATTTCTCAAAACCCTAACCTAACAATTTACCACATTAATTCAGCCAACTAATTGCAATTTCTCAATTAACAAGTTAGGTATAATGACAAATTTGATTTTATGGTTAATTTAATTGTTTCCCCGGTTTTATTGGCTAATTTTACTGACAACTTCACGAATTCCTAAGAACACGAAAACTAACATAAACCTATTCTATGAAAGACATCCACCAAAGTTTATGCAAAACAACCAAACAATCATAAAACAAAAAAGATCATGCAAATACCCTAAACTAGATCATTAAAGTTGTGACATTTACCAATTAAATATTCAAACCATAAATTAAATTAAAACAAATCAAATTTTCATAAATCCATCATCCAAAACCTAGGTAACTGAATAAGATCTAGCCTAAAAACATGTTTGAAAAACAATTAAAACAAAGTTGATAACAAGGTAGCATGATTGATCAAAACAAGGAAATCAAAGTGAGGATTGGTATGATAAAACCGTGACAAGCTCCTGATTTGAACTCCCTTGATCACCACCACAATCCCTGCAGCTTAGATCCACTCCTTGTTGCTTCAAATCTCCAGAAAGTAGCTCCAATTCTGCCCTAGTTCGTCCAAGGTTGCCAAATATGTGTTTTACCTCAATAATGAGTCTTTAAATAACAAAACAAGTCCACATTCAACCATGTCTCGAAACTTTTTGGATAAACACCTCTCTCGCGCCCCGCGAGAGAGTTTGGGTAGGCCGGTCGCGCCCCGCGACCGAGGTAGAATCCTGAGATAACTATCACTCTCTCGCCGGCCGCGAGAGAGTCTATGTGTACCGGTCTCGCCCCGCGACCGGGTTGTAACTCCTGTTTTGCGTTTCGTTTTCTCGTTTCCGATCCACTCACGTTCCGGCTCGGTTCTTTTCACCATTTTCGCTCGTTTTTCCCATCCTTCCAACCGTTTTCACGAATCAAGACCTGCAAAACATGTTTGGATTAAAAGTAGATAAATTTTTGACAAATCAAAACGAAAACGCGTTAAAATTATACAAACTCTACAAGATAAATGAATGTATTATTCAATACATCAATAACTCCATACCATTGACCCAAATTTACTTTAGTTACATATATATTATTTTAACATAAATGTTACAAACAATGGATTCTACCACTTGATGATGAATTAAATGAATTTATCTTTTAGCAAGTTAAAGTGAGACATGCTGGGTTTGATTGACCCATCAAAAACTTCTCTAAATTATTTATCTATTATTTATTTTGTAAATGGAATAACTAATATAAGGGAATTTGTAGAGAAAGATAATATAAACTTTAATAATTTGGAATTAGTAAATTTTTTTTCTCAAAAATAATTCAAAGATGTAATTTTAACATCCACAAGAATAGTAATTCAAAAAAAGAGTGAATGCAATTGATTACATAACAATCTATATAGACGTCTATGAAAGCATAATGTCACTCTTTGTACCTACGTGGCAATCAACACAAGCATCCATAATCACTTATTTAATTATTTATAAGTATTTTATTTATATATGGCATTCTTTTAGTATTATTTTATTAAAACAATTTCAAGTTTTTTTAAAATTCACTTTTATAAAATAATTCAAAATTTTATTATATTATTATTATTATTATTATTATCATCATTAACTCTCTTTAAACATGTTCATAAGTTTAACAAAAAGATTTTGGTTTTCTTCTATCACCACCACCACCCATAGTTACCGAGCCACAATCACTAAATTCATTTCAAGCCCGCATACAAACCAATGTAAACCATGAATTGATCTAAAATAAAAACTAACAAAGCATACACTAAAATAAAACAAAATCACTATTGAATTAAATATAGACAAACACATTGCACTCTAACACGCTTCAAAGAAACTCAAATGTAAACCAATACACATGAGGTGATTTATCGAAGAGGGTGGCGATTATGAGAACTAAATATGAGAAAATAGTAGATATTATGACAAGATGACCTTAAGCTTGATGGTTGCGAGGAATTAGTGGTGGAGAGTGTGTTTGTGATGGAGGGAGGAATATAGAAAGCAAGAGAGATTAATGAAATGAAAATAGTGGAAAATGTGTAATTAGAACTAGTGAATATAGTTGGTTGTAAATAAAGAGTTGATAAATAGTTTGAATGGGAAAATTAATTTCACTTTCTTATTTAAAAGCTTGAGGAAAAAAACAAATATCAAACTTTAAAATTTGGCACTTTTAAAACAACCTCTTCTAAAATCTAAATATACATCTTTTATAAACACAACTGAATTAACTTATTTATTAAATGAGCCATGCTTGAATTAACTCATTGTTAATCAGGGCATGTTTAGCCTGAACTATTTAATAAACAAATTATATTAACTCATAGGATTAAATTATTTATAAGTTTTGAAATGCTTTAGTAGATATAATTCTTGAGTGCATTGTCTTTGTTTGATGTATTGGATAGAAAATAAATGTGTATCTGTTAGCTTACCACATACTTAAGTAAGGTTTAAAATAAATAAATACTATGTATAATTTATTGTTATGAAATACCTATTGTATATATAATAATAATAGATATTCCAACATTTTTTACCCATGTTTTTAACCTTTCAACTCTCCATAAGTATTTCCCTAGTGTTATGGGTTATTTTAACTTTAGGGGTGATCGTATTAATAACTATTCTAACTTCTAACCACTTATGCAATGTGAATATATAGAGAATAGAGTTAGGTATCAACACATAAAGCACTTAATTTTATAGTGATTCTAATGGATGTCAACAAATAGACCTTAAATCCACTCTTTGGTCTTCAACCAAGAGTTTTTCTGCACTAGCTTCTATGTAGAGATGATCATCAATAATGCTACTTGATATACTTTGTTAGGGCTCACCAAAGATCTCTTACTATTACTATATGTAATGATTACGAATTGCAAATTATAAAAAAATAATTGATCGGATACAGAGGCGGATGTACCATATAATTAGGGGTAGCCTCCGCTACCCCTTGGCGCTCCGGCGGTAGTGTAAATTTTGGAAAAATTGACGTTTTTTCGATTTCGTTACCCCTTTCTTTTAAAACGTTACCCCTATGAAAGTTTTCTAGATCCGCCACTGATCGGATATGTATATTGTTACTTAGTAGCTCTTTCTTGTCTTACAATAAATGATCTTAAGCTTTGATATGAAGATGTTAAGAGAACATATCACTCAAGCATGTTTTGAAACAGACGATGTATAAGTATTGGAAAAAAAGGTTAAAAAGTTTACAAAGATTATAAGACTAGTCTATGATTGAGTTGTGTATTGTTTTGTGTTTCAGATTTCTCAGGTTGGTCAATACATGATTTTTGGGCTTTTGTAAGGATATGAAACATTGTAAACTTTGAATCAAAATCTTTTATGAAAAAGTCATTTGACTAGATTAACTTTAAATCAAAAGCTTTTTAAAATACATTAACAAAGGCTTAACTCAATTTGCAAGGTGTCCTTGATGAAGATATGAAATAAGTGTTGAATCATTCCAAAAGAGCATGTCATTTGTCAAAGTAGGGCAACACCTCTTGATGGTTTGACTTTCCAATATATACAATTTATAAGAAATTTAAGATAAGTTCATTTTAATTGACTGTATGTTAAATTTAGCACTTTGCTTGAATGTAACTTGAAAATTTATTGGTATGTATGCTTGTTTTCGACTTGGATAGCTGAGTTTCACAGATGTTAAATTTTGTTTATAAATGACACGGTCCATTATTTATCGAGCTATATATTGGTGATGGTTCTTGCGTTGCTTTAAAACTTGTTCAACTCAAGGAACTGTTGATTCAATACATAACAACTGTTTTACAGTTCTTTAGCTTTCGGCTTGTTCTCCAGACTTCCATGATCCATCCACAAACAACCTTGCATTGATCAAGTTTATTTTCTGCTCATCTCTTAAATTTGTTTGATCTTTTGGACACTTATTATTAATGATCAAGAAAGTTGGATTTGAATATATGAGTACTGTATTTATAATTTGTTTCATATGTTATCGTATTATTGTCATCAAAATAAAAAGTGTTCTTCCTTAAATGAAACTCGGGAGCACATCGTAAAGACAATGCCAATACGAATAAACTTGCCTCAATATTTTTATAAATATTTTATATGTTTATACATGCATCATATTATAGGATTAATGTTCATTCACCATCTCTAATGTTTATATACGCATCATATTATAGGATATTAATGTTAATTCACCATCAATTGATTCTACCCGTTCATTCACCACTAGTTGATATTTTGACATATTAAATAAAATTAAAATCTAATATTTTTATAACCTCAACTTTTCTTGTTCCTCTTGTTATTCTTTCTCAGGTATATACGAAATTTAATAGAAAAAGAATATGTACACATTATAAATAGAGAAGTAATTATAAGTTTATTTTCTCTATCGGTTATAATTAGAAGTTCCATCTTAAGTTTGTTTTTTCAAAAATTTAAAATTATTTATAAAAATGTCAATAAACTATGGTGACCGTAGGGTAGGGTGAGCAGACCCTCCATCTTAACCCCCTCCTCTCCTCTGGTTCCACCCATTTGGATACGAGATTTAAACACAACGGCAAGAGAATGACATCTACTATTAATAAGCTTTTAAGTTGTTTAACTCATTTGATGTTTACACCTCATAATCCAAGAAAATAATCATACTATGATTTTGGTGAATTTTAGCACGCATTTAAGGACATTCTTAATGATTTAATATATTTGGCACATAATGTCAACAAAGTTTATCATCTTGATATAATGATATTCAAAGGGTAGTTTGTAGAGTAATAAATCAAGATATCATCATTAAACAAATATGATTTAATAACATGTTTTTTCTATATTAATTTAACCTAATTAATAGTAACTTATGATGGTTCGGGTCACTAGATGTATAAATGTTCTTCCTTATCATATAAGCCCACATTGCAATTCTTCCATACAAAAATTTACTCATTAAAGTTTCAAAGTCACAATACTTAGATAAGTGTATGTTAAACTTTGAACATTAGTTAAGATTTTATGTAGTATAATATATGAGCTTAAAACAATCTACATACATGCATGCATGGTATACTACATAGTCTTATGTGTTAGAAGATAAGCATTATAGGCATGTGACCAATACTGTTGGTTATGTAGATCACATAAGTATACAAATTATATTTCAAGATTACACTATGTAAAGGTGTAGCACAACTTACCATCTAAATTGACTATCATATTTTTTTAATAAGGCATCACAATAAGATAACATTGGTTTTAAACTATTGGTATATTAATTAATAGTTACTTAATTATAAGAACATTATCTCATATGGTTTTTAACAAAAAAAATTGCCATAAAGATTTTAGCGCATAAAGTTGTGTTAGTCATAAGTAGATACAAGTACATAACTTTATATACGAGTTGTTTCAACGCTTAAGATTTATGGAAGTTCTTATAACATGATGTCGTCAACATGTAGTATTTCATTTGTGACTAAAAGCATCTTGGACGAGGTGTGTATGTGTATGTATGTATGTATATATGTATCTATGTGTGTGTACCAATAGTATGGAGCCAACAATATAGCTAGTTGCATCAAAAGCCACAAACGTCTCAACCACATTAGTTATAACATTTAACGTACAATGGTTTAAACAAATACTTGGTTATATAGCAAACATGCGTTTTGATTTTCTAGGGAAAGAACAAGACAATATCTAGTGAAAAATGTATTTTCTCAATGTCTTTTCCAAATTCTGTTTTACGAGTTCTCTTGTATCACAATTTAACGTTGTTAAATCATGTCATGTTATATTATGATTACGTGTTTGGTTGATGGTCGCGGGTGGACGCTTTAGTAGTTTATACCTTAAACAATGATTGCCATTATGTTGTAAAAAACATTCCTCACAATCTATACATTACAAATCAAGCTAGCCTTAGTAAAGTTGAGGTTGCTTGTTAATAGCAAGGAACAACAAAGTAAAAAAGGCAAGATACTTTGTGAATCTTGTTCTTTCTATTTCACTATATATTGATTCCAACCTAACAAACCAAAAGCCAACATGTCTATTGACAAATATGCCTCTAACATTGAATCTTATCCATGCCAATCTTGTAAACAATTTTATCAACTAAACCTATCTACACGTTTTCTTCAGATAACTTTAATTTTCAAACTAACGTACAATATTGGTGCGTAATTAACAAAAAAATAAGATAAATAATTGAAACAAACTAGGGGTTTCATCGGTTCAGATATCGGTTTTGAACTTTCTTTTTTTGGCTCTAACAGAAAATCATACAAATCTGAATGGAAATGTGTCTAGCCGAACCAAATTCAATCGAATTATTCAGTATTGATTTCTTTTTGGCCCAAATAAAAAAGTGAACCAATCCGAACTAGAAATGTGTCTAACTAAACTGAACCAAGTTCAACCGATTTATTCGGTTTTGAATTCTTTTGGCCCTAAGGGAAACAGAACCATCAGAATTAGAAGTTTGCTTAACTAAACCGAATTCAACTGATTAAGCCGATTTATTCGATTCAATTCTCTAAGTAAACCGGCTATTATGTGGGTTATTCAATTGAATTAGGTCCGGGTTGTCTATCCAAATAAGCAAGATTTGTTAAATTATAACCGAACCGAGGACCTAATTGATAATTCGGTTCGGTTTTTCCAGTCACGGATACAATTTGGTTTCCGAAACACGCAATATTTCTGAAACCAATAACCAAACCAAAAATAAAAAAACAAATTATCCATCCTTAATTTAGCAAAGACCATCCTTAATTTAGCAAAGACGGTTTGTGAGTGCTTTTCAATATTCATTTTTTTATATTTTGACCTGTAAACTTTCATTTTTATACACATTAACCCTCTTAGTTTTTATCTTTTAATCTCTTTAACTTTCATCCCCTTTCGTTTTCATTTTTAAACCTAACGCTTTCCACTTTCAACTTTGGTCCCCTATACTTTTCATTTTTTTATAGGTTTTTCGTTTTATGTTTCGATCTAAATCTTACGAGTAAACATGCTGCAACGTGCATGTATGATTCAATGTTTTTACATCTATTTTTGGTGGTTTAATGGTCCTGTTATAACTCATAGGTCCTAAGCCAACTTAGTTATTTTATTCTGCAACGTGCATGTGTGGTTCAATAATTTTACATTTTGGTCTAATTTTTATGAGTTAATATGTCGAACACGTGTCCGTTCTTTAAGGTTTTTACACGTTTACTTTTTGTTCGGTTTAACGGTCCCGCCACAAAACACGGATCCTAAATACTAGTTCACAATTATCCATAATATGATGCAATTAGAAACTTATCTGAACAGTGTTCTCAATTGACAAATTATAAATTAGCAACATATTTAGGCATATAAGTGTTGTACTCAAGAGAGTTTTTAAAGAAAAAAGTTTGATATTATATTTTTAACCTAAATCTATTTGAACTCAAAAGTTTTCATCTTTTGCAATTTAATCTCACAACTTTTTTACTTTCAACTTTAGTCCCAACACTTTTTATTTTCGCATATTTTTTCGTTTTATGTTTCGTTTTAAATTTTACGAGTTAATACGGCGTAACGTGCGAGTGTGGTTCAACGTTTTTACGTTTCGTTTTACGCTTTGTACTAGATTTTGTTAGTTAACACGACTCAACGTGCGTGTGTGGTTTAACGTTTTTTACGTCGTCTATTTTTTTCATTTAACAGGTCCATTACAACGTGCAAGATTCTAAATCGACTTAATTATTATTTTCTATATTTTTTTTGCAGTTTAATTTTTTATATTAACACACCATAACTTGAGTATTGATTTTTGTTGACTTTGAAAAATCTAGTTTTGAGTAAACTGCCATTTTGGTCCCTGAGGTTTGGGCAGTTTTGCCACTTTAGTCCAAATCTCAAACTTTTTACATCTGGGTCCCTATGGTTTTAGTTTTATTGCCATTTTGGTCCAAAAGTGATATTTGTCTTCTAAAATCCTGCTATTTTGTCCTATTTCTTAGAGACAAAATGGTCATTTTAAGCATTAATATATATTATATATAGAGTTAAATGCTTGGTTGGTCCCTGTGGTTTGCAAATCTTGCAGACTTGGTCACAGTGGTTCACTAATTACACACTTGGTCCCAGTAGTTTCAAATTTTGCACTCGGGTGGTCCTTACCACTAACCTTTGTTAGATTTCTCAGTTAAGTATATGCAAAATTACTATATTACCCTTGAAATAATAAAAATAAAAAAATTTCCTCTCAACCTCTTCTTTAGTCAACACTGCACCAACACCACATTTCCTCACCTCTTCTGCCGCCGGTGGCTGTGGCACCGCCACCGATCAAATTCACCGGCAATCTTCGGCTTCACCTGTACGGCTGGCTTCACCTGCGCCGGCGTACAGAAGAGGTTGAGAGGAAATTTCCACCTCACCATGTCGCCTTCACCAACCTCACCACCCTCCACCACCGATCGTACACATAATCTGAAACAGATTTCAAGATGAAGCTCCCCAGCACCACCTGTGAATTTCAAAGTTTGTACAATTTTTATTCAAGGTTATGAAAATTTGTCAGAATTTAGGGTTTATTGAGGTTCAATTAAATCAAGGCAAACTGTTTTACCTTGTGAAACGGCTACCTACGGTTTTTGGGATCATCGGAGTTGTTAACTCTCACACGTTTGAGCCTCTTTTTGTTCTGCATTTGTCTAATTTGTCCATTAATTATGGAGGTGCATGATTGGGGGAGGGTGGTGCTCTGTGATTTGCAGGTTGCACACCGATGGAAGTCTGATTTGCAGGTTCAGGAGGTGGCTGGGTGGAGTTGAACGTGATGCGGAGGGTAGCAGATCTGGATGTTTTACGGGAGTTATGGTGATGATGGTGGATGGTGATGTTTAACCGGTGATCGTTGGATATTCGTCGTTGGTTCGGTAGAGGTGGTGGTCGGGAGAAGGTTCAGGTAGTGGAGCGTTGTGAAAGAGAAGATGGTTGCAAGAAGATGAAGAAGAAGGTTTCTGGTGGGTTCCACCTTATTTATATTAACTCTTTTGTTTCAAGGGTAATATATTAAATTTGCATATACTTAACTGAGAAATCTAACAAAGGTTAGTGGTAAGGACCACCCGAGTGCAAAATTTGAAACTACTGGGACCAAGTGTGTAATTAGTGAACCACTGGGACCAAGTCTGCAAGATTTGCAAACCACAGGGACCAACCAAGCATTTAACTCTTATATATATAAATAAACCTCAAACTATGTTTAAAATGACTATTTTGTCTCTGAGAAAAAGGACAAAATAGCAGGATTTTAGAAGACAAATATCACTTTTAGACCAAAATGACAATAAAACTAAAACTACAGAACCCAGATATAAAAGATTTAAGATTTGAGCTAGAGTGGTAAAATTGCCCAAACCTCATATACCAAAATAGCAGTTTACTCTCTAGTTTTTGACAACCGAAACAATTCACAAATTCCCTTGAATTTGCTTTTTTCCACACCGTACCCCGCGTCGATTCAGACGCCGAATCGAAGCCGTTTAAGCTGAATAACAGAATCATGCTTTCCTTCTCACTTCCAGCTAAAGTTAATAACAGAATCATCATAACCACTTAACTCAACCACGGTCAAACCCCGGTTAAGCTAACCTAACTCCAGCCGCGCCACACACCTCTCTCTCTCTCTCACACACAAATAGCCAAATCCTACCCCTCTCTTCTTCTCTCTGCTCCTACTCGTGACACCATCATCATCATCACTCTCTCTCTCTCTTATTCTCTTCAGGAGCAACGACTCTGACCTCTTTTCATCTCCCGTTACATATCACTCTGCTCAGTGGCTCTGTTTGTATACAGATCTCGTAGCAATTTTGCATCTGTTGTTACTGTTGTTGTTGGTGTGGTTGTTGTGATCTTACCGCAATTTTGCATCTATTGTTGTTGTTGTTATGGCAGATGTAGGAAAAATTGGAGTGATATTGAAGCTGATTGATATCGTTAACGAGATTTCGGTGATATCGGATTACCGGAGTACGGTACGTAAACCGTTTTTTAATTTATGTAGAAGGTTGAAGCTATTGAATCCGTTGTTTGAAGAGATTCGCGATGTTAAAGAGGCGATTCCGGATGAATCGTTCCGATCTCTTGTTTCGTTGATGGAGGCGTTGGAATCTGCTAAGGAGTTGCTCAGATTGGGGAGTGAAGGGAGTAAGATTTATTTGGTATGGTTTTTGGAATTGAATCTGGTGGTTGTTTTTTAGGGTTTTGGTTTTGTTTGTATGGATTTGGGAGGTTTGGTTTGTTTTTTGTGGTTTGAAGTGTTGATTTCGTGTGGATTGTTGTGGAAATTGATGCTGTTGTTGATTATTTGGAAGGTTAGGGTTTTGAATGTTGATGAATTTGTGTGTTTTGTTGGTATGTGTAGATTTGGTTGCGTTATTATAGAGATCTGATTGATTTATCTGGTAGGTTGAATGATTCTAGGGTTTAGTAACTGTTATTCTGTTTCTATCAGCTTGAAATCATATATCTGCTAAAATTGTTTGAAATCTAATGTGAAATTGTCTGATCTTTGTGAAGATTAAATTGAATTAAAAAATAAAGAATACTGTTTGCTACTGGGATCTTTGTGTGTATAATGCATCCACTTTCATAGTTATATTAGTATATTTCCATTTTGGCATTTCTACATAAACGATGCGAGTTTTGTTGGTTTAGAAAGTTATTGGTTGCTCGAGTAAGTTTATAATCTGCAATTCATATGAGATATGGTGTTAGGACAGGTTCTCAAAGTTCAATATGTTCGGATTGCTGCTCAGACTGCTGAACTCCTGGCCAAAAGGTTTGTCTTCCACGCGTTTTGATACTCTGCGGTCCAAGCTACATGTTGCTGCAAACGTCTGGCTTGCGTGGCATATTAAGGCAGAGTAGTTAGTTTCTTTATAACATTTAGTTTGCTATACACATCCATTTGTAGACAGTCGTGGATTTTAAACACACGTGAGAGATTACACATCATAAATTCTTTTGTACTTTAACGTATTAGTTACACTAGGTCTAGAAATTTGGTTGCTATTACTTCAATTATTACTTTCCCTCTCATCGGCACTTCAATATAAGCTGATTCTTGTCATTTTATGGTAAGCATGATTACTAATATATGCTACATCGTATGCTACAACTTAACCATCAAGGATAAGAAATCTAAGGACCGATCATGCATACATATTAATACTATCCACGCGTGCTCTATGTTCTGAGGATCGTATGCAAGTGTCAGCCGAGAGCTTTATATAAGTTTTTTATCATTTTTGATGGGTATTCTGATCAATTTATTCAGCATTGTGGTATCATATCTGGTAAAGATGTGTTCTATAAATCGTTCTGTGTAGTTAAACCTAACCCTAGTAATGCTACTCTTCTTTGTTTGAACACAAGCTATGTTACCAAATTTCTGTTCATAGATTCTGACAATGATTATTAAATAAAAAAAGAATTACTTACAATGTCTTTCTACGTGCGCAGGCCCTGGAGAAAGAAGAAATCATGAAAAAATACCAAGAAGTTACGGAGCGTTTGGAAAAAGATCTAGAAGGCATTTCTTTTGAGAAACTTGACATATCAGATGAAGTTAAAGAACAGGTAAAGCATCATTGTTATGTTGTAACTACAAAGTTACAAAAAAAAAACATAAATTACAACAATCTTAGTGTTGTGCACATGGTTTTACTTTTATATCAGGTTGCACTTGTTCTCGCTCAATTCAGAAGAGCCAAAGGAAGAACCGACGCACCAGATGTTGAGTTGAAAGAAGATCTTTCATCCCTTTACGATAAGGGTAGTGATGTGGCCGCAGATCCTTTGCTCTTAAAACGATTGATTGAAAAACTACAATTAACCAGAATTAATGATCTCACACATGAATCAATAACATTGCATGAAATGGTAACCGCCAGCGATGGTGATCCCGGAGAAAATATAGAAAAAATGTCAATGTTATTGAAACTGATCAAAGATTTTGTGCAAACCGATAATCCAAGTGCAGATTCACCTCCTGGTGAAACTTCTGCTCCACCAAATTCAAACAATCAAGAAACTTCATCAAAGAGTTATAAAAATATATTAATACCTGATGATTTCCGTTGTCCTATATCGCTCGAGCTAATGAAAGATCCTGTTATCGTCTCAACTGGGCAGGTAATTTACTAACTCACCGTTGTTTCTCTATTTCTTTATTATCTTATGTTAGTTATATATTCGTCAAATATTTTTCAATATTTGTAGACGTTTGAGCGAACATGTATAGAGAAATGGTTGGAAGCCGGGCACAAAACATGCCCTAAAACACAGCAAAACCTAACAAGTACTGTTCTCATACCAAACTACGTGTTACGAAGTCTTATTGCTCAATGGTGCGAGGCTAATGGTATTGACCCACCGCAACGGGCGGGGCGGCCAACTTCTGCGTGCACCCCCGCAGAACGGTCTCTAATAAACGTGCTGCTAACTAAGCTCAAATCGGTTTGTCCAGATGACCAACGAACTGCAGCCGGTGAAATCCGTCTTCTTGCAAAACGAAACGCTGATAACCGTGTAGCCATAGCCAAAGCCGGTGCGATCCCGCTCCTCACACACCTTCTAACCGCACCGGACTCACGAACGCAAGAACACGCAGTTACCGCACTTTTAAACCTTTCGATTTGCGAAGATAACAAAGGAAGCATCGTGTCGTCTGGCGCAGTCCCCGGGATTGTTCAAGTGTTAAAAAAGGGTAGCATGGAAGCACGTGAAAACGCAGCCGCCACGCTTTTCAGCCTCTCGGTGATCGACGAAAACAAGGTGACAATCGGTTCATTAGGAGCAATCCCGCCACTCGTATTACTATTAAGCGAAGGTACACTAAGAGGGAAAAAAGACGCTGCAACCGCGTTGTTTAACCTATGCATATATCAAGGTAACAAGGGTCGGGCTGTGAGGGCAGGTGTGATCACCACGTTAATGGAGCTTTTAACCGAACCGCAAGGCGGGATGAAAGATGAGGCGTTAGCCATTCTCGCCATACTCTCGAGCCATCCAGAAGGAAAGGTGGCTATTGGTAAATCCGATGCGGTTCGTGTCTTGCTGGAGTTTATCGGGACTGGGTCTCCGAGAAATAAAGAGAACGCAGCTGCGGTTTTGGTTCATCTTTGTTCGGGTGATAATAAGTATTTAGTGGAAGCGCAAGAACTCGGGGTGATGGGGGTTTTGGTAGATTTGCTACATCATGGTACCGATAGGGGGAAAAGAAAGGCGGCGCAGTTGTTGGAGAAGATAACGCGATACACCGAGCAACAGAAGTTATCTCAAACTTTGTCTCAAGCGATTGCGGAAAGTGAAGAATAACCGAAGATTGATAATTCGGTTATTGTTTTGTTTAATTGATATTGATATTGATATTGGTACCCTTTTCAATGTTGTTTTTTTCCATTGAAATGTAGAAGGGGAAAGGTGGAAGATCACCTCCCCCACCCCTTGTCTTTTTTTTAGTGTATTGAGGATTATTACTGCAAACAAATACAAGGTAAAAAGATGTGATCTGACTCTGTTGTTTTTCTCACTTCTAATGGAAGGGTATTTATTGTCTTGCTTTTTTACATCTTTAGATCTGGATATTAAATGCTAATGGCTTTGTTTTTAGCTCACTTTCATTGTGTTGATGGTTCATATGAAACCGATCATTTGCGACTTTGTATCCATATATCTGATCATATGTTAACGTCCGCTTGTGGTATGCGCATATAATGTATATATGTGTGGGCCCTCACGGGACAAAAGTAAAAGTGTACTAATTTTAACGTTATTTTACTAATTTCGTGAAAATAACGAAAAAAGCGTGGGACGGTTAATCATGCATAATGTGGTGGCGTTGATAGCTGAAAGACTAAGGAGTACATGCACTAATCGGCATTTGTCCCAATTGCTGAGTGTTATGTGCCTTGTGTCCAAGGCTTGATGCAAAACTACTATCGAGCCGGGGGTATCACTGGAAGCAGCCTCTCTATTCCTATGGGGTAGAGGTAAGGCTCCTACATCTTACCCTCCTCAGACTCTATCTTAGCTTTGCTATTGATGGGATTTATGATGATGATTTCATTGTGTTGATGGTTCATATTAAACCGATCATTTGCGACTTTATATCTATATATCTGATAATATGTTAAGAGCTAAATATTCTTTTTGTCAAATTAGAATATATTGTTAGGTTTGTTGATTTTATACAAAGATTTGATGAGGAAATTCGTATTTGGTACTTACATATTACTTGCATACAATGATTGTATGTTGGTTAGTGTAATACATGTGAAAGTTTGGCGTCTTTAAACTAACCATGAGTCTCCTAGCCTTAGAAAATTTCATCAAGTCGGTTTAGGGAGCTGTGTAGTTCAAGGTGCTGTTCTTGACGATACGAGAAGTTTCATTTCTAGATATGTAGAAGATAATACAACCATGCTTTAATACCAGTTTTCGGTATCAAATTGGGTTTGAAAATATGAATAGATGGGGGCACACTTTGGTCCTCAACCTTCACATGTAGAAAAAAATGAGATCGCTAGGTTGATTACATATCGGTGAATCATTAACACGGTGCCCAAACCGTCTCTTTAATGTTGATGAGAATGTATAGAGTGGCAATAAAAACACACATGTAAATGGATCTTGATCTCGAGTGGGTAAGTTTGTTAATAAGCATGTGAACCTTTCTTTTGAAGATTCAACATTTACTAGTTAGTTGAGTACTTATGGCTATGTATATGGTAAGTCTCTTTATCAGTGATTTGAAGTTGTAGAGTGACTGGGATTTTATTAACTATATCAGGATTCACATCCTTTATTCCAAATCATTTAAGGATTTGTACCAAGGGTTTGTATACCACATGTTTATATGAAGAAGCATCGGTTGAACATAGAGATAGTGAATATATAAGTTACAATCAAAGTATTTCTGCATAAAGGAGTTGTCCTTTCACTTCACTCTCCAGGGTGAACTCACTTAAGCTGATATGCAAAACTAGCAGCGCCGTTAGTCTCGTCACGGGGAAAAGGGTGGTTTTCTCCGTAACCACACTCCGGCGTGAGAATAAGTATTTGAGGATTGCGAGTAAGGTAGTAAGTAGGTTGTAAGTGAGTGGTACGTATGCGTTAGCGTAAGTGTCCTTTTACCTGGAGATCCAATACTTATTTATAGCCGAAAAGATGTGCTCCGGAGATGGGCTGGTGGGCCTTGGGCCCGACCCATACAGCCAGAGACATCCGTTTTGTCCCTCTGTGTCAGACATTAAATGTTCCCTTCAGGAGAATTAATATCCATTGTCAGGAGGTGTGTTCTGTCGGATGTTGAGTGGTGCCACGTGTAAAGGTAACCGTCTCTGGTGTCAGGCCTGCTGCCAGCGAAAGTGGAGAAGGTGGAACAGTCACTGGCAGAGATATGGTTGGTGTGAAGTCTGACGTCTGCATTACTTCTCATGCGACGCTGTCACACGCAACCTGCCGAGAAACCCTTGGTCACAGTTTTGCCACTTTGTACCCTTGAGTATAGTCAACACCTCTTAGTGCTTACCCCTTCTGCAAGGCTGTCCGTGTTTTTCCCACCAGCGCAGGGTGTTAGGGGTATATCCTTTTGTCCCAAGACTACGAGGCGCTTCTCATGTGTGTCTTGTCCTTGCAAGGTTTTAGGATTCATAGCCCAGAGGGATGTTCTGCGCAGGGTCTAGTAACCTGCGCACATGAGTCTAACTTGCCGTTGTGCCAAGTACACAAGGCTCGTTGTTTGACTTGTGTTATTTAGTCTAACTTGTTGCGCTGAGTGCGCGGGACTCGTTGTTTGATTTGATTGCATTGGTCTAATTTACCGTTGCGCTGAGTGCGCAAGGCTCATTGTACGACCTATTGGTGTTGGTCTAATTCACCGTTACGCTGAGTGCGCAAGGCTCATTGTATGACCTACTGGTATTGAAGAACACGCACCATTGCATGTTGCATGCAAGGTTATCTTTGTAAAAAGTAGTTAAGGGTGTGGTTCTCTACGCAGGCGTAGGGTTTTTTTGGGACCATACCCCCTCAGTTTAAATATATGTACCAAAGGGTTTGTATACCACATGTATTAAGATAAATTATTTAAGTATATGTACCAAAGGGTTTGTATACCACATGTATGATGTAAATATATTTCTTCGCAAGTGGTTATGGTTTAGCTTCATCGTGAACGTCAGTATAGATTTAAGAGTAGGTTTAGACGTTTAGTAAGTGTATGTGTTAGTTTAGTTCTAAAAAAGAAAATTATTAATGGAACATTAAAAAAGACCTTCCACATTGATAGTTTGGAATCTTACCTATATCAAAATTTAGACTATATCAATCAATCTTTTATTAGTGTTGTAAACTTTTATTGGTTAGATTGGAAGGTCAGCTCGGGAGGTCATCTTCTTCTGAAAACTGTGTTGACTATGACTAGTAGTCTTTTTATGGTCCATGAGCTTGGGAGAGGAGGGTATTACGTCGGCTTACGGTCAATGAGAACACGGCGTTCCCAATCTATGACCGGGCCGTGAGAGGTGACAGGTTGGGCCGGGTAACACTCGTGAGAGCAAACTAATCATCTACGTACACATACAAATTTCTTTTCATTTTTTTAATTTTTTATTACATATATAATGTAAGACTAAATTTAATTTTCCTCAAATAAATCGTGAGCGTTAGTTTTTTCTTTCTATTGATACACAAGTATTGTTTATGTATTTTTGGTCTCGTAAGCAGTTTTGAGACATGCTTGGATCAACATTTTCAATAGTAAGTATTTTTTAAAAATAATTATTGAAATGCCTATTTTTTTTAAAGTCCACTCATCTCTCGTCATTCACTAAACCATAACATATGTTTAGTGAGTGTGAAAGAGAACATCACTCCTACCTACGTGGCACACTTTTTCCGGGTAATTACATATGACCATGTATCAACATTTAGGGTGACATGAGATTATGTAAGGTCAAACACAAACAAATTACTAGAAATGACTAAATATGATTTAAATATGTTAATGGTGTAATAACTTTTTAAGAGCCAGCAACCTTATGGTGCATTGCCAGCTTCATTACCTTTCAAACGTGTTGTCGAAAAAACAAGCTGGTCACCAGATTTCGAAGGTCTATTCAGTGGCGGATTCAGAAACTTCTTTCGGTGAGTTTGTTTAATAGATTCCACTATTTTTTCCATTACATACAAAGTCTCACTAATTTTTTCCAAACCGAATGGGTTCATATGAACCCACAAAACAGGGCTGGATCCACCACTGGGTCTATTGAGCGATGAGGGTCATGGGAGGCCAGGATGATGGTGGTGGTCACAACTAGTGTAATCAGGCTTGAATCGACGGTTTTCTGGTCTGATTTAAGGTCGTCGGAAAAACGAGTTGGCGGCAGTTTGTCGTTTTCTTGGCTGAGGGCGGTCAGCAAGGCGAGAGAGGGCATAAGGGAGTCTTCTGGTTTGTTTCTAGGTGGGGGGAAGGACGTTGAAGAGGTCGCAGATCGGTGGTGGTGGGTGGGGGGCGACGACAGGAGAAAGTGGTGATGGGTGGGAGGTGACGGGAGGAGAAAGTGGTGGTGGGTAGGAGGCGACAAGGACGTAGAATGTGGTGGTGGTGGAAGGTGACGATGAAGAAGAAGGTGGGGGTGATAGTGGAGGGTGGTTGCCGACGACGATTTGCAAGAAGAAGAAGAAAAAAAAGGATAGGGCTGAAAGTGTGGGTGGGCGTTAATTGTATACTTAAATAATAGTGGTGGGATATACTTAAATTTTAATGTATATTTTTTTAAAGTAAGGGTGGTCATTTCGCCTCACTTAACTGAGAAAACTAACGCTCATCCAATTCAGAGACTATCCGAGTAACAACTAACCAAACTATAAGAAACAAAAATATAATTTTAGAAAGTTGGAAACTAATGATGAAGTATGGGCAAAACAGAAGAACGTATCAGTGTATTATTCTCTAAAAACTAATGCCATATAAATATAAAAAGTTATGAACGTGAAGAATTTGAAAAAAGTCATAACATAAGTCGCCATTTTCAAAAGTACCATTTACAACTCTATTTTTTCCCTAAATTTTGATCTAAATCATTAATTTAAAAAAAAAGATTAAGATGTCTTTTTATTCTACCTAGGTAAAATTAAAATTTTATTTAATCCACCCGTATTTTAAGTTATATTAATTTTGTAGTACTTAAAAAATTATGCTTGCCAAAGATTACACTTCAAGAATATATTTGTATTACTTAGTGTAAATATCTTTATCTTATTCGTTATATGCGTTTGTATTAATTATTTTCATGATTACCAAAAAATATCTTAGCTTATGATATCTGTGAACCTCTTTCAGAATTACCAATGATTATGAAAGAACTTTTTAGGGATAGCTTTTGTTAATTTTAGAATATACAAGAATGACATCCAAATTCACAATATTGGGAATACATTTGGATAAGAGAACGTAGAGGCATGGCCTCATTCACAACAAAGAGCTTTATGTGTGGGATCCAACTATTTATTTCGTAGGCCAAAATATGTTTACTTTGAATATCAATTGGAATGCAAGCGGGGCGGATATACCTTAGACGCAGGGGTAGGCGCTCCGGCGGTAGTGTAAATTTTGGAAAAATTGAATTTTTGACATTTTTTCGATTTCGTTACTCTTTTTTATAAAACATTACCGCTACGAATATTTTCTAATCCGTCACTGAATGCAAGACTGACCGAGTGATGTTCCCGTTCCTTTTGACTTGTATTATTGGTCTTCTTTCCTTTATTGAACCGTAGCTTTCTTTTTGGGTCAAGAAGAGAAACAATAACAATTCAAAAGTATTGGCAAAAATGTCTAATTCTTGCATGGATTTGATTTGATTTTTTGTACGATATTATATTTACACAAAATATAAGTGAGATATTAGTAGTTTACTATTTCATCCGCTTCTTCAATTGTAAAAAACACACATCAAATGTTACAAAAAATGCATTTCATCAAGTGTATAAAATGACTATCTTCCTAATCTTTATTGTTAGCTTTTTACAAAGACAGGGCAAGTGTTTGCATTGATCAACCTAATTCAACATGACTAATTATTTCTAATGGCACATTAAAAATTACATAATCAAATCTATCTAAATAGATGGATCGTACCCGATTGTGGATACTTTTTGGCTGTTAAAGGAACACGAGATGATATGCTCGATCGATGATTTTTAAAGGAGCACGAGAGAAGATACTTGGATCATAATTTAGAGTAGAGGGTGTAAGTATTTTTTTATAGAAGATTTAACGCGCTTTCTCTATAGCTCTCTATTGTGTGTGTAAGGATATATGTTTGCATGCCCAATGTAGATCAAAGGCAACTTATAATGTCTACCAAATATGTTGAGTGTGATAAGAGAAAAGTAAACATAAGTACATAACCAACACATAATCCAATAACCCATGTATTAGACTTTGTCACATCTAAGCTATCAGCATACGGTTACATTGCCAATCACTCTAGAAATACTAGAAATAGTAAAAACAACAAATGATAATGATGATAAAATAACAAGGTTTAGTATGACCTAAATATTACATTTCACAAAATATAGTTAAATAAATGATATCTTACACTTGTCAATTCACGTGTTCTCTTCTTCTTTTTAGTGATAACTAGTGAGTTATACACGTACTTTACAATGGGACCACAATTTTAACAAATTAATATTGGTATCGATTCAGTTCATTTCGGTATTGGCATTCACTATAATAATCGTAAGAGAAACAAAAAAAATCGATCGACAACAAAAAAAACGAATATCGATCAAGATAATAAAAATGAATAACGAACATGTACCGACGTTGTCCGGTTGGTATCTATCCGGTTCGTTTCGTTACCTGTATGATACCAGTGTAATTAACGAACACAAGTTATTTAAAGTATAAGGGTGTGATTAAGATATTAAAATAATTAGAAGTTATATTAAAAATATAACCTGGTGAAGAGAAAAAAATAAAACTTAAAAGAAAAATTACACTAAATGATAAAATTATTATAAGTACTATAGTTTCAAAGTTGTTATTTAATATTATTTATTATTTATTATTGTATATAATTTTTCTCAATATATATTCTCATTCTCAATATATATTAATTTATATTTATAATTTATAGCATGATAAGGAATAGTGTAATTTTGTCTTTTGGGTTTTTTTCATATTAAACTTTATATTTTTCAATTCTATAATAAAACTTTAGGGTTTTAAACGAGTTTCATTTTTCAATCAAATTTTATTTTATGCTTTTTTTGGATTTAGTTATTGTTTGGTTGCTACTTAGTATGGTGTTTGGTAGTCACGTGTTGGTGTAAATTCGGCTTCGACTACGTTTTACGCAACGTGGGTCACTTGGTGTAAAAAATCGTATTTTTATTTTACGCTTTTTGCCAGTTTTGATCGTCGTTCGTTGCTACTTAGCACGATTTTACGTCCTCCACACTGCAACGCTTATTATTATTATTACATCTTCATTAGTTTATCTCTTTCTTAAATTCTAAAACGCAAATTGTAAAAGCATTCAAAAAATCGTTTGTTGATTTCCAACCTTCCTTATCGAAAAGGATCCACTATTAGCATCCTCCATAAAAATGCTAAGAGCATTCACACCAATCAAGTCCGACGATGTGATTTGGAATCCAGACGAACAAATCAGACGAAATAGGCAATGGAGGGTGATGAAGTGGAGTTTCTTGAAGGGGATGTGGTCCGGTGCACCAGACTAGTCCGGATGAGTTGATCGTAGGTCCCTGTGTACCCCTTTTATTTTAAATAAAAAGAACCTTTTCAAACAAAAAGACCATAAAATTGTTTAAACTAAAATAAAAGAACATAAATTAAATAAAAACAACATATAAAATAAAAATAATTTAAACAAAAAAAACAAATATATTCAAATTAAAATTATTACACAAACTAGATAATTAAATCTAAACACACCAGATAATCAAACTTAAACAAGACCAGATAATTTAACTTAAATAAACTAGATAATTAAATCTAAACAAAGCAAATAATTAAACCTACTCATTAACCCCTGAATCGTCGGAGTCGCCATCTGGATGCACAACATGTTGCATACGAGGATGGTTTCTTATTATTTGCCAGGATGGGCTTGTGCAATTGCTTGTGCCTTTGTTATGCCGTCACCGTGGGGTATCATGACATTGAAGAATGCATGAAACTTGAGAACCTTCGAGAGTAGAATATGAGCGTTGACAAAGTAGCGTTCGCAAAGCGATTGGTTTCTCCTACACATTGACGAAATGTTTCAAATAAGGGTACCCTAATTGAAACAGCTTATTGTCTGTTATCGAAGTGTCCATCCAAGAGTTACCAAACTCACGACTTCTTCTTCTTCGGTCCAAGGTCTTCTTGTCATTTTTGTTGAATCTTTGTAGTGAATTATCAGTTGAGAAGTGCACATATTGGTTGAAATACGAATTGAATTTATAGCCGCAAGTAAAAAATAGTAGTTGCAAAAGTATGCGTTTGAAAAACTAGCCGTTGCAAAAGTAGCCATTTGAAAAAGAGCCGTTGTAAGAATTAACTAAAGCCGTTGTAAGAACCAAATATTCCTTTTTAGTAATTTATTTGAACTTATTATTAAATAAATATCAATAAATTTACTAGATAACGAAATATAAAAATAATATAAAATAAATAATGAATTAATTATCTTGTTATGAATTTTATTTTTTCCGTATTTTTAGTATTTTAATAAAAAATAATATCATTTAGTAAATAAATTATAAATAGATTATAGATATAGTTTAAATAAAAAGAAAAGTAGATGATGTGGTGGATAACCGGGTTGAGGTTTAGAGTGGTTTACTTTGGAGAAAAACAGTGGAATTTGAAATGATTACGGTCTGAAATAATGTATCATGCTGACAAGGTAAGTCTAGATTTTGGACTAGTCCAACATTGTTGATGCTCTAACTTCATAATGGATACACTAAAAATAAAATAAATGTTTTTTTTGTTACTTCGAGATAGGATTCTAAGTTTGCAAATTATTAAGGTTTTAGTGTATTGTAATTAAGTTTTTTTATCGGATTATTGAAATCATATAGATACAATTAACTCAACTATAGTAACTTTGATGTGTTAAACAAATACATAATTAATAATTAATTAAAGTTTCTTGCAAATGGGAAAATAACTTACAAACTAATGGAGTATTACTTGACCACAGTCAACTCACATTCGATTCTTCCTGTCTGATCACAAATATCTCAACTTTCATCTCTCGACCTTTGTTGGAATTCCTATTTAGTATTATGCTTTTTTTTCGTTTTCACAAATTGAATGAGAATTAGTGATTCAATTTTTACTTACTTTAATCTTCATGTTATTGACAAGGATAGCAAAGAATCAATATACTTGGAAGCTAGGGTTTTTTTTCATCAAAATTCATTCTAAGTCTAACATGTGGGATTGTGTTTTCTGAAATCATATACCAAAAATGTGTGTCAACATATTTACATATTTTTGGATCATAAACAAATATATATATATTTATATAATATATAATAAAAGTGACCCACTTCCTATCACATAAACAGCCCAATGGGCCTTGGAGTTCGGCTTACAAGAAAATATAATATTTGAATGACTTTTTGGGCCTATGGTTGCCATCCCTCAGGCCCCATCTGTAAATTGTATCCGCCACTAAGCTTTAAAAGCTTTTTTTTTTTCTTTTTTTACAGTACACTCTATATTCGTATACTATATTACTATGACATTCGCAATCTTTTAAAGCTTTTTTTTTTCTTTTTTTTACAGTACATTCTATATTCGTATACAATGACATTCGCAATGAATTTTGGGTTTTACATGATAAAAATGATTTAAAATGGAGCTGTTAGTTACTCTTAGTTTAAAGTAGAAAAAATATATAATAATAGCCATCCTTTATAAAAAAGTGGATACTTAATTAGTGATATTAAATTCGAATAATTGATAACAAAAAGTATATATGTGGGCAACTAATATATGTGTGAGAGGTTCTATATGAACAATTTTTTTTTCCTAAAAAACAAGAGAACAAATCTTAACCAACCAAATATTTTCATTCATCTATTATTATTTTTTGTTATAAGGGTATAATAATGAATCGTATGAGTTTGATTATTTATGTTAAATATTAAGCTCCCATTTTTTACAGGTTTCACTTACTATATTTATCTTTTCACAACCATATTAAGTAATATCATTTTTTTCAGGGTATCTCTGATGGATGATCCGTTGGAGGCTGTCGAATTTTAAACTCACAAAAAATTGGACCCCTTGTTGTAGCTTGATGACTAGGATGGTTTGGAGCGTGTTGGTCTACTCTAGCAGACGAGGTGAAAGGGTGTTGGGTTGGTCCATGTGAGTGGCTTTTGTATTAAATAAAAAAGTTGATTTCAATTAAAAACAACTTAAATTGTTTAATTTCAATAATATAAAACCTAAAATAACATAAATCTAAAAAAACAAAAATATAAAATAATAATGATACAAACTATAAAAAAAACCAAAACATTACACAAACCACACAATCAAACCTAAACAAACTAGATAATTAAACCTAAAAAAGAGAGATAATTTAACCTAAACACACCAGAGAATTAAACATTAAAAGGACGAGAGAATTAAGTCAAATTGTCAACCCCTAAGCGGTCGGAGTCTGCATCCGGAGGTTAGGGTAGTTCATGAACCGAGCCCAGCTGAGCTGGGGTAAGCTCGGGCTTGGCTCAATTATAAACCGAGCTGGCTCGACTCGGATTTGAAACTGGGCTGTAAATCTAAGCTCGGGCTCGGCTTGGTTTTAAACCGAGCTGGCTCAGATTGGTTTTGTTTGACTCGATTTTAAAAAGAAAAATTAATACATAGCTCTGAATATTCAGTAATCAAAAATATTATTTAACACTTCGAAAGAATATATCGAGAATAAGTTTAACCTAATACATTAAAAGTCAAAATCAAGTTCAACAACACAAAATAAGTTTTAACTTTAGAGGAAAGACAATATTAGTTCATTAGAATGGTAATCAACCTTCAAATATGCCACACATATCAATTTACGAGCCTAAATACATGTAAACAATAATCAGTTTTTGTAATGTATTTTAAAAATAAAATATATTACAAGTAAAATAATCTGAGCTGAGGCAATTCGAGCTACCAAGCGAGCCAAACTGAGCCAATCCGGCTCGTCATGAGCCGAACCGAGCTAGGCTCACTTTCTAACCGAGCCGAGCCGGCTTGGCTCAATTTTAAACCGAGCCATATCGAGCAAGCTTTTTTCAAGCTAAATTCGAGCGAGCTCTAAGCCACGAGGTTTTTGGACAGCCCTAACGAATGGGGAGCGGGTTGCATACGGGGATGGTTTCTTAGTACTTGCCAGGTTGCCATGTGCAAAAATCTTTTATTCAGTATGTTTTGAATTCCCGACAGGCCTTGGCAATCGCTTGTTGATATATTGAATAATACATCTATTTATCGTGTATAGTTTGTACTAGTCTCGTTAATACTCGTTTCGGTTTTATAAGAATAGATCTACTTTTAATCCAAATACGTTTTGCAGGTCTTGGTTCGTGGAAATAGCTGAAAAGAAAAAACAAGCTGAAATGTTGAAGGAAACCGAGCCGGATCGTAATTGGAAGTCGAGAGAAGAAACGAGTCGAAAAAGGGGACAAAAGACCCAGTGGCGGCCCGCGACCGCCCCAGGTTGTACCTCTCGCGGGTGGCGAGAGAAGGATTTGAGCCCGGAGAGATTTAACCCGGTCATGGGCGCGACCGGTTAGCCTGTTGCCTCTCGCGACCAGCGAGAGAGCCTTTTGGTCAGAAAGTTTCGTGAACTTATCAGTTTTGTGTTGAAAAGGTTATATAATTAGAGTTTAACTCTAATTACAATTATTAGACGAACTTGGAGTTTCAAGAGCAAAATTCTGGAGAGTTGGAGCTAAGTTTTGAAGATCAAGGTGTTCGGGAATCATCAGATTGAAGTTAGGAGCATAAAGATCGAAGAAATCACGGGTTATATTACCGATTTTCTTAATCTTTAGCTTCCTTGTTAGTTATTTTGATGAATTCAATTTTTAACTTTACTTTAATTATATTGAAGACAATGATTGTTGGCTAGATTTACTTCTGATACCTAGGTTATGAAGATTTATTACAAAAGTTTGGATTTTTATTAACTATTTAATGTGTTTATGGGATCTTTGATAAAGTAGTGAACTTTGGTTATTTGATTTGGTGTATTTGCATGTTTTGATCTAATTGTTGATTATTTGATTGTTTCACATGAATCTAATTGAATGTTTTTCATAGAATAGGTTTATGTTGATTGTCGAGTCTTAACGGGTTCGGGTAATCGTTCGGTAAATTGGCCAATAAACCCTAGAAACAGTCAAGTGAAAATATAATTAAACCTTAACATTATACTAAATTTAATTATTGAGAAATAATAATTTATTAACTGAATTAAATAGGTAAATTGCTGGTATTAGGTTTTGAGAAAAAACCCGGTTTTAGTTTACTTGCTATATTCGAGTCGGTTAAACCAGATCAAGAACCTTAGTTAGTCTAAGCTCCCTATTGAGGGATAGTTAACTAATTTAGACACTTTATTAAATATTAGATAACCGAAAGGAGTCCTATAAACCGGTAAGCATAACTACCTTTAGATTATCATAGGTGTCTTCCCGAGAAGGGTGGGTCGGGTCCTGTTCGGTATTCCTTAGGGTTTTAGTATTTTAAGATCCTGGTTCCCTATCACATTATTAATTAAAAACCATTCAATAGTAATAAAGACTAACCTAGGTAGCCATTCCATTATTATAGAATCAAATCTCCGTTTCGAAATTCCACTTAGAGTCGTCTTAGTTAAATTAATCCTAGTTTAATTATAATTTTAGGATTTTTAGTAAACCCACCCCCCAATATAAAACAAATTAAGTGAGTCAGTATAGTTTAGATAGAGTCGTTAACGTAATTAGGGAGTTGTAACACCTCGCTTTTTCATATTTTCCTTAATTAGAAAGTGTAAACGTATTTCTCATTATGGAAACTTGTATTCATATCGTATTCGTATTTCTTTTCCAATCTTGTAATCCGAGACTTTGATCGTAATAAAATTCATACTTAATACATACTTTTCTTGCATACATTCAATTGTTAAATACGTGCTTACATACAAACCGATACTTGTTATACGTGCAAATACTCATACATTCATACTTGATACCTAAAATATACTTACATATACTTTATACACTTAAAAACATGCAAAAATATAAGTTGTAGCATGAAATGAAAGATAAACTAAGTTTAAGGACTAAAAATGGCATAATCCGGAGAAAGTGGTTTCTAGCTCATGGATTGGGCAAAAGTGTGTTTGTTGGATTGTGTTTCTTTCATTTAATACTCACCTAACTCAACTCCCAAACATCAACTATAAATACCCACCTCCTCCTACACTCATTTCATACCTCAAACACTTCTCTCTCTCTATCTCTCTCCCTCTCTCTCTAAAGCTCTCTCTCAATATAGAAAGTTAAGACTTTCAAGATAACTCGGTGATCATCCAACTCTCCAAATCCTTCATGGAATACTCAAGTGGAAGCTTGCAAAACCGTGAGTACACTTAACCCATTTTCCCTTTTTACACAATTTGGGTTGTAACATGTTAACTTACAAAATACACGAATACTCACACTACATGCTTTATACACTCGATCCGTTATACATGCTTACTGTTATGCTTAGGTTCATGCTAGATTCATACATGCTTCTTGTCATTAACTTAGCTAGCCCCAACTTAACATATATAGTGCTATAGGAGTAGCACACCGCCCGTCGGGGTAATGTTAAGCTTAAGCTGATTCTTATTCTTATTCATACTTTAGTCTCATTACTTTGTGTGACGAGGGACACTTAATTCTCGTGGACACTTGGGTTTGAGAATTAGTATTGCATGCTAGCCTACTTTGTATACAATTGCCATGTGGATTTGAGTAAACTCTTTTATACTTATGCTATGTACTTAAACTTGTGTACTCGCCAATACTTTTGTATTGAACTATACTTTTAACATGTTACAGGTTAATGATGATGCTTATGACAAATCTAGTAGGGACGACATGGAAATGTACCTAGAATATTAGGCTTCATGTTATAATTTTGTTGAAGTTGTTGTATTTTGATTTCTATTGTAATTGACAATTTTATATATGAAATGAACGAGTTTTTATTTAAATATTGTCGAAATAGTGTTATGATGCATTGAGCAATTTATTTCGTCTCAAGATGTTTCCGCCATCGGTTGGGGTGTGACAGGAGTCTCGTGGGTTCGATATCTGGACTTACTTAATCTTTTCTACAATTGATCGGTCCACTTGTCGGTTAGTAGTTTAGTCGAGTGGTTCTTGTGATACGTTGACCCTTGAGAGGAAATCTGGGATAATGGATTTAACTATCGTTGAAAATGTTTAGCAAAATGTTCTCTTAATCGCGATAAGAGGTTTAGAGGGTGTTTGGGGTTGAGTTTTGAAAATAGTTTATGTGTTTTGAATAATCAGAATCAGATGATTAGCTGTAACAAAACGTGCTGCAAAAAGATAGTGTTTGAATTTGATTATGTTGTTTGATCCCAATAACCAGATAATCAACTATTTGAGTGTTTGACAAATATATATATGTGAAAAAAGAATAAATAAATAAATAAGCTTTGATCTCTACAAAACGAAAGACATCAGTTTTTTTATTATATACTTACCAAACACAAAAAAACATAGTTTTTTTTTTACTTTAAAAACACAATAATCAAAGGAATCAGGGAAAAAAATAACAACAATCCCAACATACCCTTAGTAAAGCGATCCCATAATGTCTATAAGATATTGGTTTGACTTTTGTTTACAAATGAAAGCTCTTAATGTAAAGTTATCGCATGATCGTGTTTTAGTGATTATGTTAAACATAAGATTTGTGGGCAAGGTATTTCTTGGACTGATTAAGTTGGTAGGTAGCATTCCGTCGAGCTTTGAAAATCGTGAAACAAAACGTTTATGTGGTGACCAAGTATATGCGTATGTGATTTATATGAAATAGATTACAGGATGGGAAATACGTTTGATAAAATAGTACGTTTTGAAATTTGTCTAAGTAAGAATTTTGACAATATGATAAAAGATTTAGATATACAATTTAAACATGTGGTTTGTGTAATAAAGTCTCCAAGAAGGAGGGTTGGTAACGATCACCGAGGTATGGGAATCACCCCTAATCCGTTGGTGAGGTCGTTTTAAGGAAGAAAGGAAACGGAGTTTGATCGTCTAGGGAAGGAATTCACTCCTATCTCGACGACGGTCTCCATTTCGGACTTTTCGAGAAATATAAGTCTAGTTGATGACGTTTTGAAATCATGTATGCAAATAATGTATAAGTGGATGAAAAGGTTTAATATGAATTGCGTAAAAACCTTATAATAAATTGGAAATTTGAAAGGAACGTAACAAGTATATAAAAAGTCTTGTATAAATTGAAATGGTATAAAAGAGAGTCTCAGAAAACATTAGACTGTTTCGGGTAGAGAAACGTCGACTATTCCAAAGTGAATCGAAGATCCTTTCGAATTAGAGAAACGTGCGTTGGCCTATAGGTAAAAAGCTCTCGTCGAGAAGCGATTAACGGCATTTTACCCTTCCAGTTATTACACATCTCTAATCGATTGGAAAATCGAAACTTTGGCGAGATTGAAAATCGAGGAATGGGACTTAATCGACAAGGTGCGTGTTTCACCCCTAACTCGACGATTCCGTACCCTAAGTGTGGTTGGTACTCGTCGGGTCAAACTTAATTTCAACACTTGACGAGAGTCCACTAGAGTTTGAATAGGAGTTTCCCATCAAGGTGTGGATGTCACTCCTAACTTGATGGTGTAACTTCGTGAAAAAAATAAATAAATAAATAAATTATTGGCGGAATGAGAGTCGTTCACCAAATTGGGGATATCACGCCTATTTTGGAGAAGTCGTCTCACTTGTGTATACGAGTGTTTTCGAGTTTAGTATAATCGAGTAAAATGCATTAGGAAAGGCGTATGATCGAGATAATGTAACAAGTATGAACACGTAAAGCATTTCATGAATTTAGCACATAAAGGACGTTTTACGAAATTAGCATGTGAATCACGTGTGGTCAAGTATGGTACTTAACTATAGACTAGGTCAAAAGCATAGCAATTTGCCTAATTCCCTATAGTTATGGCTCTGATACCAATCTGTCACACCCAACCGATGGCGGAAACATCAGGATGAGACGAAAACGAGATTGCTCATTGCTCACAACGCTAATAAATGACAATATTTAATTAAATCCAAATTTCATTTCACAACATTGTCAAATACAACATGAAGCAATACAATAAGTTCATAAAACATAACAAAATTTGGTACAACATTTATAAATTTAACGTCTAAAATGTGTGTATCTAAGTCCTTGCTATTTTGATTTCATAGCATCATCTCCTTCAACCTGTAACATGTTTAAAATAAAGTTAATGCAAAAGCAAAGACGAGTACACAAGTTTAAGCATAGCATACGTATACGAATAAAGTTTTAACAATCCTCATGGCAACCAAATCTACACAAGAGCAATATCATGGCATGCAATACTAATAATCAAACTCTTAACGCAATCACGATGTTTTAACATGACCTCACGAATAACACGATGGAGGTGGATGTGTGAATTCCTATAGCGCTAAGCATGTCAAACGAAGACTAAAAATAGTTAATGACTAAAGCATAGCATAACGAATATCCAAGACAAGCAACAAGTATACGATTCAAGTATTCATGGGTATAGGATTGTTTGTGCGTTTCATAAAGTTTAAGTGTTTGTGATTTTGTATAGGTAAAACATGTTACACCCAAAAATGTTATAAACAAAAGTGGGTCGAGTGTACTCACAATATTGCATATGCTTTCCGATTGGTGATTCCGTGAAGAGTTGGAGGTTGGAGCTTCAAAGCTTCTTTTAAAACACTTAATGTTTTCTTTTAGAAATCTTAGAGCTCTCTTCCTTGCTTGGAAGATTTGAGAGAGGTATAGAAGTTGAGAGAAGAATGGGTGGAACACTTAGTGTCCTTTTAGAATTCTTGATTTAGAGAGATTGAGAGAATTAGAGAGATGGAGAGAAGAATGGTGTGAAGAAAATGGTAGAAGGGGGTTGGTATTTATAGGTAGAGAATGTGAAAAAGGGGTGAAATATGATTGGTTAAAGAAGGTGGAAGATGATTGAGAAGGTGATTGGTGGAGAAAGGAGGTGGAAAATGGTGAAATATGATTGGTTAAAGAAGGTGGAAGAGGATTGATGAGGTGGAAATATGATTGGTATATTTCTTTGTATTTCTTGAGTATATATTATGTAATTGAGTATATAAAAAGTATAAAAGTATAATTCAAGTATTGAGGATGTGCGTATAAGTATTTATACGTATAAAAGTGTCGGTTTGCGTATAAATACGTATTTTAAATGATTGGTTGTGTGAATAAAATAAAAAAATATAAAATATGAATTTTATTATGATTAACGCCTCGAATTGTGAGATTGAAATTAAAATACGAATGTAAGGTTTCTAAAATTAGAATACGAATACGAACATTTTTTTAAAATAGAAATACGAAGATACGAGGCGTTACATTAGGAGTCTAGAGTATTACTTTGAGTCTAGAATTAGGTTAATTTCAATTGTTTTTATTAGACTACCTTTAACACATCACTTGTGCATCCGTTATGTTGTTGAGCCATCACGTGGCTGAAGCATGCATGAAATGTACGAACCTCCCCGAACAGAATATGAAACCTTAATAAAGTGGCATTCGAATTGCGATTGGGTTTTCTAACACGTTGACGAAATCCTTCAAATAAGGGTTCTTTATTAACCTGATTACTTATCTGTTGTCGCATAGTTCCATCCAAGAGTTGACTAGAGCCATTTCTTTTTCTTTGATCTATATGTTTCTTGCCATTTATGATGAATATTTGTAGTGAAGTATTAGTTGAAAAGTGCACGTGTTGCTTGACATACAAATAGAAATTATAGCCAGTAAAAACTAGTTGTTTGAAAAACCAGTCGTTATAAAAGTAGCCGTTTAAAAAAGAGAGTCGTCGTAAGAATTATTTCTTTTTAACTATTTTATTTGAATTTATACTTAAATAAAAATACTTGATAATGGAAAAAATAACTGATTAATTAATTATATTGTTACGAATTTTATTTATTTATTTAAGAATAAAAATAATTATAATTATTAAGTAAAGAAAATAAAAATAGATTAAGGTAATTGGGGTGGGCAAGTGTTGAGAACTAGTGATGAGTGATAGCACACCGTCGTGAGTGTGCTATCACGCGTGATGGAGGCCAAACTAGTGATGGAGGAATGTCTGTATGTGTGTGTGGTGTGTTTTTTTTTTTTACTTTGGTTTTAAGGTGTGATTGGAGAATGTGTGTATGTGTATTTGACTTTGGTGTTGAGTGTTAAGTTGTAATGGGTTGTGATGAGTGTGAGTCGTGAGTGATGACCATTACAAGTGTGATAGAGTAAAATATGATGAAATGAGGTGTCAAATGATAATTGGTATGGTGTGTGATGAAGCGTGATGGGTGATGACCACCCCTTCCACCTTATACAAAATATTTATAGTTTAAATAAAATGCAAAAGTAGGTGATAAGATGGAGGTTTGAAATTGTTTATTGTTGTGGGAGAAAAGTAGGGTTTGGAAGGGTGACAGTTTAGAATGATGCATGACTAGGCAGTCTGAATTTGGACTTGTATATACCGTTTTACCAAACATTATGTGAACCTAATTACTTTGATTTGTCAATGTTTTCGTTCATCTATTTTAATTAGTGAATAAACCATAAGATCTTAATTGTGTTGTTACCCTATTATGTTACGTTGTATGACATACATTTTCAGTTATTATTTCACCTATATCCCATGATCCCATAACCTCTTGTGTTTTCAATTTTCCTTATTACTTTCTCCTATGTTCCCACCTCAGACATTCTTGTTATCCTTTCTATAGCATACCATTGTCATCTCCTAAACAAATGTCTACCATCATCCCTAACCTAGTAGCATAACTAGACCAGCGTTGGAACACCATAATCAACAACTACGAAAGGATCAGAGGGTTATCTCAACTAATCAATAAAACCCCATATGACTCATACATACTAACAACACTTAGCAAATTTACATATGATGCCATTCTACAACTATCATTCAAACAACGATCCCTTACATTTTTCTAGAATGCCTTCAAAAAGAAACATTTCATTGCCCAAGACTTGAAAACTTTTCGTTTATCTTTTTTCCTATACACACAACTTATTCAATGAGTATACGCCTTCTTCCACCTAGCACTTTGTGTAAAACGCACAACTGATCTCAAATTGATGCTCTGACAACCAGAATGTCTGTTTCGTCAAATGTTTCATCCACAAATGATTTTCCTAAACTATGCATAAATAATTATTAACAGTTGCAAAGTTTTTTTTATTTCCTGAAACCTAACTTCTGATTTCTAATATTTACAAAATGTATCATTTGTGTGACAAATGATTTTCTCTAAAGCTATATTGAATTTTCAAAATTTTAAAAGAAGTCGGTATTGATAAAGGTTTTCCAAATTAATCAAAGTGTCAAAGATCACCCTCCGACATTGCCCAAAGATCCATAACCAACACCATATTTGCATTTTCCCAACCTGATCTAAGCCAATTAGACGACACCATTAATCTTCAGTAATCAATCACCTTATGCTACTCTAATAGATCTTTAAATAACGAAGACATGCCACTAAACATAATTAACCGATTTATGGAAAATCCCACACAATGGGCATATTGGATTTAATTTTTAAATTTTTTCACCTCTTATACAACGCTTCATTTGTGTGTATTCTATTATGTACCGTTCTCCAAATAAAATAATTAATATTTAGTGGAATATAAGCTAGTGTTCCAAATAAAAGACTTCAATTAGGTGAGATGTAATTTGCCGATATAGCCAACTCATTTCTCAAAATCTTCAGCGAAAATTTACCTGCTTGTAAACTTTTCCAAAGTAAACGGTTATTTCTTTTTGATATTGTAATCTACTATAATATATCCATTACCTGATTGAGCTAGACGATTAAGTTAAATATCACTATGATATCCCATATCTCATTTATTCACTATCAATAATCTTTTATCTAACTACAAAAAATGTCAATATATATGCTTTTAAGACATTGATCAATAATCTGATAATTGAGATTTATTTTATACTCAAGTTATTTATTATTTTGTAATGAATTCTCTTATAAACAAGAAAAACAAAAAAAAATCATTCATTTTTTTTAATTTGAAATATTTTTAAAATAAAAAATATGGTTGAAAATCAACTTTTATTCATCTTTTATGAACTTTTAAAATAATATGTAAAAACTTTGTTTATTTATAAAACTTACATGCGTGCAAGTTCTATAACTTTCACATAACTTATACATGTGTAGAAACTATTTAAAATATAAACTATTAATATAAAAAGTTAACGAATTAGGTTTGTTCTTTTTGTTTACGTCAGTTAGTGTTCTAAAATAAACATAAGCCCTTTGTCTCTCTCTCTCTCTCTCACGCACACTCTATATATATGTGTGTGCGTGCATGCATACGTAGAGGCAATTCCTGTAGAAAGGGCTCGTTTATAATATTGTTGGTTGTTCTTTAAAACTTGGTTATCAACATAAGGTTCACGAACTATAGAAGTTGTGTTTAGTCAAGAGCAAAATTTCACTTGTTATTCTTCTTTTTCTTTGCAACAAAATGGATACAGTTAGTGCACATACAAAAGGGTTCATCAGGAAACAACAACTTGAGAAGTAAATGTATGTCATTACTTTTTATTTATTTATAATTTTTAACCATTTGTGGTCCTAATTTACGTCTTCCTTCGCTTTTGCAATCATAAAGTTGGTGTTGATGTTTCTTCGTATGATGATAAGCGTAGGACATGAAGAAAAGTGGTATCAGATGTGGATATATCGTATGTTTTTTTTGGAAGACGATAACAAATCATTTTCAGCTGAAACAAAAAATAACAAGAAAAATACATTAGATAATTAACCAATTCAAACCGAAACCGACCGCTAACCGACGGTTAACCAATACATGCTTAATTAACCATAGTTATGATTATGGATAAGCAATCTTCTATAGCGAAGGTCGGTTGTGGTTTTGGTTATAGTTAATTAAGCACCTATAACCGAACCGACTTTACACACCCCTAATTTAAACACAAACAAATTCAATAATTGTGGCTTTTACTTTTTGTTTCTCTCAACCTTATTTTACATAACTATTAAGTACGATCTTGCAACAACATGCCAACACTTGAAATGCATTTATATCTAACTAAGGTGTTAAGGTGGGTTTACCCGGATTGTGAGCATACATTAAAATGCATCAATACCTGGAATCAATGATGGCCTAGTTATACATGTTGAACGATCATCATAGACACAAAATGTGTAAGTGCATTGAACCCAAAACTAAATTGTTTAACTCTTACAGCTTTTGCAATGACAAAGGTGTTAAAAGACGCTAGCAATATTTCTCTTTGCCGTGAAGTTAGCAGACAAATCAAAGAAGCTAATTGGGAATTCATCCAAGGTTAATCAATTAGTTAATTATGCTTGTAAATTAACCATTGATTAGTTTTAAAATGTTATTGTTGAGTCAGATATTTACATCTAAGATCGGTCAAGTCAAGATTGATTACTAGAAATCTTTTAGTTTACAGATGCCAAAAAGCCTGCAGGACCACATAAAACAATTAATTAGGTTTATTAATTAATTTTTAATTAGAATATGTAGTATAAAGAAGGGAAAATGATGGAAAAAGCTAATTTATATGTTTGTAATTGTCACTAATAAACAAAAGCAAGAGACTGATATATAGAACCCAAAAGATCAAACTTTCACGTGGGTCGAGAAATTCTTACAAGATCTGAATCTAGTTAAAAACATGTTAAACCATACAGTTAGATCAAATAAACCAAACCACTCCATGGTTTTCCGAGCCACACCCAACCAGTATTGCATGCCATTCAGCCACCTTAATTCTCCTCCAATTCCATCTCTCTCTCTCTCTTCTCTCTTCTACCTACTTTTTCTCTCTCTAAGTGGTCCAAATAATCTCTAGGGTCTTAAATTAACACATGTTTATTTAGATGTGAAGAGAGTCTCGTTGGAAGCAGCTTTCGTCTATTAAGATATAAGAGGAAATGAGCATCCAAGGGTACTACCCTAGCCCGATCAATCCCACGCTATAATGTCAATTCTACACCCAAGGTACCTTAGAACCATAAAACACTGGCACCGGCTACCCACAAATACCCTAAAACCATGGACCTCACTCTTTTACTCCGCCTACCAATCACACAACATTAAACACCCTAACCCTCAAACCTTTACACTTACTAGTATGGGTAGGTATACCCGTGACCGGAACCCGCATGGCCTACCCAAGGGGGTGGCGGCGATGTTACCGCGAGGGTACCTTACCCGCACACTCTTACTCGTGAGGTGCCCTGGCTGGCCTAAGTAAAGTTTATCTTCGTCTTATCTTTTTCAGACCCAATTTTATTAGTGGACATAATTTTATTTGGTACGTTTGTTTGTTTAAGACACGCAATATATGTTTCTCTCTCTAGAAATGAAGTTAAGCCAACTCATTTATGTTTCTCTCTCTGCTGGTTTTAGGGTGGTCGAGTTGTTGGTTGGGTGTGCAATGCTTTATTGGGGAAGGGGAGTGCTTGTTGGTCCTTTCTATAAAGCAAAAATCTAAGTTTGTCAGATTCCTTTCTTTTTAGACTGCAAAAATCACTCTTTCATAATAAATTTCTTTTCTTTTCTTATTACCCTTCACTTTAACTTTGGTAATTATGGGTGTTGAAGATTTGCTACCAAATTAACTAGACCCTCTTTTATTTCAATTCAACACACGGATGAGATGAGAAAGAAGGTACTCAAGATGCAATGACCACCATATGTGTTGTTTTAACTTCATTATCACTCATCATTAGTTAACCTCTTTTATCTTTTGTAAACATAAAAAGAAGTTCATTGAGGTTGAAATATTTTAATCTTTTGAATCTTTTAAAGGAATTTGAGCTACAAAAAGCCTTGCAATTGTCTACTATTTATATATTTTTTATTGCAAAATCATTACCATGTTACATATTTCTTGATAATGACCAATCCACATATAAAGGAGGGTTCTTCAACTTTGTAAGAGTTGTAGGGAGAAAACATTTTAATTTGTATGCATGTAGTTTTCAAAATCATACTCACAAAGAGATTGTTTCAATGAACCAAACCACGATCAATAGAAGTGGAAGAACTTGTTACAAAAACCCTAATAATAAGCCAAAGAATTGGCTGAAATAAGTGTGGTACTTGAATACCAAGTACACATCTTTCGTGTTCAAACATAGAACAAGACGACTACTTCAACCCCAAAAAAAGTAGTCTTGAAGTGTAGGATATCATCAGTTTTCTTAAAGAATCTTCCATAAACACAATTTTTCTTAATCTACAAATAGTGGAGTTATTTAACCAACTCAGGCCTTCAGTTTTGTGAAGCAAACTAGGTTGCATTTCATGATGTGAAATAATGCGCAAAACGTGAAATGAATGTAGAACGACATGTAATATGTTTAAATCTTAACAAGCCTGAAGATTCAAAGACCAGACCTTCGGCTGATCTACAAAGGAGCAAACTTAAAGAGTAAAATGTAGATGGAAAAATCAGCTGATCATCAATGTCATAGTGATCATATAGCATAATCAACAGATATAGGAGTAGCACACACTTACACACACGTTGATAAAACACTTCCAAATACAAGGAAATTGAACTCTCATACACATTAATAGAACAATTAAACCAACACCATATAATACTAATACATAAAACTTAACATAATGTATACCTATCAGTGGTTCTCCTGCGGTTCTTCAGCGATCGATCGGACGTTGAGATGTAGATAACATCAAGCTAGAAATTAGCTAGAGATTGAAAATACGAGTTAAATCACTTTGATAACATGCAACATTTGACTGATCAATCTTTCCTTAACCATAGGAAATGTGTAGTTGAAGGTGAAATGTTGACACCAGGAAATTCTCCCCAAGAGTTGTCTCCATTCCATGCTTGTTGATTAGTAGTATTTCCCAACATACCCAAAAACTGCCTTGATAAGTTTAACCCTCGGTTGTCTTCCATCTTCACCGATCCCTGGCTCGGGTTATCAATTCCGGAACTGCTTTTTAACCTAGTGTCTCCTCCAACCATGGAAGACGATTGCCCTCCAACGCCTTCGGTTTGATAGTTAAATAGGTTGTTAGTGTTGTTGTTTGGTACTTCAAATCCAGGCAAGAAAGGGAGTCTCCAATTGTCTCCACCTCCAATTGATAAAATGTTACCATTTCCCATTTGAAAATTCCCCATTTGATCACTTGGAGGCTGAAATCCAGCAAGATTTGAGCTAAGATTGCCACCAACACCTCCAAATTGACTAAGAGAACTCATAAATGGTAAATGAAGTGAAGGTGGACGTGAAAGTTGAGTACTTGTCATATCCGAGTTAGTACTTCTTGGAGGGCTAACACTGACCGATTTTGGGCCCGATTGTCTCGGAGACTTCGAGTTTCGGCTTTTGCTGCTTCGTTTGTTTCGCCGACAACCACCACCAACCGGAACATTTCTCAAAGCTCCTCCTCTAGTCCAGTAACGCCTGCACGTCTTGCAAAAGTGTCTAGGCTGTGTGAGGTTGTAGTTGTTGAAGTAGCAAAACTTGGTGTTGGTTGAATCGCATCGCGGGCAATTTAGGCCCGGCTCAGGCAAGGGTATCTTGGCTAACCTAGCCCGATCGACCATAGATCCTGGTCTGATCGTTCCAGTTCCTTCTCCGGCGCCGCCTCCAGCACAGGCTGGAGGCGGCGGAGGAGGTGGTGGAAGATTAGGGTTTTCACCAACCCCACTTCCAACTCCTCCGGTTCCTTGATGATTTGATTGATGCAACTGAAAAGAACAACACAAAATTAAACACACAAAGATAAAACTTAAAAGATATATATCAAGGTATATTCAAGATGAGATTTGTAGAGGAATATATCATCTTTTTCACATAAAGCTCTTCCTTTTAGTCTGATTGGATGAAGAATTTACAAGTAAAATTGAATTAAAGAAGTAGTGAAGATCATATGATCAAACTAACCTGATGATGCCAATTGTGGTGATCAAGATAGGGTGGAACAGATGAGAAAACCATGATTTAAATTTGAGCTTTCTTTTTCTCTTTTAGAAAGGTTTCAAGGGTTTTTTTGGAAATATATGGGAGTGGGGAATCAAAAACAAGAGAATAAAACACGGAGAAAGGAGGAGAGATTAAGGGGAAGGAGATGATAAAAAGAAGTTAATTTTCTTTTTTAATTCTTTTTGTATTTATTATTAAAATTAGGGTTTTGAGAGTGAGTGGAGAAGTTTCTTAGCCTTTAAGCTTTCTCAGAGTGACACTATGTGACACACTCCACCTTAGTGCTTGGGTAAAAAAGTGACCTCTGAACCCTCCATGCATGTATGTATACTTACATGCTATGTAGCTATATGTGCATGCATGAAAAAGATAAAAATATGTGTGTGTGAGAGAGAGATGAATATGTGCAAATGCATGTAAAAGTGTGTTCGTGTGTGTGAAATATCACTGTCTTCTATGCAATATAAGGTAACATAATGGTGGTGGGATCAAATCTCTTCTATGAAACTATTCATAAACTGCAAAAATCTGGAGAATGCCACTGTAGATTTTCATCATTGCCAAGTAATTATATTATTATTATTATTATATTATTATATTTTTATATTATTATTATTATGTTATTATTATTATTATTATTATTATTATTATTATTATTATTGAAGTTTAAAATTAAGTTATTAATTATATATCATCTTACCTTTCTGGTTACTAGTAAATTTATTTGCCAAAATATATGCTGTATGTGGCTACTTTTTTACAAAAATAAATTATTGCATACCTAATTTGGGTTTATATAGCGATTTACATTACAACAATCTTGGTTCATAGAAACGTTTTCTTAAATTCTTAACTCATAAAGATATGATATTCACTTTTGTCCATGAAAACTCTAACTCATTGATATTGTAATTGTAATTGCTCATAATTAATATTTCTCAAAGCATTTACATATACTGATCAACACATATCGCAGCTGAAATTGTGTATTTTACTTTTATTAGCAATAAACAATCTTTTAGGACAAAAATCATAGTAGGATCATTTATTAAATACTTGTAAGTTACTAACTACACTTACAATGACACCTTTTGAATTCATAAGGATATAACGGACATTCTAATAATCAGTTTCCAAATAAGTAAGCTGAGGTGGACCCTTTGATGAACTCGTTTTAAAGCCACCGAAAATCTTTAATTTTGTTACAAAATTATATCCCGTAATATGTTCGTAACCGTGGAAATCGCATAAGCACATGTTTATAGTAGGCGTTTCTTGTGCTTCAATAAAAATAGTTACATGAGAAGAAGAAGAAACCGGTTTATTTTTCTTGACTGTCCCTTCTTTGATTTTTATCTCCTTATTTAGGATATGTATAACAATGTGCATATAGATTAAATGAAATCAATGCAATGTTTTTTTAATAATAAATCTCAAACATGTGAAAAATATAGTTTCATATAATAAGCGGTTCATACAGTTCCAAAAATATTATTATTCTAAGTAAACTCCTGTCTGTGTATATCATAGAAATTTGAACTGTATAATCAATCAACTAGGTTTCAATCACTTCAAACCAAGCAGAAGACCCTTTTATTGAAGAAATGACCACCCTTTAACGAACTTGTGCAATTTCACAGCGCACAATCTCTCTCTCTCTCTCTCTCTCTTCCTTTATCTTTTTCCCTTCTTTTCTTGATTACAACACATACCCTTTTTCTCGGTTTGATTGCACGGTCAAAAACAGGCATATAATTACTTGCATCATAATACAATTCTACACTAAACTACAATCTCATAGTAACACTTGAGCGCTACAGGTTAAACAAAGTGTAAAGCGAAACTAAACTGTCAGCTGCATGTGTATATTTATCTTGGCCTTGCTAAATGGTTCTTAACTAAATTTACCACCCGCCGCATGCGGCGGCGGATAATAAAACCGTGCCAAATAGCAGTAATGCCACACCACCGTCAACGACAACCAATACTCAAGTTACGGCGTGTTAATGTGAAGAAATTAAACTGCAACGTAAAACATAGAAAATAAAAACTAAATTGATTTAGGACATGCGCGTTGTAAAGAACCTGTCAAACGGGAAAAAAAAGACAACGTAAAACATAGGAAATAAAAATTAAGTCGATTAGGACGTGCGGGTTGTAACGAACCTGTTAAACGGGAAAAAAATAGACGACGTAAAAATCTTGAACCACACACACGTTGAGTCGTGTTAACTCACAAAATCTAGTACGAAGCGTAAAACGAAACATAAAAACATTGAACCACACACGCACGTTAGGCTGTGTTAACTCGCAAAATTTAAAAACGAAACGTAAAACGAAAAATTTGCGAAATATGAAAGTAAGGAGGCATAAAGTTGGAAGTAAAAAAGTTATGAGGTTAAATTGCAAAAGATGAAAACCTTTGAGTTAAAAGTAAAAAAGTCAAATAAATTTGCGTTAAAAGTGTAGTATTAGTTTTGTTTTCTTTTTAGAAAAACAAGCATGAGTACAACACATATGTGCACAATTTACTAATTTATAGTTTGTTAATTTCCCATAATTATTTTATATCTTCTTATAGTTTTATTTTTATTAAATTGTTAATAACAAAAAAAGGTTCATATATAATTGAGCAAGATTTGATTTGGGTACGTACTTGGTTCCCAGCAAAATTAAACCAGTAGTTAATTAAAGAATGTATTGGTTGGTGGGCTACCAAATCTTTAACGAACCGAACGCCAGTTAAGTAGGTAACTGAGTAGACCGGTAACTAACTTGTAAACCCGGTCGAGTTGCTGCCAATTAGGTTTTCATTTTGTGGGAAACTTTTAATATGTAAAACGAGTTTAATGTGTTCAAAAGCTTTAAATTTTTCTCAAAACATAGAACAGTTATCTGTAAATAATTTAGGGTTCTTCAAAATCCCATTTGTTTTAGACTTCTTGTTGATGTTAAATCTTGATGTACAGCAGCACCCAACCAACACACACCCCACCCGCACATGATTGTCCTTCTGTAAACCCTAGCATCCGTGTGACGATAGTTGATTTTTATAAGTAAAACAAATAATGTCTTGTCACTAAAACAAATCATGTTTTGTCACTAGTGAGAGACGCAAATTATGTGGACTAGGAGTATTCACGGTCCGATTCAGTCAATTTTGTACCGGAACCGGAGCCTCAACTACGTATTTGAGAAAGGACAAACCAAACTGAACGAGTTGGGTTGGTTGGCCCAACTGGTCGGTTTGGCGGTTTGAATTTTTTTTAAAAGAAAATCAATAGTTTGTATTAAAATTATTAAAATGACGAAGATGGTAAATAACTAAATATCCAAAAAAATGAAAAGAAATATTTATATATGTATATGTATTTGTATACTATATAATTTACAAAATAGGGGACGGTGACGTGACGTAGCATCCAAAAGGGATATGACCATTGGAGGGGACATGTTCATCCAGATGGTGCTTCATTTGTCCGGAATTCTAAATGCGTGGGGGATGAGAATGGTAGGTTTGTCTCTCACACGCACGTATAATAATAATAATAATAATAATAATAGTAAATATACTTGCTTTTATTTATGTTTTAAATGGTGTTTGAAAAGAGATATAAAATTAGATAGAAAATGAGTATATCTAAAAATCTAATATAGCAATTGAGGTGACGCGTTTAAAAAATGATGTATTAAAAATGCTCTGAAGATTATCAACATATTGGACACTTCTATAAAAATCTATATATAGAGTTGTTTAATGACAAAATCCATGCCTTTTTTTTCCCTTAATTACTCATTATAATCAATTCCACATATATGGACTATCAAGTTCTATAAGATATTCCATTGTTTGTTGATAGCCATCAAATTGGCCATCTCTAAGGGGCGCACCAGTAATGTTCGTATTTTTCGTTTTATTTTTGATCTATTGTAACTCATATTTTAAATTCAATCCTTATAATTGTAGGACTTTGATCATAATGAAAATCACATTTTAAATCATACTTGCACAATTAATCTTGCATAATACGCAAACAATCACGAGATACGCATTTTAATTAAAAACCAAGACTATAATCGAGGTTATATTTTCTCGGAATGATATTCATACATTCCATACATTACGCATGCTTAATTACACCTCAAATTGTCTAAAACATGCTTAACTATGTAATTATAGCATAAAACAGCACACAACTCAACTATAGAGACAAAAATTAACATTTTTGAATTTTTTTTAGGTCTTACGGACTGCGAGACCGAAGGTCTTACGGCCCGCAAGGACCTGGTCTAGCAGACTCCATTTCAGCTCGCGAATTTTATCATTTTTTAACCTTCCCTCCACTCCAACTCTCAACTACCTTCATTTAAACCCAAACCCTAATACTCACTTATAAACGTATTCTCAACACCTCCTAATCCCTTTACACACCTCCAAAACACTCTCAAATCCTATCAATCGCCTAAGAAATCAAGTGTTGGCTGATTGTTCTTAAGTTCAAAACAGTAAGTTTTGAACTCATTTTCTCTTATTTTCTTCTTGTTTCTTGCTTTACTCCTACTTTGACAACTTCTAGGCGTGTTACCACAAGTTTACCAAGGTAAACCAAGTTGGTACATCACCATTTTGAGGTCTTTGGTGTTTAAATTTTTCATAATTGTTCATTTTGTACCTTGTTTCTTGGATTTCTTTGCACAAAACCAAGTTACCAACAAATTCTATTGTTGGAAGACTTATGTTGAGGTATGAATTCAGAAACTTTGAGGTCATATACCTCCATTTTCATACAATATAAGTCAACAAGTAACTTTCAAAAAAACAAAGTGAACAGATTACACCAAGTCTTCAATCATAACCATGTTTAGAAGTATCGTCTAGTTGAACTCACTTGGTTACATGGTGAATTAGAAGAGTTAGTTTATGTTCTTCATATTATTCATGACCATCCAAATCATTCTTATGGTGATTTTGTGCAATGGTGAACATCATAAGTTTATGGATTACCCTACCTCTAATACATGACATTACATGACTATAATATACTTATTAATATACCTATGTAATATTTCCAAAAATCGAACTATAATATCAACCGAGACCATGGTTGAATGTTAGATGTTAAGGTGGAACTTATCTTAGTCTTGGACTCCTTGTTTTGGACTTCCAATGAGTGTAACACTCATGAAAAACACTAACTAAAAATGGTGTCCAAATGAGTATCTAAGCAAAGATATCTTTTATGTGTTTTCCTAGTTACAAATTCCCGAATACATTTCCCGTCAGCAACCTCGATAAACTCACACACCTTTGTTTATCCTTTTAGGGTAACTTGGTAATTCCATCATCTCGAAATCAACTCACTGCATTTGTGAAAATATCTTCAAAGTGTGAGTGTACTTGACCCATTTTACGCTTTAAATCACTATGGGTTGTAACACATATCATTATTAAATTCACAATCACACATATAATCAATCTTATGCAAACATTCTATCCTTAATGTAAGACCTTAACACCTTTTAACTAAAAGATGCAGCGCAAAATACGAATCTCTATGTCACACCCCGACCCGCAGCGGAAAAGGTGATCGGGGCATAATTGGGTTATCATCAAAGCTCATGACATTTATTATATGTTTCATATTCATTAATACAATTTAATGGAAATTTACAATAAATGATACAACATGTTCTAACTATCAGTCTAAGCTTCTTGTTTCTCTTCTAAGGCATATCCTATGTTTTCCTTGCTTCAACCTGTCCACCTGTATCATGTGTAAAAAGGTTTTTGGATCAACATAATGTTGGCGAGTGAATCCTATGGAAAAACATTTGAACGAGTTTATCCAATTGATTATAAATAATGTGCATACCTCATATGAGTAAATGTAGATGTAAATTTATTCACACAACACATAATATTGAATATTGAACATACAAACACCAAATGATAGTTTTGAGGCACGCGTTGTTCTCGTCTCACACGAGGAACTGATGGGCCTAATAAATGAGTTTTGAGGCACGCGTTGTTCTTACGAACTGATGGGCCTAATGTATGAGTTTTGAGGCACGCGTTGTTCTCGTCTCACACGAGGAACTGATGGGCCTAATAAATGAGTTTTGAGGCACGCGTTGTTCTTACGAACTGATGGGCCTAAATAATTTGTATACAACTTTGACAATATGAAATACATCACAACCAAACAATAGTTACATTCTAATTTAGTTCATATAATGGTATAGCACGAATTTGCATAAGAGAATTAGTTTAAGCGGCACATGATACACCCCAAAACATGAATAAAAAAAAGGGGAGTTTGTAAGAATTCACTCACATTGGGTGCGTTCGGTTGATGACGTTGATTGCACGCGAAGTGGTTTTAACCACAAGTGAGATTAAACCTAGATAAATCGCATTACGGTTTGGTAAGTAAACGGGTTTTATTAATCTATTTTAGTAGGATTGTTGGGTGTATTTTTGTGAGTTTGAGGCTATTTTCTAACCTTAAAAATGTTATTTTTAAGTATTTTTAATTAAAATAATTAAATAAAAAATAATAAAAAAAAATATTTTATTTTTGCTACAGTTGACTTTTGACCGTTGACTTTGACTATCGTTGACCGGTTTATAGGCATATTGTTGTGCGCCGGGTGAGGCTCGAACCCGAGACCTCCCGTACGCGTGCACGCAGCTCTACCAACTGAGCTACGTGTCTAACCCGTTATATATCCGATTTTAATTATATATATATATTAATTAGAATTAACAGAAATCCTTTATTATTAAAAACGAATTAAATCTCAGAACCGGTGTGCTCCACAGGTCTCGAACCCGGGACCTGTGGGTTAGCGGACACACACTCCACCGCTGGACTGTGTGTCGCACTTGATTATTAAGTCAGTTATCAATAAACTTAACATGTACCGAAAACACTCCGGTTCAGTTCTGCGAAAAAAAAGATTTTTATCAAGGCGGCGTGTGAGGGACAATACTCGAACTCGTGACCTTAGCTTTAAAAGTGCACACAGTCCACCGCTGGACTGTGTGTCTAACCCGGTAATTATCTGGATTTTAATTATACTTAACCATTACCGTAACGTCGTCTTCTTCACTGGTTTTCACCGGAAGTGACGACTGACGGATTCGAAAATTGATTCATGTTCCTTTAGCGTTTAATGATCAATTACAAATGAGATAAAAGTAAAAAGGGAATGAATTAAGCGTGAGATGTACCGACTGGTTTTACTCTGTTTTCCGGCAGAACTCCGGCGACAAAATCCTTTTTCCGGCGACAAGTCTCTTGCGGCAGAGAGTCTTCCGAAAGGTTACAAAGGTTGTGGGTGACTTCGGTGAAGGTTTAGGGGGTTCAGTAAGCTCAGAGATTACTGATACGGTTTTCCGGCGAAGTATCAAGTATTTCCGGCGAGTGTTTTGTCGCCGAGAAAGGGTGCGATTTGAGTGTGAAAGACTTCTGGCGAGTTGTGGGTGTATTTATAGGGTAGCATTGAGATGAATGGGGTCTGAATTCGGTCTTAATTCGAAGTCAACCGTTCTTCCGGCGATTTGGCTGATGACGCGGTTTCAGACGTTGGCTATAGCTGTCGCTAGAGTTAATTGATTGATTAAATTGAGCGAAAGCGTGTTTTATGGGCGAAGTCGTCGGGATTTCCGACGACTGCTGTTTGGGCGCAAGTTGACCGAGTTTGAATTCCGCACATCATTATTTGATTTAATAAATCCATTCACTTAACAGAAAATCAAAGTGGCGGAGTGGTTTACGGTGTGTGAGTTAAGCGTTTGGTTGAACCGGTATAGACCCGAGTTCGAAACCCGGCATGATTAAAACATTTTTATTTTGTTATTTTTATCAGTTTTTCAAAAACTAAATATATATCCCCGCATAATAATTGATTACGGATCGTTTAAAATTATTTTGGGCATTTAATTCGCAACGAAAAAAATTGACTGACTGTTCGGTTGATAAACGGAGCGGGTTTGGTAAATCCGTTTTTGACGGATGTTACAGTATCCCCTGCTTTTTAGAAATTTCGTCCCGAAATTTAATTAGGGATATAATTGACTAAAAGAATGATGGTGTTGAGTTTGCCGGTTACATTTTTAGAAGAAAATTAGGGTTTAGGTTTTTGTTTGAGGCGGTAACGTTCCTTGTAAAGGTTAAGTATCCTAATACAGGAATCGCTTTTTGTTGCCTACTGTATAAGTATTGTTAAGCAGGAATGATTCGCTAAAATGATAATATGCATAAGAGTTTGAATATGCTTAGGGTTATTTCCTTAAGGCAGAAATTCTACAATCTATACAAATAAACACAACAACTAACAATTGTATCCACATTCTGATAGCATATATGTTTGAATGGTGATGGTTCCTCTCTCGCTTGTTATGATGGAGAGGTTAGTCTATGTAGAAATGGATCACATTCCAATTTCTTTAAATAGTGAGATGATATTTATATGTAACACAATTTCAACCAAGGCAATACTAAATCCTACATGGAACATCTCATAACCGCCTGATAATGCCTCTGATCCTTTGGCAAGAATACTTATATATAGGAAGTACCAGCGGCGTATCCACCATATTCTTGTCAAATTTTCATTGGTTTTATCAGTGAATTATGATTAGTCCTATAACTCTACAACCAATACATCAAACATAAAAATACTGAAATGAAATATATCTGTGCGATCAAGGTTCAATCAAACGGAGCCGATCGTATTGTATGTATTGAGAATGAAATTGTATGTGTGCTCAAGGCTCAATCAAACGGAGCCGAGCTTATTGCATGTATTGAAAATGAATAACTTAATCACAACAAACAACCTATGCATGGAACCTCTCATAACCGACTGATAATGCCTCCGATCATTTGACTTTATCCGCAAGTTATGATTAGTTCTATGCGACTCTACAACATAAACAACACAACAACCAGCGCTTGAGTCTTAATTCTGATAGTATCCGTGTTTGACAAAACCTCTCTCGTTTAATATGATGGAGAGGTTAGTCTATGTAGAAGTGAGACACAATTCAACTTCTTTAAATGATGAAACTGAAATATGCCGTGAAGTATGATGATATGAATAATGAGTATAAAACAAACTGAACTAGTAATTTGTATTAAAATTTCTTGGGTAAAATTCCAACTGAGATACATGAAAATCGAGATATAAACATAAAAACTAAGTGATTGGAGTTGAATCTTGATTCTTGGTGAGAGAAGGCTAGTTAAGTGGTTGGTTTGGTCCGTTAACATCTTCAACAGGATTGGCATTGATGTTATAAACTCTTCCCCTTGCTGGCGGTGGAGCTGGATTTGCTTGGTTTGCTTGGTTAACTGGGTTTGCTTGAGCTTGGGCATTTATGATGTTAACCAAACGAGGGCACGTGTTTCTAAAATGGGTAGGGTCGCCACAATTGAAACAAGCTCGAACATATGGGTACATGGGGTATTGAGGTTGTTGATATGTTTGGATCATGGGTTGAGTAGGGGTTGAGGTTTGGTTTTGAGGGGTGCGGCAAACGTTGCTCAAATGACCGTAGCGTCCACAATTCGCACATAGTCGACAGGGTAAGGTAGATGGATGGTGATAGAAACAGGTGTTGCATTGAGGGTGAGGTCCAATGTAAAGTTTCTTGTTTGGGTAAGTTGAGTTGGGTGCTACTTGAGCGTTTGGGATAGTTTGAGGAGGTACAACTTGTGAAGCTGGTTGGTTACGTTGGGTGACGGCGAAGATTTGCCCATCACGTTTTCTCTTAGAAATAGGTGGTGTAGAGGATTCGGTTTGGGTGGAGTTTGAGGTTTCGGTTGATGCTTTATCCTTCTTCTTCTCCTCTTTGAAATCTTTATTCCGGATTCGGTTCTCGGTGAGCGCGGTTGCTAGCTCCATTGCTGCTTCCAAAGTTGCAGGCGAGGTGCTTATTACAGGGTCTTGAATTTTTGATGGAAGACCACGAATGTAGTGCTCGATCAAACGGTAGAGGGGAGTGAACAAGTTGGGAACCATTTGATTTAACTCAAGGAATCTCTTGTTGTATGTGGTGTGGTCGCCTTCCTTTTGTTTCAAAGCATGGAACTCATCCTCCAATTTCTTGATTTCACTTCTTGGGCAAAACCGTCTTGTCAGGATTCCCTTCAATTCTTCCCAAGTCAAGGTCATAGTTTCTTCAACACCTCGTTTGGTCTTTTCTGTATTCCACCATGTGAGTGCCGTTCCAAGTAAGCGACCGGTAGCATAACGCACTTTGCGATCATCGGGCAATCGCAATTTAGAAAAGTGTTCTCCATTTCTTCGAACCAATGGAGGAGAGCGGTGACACCTTCAGTACCTTCGTATTTTGGAGGATCGCAGGATTTGAAATGTTTGTAGGTGCATTTAGTGACTGAAGGATTGATAGTGTTTTGATCTTCTTGTTGAGTTGGGTTAACGGAATTAGCGGTAAGGGCTTGTTGAACTTGAACTACGATGTTGGGTATTACGGTCGCCATTTGCTGAGCGATTTGGGTAGCCATGCGTTCACGGGCTTTTCCTGCTCTCATTTTCCTACGAGAGAGGCTAGAAGACATCTACAAGGAATACATGTCAAGAGTATGAGTTGAATGCCTTTGGGATCGTGGGTCGTGTTTGGGATTGAACGTTCATAAAATAATTATAGAAAAATAACTCTACTACATCCATAGGATGTCTTGGGCTTTGCTCGCTGTTAGGCCCGTCATGCCGCCATACTTTACCTGTGTAATCATGTGGGCCCCCATGAATACCGGTTTTTCATATGGTTCGCACGGTTTCTGCCTGATTGCGTACACAAAACCCGGAGAAAATCGAGAAATATGTATACAACGTGTGATATTCGGAATGTGTCCAGGTGTAGACACGGTGACATCTCAAAGGGAGGTTAGTTCGAACGACGTTTGGTGTGGCATGCTTTGGCCTAATAGGTCCGTCGTACTCTCATCGTTAGTCCCCAGGTAGGCAAACTGGTCCGTTATTTTGGATTTATACGAATGCCAACCTAGACAGGACGTTCCGACTACCGGTACTTGTACCCTTCCAGTTACTACATGCCCGTCGCAGAACTTACTTTGATGAGATTTGAAAATTGCATAAAATCTTTGAATACTGAGAGTATGAAAATAAATTGAATACATGAACATCGATATATGTATATATGTATAATGAATGAGCATGTATGTTTGACTGAAATGTAAACAAATATGAAACAAATAAATATCACAAGTTTGTATGTAACCACCTAATCAATTTAAAATTTAGGCAGACTATAGTATAGGCTCTAAGGGTCTAATAACCTATCCTATATCCCTATAGTCATGGCTCTGATACCAATCTGTCACACCCCGACCCGCAGCGGAAAAGGTGATCGGGGCATAATTGGGTTATCATCAAAGCTCATGACATTTATTATATGTTTCATATTCATTAATACAATTTAATGGAAATTTACAATAAATGATACAACATGTTCTAACTATCAGTCTAAGCTTCTTGTTTCTCTTCTAAGGCATATCCTATGTTTTCCTTGCTTCAACCTGTCCACCTGTATCATGTGTAAAAAGGTTTTTGGATCAACATAATGTTGGCGAGTGAATCCTATGGAAAAACATTTGAACGAGTTTATCCAATTGATTATAAATAATGTGCATACCTCATATGAGTAAATGTAGATGTAAATTTATTCACACAACACATAATATTGAATATTGAACATACAAACACCAAATGATAGTTTTGAGGCACGCGTTGTTCTCGTCTCACACGAGGAACTGATGGGCCTAATAAATGAGTTTTGAGGCACGCGTTGTTCTTACGAACTGATGGGCCTAATGTATGAGTTTTGAGGCACGCGTTGTTCTCGTCTCACACGAGGAACTGATGGGCCTAATAAATGAGTTTTGAGGCACGCGTTGTTCTTACGAACTGATGGGCCTAAATAATTTGTATACAACTTTGACAATATGAAATACATCACAACCAAACAATAGTTACATTCTAATTTAGTTCATATAATGGTATAGCACGAATTTGCATAAGAGAATTAGTTTAAGCGGCACATGATACACCCCAAAACATGAATAAAAAAAAAGGGGAGTTTGTAAGAATTCACTCACATTGGGTGCGTTCGGTTGATGACGTTGATTGCACGCGAAGTGGTTTTAACCACAAGTGAGATTAAACCTAGATAAATTGCATTACGGTTTGGTAAGTAAACGGGTTTTATTAATCTATTTTAGTAGGATTGTTGGGTGTATTTTTGTGAGTTTGAGGCTATTTTCTAACCTTAAAAATGTTATTTTTAAGTATTTTTAATTAAAATAATTAAATAAAAAATAATAAAAAAAATATTTTATTTTTGCTACAGTTGACTTTTGACCGTTGACTTTGACTATCGTTGACCGGTTTATAGGCATATTGTTGTGCGCCGGGTGAGGCTCGAACCCGAGACCTCCCGTACGCGTGCACGCAGCTCTACCAACTGAGCTACGTGTCTAACCCGTTATATATCCGATTTTAATTATATATATATATTAATTAGAATTAACAGAAATCCTTTATTATTAAAAACGAATTAAATCTCAGAACCGGTGTGCTCCACAGGTCTCGAACCCGGGACCTGTGGGTTAGCGGACACACACTCCACCGCTGGACTGTGTGTCGCACTTGATTATTAAGTCAGTTATCAATAAACTTAACATGTACCGAAAACACTCCGGTTCAGTTCTGCGAAAAAAAAAGATTTTTATCAAGGCGGCGTGTGAGGGACAATACTCGAACTCGTGACCTTAGCTTTAAAAGTGCACACAGTCCACCGCTGGACTGTGTGTCTAACCCGGTAATTATCTGGATTTTAATTATACTTAACCATTACCGTAACGTCGTCTTCTTCACTGGTTTTCACCGGAAGTGACGACTGACGGATTCGAAAATTGATTCATGTTCCTTTAGCGTTTAATGATCAATTACAAATGAGATAAAAGTAAAAAGGGAATGAATTAAGCGTGAGATGTACCGACTGGTTTTACTCTGTTTTCCGGCAGAACTCCGGCGACAGAATCCTTTTTCCGGCGACAAGTCTCTTGCGGCAGAGAGTCTTCCGAAAGGTTACAAAGGTTGTGGTGACTTCGGTGAAGGTTTAGGGGGTTCAGTAAGCTCAGAGATTACTGATACGGTTTTCCGGCGAAGTATCAAGTATTTCCGGCGAGTGTTTTGTCGCCGAGAAAGGGTGCGATTTGAGTGTGAAAGACTTCTGGCGAGTTGTGGGTGTATTTATAGGGTAGCATTGAGATGAATGGGGTCTGAATTCGGTCTTAATTCGAAGTCAACCGTTCTTCCGGCGATTTGGCTGATGACGCGGTTTCAGACGTTGGCTATAGCTGTCGCTAGAGTTAATTGATTGATTAAATTGAGCGAAAGCGTGTTTTATGGGCGAAGTCGTCGGGATTTCCGACGACTGCTGTTTGGGCGCAAGTTGACCGAGTTTGAATTCCGCACATCATTATTTGATTTAATAAATCCATTCACTTAACAGAAAATCAAAGTGGCGGAGTGGTTTACGTGTGTGTGAGTTAAGCGTTTGGTTGAACCGGTATAGACCCGAGTTCGAAACCCGGCATGATTAAAACATTTTTATTTTGTTATTTTTATCAGTTTTTCAAAAACTAAATATATATCCCCGCATAATAATTGATTACGGATCGTTTAAAATTATTTTGGGCATTTAATTCGCAACGAAAAAAATTGACTGACTGTTCGGTTGATAAACGGAGCGGGTTTGGTAAATCCGTTTTTGACGGATGTTACATCTTAAAATTCCTTTTTGTTATAAACATTCTAACATACTTAAAGGTTTATTTTAAACTGACTCTTTTACAATAAATACATTCTTCGCTCTCAATTAAGAAATAGAAACATAACATACATTTACTAAATTACGTGGCCTCACTCCCGTACAATCCACGTTCTTTGACTCGATCTTAAACCGCTTACACTTCATGATGATGATCTATAACCATGTGCGACCTGCAGTCACCACATACATTCATATCACTAGTAGTTGGTGATATTATATATAATATGAACATACATAATTAAATGTTCACGTCGCATCCTATTCTCATGTACATTCCATTTAGTTCTCCTTCGGAATTCAAACATTTGCATCTGTGTCTACCTTTCAATGAGCCAATTATTGTCACACCCCGACTCGCAGCAGAAATAAAAGTTGGGGCATAATTGGGTTATCACCAAAGCTCATGACATTTACTAATAGGTTTCATATTTATTAAATTGAAATTAAAACTTCAAATATTCAAACACAAGAAAACATACAAGTTCAAGAAAACATTGTTCTAAACAAAATATATTTTATTAATCTTCTAAGGCCATTCCTATGTGTTCCTTTCCTCAGCCTGTTCACCTGTATCATGCGTAAAAACAAAGGTTTGGATCAACAAAAGTTGGCGAGTGAATCTAAGTAAAACATTTAAACAGTTGATATAAATTAATTCTTTAAAAAAATTGTGCTTAGACCATAAGTAAGCATATGTGTATATATAAAAAATCACAAACCACATAATATCCACAATGAACAATATGAATATGATGAATGAAGAACTTGAGATCAAGGCTCAATCAAACGGAGCCGATCTAATTAGGGACATGATAATCAACTCGTATCCCACGAGGAACTGATGGGCCTTAAATGAATGATTGCACTGAAATGAGAAAATGTAACCACACATAATCACATCAACAAAAAAATACACATTTGATCACATAATGATGTTAGCACAAGTGTTTAAATAAATAATAAAACATGTACGACACATGATACACCCCAAAATGTGATTTAAAAGGGGAGTTTGTAAGGATTCACTCACAGTGGATGCGTTTCTTTGGTTGATGAAGAGTGCGCATGAATTTAAGATTTAGCCGACGAAGGAAACTAACATAAATAATAACGTAACAACTAGATAAATAAATAAAAGTTAATATTCCAATTTAATACTTTTTATTTGATTTTTAGATTATTTTTGTGACATTTAATGGATTTTAAGCTTGTTATAATTAAGAATATTTAGAATAAGTGAAGTAAATAAATAGATAAAATAATTAAATAATAATAAATAATAGCAAAAATTTGGGCTTTGTCAGGCTTGTCAGAATCTGACCAAAACCAAATAGCTTAACTTGAATGAGCTTCTGATATATCACTTCTGCCCAAAGGTGATTTGATACATCTATTTATTGTTCAAGTATTACAAAAGCTATGTTAACTGTGCATTATATACATGAATGTCTTATTTCTGGCCAAAGCTGATCTAATTCATTAATGTCTAACATACTTAACAAGTGCATAATTAAAGTTATTGTCTCATTCCTGGCCAAAGTTGATTTGTCACAATTACTTTGCACACATACTTAGATGATTACACTTCTGGCCAAAGCTGATTTGTCTTCATTTAAGTAGAATTTTTTTTAGTGAGTCTATTATTTTGATGTTAGTAATAGACATATCACAACTTCTTCAAATAATGATTCTCACATTATGATCTTTCATTAATCTTACGATCACATTTTTTGTCTGCTTTATCTTTAATACCCCATAACATTACTCACTGTAACTTTCTTCTATAAATCAGTATCTCATCCACTCTAGTTTCTAAACCTAATATGTTTTGCTTTACTTAAAGTTTCTATAAGATTAGCTCTTTAATTAAATCCTTGATTATCCCTTAAGACACGATAATCCTATTGCTCTCTTCTGATAAAAGTGTTACAGAAGCAAAGTAGAGTATGATGAATAGGATAAGTCGAACAGGATGTCTCTTATGATAATCAAGAACTCATTTAACATAATTATTATCACTAAAGTTATTCCAGATTATGTTTTTCCTAAGACTAATCTAATTTTGTGGAATAATTAGAGGAACTCCTAAGGTGCATGTCTTCATTTCAAATTCTAAACTATAAAGGTTAAATGGTCTCCGTGAATAAATCATAATGTACAATATCATGACCCATAAAATAAAGGGCTTACTCATGGAAATAAGTACATTTTTCCAGTGTATTACAACTAACTTTTCCACTAGTACAATTTAATGCCTTATAAATCAACTGTAACACTCAAAAGTATCAAAGGAAAATGAGTGTGTTGATCAGCAACATATGTACAGGAAAAGAAATGCCTAAAACTGGAAAATAAGATGTAATTCACCTTACTGGCACTAAAACCTAAAATAGGATACTTCTAAGGTTCGTAGACAATATACAAGTAGTAATTCCAACTCTAATGTTTTTCAAGGGAGAAACTCACTGCCTAATTATGCCATTAGGCATAAGCAAAGAGATTATCCATAATTCAAAAGAACAGTTGGATAAAATATGTAGTTGCCTTTTAATGATCTTTAAGTCTGATAATTTTGATATTTCAATTAACACCTGATAAGTTGACTCTAGTTCTAAATGTTTCCTTACCAGAATTCAACAAATAATTAACATTAGAGTTAGTGACAAATTAAATGTTAATGCTATAAGAACCATGAAAAGTTGTCTTCTAATTACGCTTTATGATACATTACATATTCTGGAAATTAATCAGAATTTAGTATCAATACTAAAGCTATATTGTGACAGTTGTGAGGTTTGCATAGTCAACATAAAGTCACACTTACCTTAAACTCTCATATTATTTGTTCTCAATATTTGAATAGAAACATTAATAAGATAAAGCTAGATAATACCTTACACTTTCACAACTTTTGTTATCATGCAAATGAGAATTTGACAAAAGGAAATGAGATCTATAAATTTCATCCATTGTAACCGTAATTCATGAGAAATCATGACATGGTTAGTGAGGATGATTTTTTCATCTAATCTCATTCTAAGTGATTTTAAATCATGATGTTAAAAGCCCTAAAATATTATTTGGCTAAAGAAATAAGTATGGGTCCACTATAAGTTATATTTCATTGACATTTGTGGAACTTATTCAAAATGGCATATTCAGACATAATTCATTTATTAATTAAAGACTATCCACTTGTATCTAAATTTGTCTCATATGGCCCATGGTCTTAAAGAGATCTACTCATATATATACTTAATATGATTTCTATTGAATACGTCCTTAAGCTTCTTATGACATCTGGACATTAAGGAAATCAAGTAAAGTCTAACATATATATGATAGGTTCCCACGTCACATACCTCATTGAAATTTTCTCTTGTAGCAATTTTTAGAGATATCAAAGATCAGTGGGAGCATTAAGTGTCTTAATTATAACTTGCAAAAGTTGCAAGAGGTAGGGGAGTGAAAACTTCACATTACTTCAATTTACACCTCTTGTACAAGACACTGCTCCATTTCGGCACTGTTTCATCAAAACTTATCTCCTTAGAATATAATGTTACTCTTACAAAAGTTTCATTATTGCTTAATTGTGGGCACACTTAGATTTCTTACCTAAACTAATATAATCCTCAACAAGAGAAACTACAACGACTAACGTCATTAATTTGTTTCTCACTTAGAATTTGTTGGTTGTTAAATATTGACCTTAAGCATGCTGAGTTCCTAAATATTTCTAAGGTCAGTGGGAGTAGTAAAGTCTTTATCATGACTTGCAAGGAATACAAGAGGCGGGGGGAAGAAAGTCATTAAGTTTTACTCCGAATTTAACTAAGTTTACACCTCCTGTACATCATACTGCACCAACTCTTACATACTTAGAATCCTCAAAAAGATAGCAACCTAACCAAGAGCTAATCCACAAAATTGAAACTTCTAATAAACCCGATAATCAACTCAGGAGGTCATCTAGGTTTAAAACATACTAACTATGATGATTACATAACCTCCCTATCTAATGTTGAAGTGGATTTTGGAAAAGTTTATTGATCCTATCTCTTCTAATTAAACCATTAGCGTCAATCAATCTTCTTAATGGAATAAAACTGTTTTCTAGTAAAACTGATTTTATGTGTTCGAATAACGTTTGGGATTTGATTGAATTACCTAAGAGTGTTCATGAACAAACCAAATCCTAATATAAACGTTAAGACACCAAGAAGCATGATTAATTGTCAAAGGTTATACTCAAGAAGAGATAAATTATCAAAGAATTTTCTTACCTATTACAAAAGTTTCTTTGAGGATCATCACTGTTCTGGTAGCTTTTAACAATTTAGAGCTACAATAGTTGAACATTAAAACAACTTCCCTAACAATTGACTTACATATTTACATGTTCATAAAACAACCTGAAAGTTCTAAACTTAAGGTTAAAGAACAGTTTGTCTATAAGCCGATAAAATCCATGTATGGGTTAATGCAAACATCATAATGCGATGAAATCTTAACACAATTATTTTCATCAAGAACCAAGTGGATTAATATACCTACCTTAAGATGAGTGGGAGCAACTAAAATAAATTTGTCTATATATAGATGACATTCTTTTGACAAGTATATATTACATAAGTCAAAGCATTGTTAACACAAACTTTGATATAATAGATCTCAGAGATATCTCTTATGAGATATCATAATATACTGAGATAGACCCAATGGGACATTATTTTTGTTCCATAAGTTTAATTTTAAATGGGTCCTTACATATGTAACAAACAACACAGCTCTCCTTTAGATGATAATAGGGTAAATGAGACTTTTTTCCTTACGCTTCATTAATTAGAACCTTATGTGGTTTAAGTCTATACTCGTTTAGATATTACTCACATTGCAACACACTAGATATGTCTAGATTAATGTGAAGCATCTTATGGAGTATTAAAATATCTATAAAGAAAATGAGAGACTATAATTTAAAAAAGAAGTGAGAACTCAAACCGGTTTATTACTCTTTGTAATATTCAAAGATGACAAAATGTAATTTCAGGGTATATCCTTATGTCAGCAGACAAAACCTATCTCATGGAGGAGTCATAATGAACTGATAACAACAACCTAAGATATAATGCCATAATATGTTGTCGATCACAAAGCAATAGTCACTAAATGTTGTTGAAAATTTATCAGTGGACTCATAAGTTTATTAACTCCATATAAATTATATATTGAAGACTTATTGTGATAAAGTCAGCTACAATGTCTCCTTAGACAGTAACAGTTCGAGAGGTGTTGCATTAAATTTCGATACAAAATTAACTATGCGTTTATGAACGAATTGAGGAAACTAAATCTTTGTATCGAATGCATTCATGATATGCTTAAGGATCCTATAACTGAAAGTCTATCACCCATAAATATTATGTAAGCGCTTTTTATTGATGACTATGTACAACTGCATATCGTACTATGAATGATTAATTATTAATTTTCCTCATCAGTTTGATTTTGTATATCTCTAACATATGTTCTGCCGGTGTAATGACATATAGACAAATATAAAAATACAAATCAAACGTTAAAGGGCTTATTTGCATATTTTGATTATAACTGTTAGGTTTTAAATTGAGGCTGTAGTATGACTAATGGGGGTCCTGAGTCGAATGATGATTCAACGGTTGTATTTCTCTGCTACGGTTCTTGGTTTAAAGCTAAAATGAGTATTAATTCTGATCAGACTAATCTAATACTCATGATAAATGATTACTCGGCTAAGTGGGAGAATGTAAGATTAAATATATTATATTTATAATATTTAATCATGTAGCCATTATAATCATTTATATTATATTAGATCAAAATAATATTAATCCTATTATATATTAGTTGGTAATTGTTGATTGACCATATTACCATAATTAACTAATTAGGGTTTCCTTCTGGGTGTATATAAGGATATAATTAGAGAGGTTTAGGGTTAGACACTCACAATAACATCCTTAACATCATAGCCGCCACCCACCTCTCTCTCCATAACCTAAACCGAATTCATTCCTAGTTCGGTTATCACCATCATAATCTTACACCCTAAGGAGGAACCAGATCACACTGACAAAGATGTCGAACTCCATGGTTGCGTCTCTGACTGGATTCTCTGCTGGCTTGTCTGCCGTCTCAGGTATTTCATTCATATTTTCCATTATTTTAAACATAACTGATCAACAAAATATAAGTTACAAATGTTAAATAGAAAACAATATTATAATATTAATAAGAACTGCTTGTCCACGTAATTAGATGATGTTTTAACTGCGACATAAAACGATGGTTGTTATACATATAAGTTAGATATGAATTCATGTTTGAATAACAAATAAAAAAATCATGTAAAAGAAATGTTAAATTTTTTATTAACTAATAAAATTTAACTCGCTTTAATCCCGATATTCTTCGTTTTCTAATCAAACATGAACTCATATCAAACTTATCAAACCTAACGGTTCGTGGATTGAAAAGAGAAACTCATAGCATAGTGTTAGCTACATTGTTTTGATTTGTGTGTAAGCAACAAAAACATTATCCAAAATCCAATCAGGTGAAACAATATCCATACAAGCATATGAGTCATACACGATGCAAAAGGTGAAATGGGAATCATTTTTTAAGTCCAAAAGCTATGAGCCTCAAGAGGGGTCTCGTGGGAGCCATGCAATTATGGGGGACCAAACTGTAATTATTTAAATGAGCCTACCATTCACCAATGAATTATGTCACACAGATTCCTTTGGTCGATGATTCTTCCTCAAGGACCCCACTGTACATTCTTCTTTTATTTTGGTACCCATAAATAAATATGGTTTTCTTTTGCCTTTTGCAAAATGGAATATTTTTATGAAGACAATGAAACAATTGCATATCTTGGTATAAAGAAAAACATCTTAATAAGAAAGACAACTATCACATCCTATAATAACAACAAACATTCTTCTGAAAACTTAGTCATGTTAATCCCTAATTAGGGATGTACACAACCCGAGTTAGGCTCAACTCGAGTCCAAAAATACCAGCCAGCTATATATGTATATTTGACGAAGGTACAATTGATTTGTAAAAGAATATATACTTGAAATATATACACAGGCACAAACAGATTAGGTTATTAGCTAGATGCTAGGTGGCTTGAAGCCTAAAAGAATAAAATATCGTGACAAGAATACCGAAGACAAAAAAGGGAGACATGTCGAGGGTAGGTGAAAGGTTAAGGTAGTTGGTGAGGACATGAACGTGCATTGACGTAAAGGCGTTGACTGGCGGCATGTGACAAAAGGGAGGCTAAAAGCCGAAAAGACAAAAACAAGAGGTTAGAAGAATCATTTGCGTCAAATATTATTGTGCAAATATTATTGTGTGTAACTATAAAAGCTCGAGTAGGGTGTTCAATTATAATATTAGTATAAATCAATAAAATTAGTTATGTATGGTTAATAGATTGATATTGTTGGCTAGTATTAAATATTGTGGATACTTAATGCATAAGTTGTAGGTGAATGTGAAATAAGAATTTTATCACGCGTAATTGATTACTAATTCTTGTGAAATGATACATTAAACATCAAAAGGGGACATAATCTACAAGGGCCCCAATCAAAGGTAAAATCACTTTAGCCAACAATTTTTTCCACGTACACCTTTTGTATTTTAATGGCCAATTTTCGTATTGTTTATCATATATAACTTAATAAAAAAATCTTTTGATTATCATGTATGCTTGTTTAAGGTCTCTTAACATATAATATTATTTTTAAAATATCAAAATATTTTAGTGGATGAATACATTATTCAGTTCTTTTCATTCTACCTTATTTTAAAATTCAAGTCTGGTTATTGGGCTGACAATTTCAAACACGGACTTGTTAACGTGAAACAATGTATTCTTAAGTCTTAACGAGTTTCATGTTTGGCCTTAATAGGTTTTGTGTTTTAAACAGGTCGATACGTTTATGACAAGATAAAATTTGTGTCTAACTAGTTAAAAGACATGTTAATTTGTTAGCGACCTATTTGTGACTTGTTTATATTTGTAAGAGATGTTATTATTTGATTTTTCTGGATTTTTGTTTTAAATTTGCTAATGTTTCATATGTTAATGATTATTATTCTAAGGATTATGTATTAGTTAAGACATTTATGAAATTTTTGGTAATTTTTGTTTCACTAAACATGTTACTAAATATGTAATATTTATATGTCCCTAAACAGCCTTCTTAGCAGATCGTTTAGTGTTGAAATGTTTCCAAATAAGTCGTGTTCGTGTTTGGAAAAAATGACACGATAAGTTATCGTATCGTGTTCCTGTCTAGCATCTTAAGTCATCATGTCTTATTATGTTGTGTCTGACCTATTATGCCAGCCCTAATGATTATAGGGTATGTATTTTGCATGATAAAAAAACTGATATAATTTGTTACAAATATAAAAATAAATTATTTTACTCTATGTTTGATATAAATTTTTTTTCACCAAGTGAAAAAAACTGTAACAAAGACCATTTTAAATTTCCAAATTTGTAAAACACACCAATGATTAACCCATCTCCATCACCAGCTTCATCTGGATGCCCCTTGCCCCTTCACATTGAATTGCCTAGAAGAAATTTCACGGGCTTCCTTCCCTCTATCCTCTCCTCTCACATTCTTAGTCCTTACCATACGTCTTTGCTTAATTAACCAAACTATTTTATCAAATAAAACTGATATGATTAGTTATAGGTAACAAAAAATTATGTTACTATGTATTTAATATAAAGTTTTGATCACTTGTTAAAAAAATATAGTAAAGAAGACCATTTTGAATTTTCAAATTTGTAAAACACACCACTGATTAGCTATCTTCATCACTAGCTCCACACGGTCGCCCCTTGCCCTTCCACATCGATTTGCCTAATTCCACAAGCATCCCTCCCTTATCCCCTTTATCATCTCCTTTACATTCTTAGTCCTACCCTACTTACTTCCAAGTATTTTACTCACCCTTTTCTCCTTGTCATGTCGGACCCCCCCCCCCCCCTCTATCTCTCTCTTCTAGATCAACCACAATTTGTTTACACATCACCCACGATGAAGATGATCTTATTAAGTTATACATAGATGTTTAGATTAAGATATCATACATTAAATTTGAATACACATAATGTTGTGTGAAACTTACTAGTCTTGATATTCTTGTTAGGTTATGTGTTATACATGTACGAATGAGAATGAGGTGATGATGTGGCATTGGGGATGGACGGGAACATTGTGCCCCTCCTTCATCCAGCAAGTTAACAGGGTGTGAGTGATGGACGTCCCATTCATCATGCATGGATCTTTCTACACTCGTTCTCTCATTCTATATATATATATATATATATACACACACACATATATACACACATATATATAACTTCTTAAAAAATATATAAAAAACTAAATGGTGAGGAATAAGTATAATATTGGGTGAAAGATGGAGATGATGTGGTGCTAATATGAAAATTTTCTAATATTATGTTTAAGAGAAATGACGTCCCAAGATTATCAATCAGTAATTATCAACCAGTAAAGAAATTATTTTTAATACTTAATATAGCATTTATATAAAAGAAAGTATAAAAGTTCATAGTAAAGAAATTATTTTCAATACTAAGTATAGCATTTATATAAATGAAAGTACAAAAGTTCATATTTTTTGTTGATGTAATTATAGTAAACAAATCATAATTTTGTAATGCTAATAACTATTTTTAGTAATGTTTTAATTTCAATAATCAGTATATCTTATAAGAGCATTTATATATTTGAATTTTTATCTCTGATGATAAAAATCATCTTTCTTTAAAATTAGATCAAAATTTTGTTTAATTTTACACATCTCAGTGTCAATCAGTCTATCTATATCTTTGTATTCTTTTTCTATTATTATTTTATTATATCAATAAAAATTACATCGAGATACAAGGTAAACGGACAACAAGTTGTGTCATTACCCATTTTTGTATAGTAAAACTAAATCTTTTAAAAACTACATCCATAGATCTCGGGATCAATAACATTATTGTGCATGACCCTTTGAACTCGGCTAAGTAGGTCCACAGGCTCTGACGCAAGGCAACAAAAGTATCAAAGCGAATGAGATAAACACACATTGGTTGTTGAGGCACGTTCATGTTTGGTCACTTTGTCTGAAGCAGCTTTCAAAGCAGCTTGACCCACCGTGAAAGCACTGCCCCTTAAGCCCACAAGAGGGAAACCCCTGTTAGATCCACACACACGAGTTTTCCTCCTATCCATCCGAAGACCAAAATGTCGGTTGGTCTAAGGGTAGATCTTCCTTCCAATTGGTAAGTTAAGAAATTCACGAATGTCCTTTTTCTTAGCATAAATCTCAAGCGCCTAAATATGTCAAAAAGGACATCCCAAATCAAATCATGTTGGTACTTGAATCCCAGGAGCTCTCTACAATGAACAACATGCTCCTCAAAGAGTCCAAACACATCTTATGACAAATGGACAAACACGCCTTATTATTGTTTTTCTTATATGTTTGAAGTAAAAATCGAAATGTTTAAGGGATTTGAAGTTTATATATATATGTGAAGACGAAAATTTGAATGGAAAAGAAAAATTAAGTCTAATATTTGAAGATGGAAAAAGAGAGAAATTTGATGTGAGTGCTCAAAGGTTAACATCAAATAGTTATCTATACTACATGAGTAAATTGTATTTTAATATATCTAAAAGTTAAAAAAAGTAGTTTAATGCATAAAGTATAAGATAAATGAAGATAATTATTCTTAAATACAAATTACATTTAAATTTCTTATCTTTATTATACTTTAATCTCTCATCTTTAGCCTGATTAATTAATTATTAGTCACATTTTATCTCTTTATGAAAAACTAAATACCTTAACGATTTTAAATGATCATAACTTTTTCGTACATTAATATTTTTTTAATACCCATAAAAAGAGCATTTTTCTCTTTAATTTAAGTTTAGTATTGCTATAATTTTTTAAATTTTAAAAATTATACGTTACGTGATTAACAATGTCTAGGAATGAGCAATAACTGAATAGTTAGCTGAACCGAACCGAAATCAACAAAAAACTGCATTAATCGGTAACCTATTAACCAAAAACCGAATTGACCAAAAAACGGTTATCGGTTTTTTTACCATCGTTAAGTAAAATTAACCGAACCGAAACATTTATATTTTCATATATTTCTAGCTTTTATACCTCCTGTTTACTAATTTCCTATTGTATACATTCATTTCATGTATTTATACTTCCATTTCAAATATTTATACATCAATTTCATGCATTTAGACTTCAGTTTCATTTATTTCTAAGCAAAAGTGTTAACCCAAGTTTGATTTTGGCTATTAACCGAAATCAAACAAACTAAACAAAAAATTATTAATCTAACGGAATAAACCAAGCTGGTTAATCTTAATCGATTGGTTAATAAAATAAACTAACCAATATCTTCGATTTTCGCTTCGGTTAAGGGTATAGCCAAACGAACGAACCATAGACACCCTGACAGCGCTTGTGTTTTCATGCATGGCGCGGACACCCTCCTAGCATCACATATTCATGGGGTATCAAAAGGATGAATTTCAACAACTAAACAAAGTAACATTTACCATGTACTAAAGATACTAACACTTGAAAGATGAAGGAGTGAAAGGAAATATTAATTGATTCGTGGAACTTTAACCCGTGGATGCATGCTGAACATTGGGAGAAGGTTCGTGCGCTGTTAGAATCTAATTCCCCCTTATCAATTATCATCTGACAATTTACATATGACTACCTTCACTTTTTTCTTTTTCTCTTTTCTTCACACTTTTTTAATTATTATTTTTCATTTAGCATCAAAAAGAATCTTGTTTTACTCCATTATTTTAGTTTTTACTTGCTTAAAGCAAATCATTTTTTTTAGGCTTTAGCTTCTACCTTTTATAGGTTTTTAGTTTGTTACATAAAATGAACTTGTTAACTTATGGCTTGGGGGATCCTACCTAAGGTGCTTGCTGAGTTTGTTGCCTCGGCCCCCCTCACCCCCTATTGAAGCCTGATAAATGGAATTCGACCTATTGCTGTGGGGGTATTTGGCGAAGGTTGGTTTCAAAGGTGGCGATGAAGAAGGTCGGGAAAGGAAATGACCCAGTACTTGGGTGACTATCAATTTGGGGTGGGGGTGCCAAATGGGGCAGAGGTGGTGCTTCACAGTGCAAACAGGTTTCTCAACTCATTTCATGCAGATGGTTCCTTAGCTTTGCTTACTGTGGATTTCTCCAATGCTTTCAAACACGGTCGATCGCACAGCTTTTCTGCACGAGGTTCATCAGCGTTGCCCGTCAATCTATCGGTGGGTGCAATTTCTTTACGTCCAGCCTGCTAGGTTGTATGTTGGTAACGAGTGTATTGGGGCTACTACCGGAGTTCAACAAGGAGATCCCTTGGGGCCCCTTCTCTTTGCCCTTGCCTTACATCCCCTTATTCTCCGGGTTCAGGACCGCTTGTAAACTCACGTTTCATGCTTGGTACTTGGATGATGGGATGATTATCGGCAACGCCTCTGAGGTTGCTAAGGCCTTAGACATCATCAACGAGGAGGGGCCATCTCTAGGGCTTTATCTCAACATTAAGAAAACAGAGGTTTTTTGGCCGACATGCGACGGGCGGAAAGTTCAAGATGGCTTTTCCCGAGAGGGATCGGTAGACCAGAGAAGGGGATTAAGCTCCTTGGTGGAGCTGTTAGTCGGGATCCTAGCTTTATTGAGGAGTTGGCAGGGCGACGAGCCTCGGGGGCGGTTGACCTCATGAAACTCTTACCCTGCCTGAGAGATCCCCAATGTGAACTCCTTCTGCTAAGGTCGTGCATGGGGGTCGCTAAGTTACTTTTTGGGTTGCGGACTTGTCAACCGCATTTTATGGAGGATGCGGTATCTTCGGTTCGATGATGGCCTTAGAGAGGCTATAGAAGACATAGTAGTGGGTGGCGGCCCCTTCTTTGGTGACCTCCAGTGGCGTCTGGCATCTTTGCCAATGCGTCTAAGTGGTTTGGGCCTCTTCTCAGCTCGAGATGTTGGGGCTTATGCCTTTGTGGCGTCTAGAGCTCAGTCTTGGGAACTACAGGATCATATCCTTCGAAACTGTGAGGTCGTCGGGCTTGACCCGGACTATCAGTAGGCGCTTGAACGCTTAAATGTCTCTCTCCCAGACTTGGATATTGGCGGTTTTTCTAATAAGGACACCGCACCCTCGAAGCCACAAAAAACTTTGGCGAATGCTCTGTTTAGCAAAATCGCTCAAAGCCTGGGAGAAGCTTTTGATTTGTCATCCGCAAGAAGGCGGTGTTCGAGTGCCTGAAAGGTCCCATGCTCAGGAATTTTTGACCGTTATACCAATTGAGGGGTTGGGACAATGTATGTCTGCAGTAGAATATAGAGCCATTCTCAAATACCGGTTGATGATCTCTATGTACCCGGAAGATGAAACTTGCCCGATATGTCATAAAGCTTGTATGGATAAATACGGGGAGCATGCAGTTCACTGTAAAGAGCTCCCTGGGTTCAAATATCGGCACGATGGATGGTGATGCTTTGTGGGACATCTTAAGAAGAGCTGGGATTTCGGCTAAGAAAGAGGCCCCTGTGAATTTCCTCACGGACCCTATGGAAGGGAGATCTATCTGCGACCAGCGGATCTGCTCGTCTTTGGCTGGGCTGGGGGGAAACATTCTTGTGTAGACCTCACGGGGGTTTCCCCTTTGGTTGGTTTAAGGGAAAACGGGTTTGTAGCTGGACAAGCGGCAAGAAAGGCAGAATCAAAGAAAGTGGATAAGCACGCTAAAGCTTGCGCAAAGAACCAGCATGTCTTTGTCCCTTTTGCCTTTGATATTTTTGGTTCCCTAGCGCCAGAAGCTATCCACTTCTTGACGAGGGTTCAACGGGTCGTCTACAGCAATTGTTCAACCCCAAGGGGGCAAGGGTTTGTATTTGGAAGGTTAGGGTTTGCAATTCAGAAAGGATTGGCGGCGCAGCTTGTTGCCCGACTACCTTCTGTTTTGATGTAACTTGGCAAGTTTTCTGAATTTTGGAGTTAAAATGAAAAAAAAAATCATAAAAAAAAATATTACTAAATTAACAAAAAGTAATGGCATATTATTCTCTTGTTTTCATTTTTATAGGTTTTTAGTTTGTTACATAAAATGAAATCAATTACTAAATTAACAAAAAGTAGTGGCATATTATTCTCTTGTTTTCATAATTCTTTCAGGTGGAGCACATTATGTCATGGGTGTTAAATGAGTCATCTTCTTGAGTTGTGAAGTGTTAAATGAGTCATGTTTTGTGAAGTTATACCTAACATAAACCCAAGAATTTGTCACGAGTTCAAATACAACAAATACTTGGAATTTGTGTCAAACACGTGAACATGAACACATGATGTATACGCGAGTTATCAAAAAACCATATTAAATAAGTTAATTCATATACTATTTATAGTATAAGAGGTTTAAAAAATTACATATTAAAGTGTAAATGAAGCATATAATAATAATAATAATAATAAATAATAATAATAATATATAAATTAATAATAATAAACACGTTTAAACTATAAACCTTGACACTGTTTCTAACTTTTAAAATTTGATATAAACTAGCCAAGCAACTTCATACTACACTTTTTTTGTCAACCTTTGAATCCGTCAGGTTAACCTAACCCATTTAGCTAATTGTGTCCATAAGTTCAGCCCTACCATCTAGACTTAACCTAAATCCACAATTTTAGGTTTGTTTCATGTCAAAAAATTTACACCATGCAATTTTTATCTGGAGACAGTGCTATTATTGCTGGAATGCTGGACTTCAAAATTCAAATGGGCCAAAACTGCCAAGGAGTAGTTTCAAATTTCAATGATAAAACAATGAAAGGCCCAATAAGCAGAAATTTGGTTTAGTAAGCATAAATTTGGGCCAATGAGCTATACAATGATAATAATGAATATATGGAAAACAGAATCAAAATTAATTTGGGCAGCATTGCTTTATACTTTTTTTCCTTCTCTCCATAGTAGACCACTGTTACCGTGTTAAGACAACTTTTGAGACCGGCCCAGACATTGGATGATTCATCGTGTTGAGTAGAGGTGCACAAAAAAACCGAAATCCGGAAAAATAAACCCGACCCAGGCATTATAAAAAACCGGGTATTGACAACCCGAACCCGACCCTACCCTATGGGTATGGACCAGGTACGATATTTCAGCTAAGAACCCGAATCTGGTTTTTTTAGACCCGCTTTATACCCGGGTTTTTTCAATACCCGCCCAAGTTTTTTTTCATACCCGAATCCAGAATTGGGTATTCTAATACCCGGATATAGAAAACCCGAACCCGGATACACAAGGTATGGATTTCCTGGCCAATACCAGGACCCAAACCCGACCTGGGTATTAACAATACCCGAAAATTCAAAACCTAGTCATACTTGTACCCGGAACCTGGTATTAAAAAACCCGATTTTGTGCACAGTAAGTCTGTGAGGGTCCGAAGGAAAGGCCCACGGGAAAAGCCCAAAATATTAATGAAAACCTCAAAACTATACGGCAGGCCACATGAACTATTGAATGAAGAATGTTATTTGTTAAATCACGATGACTATTAATTAGTAACTACGTTTAACACTGTTAAAACTTTTAATTTTAAATTTATTTAAATTAAATTACTATTAGTAGTTTTTTGTGGTTTTCAATGTCTATGTGTTTATTTTAACTTTGCCAATTACAAATCAACAACTCATTATAATTTATTTAACGTTTTTTGTTCTATATTCAATCTCTAAATAAAATTGTTTCGTTAACCCAATCGATGAGCAATATGATGTTAGTCTGTTACACAAACTTCCGAACATAAGAATCTTAATAGTTTATCAAATCCTAATAAAGAATTCCAATAATTAGAGATAATTATTATGTCGAAATTAGTACTAGGTACCTTTTTTTAACGGCAAATCTTACTCCTACGCTGCATTACACCGATTAATTAAATAAATTCCCCTTGCCCAGGTTTAAACATGCGACCTCCCCTCTAAAGTACCTATTCGTTCTTCCTTTTTTGTGATGATGTAATGTATTTTTACCCATTTTAACATGTCTGTTTTTTGTCCCTGACAAAAAGTTATGGATTCGCCGTGCCCAGACCATGTGTCAACAAAAAAACTAAGGGTTGTTTGGCAACTTCTGAACTATTAAGTGTTGAACCAGTAAGATGTCTGAACCATTAAGTGTTGAACCATTAAGAGGTTTGAACTATTAAGAGCCATTAACCATTCAGAGGCATTTGTCTGATCAATTCAAATAAGAGGTCTTAACCATTTAGACTCATTATAACGCTTAACCATTCAAATACAAATGTTTGAACCATTCAGACATCTGCTCGAGAAACAAACACTATGAACCATTAATTGTTGAACCAGTAAGAGGTTTGAACCATCCATTAAAAACTGAAACAAACAGCCCCAAGGTAGATATGTACAAAAAAACCGGTTTTAAAACCGAAAACCGGTTTTTTTTAACCGGTTTTTTTTTATAACCGGTTTTATAACCGAACCGAACCAGCGGTTGTAAACCGGTTAGAGATCTTGAGCTTCGAAACGGTTTTAAAACCGAAACCGGTTATAAAAAACCGGTTTAAACCGGTAAAAAAACCGTTTTTTTTTTAATAAACCGGTTAAAAACCGGTTCTAACCGGTTATTGTTTTGAGTTGAAAAAACCGGTTAGTAACCAGAACCGGTTATAAAAAAAACCGGTTTTTTTAAGAAAAAAACCGGTTCAGTTAAAAACCGATTTATACACCTCTACCCTAAGGCGGTTTAGGGTAACACGCTTTGTATTGCTTTTCAATTTGGTAAAGTCTTATTTAGGTTTACTAATTATTGGATCAAAGTTCTATTTTTCGGGTTAAAGACATCAAGGAAACAAACCATTTTAATAGCATGTATTTTGGTAGGCTGGACCATGAGAACAGAGCCAAACTCGAAATAACCAGACGAGCTGAACCATACTAAAACAAATGGCTTGGGTTTTTTAAATTTCAGTATCCAATAAAAACCAATTGAGGTATATGGTTATAGCCTATAGGTAAAACCAGACCCAACGAAAATCGGACCACTCTCAAACCGTGCCAAAAAAAATAAGGGGTTTGTTAGCACTCCCACTTTTTCTTTTCATACATCCTTTCTAAAAATATCATTTTAAAATTTGTCATATTTCACCCCTATACAAATCATTACATTTAAAATGTTTTTTTTCCAAAATGTTAAAAAAGGTCTTTTATGTACAAAAACAATAATAAGGTTTTTTAATAATCTTTCTTTTTTCATAACAATTATTTTAAATATTAAAATTATAACCTTTTCTCTAAATAAAACAAATATTTGTTTTAAAGACATTTTCGGACTAGTATTTTATTATATTTACATTCATAAAAAGGCCTTACGAATTAAAAAAATAAAGTTTTTTTTATAAAAGTAAAGATAAACTTATTTTTTTGAGAAAAAAACAGTTGATTTTTATGTATTTTACTTCAAAACCCCACTTTTACTCTTCTATTTTATATTTTCATTGTCTTACCTTTTTTATTTTATTATTATTATATTTGAAATGTTTTTATGAAATGATTAACAGATCTATATATTAAAAATACAAAAAATTCGTTTTTTTTAATAAAACATTTACAACACTAGCGTATATTAATTTATTAAATCATATGTGCCAATGAATAAATTAATAAGTAGGTAGTATGATAACTTTATTAAAGTAAAAGTTCAGTTAGTGTTTTAGAACTGAAACTAAAACGGACACATCAAGCAAAACAAATTAAATTTAATTGACTTACTTCAATTTAAAACATTTGATTTTTAATAACAAACCACTTTTCTTTTTAAAACATTTGTTTTTTAATAACAAACCACTCTTCTTTTTTAGTTAAAAAATGTTTCAGAATACAAATATTAGTAATAACAAAAAGAGTGAAAAAGATATTATAAAAACAAAAAAGGTTTGAATAGTATGAATGTGAAAGTTTAGGGAGGAGGTGCGTTTAGTAAAAAAGAAGGAATGCATTTAGCAATACCCAAACTAAACAGAAATAACTGAAACAATTTACCGTTTGAGAAACTGGAGGACTAGGTTACGGATATTTTATAACCAAGTTTTATAGTTCAATTATTGTTATACGTGTATAAATTACCGAATTAAAATTAAAGCGAACATTTACAAATTTTTAATCTAATTTAAACTTTAATAAAATACTCCAAATAATGTTATGTGGTATTCTCTCAATTATTTTAATATTAATGTTATTAATATTAATATATTAAATTAATTACTAGTTTAAGTTCTCATATGTTATACGGGTTACATAAAGAAAATACTTATAAATTATATCGATTATAAATTACTTGTCACTATGCTCATTTTAACGTTATATAGTAGTTAACTGAATATTGTTATGTTAAGTATTAAAGATACGCACCATTCCTAGATGTCTTGATCCAAAATTTCACTTAGCGTTCCAAAGAACCGTCTGATTTAAATTTGTGTCGAAATAACCACATACAACGGATTACGGGACGGTCATATGGACGAGGAACAAGTTCCCATGTGTCATTATCCTGTAATGTCGTATACTCGGTTTGCATTGCATGTAACCAATTTGGATCAGTTAGGGCTTTGGCATACGAGGTAGGGACCGGGGAGAGAATTTAAATAGTTTATGGTAATATAAATAGTTTATATATTTTAAACACTTATAAATATACCATACAGTGTATTAAATAGTTTATGGTAACATAAATAATTTAAGTAGTTAACATAATTTTTTATAAACTACATAGAGTGAAAAAGAACATAATTTTTAAACTAAACAAATGAGTAAAACGAATAGCTGAAAAAACTTAAGCAAAAAATCACGAAGTTCCAACTTTATTGTAACAATGTTGTTAAGCGATACATAAGATTTAAAAACACAATGCAAGAACTTCAAGACACAATTTACCAAAAAATAGAAATGTCTGACCAACACAAGTTTGCCGAACAATAGAATCATAAGTCTTGTTATAGGTTTTGAAGCTTTTGAAACCAACAACTTTACATTGTCTTGTTAACCATTTGAAAACACAAGCATCACCTATTGAAATTTCCTAAATTTTCATCAAATCATCCCATCCGACGAAACCTTATATAAAATATTATAGGAAATTAATATTAGTAATACAACAAAAAAGTAAACAATACAAAATAGTAATAAGAATTGTGGCGATTGATTTGCATTACCCATTCATCTCCATCAATAACTTCGATAATTCATTTGAAATTATCGTTTATTCCAGCTAAATTAGCAATTTCTTTAGGAATGTGTTACAATTAACAACAATAAAAGATGTAAACTTTATTAAATTTAAAAATAGTGGGACACTGTAGTTTAGATTTTGTATAAGTCTGTGAAAAGTTTACTAATATGCGTTGGAGTGAGCCTTCAGATGGTGGGCGTGCTTGGTCACAAGCATTGTATACGTACGTAGGGCGTGGATGACCTTTTGTCAATACGTTTGCCAGATCAGCTATAAAGAAAAATAAGTCTCATAACAATTAGTTATTTAGAAAATAAACATCACATTTTAGACAATGATTAGAAGTATATGATTAAGGTTACGGATATATTGGGTAAACCTGTTTTGCAATTAGAAATTTTTAGTTACCGATCTACTAACCAATTAAACAAAAACCAAATGTGAGAAGGCTTATAAGTTAAAATTCATTAGATAAATCACCAAAATAAATCCAAAATACATAGTTTGAACATTAATATTAAAATATACTATAAAGTGTTTACATAGTCACCCATTTAGAGGTATTCGACAAAAAAAAAATACATAATTTGATCTTTACTTCCTTGGAAAAAACTTAATTTTTAAATAAATTCTAATATTAAATGCTCCTACCAAGTATTATGATTGCAATAGACTATGAAGTGGTTGAAAAAAAAATCATTGAATATTTTAATCCTACCTATTAATACCAAATGAAAATTAAAGTTTGTATGTGATCATTAACAGTCATGTTCAGGTCCAGGCGAGAATAGTCAGATGTAAGAATTGAAAGAATAATTGTAGATCAGAAAAGGGCAAACAATACCTTCAACAACTGCAGAAGCAACAAAGGAGCCCGAAAACGCCGGTAGATGTAGCGAACGAACAAACGCAAGAGACAACATACGACGAAAAAAAAAAAGAAATTCCAAAACACTTATGTATTCTACAATAGAAACAAATAAAATACAAAATCAATTAGGCATAACGAAAACAGGGCGTTAATGAAGCTACATGAAAGACAAGACAGTCAAATTAGAACAAATCACATAGCTTCACAAATTTGAACCTAGGTTGCAGTTTATTCACAACTAAAACTATAGTTATGTTTTGACTTCATTTAATCCTTTTATGCTATTAACAGAATGAAGCTACATTTTAAAAATTTGGCCCTAAGTTTCAGTTTATTCACACCTAAAGACACTAATAATCCTGAAAATTAACAATTTGTATCATAAATCCAGTACCAGCTTTTATTCACACCTAAAGACACTAAAATCCTAAGAATTAACAATTTATATCATAAATCCTGTATCAGCTTCGTAAAATAATCCATCACATGAATAAAGAAATTCAGTTTAACTCTAAAATTGAATAAAATGTTAGAATTTTTAGTGTTCTTTAGCAATTATCAATCAAGAAAACACGCACACGCGGACTCGCACACACATTTGTTTACCATTTCAAAACTGAAGGACCATGAAGACAACAAACCATATGGAAGGCACCAATTTCTATAAAAAACATTGTTAAGATACATTCTATAAAAAAGAAACAAATTACTATAACCGAAATATATAGTATTATATCACTCGTATTTCCACAAGTATATCAAGCATCAACTTCGCCTTTCTGCCCATCCTCTCGACTCATAATTCCATAAATTGGCTCTTGCAACTAAAAACAACAAATACTTTAAGGGTTTTTTTTAATATAACTAACTGGACGTAAAAAAAACTTCAAGAAGAGTACATGAATAAAAATTCTTAAATTACATTAAACAAAAAGTACATGAAGCTTATGCCATCCAGCTATGGCAGCTAAAAACAATTCTCCTATAGAACACTAACCTCAACTACATGCATGATTTAAGCTACACAGGCCAAGCATTGAACCAGAGTCTACATAGCTTGAGAAGCTGTAGCCTGACAGAGAGAATGAAATTGTTATAAATTTTACATACCAAATTTTGATAATAAGTATAATGTCACAATGGTTCCAAACTTGAAAAAACGATGGACGTGGGAAAAAACTATGTGTATTGCATTACAAAATGCATAGTTTGACTTTTAAAGTCAAAGTGTCATCTTTTGGGAACAAAGGCTGTGACACTCCACCCGATAAGTATGCTTTATAACACAATCGATACAGAAAGTGCTTATCTTATTGATAACAAACGTATTGTACAAATATTGGAAACTCAAATTACAACATCTAATCAGACTATCTAGCCTGATGTAATAACACTTCCACCAGATTACATTGACCCGGGATATACACTTCTACCAGACACAAGTCTGGGATATACTATTCCATCACACCATTACAGGCCAGGAATATAACCAACGAATATGTCTCATTACCTGTGACACATGCTTAAAAGACGCAGCTATTGCTGATGAGTTCATAAATATACACGAATTATAAACATTATTCCACCATGACTTTTTACCCGCCCATATCAGCATAACCCAACATTAACACGTGACACATCATCATACAGTTAGTGCCCTCTACACCATAAGTGTAAACCAGACAAATCCTGTCGTAGCGGCACGTATAGGGGACCACAAATATCGTGTGTATGAGTGCACAAGTTATGTACATGCATCTAACAGTTATGCCATATAATTACAGTTTAGGACATGCATGTTCAGATATTGAAAGCATTTATAAAACTCACCCGTGTAACAGTTGTTAGCACAATCAGGTAACAATTGTTAGTACAATCAGATAACAGCTGCTAGTATAACCAACCAAATATCTTTGGGTCCTGATATAGCATAAGCAATCCTAGGTTAGGTTATAGTATATCTAACTAGTTATTATCATGATTGATATTGGTTAGCGTTGATGGTTGATCAGTCTATGCCTAACTAGGCTACCTAATACCTACCCCAACAATAACCCTACTACGTAAAATAATACTAACACTACTATTAACAATAATATTACTAGTAACAATAATACTAATATTAACTACTAAAAATAAATAATAAATAACTAAACATAAACTTAAACGGAATATACCTTAAAACTATCTACGACAATTTGCTGTAGAGTCTGCTTACTCGTATTCTTACTCAAGCTCTAAAAATGACTACTAACAATAACCAAAGAGGGTATCGCATACTCAGAATTCTCTATAATAGAATGTTCCCGTAAAACTTACAATCCTAAAATAACTATAGGTTCATATTTGTAGAATAAGGTAAGCACCTCAATTACTTGAAACCTTCTATGTGGGACAAGACTGTCCAGGTTGCCTGCTTGCTAACTTAGTTGTAACACCCCAAAAACGGGTTTGGTAATCAAACCACGTTAATATAAAGAGCGGGTAAAGGACCGTTAGCGGTGAAAAGTTAAACTATGAACAAAATAACTAGGAACAAATAAACCTAGTTAAAAACATGTATACAAGTAACCAAACAATGAGTTGTAGTCTCATTCATAATCAAAACTAAACTTGAGGGACCAAAACTGCCAAAAAGGGAACTTGTATTATAAATATAAAAAATTAAAAACATTAAAACATAGTGTGTGTGTGTTTGTGTTCTACGGCTGGAGAACAAGGGGCAAACCCTTGTTCTTCTTAAATCATCAAATTGAAGGATGAATTGAGCTCGGAATTGATGCATGAACGCATATAAACGATCACCTAATCGAGGGGATCATAAGGTATGTCTCAAAACTTAGATTTGGTGAAAATCATAACTTAAGACATGTTGATTACTTACAATTAGATAGTTAGATTATGATCCAGAGATGAAATAAAGTGTATGTGTTAATTCCGTTAAACTTAAAGAAATAATGCACAATTTGATGTAAGATTTCTTGTTAGTGATTAACAAGTAAATAATGAAATGGGTTCTTGACTATATGATGAAAATGATAATGTAGGAATGTTTATGATCATCATACTTGTATGCATGTCTAAGATACTTGACAAATTAGAGATTCGAGTAAGTAATCATGCATGACTTGAAATGGGTTTTGTATGATATAATGAAACTAATGCTATGTCTATGTTAATTTGATATTAGCAATTGCATGAACTTGGTTAGGGAAATGTAACTATAATGGTGGCCGAAGAATAGCGCTTACCGGGTAATTAACGAAATTCCTAAAGGGGTTGTTAAACTTATTCGCGAGTTTGTAGGAGTAAATAGGCAGTTGACTTTTAAAAGTCAAACTGGCCTATACTAAGATCGAATGATAAATTTGATATAAAATTCGTAAGATGGAATAGTTTGTTAGATGATGACTAACCTAACCATCTTACGAATGATAAATGGTAGTTTGACGCTTGACAAGCTAGGAGGAGGCTTGGGAAGAAGCGGGTCAAACGGAACAAGTACGCGGAAAAGGGCATAATTGGATCTCAAGGTAAGTAAAGCTTACATCTTTAAAATAGAAGAATTACTTATGTAGTTGAATAAAGCGTTTTGGGTATCGGAACGAGATTCCAAAATATAAAAGTTCCAATACGGACAGATATGGGTTGGAACAAGTGAATACGGTATTAAACCATGACTTATGGTAAAAAGGGTAAAACGGTAAATTAGTCATGTGATGACGACTAAATAAGGAGTTTTGAAAAGGATTCCATAGGCGTAAGCCATAATGGGTCAAGCAAATTAAGAGATAGTTTTCTTTTTAGCAATATGATCACATAGTGTAAAACGAAATGGATTAAATAGGTGAGATGGCAATTAAGTGCCATCTCATAATAACAAATGGTTATTTAGACCGAACGGGTCAAATGGAGATGGTATCACCATTTGACAATGATGACTAATATCGCTTGTTTGAATTTTTATGTTCTTAGAAAGAACAAAGCATGATATTTGAACGGATCAATGTATGAGCCGAGCCAGGTACGTGTAGCGGGTCAAAACTCTCAACAAGGACATAAAGGTCCGATGAGAGTTAAATGAGTCATAAATGAATAATGGATTACCTAAGGTAAGGTAAATCCAATAATCTAATCCGTAAACATTATGTTCTTACGAACATAATGATTTTACATAGATTATGGTTAAATGTTCATTTTGATCAAAACATGTTATAGTAAGTCCTTCGTCGTAAAAGAAGAGACTAAGTTGACCAAAATGCCCTCGAGTGATGAAAATAAGTAAATGATGTTCTAAAAGTAGTTAATTAAAACAAAACAAATTATCCTAATTCTAGGCTTGAGCTATACTCTAGACTCCTAAATTAAACTAAACTACTAACCGGCAAGTGGACCGATCAATTGTAGAATAGTATTAAGTAAGTCCGGATTATCGAACCCACAGGACTCTCTAATTGCTAAGACTACTAATTTAAACTCAATTACACACTAGGTATATTTTAAGGGGGTGTTACTAATAATTCTAAATTATCAATTTAAATAAAATACTAAAGTGGAATGACCAAACTATGAACTTCTAGGGACTTATTAGAACTTTTACCAAGAGATGATAAACTAGTTACCTAGGTTAGATTTTTAGAATACACTCCTTCAATTTAACAATAATTAGTCTGGTTGAATATTTTACCGGGATCTTAGCATATCAAATTTTAGGTTTACTAAAAGGGACTCCCGACCCTTCTCAGGAAGACACCTATAATAACCTATCCTTTTTATTCGTTTACCGGTCTTAAAGATTCTTTTTCAATTATCTTTTCAAATTAGTAAAGTGTCTAATTATTAATTACCTCTCAATAATTAACCTAGACCAACTTCAATTTTCTAGTTTAGATTTACTGATTCAATTATGAAAAGGAAATTAGACTCGGAAATTTCTCAAAACCCTAACCTAACAATTATCAGATTAATTCAGCCAACTAACTGCAATTTCTCAATTAACAAATTAGGTATAATGATAAAGCTAATTTAATGGTTAATCTAATTGTTTCCTCGGTTTTATTGGCCAATTTTACTGACAACTCCACGAATTCCTAAGAACACGAAAAGTAACATAAACCTATTACATGAAAGACATTCACCAAAGTTTATGCAAAACAACCAAACAATCATCAAACAACCAAGATCATGCAAATACCCTAAACTAGATCATTAAAGTTACAAACTTTACCAATTTAAATAGTCAAACCATAAACTAAATTAAAGTAATCAAAGTTTCATAAATCCATAATCCAAAACCTATGTATACAAAGAAAATCTAGCTTAACAACATGTTTAAAAACCGAATAAAACCAAGTTGATAACAAGATAACATGATTGATCAAAAACAAGAAATCAAAGTGGAGATTGGTATGATAAACCGTAGCAAGCTCCTGCCTTTAACTTCCGTGATCACCACCACCATTCCTGCGGGTTAGATCGGCCTTGTGTCGCTTCAAACCTCCAGAAAATAGCTCCAAAGTTTCTCTAGATCGTCCACAATTGCCCAAGATGGGTTTGATAATGATAATAATTCTATTATAAACAAACAAATCCCAAAACAACTCTGATTTCAAAACTTTCTGGATAAACACCTCTCTCGCTGGCCGAGAGAGAGGTTGTAGGGTCCGGTCGCGCCCCGCGACCGAGGTTTGACTCCGGAGATAATTATCCCTCTCTCGCGGGCCACGAGAGAGGTTGCTTGTACCGGTCGCCCCGCGACCGGTACGATTTCTGATTTTTCGTTTCGTTTTCTCGTTTTCGATCCATTCACGTCCCGGCTCGGTTCTTTTCACCAGTTTCGCTCGTTTTTCCATCCTTCCAACCGTTTTCACGAACCAAGGCCTGCAAAACGTGTTTGGATTAAAAGTAGATAAATTCTTGACAAATCGAAACGAAAATGCGCTAAAATTGTACAAACTCTACAAGATAAATAGATGTATTATTCAATACATCAAATATCCCCACACTTGCTCTTTTTTCGCCCTCGAAAAAGAATTGTGCATAAACGGAATCATAACCCAACAATTACTCGATTTCAAAAATTACCATTATTTTCATTAGAGACAAAATTCATGTTAATCGCGATTGCAAGTATTTGGTCCACTTAAACTCAAAATTCGGCTCAAACCTCTTATCATGTAGATTTAATTTAAGTGTGGTCAATCCACCTAGGGTCTCACACTAGAGTCCACAGTATTCCTCATCCCACCTCAAGCTTATGAAACACAAGGAACGAATTACTGAATTCTTTCCTAACCATTTTATACCAAAATATAAAGAATTTAAAATCAAGCAATTTCTTTTTCTCTTTTTTTTTCATTTTTTTTTCATTTGAGGATTTTGATTTCCTTTCGCATATCTAACCTAGAGGTTGTCTCAACCAGAGTCACCATCCCCGAGAGCGGCAACGTGGGCTTCGATACTTAAAATTTCAACTAATCCTGCACTATCCCCCAAGGGAGATTCCATAGGCCTCAGTCTACTTTTCAATCAAGCTCATTTTCTAATTTTTTTTTCTTTCTTCTTTTTACATGATTAATAATTCTAAATATTTTAGCTTATAACGGCATTTCTTATACTGTTTTTTGTGGTTTCAGTTTCCCATTTCTCCTAGATGAGTACCCACTAGTGGACCGACTATTAAGGTGTATTAAGCTCAAAGAAAATAAGAACCGAATCGAGCATACTCCACATCCCAAATTATACATAAACTCACCCCTTTTTACTCTAATATTATTATTATTTGAAACCGAATAAAAGTTAAATTTTCCTATCATTTTCCGTTTAATTTTTCATGAAAACTTCCTTTTCAAAAGACATTTTCGGATTTTTTTTTATTTTTTTTTATTTTTTAAAGTAAAACTAATACTACTCTAATATCCCATCCCCACACTTAAAGTTTTGTATTGTCCCCAATGCAAGGACGAGACAAATACTACGCAAAATAAACTAAAAAAACAAACCAAAAAAGAAGAAAAATACAGAAAAGGAAGCGACTTAGCTGGTAGTGCAAGCCTGTCGATGTGCCAGGCAAACCACTTGTGCTCTCCAAACCGAACACGCTTAATATGCAACTCTTAACGCTCTCATGCGAACGGAACAACATATACATCCACCTAGCATCACACACTTACAAAACATGATAATAATAAAGCCAAATAAATCCATAGTTTTGCAATATTGTTCATCAACACATACCCAACCACACCAACCCCAAAAAATATATTGTCTTAAAAGTACAAACCATAATGACTGAAAACAGCAGAAAAGAAAAAATAAAGGTAAAAATCTTCAGCTGCTTCAATCGTCCTCTTCAGATTCTTCGGACGCCTCGAACACTTGGTAAGGCTAGCACATCCTCCATCCCTGTGAACTGGCTGGAACCTGCCTGACCACCTGGCTGCTGGAAGTAAGAGGGTACTCCCATGTTTAGATTCTGCATCATATAGCGCATGCCATCCTCCAACCTCCTCTGACTGGCCTCGTGCATCCTTCTACTCTCTAGCATAGTTTGGCGCACCCCGCCAAACTCTGGTCCACATAGTCCCCAAAACCGGTCTCCACCCTGTCATAAAGCGAGTCTAAGGTCAGTGGGTCCGACGAGGTTCCCGAAGCGGGTATTGCCGTCCTGGCAGTTCCTGGCGGGTGACTGGCCGCTGGTATCGAGTAGGTATGGCCCCTGCATAGAAATGCGGCTTCAGAACCAGGAGGCGGTTGCACTTGAGGCCCTTGGCGGGCTGGTATCCAACTGATCGGCTCTTGGGTGGTAAGGATTCCTGCAGCCTGGAGATCTCGTATGCTCATGACACAGGGGGCGGGGCTTTCTCTCATCCTGTCCTGGGGGTATCTGTCAAACACCCCTAGGCTCTCAGCCAAGCATGTAACCAAAGGCCCGCAATAAACCCTTGCCCGGGTCCCCCCCTCCACAGTCTCTTCATTGACCACGCAAATATTGTGGCCAGGTTTGCCGGTCGTCCTTCTACCATGCACATCAAACAAAATAAACTCACTTGGTTAACTTTATTATCCCCTTGTCCCCTCCCACCAACGTAGCAGCAAGAATCTTATGAAGGAAGCGGTGAATGGGATCAGTGATATCGCTTGCCACCATGTTGTTCGAGTACGGGGCAGAAGAAAGGTGCCCAAAACCTGGCGAGTTCATCTGTCTGTTCACTGTGGGGGTGCCTTCTTTTGAAGACACCCTGCAAGCTTGTGGCGAAATCCGGCGACTGAACCTCCTCATCTGAATATAGTTGCGTCACCACCGCAAACTGTGGAATAGTCATTTCAAATACTTGCCTCCCAAGGCAAAAGAAACCGTGTCATTTTCGTTGAACTTTCCTTGTTGGTACTCGAAAGTGGAATGGAACTCGTAAGTAATTTCTTTGTACTGCCTTGCTCCACAATCTAGTACCCTTATAAACTTATCCCCCAGTAGCTGCTCAATCCGACCCCTTTGTCCCAGATTATCAATCAACTCCCAGTCAATCCTCCTGTAAGGTAATAACTCACAAGTGACCAAGCTTGAGAGCCGCTCTCCCACTCGTGGGAGTCTAAATCGAACTGCAAGAGAGGGTTGTCCACGATTCGCGTGCTCTGCCCATGGGGGACACCTTCTCCCCGATACCTGATCCTGCGCCTTCCAAAATAAGAGGGTTGTTGTGGCGCGTCTGCGGGGTCACCTCTCTGACGAGGTGTTGGTCCCCTTCTCTTTCTGCCGGCCCTGCTTGAGCTACCTTCTCTGTAATACGCACAAGTAAGACAATATGACCTTAGAAAGAAAGCAACCACATCAAATAAACGACTGTATAGCATTTCAGTCGTGGTTTGCATCAGAAAAACAATTTACTTCATGATTAAGATACATTTGAAGGGAGGGTAACATTAATAAAAAACAAATCTCGCCCGAATGGAGATTGAGTACGGGCGAGACTGGACTGAATTCTTTATGCCCGATTAATCAAATGTTACTCACCCCCCGAAACATATCCAAACCAAATACTACCCCCCCTCTCGGCACTTTAATTGTCCTGATTAAACCGATGTGCCGAGATCCGAGCCCACATTGAGTGTATAATGAAAAATAAAACAAGTTGAATCATGGCAATACTAACGGGTGGCTAAAAAAATAGATTTTAGTTTAAAAACAAGTTAGCCAACCCGCATCCCCACACTCAATGTTGGCTCGCACCAAACCCGCAAATTCCCCCTGCAGGTACAGAATCTATCCAAAAATAATAACCCATACTACTCCGAAAACGCATGAGCAACCCCGATGAACCCAACCCACACTTAACCGAACCGACAACTAATACAGTAGCAAATAGCATAATAACCGCAACAAACAACTATAGCATAAAGAAATGAAGCATAAGAGTTGCGAAAAACCGTACCTTGTTGTAGATCTGGAAGATAAGTACAAAATATTTGAAATTTTAAAGCACCGGTGAAATGCAAGTGGGAGGGTAAAACCGGGTGAAATCACTTCAAAATGAGTGAGAGATGAGTTTAGGAAGAAAATGATTTGGGTGAATTTGGGTTGAAAATGGCGAGGTATGAAGAAAATGGGTGAAAGCCGTATGGAAAATGTTGAGAAAAGTGGTGAAATGTGGGTGAAAATGGGACTAGGGTTTTTTTAAATGCAGATAGGGCCTCTCGCGGGCCGCAAGAGAGACCATTAAGTCTCTCGTGCCCCGCGAGGGAGTAATGAATCCGGATTTTATAGGCCTCTCGCGGGCCGCGACCGAGAAGGCTTGTGCCGCGAGAGGCTTGTTTTCACAGAAAGTTTCTTTCTTTTTGTCAGCTTTTATGCCTTAGAAAAATTTTAAGTTTTTGAAACTCTCATGTTAGCTTACTTAGTTCACGGAAGCACACTCGCTCTATCGGATTGATCAAACGTACCTGCAATCGCCCGTGCTCCATGATTGATGCATGACGTGACCTGCAAAAACCAACTAAACCGACCCACAAACAAACAAACAAAATACGGAAAATGAATTAAATAAACAAAATAATAAATGCCACTAACTACCAAACTCTACAAACTCTACACTCGAGCCGAAATCCGAGAATCTACGCGGTTTAAGGCGGAACTTCGAGAGGAGTCTCCTCTATCTCGTTGGGATTTAGCGGTCCTCCAAAATAATGTTTCAAACGATGCCCGTTGACCTTCCAAGTCCCTTCGTCAGCTTCGTCTTTCAGCTCAATAGTTCCATATGGGAAAACCTCATTTACCACGTATGGGCCGGACCATTTGGATTTCAGCTTGCCCGCAAATAGTTTCAATCGGGAATTATATAGAAGCACTTTGTCACCGATTTGAAACTCCTTCACATTTTTCAACCGTCGATCGTGCAGCGCCTTTGTTTTCTCTTTCAGACTCCATGACCGCTCATATGCCGCATCCCGAAGAGCCTCTAACTCGTGAATTTGAAAGAATCGTCGCTTAGCTGCTTCAGTGAGGTCCAGATTTACGGTCTTCAACGCCCACAGTGCCATATGCTCTAATTCGACCGGAAGATGGCAGGCTTTACCGTATACGATCATGAAGGGCGTGGTGCCTAATGGTGTCTTGTAGGCAGTGCGAAACGCCCACAAAGCATCGTCCAGTTTGTCGGACCAGTCCTTTCGACTCTTTCCTACCGTCTTCTCTAGGATCCGTTTTACCCCCTATTCGCGTTCTCCACTGTAACATTTGTCAAAAACGGGTTTCCAAAACCCGCTCCGTTTTGTAATCGAATATCAAGTTATAAATGTCATGTTGTGTATTTATGGTTATTTTGATTTTTAATGATACATAATTAATAAACAAACTAAACTATAAAAATTATTTTTGATAAAAAGTGAAAACAAAATAAATAAAAATAACATGTTGCTGCCGGGACTCGAACCCGGGTCAGCCGAATTATAATTTCAAAGACTTAACACTCACACGTTTAACCACTCCGCCACTTGTTTGTTTTCTGTCATCTTTAGGAAACAAATAGATTTTATGGACTAAGGTAAATCAATCGATTTCACCAATTGTAACTGAAATCGGTTATCAAACACTCAAAGACGATCTGGATACTCGTGATTCAACGAGTATAACCGATAAACTGATGATTCCAATCAATGCTGCCGTGAATGTAACTTGAATTCGGAAGTGGATCGGTTTAATAACCGAAAACTTTCAATTCTCGGATTACTTCAATCTTAGACCTCTCCTGCGACTCAAAATACTCTGCAAGACCTTCAATTACATTTCCGCAACCTTACAGTCCACCGGAGAAGCTTAAATCAACTCGCCGGAAAAATTCTGCAAGTCGCCGGAAAACCGAGACTCACATCCACACGGTAATTCCTTCGACTCTTTCTGTTTCAATCATGTGATTAATCGGTCACTAACACAACTCCACCATCAGAATCAATCCTAGTCAACGTTTGTCGAAAATCCTACCTTCGCCGGAAAACTTCTGAAACTTCCGGAAACACACCGAGAACTGGTATGACCTTTCAAACTTCTGTTAAACTTTGATTAAGTGCCTCAACTTCACAAATAATCGAACAAAACTGTTAGTTGATTTTAACAGCCAAAGTTCACTTCCAGAACCGACGGACCTCTGCCGGAATTTTGTGAACAACACTGATCGGTACATCTTTCTCCCCAAACTCTCTCCATTCCTTGCCTTTAAATTACTTATAATGTTTGAAAATCGAATATGACATGAATCAGTCAAAAACAGTTGGACTTGGTTTTCTGGGTAAAATTAACGAAGAAGACGAAGACGCAGTATAACATAAGACTAATAATAATTGGTATTTTAAACGGGTTAGACACACAGTCCAGCGGTGGACTGTGTGCAAATCATACGCGCATGTCACGAGTTCGATCCCTGATACACGCAGCCCCTATGTAATAAAATGCCTTTTTGATTAAAGCTGAACCGGGTTAACCCCGTTAGTTGTTAAGTATAATAAAAACCGAGATATTAACCAGGTTAGACACACAGTCCAGCGGTGGACTGTGTGCAACACTAAGTCGCACGTCACGCGTTCGAGTCTGGTTAACGGCACCGGTTCGATGATTTAAAATCCTTTTTCTAAAAACAAATGAATTTTGAATAAATCGAATTAGTATATAAATATAATTAAAAACAAGATTATTTCGGGTTAGACACGTAGCTCAGTTGGTAGAGCTGCGTGCACGCGTACGGGAGGTCTCGGGTTCGAGTTCACCCAGCGCATACTTGCACACTGACCGAACCGGTCAACAAGTCAACGGTCAACGGTCAACGCAAAAATAAACAAATTTTTTTATATTTTTTTTATTTAATTTAATTTAAAAATCAATTAAAAATACTTAAAAATAATATTTTTAAAGATAGAAAATAGCCTTAGACTCACAAAAAATATATCTAAAAATTCCATTAAAATCTTTAATAAAATCAATTCATTTATTATATTTTCTGTTATTATTTAGGTTAGTTATTTCTCGTTGTTCCGCTCATCCAATTCGTGCGCATCTCACCATCTCCAATCCAACGCACCCAATGTGAGTGAATCTTTACAAATTCCCCGTTTTAATCACGTTTTTGGGGTGTATCATGTGTCTTGCTATATATTATATTTAAATCATTGTGCATACATCACATCATGAACATGTGTATTCAGCTTGCTTCAACTGTTTGTGTAGTTATTGTTAGATTCAATTTATTATTTCAGTACATGCAATTTCATAGGCCGCCGCTCCCCATTACATTATGAGCGTTGAGCATGTTCCCCATTTCATTATGAGCGTGAACCTGGCGTGCCCACATACGATCGGCTCCGTTTGATTGAGCCTTGATCGCACGGACATTTTTCATTTTCAGTACATGCAATACGATCGGCTCCGTTTGATTGAGCCTTGATCGCACAGTTTCATTCATGTTATTTATTGTATAATGTTGGTATGTTAATGTATGCCATCATATGTTACTGTTTGTTATAGTTGTGAGTGCAATTGCTACTGCTTGATTATTTACATTTGCTCATTTATGATTATGCACAATTTTTCATTGATAAACTAACAAGGAAATCAATAATAAATGTTTATCTAACAAGGTTCACTCGCCAACTTATGTTGACCCAAAAACCCCCATTTTTACACATGATACAGGTGAACCAGTGGCAGCAAGAAACACTTAGGATTGGACTAGAAGAATAAAAGGATTTAGAGTTGGGATTGTTTTGTTTGGTTTATTTTCTTTGTATTGTATGGACATGTTTGGATATTTGGGAATGTAATTTTGACTTTAATAAATATGAAACATATTAGTAAATATCATGAGCTTTGGTGAAAACCCAATTATGCCCCGACTCTTATTCCGCTGCGGGTCGGGGTGTGACATCCACCTGACCGCTAGTCTGCGGATGATAGGCGGTGGAGAGGCGGTGAGTGACACCGTAGCGCGCCAATGCCTTTTCCACGACGGCATTGCAGAAGTGGTGCCACGGTCACTGATGATGGCTCGTGGGGTACCAAAACGGGTGAACAATTTCTTTAAGAATCTCACCACCACTCGGGTATCATTTGTGGGTAAAGCTTGAGCTTCAACCCACTTAGAGACATAATCAATAGCCACGAGGATCTACCGATTCCCGCTAGAGACGGGAAACGGTCCCATGAAGTCAATCCCCCAAACATCAAAGACTTCAATAATCTGGATGGGATGTTGGGGCATCTCATCCTTGGATGAGATGTTGCCGGTACGCTGGCAACGATCACACATCTTCACAAACTCTAGGGCGTCCTTCACAACAAATGGCCAATAAAAACCGCAATAAAAAACCTTCTGTGCGGTGATGTACGGACCATGGTGACCTCCTGTCAGTCCCTCATGCTCATGCCTTAATATCTCTGCCCCCTCTTCTCGACTCACGCAGCGCCTCAAAATTCGGTCTCCCCTACCCGAAATAGAAATGGGTCGTCCCAAATATAACGCCTGACATCGCGGAAGAATTTCTTCTTCTGCTGCGTAGTCATCCTCTACAGCACCACGCCACTCGCCAGATAATTCGCGAAGTCGGAAAACCACGGCATCCCCTCCTTTTCACAAACTCTCCCGACTCGTGGGGAAATCTATCACCAATCTCTTCTTCCCTAGTTTCTTCTCTACTGGGATCCTCTAGTCGGGATAGATGGTCAGCAGCTACATTCTCCGCTCCTTTCTTATCTCTAATATCAATGTCGAACTCGGAGAGCAGGAGAAACCATCAAATGAGACGAGGCTTCGCGTCCTTCTTTTGAAAGAGGAATCGTAGAGCCGCGTGGTCCGTAAAGACGATGGTCTTAGACAGGACGAGGTAAGAGCGAAATTTATCAAACACGAACACCACTGCTAAAAGCTCCTTCTCTGTAGTGGTGTAGTTCTCCTATGCGTCATTGAGGGTTTTACTAGCGTAGTAAATAGGGTGGAAATGTTTGTCCCTACGTTGACCCAAAACGGCACCCACAGCATAATCACTCGCATCACACATGAGCTCGAAAGGCAAGCTCCAGTCTGGTGAGACGAATATAGGAGCACTCACTAGTTTCTCCTTAAGGAACGTGAAAGATTTTAAGCAGTCATCATCGAAGACGAAGGGTACATCTTTCTCGAGAAGTCTAGTCATGGGGCGGGTGATCTTTGAAAAATCTCGAATAAACCGTCTGTAGAAGCCCGCATGACCGAGAAAGCTGCGAGTGGACTTAACGCTATTCGATGGGGGAAGTCTGCTGATACTATCGATTTTCGCCTGATCGACCTCTATCCCTGCTCGCGAAATTTTGTGCCTTAGCACTATGCCCTCTGTCACCAAAAGTGACATTTCTCCCAATTGAGCATCAATCGCGTCTCGACACAGCGTTTCATCATCGCATCTAAGTGAGTAAGACATTGATCGAAGGTGTTTCCATAGACAGAGAAGTCGTCCATGAAAACCTCCATGGAGGTTTCGATCATGTCCTGAAAGATGGCTACCATGCAGCGCTGGAAAGTAGCCGGAGCATTACATAACCCGAACGGCATGCGGCGATACGCATAAGTACCATACGGGCATGTGAAGGTTGTCTTTTCTTGATCCTCGGGAGCAATCGGGATCTGAAAGTAACCTGAGAAGCCGTCAAGAAAGCAATAAAATTGTTGTCCTGTGAGACGCTCCAGCATCTGATCAATGAACGGGAGCGGGAGGTGATCCGTGCGGGTGGCGTCGTTTAATTTTCAATAACCTATGCACACCCTCCAGCCCGTGACGGTTCGCGATGGGATAAGCTCCTGTTTTTCGTTCATGACCACTGTCATTCCCCTCTTCTTGGGAACGACCTGAGTGGGGCTTACCCATGCGGAATCGGAGATAGGATAAATGAGACCAGCCTCCATCAGCTTAAGCACCTCTTTCTTTACAACTTCTTGCATATTCGGGTTCAGACGGCGCTGTGGCTGCACTACGGGCTTAAAGACGTCCTCCATGAGGATCCTATGAGTACAGAAGGTAGGGCTAATCCCCTTGATATCAGACAGTTTCCATGCGATGGCCTCCTTAATTGACTTCAGGACCTCGATTAAATGCTCCTTCTCCTCCGTTGACAATTTCGAAGAAATGATCACGGGTAAGCTCGAATTGTCACCTAGGAACGCGTATTCTAAATGAGATGGGTGGACCTTAAGCTCTATGGCTGCTGGTGTCGACAAAGGTGTACTCTCAGTAGCAGCACTTACCTCACAAAAATCTAGGGTCTCGGGAATCTCGAAGACATTGTCCTCTATATCCTCACTATCACTCTCTTCGGATACTACATCCTCACTCACTAGGTCGGCTCCACTGATGTACTCGATACACTGATCAACGCACGACATGAAAGAGTGAAGAAAATATACGGAGTGACAAAGGCTACTATCGCTGTCACCACCCATTGGGTATTGCATCGACCTTGCGATCTCGAATGTGACGTTCTCGTCTCCGACTCGAAGGGTGATCTTCCCATCATGAACGTCAATGAGTGCTTTCGCTGTGCGCAAGAATGGGCGACCTAAGATGATGGGTACCTTCTCGTCGGCCTCCAAATCGAGGATGGCGAAGTCTTTGGGAAAGACAAATCTATCGACTTTAACCAATAGGTTTTCTACGATCCCCCTCGGGTATATGACCGACCTATCAGCTAAAGACAGAGACATGCGTGTAGGGTGAGCTCCCCTAAACCTAACCGCTCGTACAGCGAGAATGGCATCAGTTTATGCTCGCCCCGAGATCGGCTAAAGCATGGGCCGGAGAGATGGATCCACCGAATAAGCATGGGATAGTGAAGATACCCGGATCATTAAGCTTCTCGGGTAACTTGTTCAAAATGACGGCAGAACATCCCCGGTCAACGGGACATTCGAGAGCTCCCCCAGCCTATCTTTACGTTTCAGAAGATCCTTCAGAAACTTAGCATATTTAGGCATATGCTGGAGGGCCTCGATAAACTGGAGATTAATCTTTAATTGAGTAAACATGTCAAGGAAATTCTCGTATTCCTTGGCATATTTCTGTTGCTTCAGACGTGCTGGGTAGGGTAGGCGTGAAGTGTCTACAAGCGCGATGGCCTAACCTCTACCGGTCTTATCTCTCCCCTACTCTCAGCTGAAGGTCCACTGGCTAGTGCGGTATTTGCTGGGTCTTGCCTGGTGTGCACCCTGGGTGGAGCCTCCATCTCGATTTCTTCATCTACCTCTTCATCTTGCTCCTCTACCTCCACCTCTACTCCCTCTCTACCTACCTCCTTCAGAATCTTACCACTGCGCGTAGTAATCGCTTTCGCGTGTTGGTTCGCAGGGTTGGGTTGGGTATTACGCGCGAACTGGCTGTGTGGCTGCTCTTGCAGCTGCTTAGCGATACTACCGACCGACCGCTGCAGATCTAATAGTGCGGACTGTTGATTTTTCAAGAGCAGATCATGTTCCGCGAGAGTTTTCTGAGTAGCCTGATCTTTGACAACTAGTTGGGATAACAGCTCTTCGATCCTATCTAGACTACCTCCGACCCTCCACTCCTAGTCTGACCCTCCTGATTTGAACCCCCTCCACCAATCTGACTGGTGTGACCTAACCCTCCACTATTGTAATGACCCTGCCCCCTGTTCTGATAAGAGCCTGATTGGAAGCCAGGGGGTTACCAGAAGATCGATAATTATTATTATTATTATTACGCCAGTTTTGATTATATTGGAAGTATTATTGTTGAAAGGGTTCGTAGAACCGCGGTTCTGACCGGTGATAAACTCAACCTGCTCAACAGTGAGCGTGGGACACTCTAGCGTGTCGTGACCCCCTACAAACCTCACATTTGTCTACCTTTTTCTTCAACTCATGTATCCCCTTCGTGACCTTTCTCTTGAAGCTATCTAGAACAGCAGCTACCATAGTTTCCAAGCTAACTTGTGTAGACCCCGTGTAACCGGAGGTGTACGTGAAACAGGAATTGAATTCCTGCCGGCAGTGCTGTAATCGACATCAGAGTGCGCAAAGCTCTCGAAAATGTCATTGCACTCAGCTACTGATTTCTTTCCCATCAGATGGCCACCAGCAGAGGTGTCGAATCGAGCACGGGTCTCAGGGGTGAGACCGTTGTAGAATTTCTCTACAAGTGCCTAGTCTGATAGGCCATGCTAGGAGCAACGGGATACTAAAGTTTGGAACCGCTCCCAAGCTAGATGGTAGGGCTCGTCAGGCTCCATTCGGAACGAATGGATCTGGTCGCGCAGGCAGGATGCTTTGGCGGGTGGAAAGTATTTCTTAAGGAAAGCATCTCGTAAAGAGGCCCAAGTAGAAAAAGTGTCGGGTGGTTGGGTGTAACGCTCCGCGTTTCTATACTTTCTATATTTGGAAACCTTGTATCGTACTTCTTTTTTAGTAAGCGTTGTATCTTGTATTCTTCTTTCGTTGTAAATGTTGTAAACCGAGACTTGGATTGTAATGAGAAACTCGTATTTTATCCATATTATGTTAATCATAGTCCTGTTACTTGTTCATACTTTAAACATGTAAACATATTCGTGGTACTCTCAATCGTAAACGTGTCATAACTTGCAAACTTGGTAAGTATGCGTAATCGAGACTTAAACGTGAAACTTGTAATCGTTAAACTAAATTCGTTACGAAAATATAATTACCTATTCATTTATTAAGTTAATTAATTCAAATTAATTAATTAATTAATTAATTAAATTAATTAAATTAATTAATAAATATTAATAAATTAATTAATTTACTTTTTATAAAAATTAAAATGCTATTTTATAAATATATTAACATTTGGGATAATTAATAAATACTTATATATCTTTTTTTCCTAAAAAAAAGTCCAAGGTCTAATATGTAATTACTGAATTCTTGAACTACAGGGGCCTTTCCTGCCAATTATGAAACTAAATTATTGAGTTTTTAATTAAAAAAAAACAAACCCGGATCCGCGAGACTCGAACTCGGGATCCCCGGTTCAACAAACAACACCTCAACCACTCCGCCAAACGCCTAACATGTGAAAGAACCCGAATAACAAATCATTTAACCACTGTTTCCGGTCAAAGCTGGGCGCGACCAGCGGGCAAACACCCTTTTTTGGGCGGGTTTTTGTGTTTTATTTGAGTTTTAAATCATGTTTTAACATTAATTACTTAACTAAAACCTAACCTAACCCTTCCCTATAAAACCCACACACAATCCAAGCATTTTACACTTTCTAAACTCCATCTAATCCCTCTCAAATCACCTCAAAATCCTTGCAACATCAGATTTTCGAGCAGAATTACCCATCTTCACAAAAGTGAGTATAACTCACTCATTTCTTAACAAAATCCTTCCATTCTTTTTCCCACTTGCTTGGATTAACCTAAGGATCATTTCCATTGGTTTTCCATGGAAAACCAAGCTGTGGAATGACCAGAAAAAGGTTCCAAAGTGGATTGTTTTACTTTATGTTCTCATAAACTTGTTTAATCTCTTACTTTTCTCATTCATCCTAGTGTTCTTGAACTCCTAATCACATGTATGATTATGGGAACTGACCTAGGTTGTTAAACTTGTAAATAGGAGTGTTTAATCACTCCAAACTTTCTGTTTTTGAAGAGCATTGAGCTCACAAGTGATGCAAGTTCTTAAACTTGTTCATGTGTGTCCACCAAGGAAGTTTGGGCTATCCTAACTTGAGACCACACATCACTTGATGATTTTTCATCAAGATCCCAAGATAGTTTGCTAGACTTAAAGTGTCACAACCCCACAAAGCCGTTGACGATTGTCCTCGTGTGCTCGTCGGGTTGTTGAATACTTGGCTACTTGGTATCTAGATGACACCTTATCATTCTTGTCTTTACATTCTTGTATAGTATATAGTTCTTGTACCCTCCTTGTTACCAATGGTAACTTGTGTAGTGGTGAACATAATCCGAGGTTCAAAGTGGATGGTTTAACCTCCCACCTCATACTTGACATACATGACACTAGAGGTTACAAAGTGGATGGTTCATCCTCCCACCTCCTACATGATTATAATGATATATATATAACTATATTATAATTCTAAAACCGAAACCTTGATAATGAACTTATAATCACCTATCAAGTTATTAAGTTTAACACTAAAGTATCTAATTCCTTGTCACGATTCTAATAGGTCCCCAAACCTATGAAATCACACCTAACTCGTAAGAGTTACTATAGTGTCAAGAACGAGTGTTACATCTTAGTGAATACTTTCGTATCATAATACTTTATCAACTTATTTTTAATCATGCTCGAATACTCCTAAACTCCCGTTGAAACTCTATACTCATACGCCTTGTTTCCTCTTGTAGGATAATTCGACGTCATCCTCGAACCAACGTCTTCACGGATTGTCAAGTGTAGAAAAGACTTAGCAAAACCGTGAGTACACTCGACCCACTTTGTTTATAACACCTTTCGGGCGTAACATGTTTCCATATACAAAATCACGAACACTTAAACTTTATGAAACACACAAACAATCCCATATACATGAAAGCTTGAATCTTATACTTGATGCTTGTCTTGGATATTCGTATTACTATGCTTTAGTCATTAACTATTTTTAGCCTTCGTTTACATGCTTAGCGCTATAGGAATTCACGCATCCACCTCCATCGTGTTATTCGTGAGGTCATGTTAAAACATCGTGATTGCGTTAAGGGTTTGATTATTAGTATTGCATGCCTTGATATTGCTCTTGTATAGATTTGGTTGCCATGTGGATTGTTTAAACTTATTCGTATACGTATGCTATGCCTAAACTTGTGTACTCGCCTTTTCTTTCGCATTGACATTATTTTAAAACATGTTACAGGTTGAAGGAGATGGTGCTATGAAAACAATATAGCAAGGACTAGATACACACAAATTAGACGTTAGGTTTAATGTCGATGTATCAATTTTGTTATGACTTTGCAAATGTTATGTTGTTCTTTGTTTTGTTACATTGATGTATTTGACAATTCTTATGAAATGAAATATGTTTAATTAATTATTGTCACTTAATAATGTTGTGAGCAATGAGCAATCTCGTTTTCGTCTCATCCCGATGTTTCCGCCATCGGTTGGGGTGTGACAGATTGGTATCAGAGCCATAACTATAGGGAATTAGATAGAATTCCCATGTTCGACCTAGTTTATAGTTCTAAGTACCCATTGTGACCATTCTTGATTATGCTTAAAACTTTATGCTTCCTACTTTGCTTCTCTCTTTCATTTTGGTCTTAATACATATACATGGTGTCTTCTTAAGACACTTTTACACAATACGCATTTGGACGCTTGAAGACACTCGTAATATAAACGAGACGACTTCACTAAAATAGGTGTGAAAACCGCAATTTGGTGAACGACTCTCAATCCGCTATACTTATTCTTTTTGCACGCAATTATGCCATCGAGTTAGGAGTGAAATCCAAACCTTGATGGAAAATTTCCAACTCAAAACTCTAGTGGACCCTTACCAACGAATCGGAATTTGCTCTTCGTTTGGTAAGTACCAACCAAACTTAGGGTACGAAATCGTCAAGTTAGGGGTGAAACCCGCACCTTGTCGATTAAGTCCCATTCCTTGATTTTCACTCTCGCCAAAGTCTCGATTTTCCGATCGGTTAGAGACGTGTAGTAACTGGAAGGGTAAAATGTCGTTAGTCGCTTCTCGATGAGAGCATTTTACCTATAGGCCAAAGCACATTTCTCTAATTCAAAAAGATCTTCGATTCACTTTGGAATTGTCGACGATTCTCTACCCGAATCATTCCCATGTTTTACGAGCCTATTCTTTTTATGTGACTCAAATTTTATGTGTTTTGATACTTGTTACCTCGTTCATTTCAAACCGTTACACACTCGCACGTTTATCGCAATAAAAAACAATACTAATCCTCGTGAACAAACTAAATTTATACTCTTTATTTGTATTCATACGTGAGTATACATGTTATACTTGTTGAACTCATGCAAACTATGTGAACCATACTTGATGAACACATGCTTCTTATGTGAAACTTATGTGAATTTTATTAATACTCATGCATGCAAAACCTATTTTCTTTATTAAAATCAAGTCTCATGCTTTTGTCTTGTTTACAACCTCTGGATGCCTCCTTTCCGTAACTCGTTGAACCGCCTCAAGAATTCCAAGAAGACGGATTCCCAGAAGGAATCCAACAACGAGGACTCGATATCGAAGCAAGAACTGATTGGGCTCGTTTCGGAGCAAATGGCCGGGCAATTGGCTAAGATCATACCCGACATTGTTAGCCAAATCCACACCATACACGTCGAAGCCACACCTAAATCATCCGCTGATTCCAAAGCCGATACCCCCAAACCATCTTACCAATTCAAGCATTTCATGGCTTGTAAACCAGTGGAATTCACTGGCATGGACGATGCTACCGCCATGATCAATTGGTTTGATTCAATGGAGCTTATCTTCCTTCAGGGCGGCTGCCCTGAGGAACTCCGAACCCTTAATGCCACCGGGGTCTTCCGCAAGAGAGCCCTCGAGTGGTGGACCACCGAACGAAACACGCGTGGAAATGAAGCAGCCCATGCGATGACTTGGGAAGAGCTTAAGGAGCTCATGAAGGAGCAATTTTGTCCTCCCCATGAGACCCAGAAACTTGAAAACGAGTTCTGGAACCTCACACAACAGGGGAGCGACGCTGAAGGATTGATTGCGCGCTTTAAACAGTTAAGTATCATTTGCCCTGGGCAAGTCGATACTGTTCCCAAGTCAATTGTCACACCCCGACCCGTAGCGGAAAAGGTGATCGGGGCATGATTGGGTTATCACCAAAGCTCATGACATTTATTATAACGTTTCATATTCATTAATACAATTTAATGGAAATTTACAATCATAATTACATCATGTCCTAAACAACATTCTAGACTTCATTGTTTTCTTCTAAGGCATTTCCTATGTTTTCCTTGCTTCATCCTGTTCACCTGTATCATGTGTAAAAATGGTTTTTGGATCAACAAAAAGTTGGCGAGTGAATCCTATGAAAAACATTTGAACAAGTTTATTTAATTGATTATAAAATAAAGTGCACAACCACACATGAGTAAAAATAGATGTAAACTTATTCACCAATCAATTAATATTAAATCATGCACACATGAACAATAATGGATCGTTTTGAGGCACGCGTTGCTCAACTCGTCTCTCACGAGGAATTGATGGGCCTAATGAATGATTTGCATATACTTGACAATATGAAATACATAACTACAAACAATATAAACTAAATAATACACACACGAACAATAATGGATTTGTTTTGAGGCACGCGTTGCTCAACTCGTCTCCCACGAGGAACTGATGGGCCTAATGAATGAATTGCATATAAATTGACAATATGAAATACATAACTACAAACAATGTATACAAACTAAGTTTAGATCACATTATGGTATGGCACAAGTTTAAATAAACGAGTTAATTTTTGTGACACATGACACACCCCAAAACGTGTAATTAAAAAGGGGAGTTGTAAGATTCACTCACATTGGGTGCGTTCGGTTGATGATGTTGAATGCGCACGAAGTTGGTTTTAACCACGAGTGAAACTAACCTAGATAATAACATAATGGTTTGGTAAATAAGGGGATTTTATTAATCAATTTTAATAGGATGATTGGATATATTTTGTGAGTTTAAGCCTATTTTCTAACCTTAAAAATGTTATTTTTAAGTATTTTTAATGTATTTTTAAATAAAATAAATAAATAAAATAATAAAAAAAGTTGACTTTTTGCGACCGTTGACCGTTGACTTGTTGACTTGTTGACCGGTCAGGCTGTGTAATTGTGTGCACCATGTGAGGCTCGAACCCGAGACCTCCCGTTCGCGTGCACGCAGCTCTACCAACTGAGCTACGTGTCTAACTCGAAATATTTCTGTTTTTAATTATATTAATATACTAATTGGTTTAAACCGACAATCATTTATTTTTAAAAACGATTTTAATGAATCGAACCGGTGTTCTCCACAGGTCTCGAACCCGGGACCTGTGGTTTGGGTTAACACACAGTCCACCGCTGGACTGTGTGTCTAACTTGTTATATAATCTGATTTTTATTATACTTATATACAAACTTCATTATTTCATTTCTGTCTTATATAAAAAGTTTGATAATTATCCGGATCGGTGCGGTAGTCCGGACTCGAACTCGTGACGTGTGATTAAACGTTCACACAGTCCACCACTGGACTGTGTGTCTATCTTGGTTATCATTCCGGTTTTTATTAAACTTAACATCTATATGAAATGAATCCGGTTCAGTAAAAAAAAAGGAACATTTTTATTAAGGCGGGTGTGCGTGGGACAAGTATCGAACTCGGGACGTAAGCGTGTTTATTTGCACACAGTCCACCGCTGGACTGTGTGTCTAACCCGAGTTATATCTTGATTTAAATTAAACTTATAGACAACTGAAACTTCGTCTTCTTCGTTGGACTTCAGCCAGAACTAAAGTCCGACTGGTTCGACGATTTTATCATGTTCTTTTAGTGTCTTGGTGATTAATTACAGGTGAGATAAATAAAAAGAATGAGAGATTAAGTGTAAGGTATACCGAACTGGACTCCTCTGTTTCTCCGGCGAAACTCCGATGTCAGCAGATGATTCCGGCGACGTGTGTCTTGCGGCAGAGGGTCTTCAACGAGCTTGGGATGAATGTGGGTGGCTTCGGTATGAGCTCTGGGGGTTCAGTAAGGCTCAGAGGTGAAAGGCTCGGTTTTCCGACGAGTTGCAGCAGTTCTCCGGCGAGTGAAATTAAGTCGGGAAAGAGTGTGATTGTGAGCGAAAAAGCTAACAGAGGTTCGAGGGGGTATTTATAGGGCAGATCATCGACGTATTTAGTCCGATTTCCGTCTTGATTCGTCGGTTAGAAATTTTCCGGCGGTTATGACTTGCGTCGCGGGTTCAGGCGTCGGTTATAACCGATGTAGTAGTTAATGTTTACGTTAAAACTGAAGAAACCGTCCAATCTTGGCGAGATAGTCGGGATTTCCGACGACTGCCATTAGGCGCGTCGGTTTTGAAATTGAGATTCATGTTATGAATTAATTGTTTCCATTAATGAACAAGAAACACCAGTGGCGCAGTGGTTGGATAGATGAGTGTTAAGGCTTTGCTTGACCGGTTTGACCCGGGTTCGAAACCCGGCAGCCTTGTTTTATTTTTTAACCACTATTTTTAACACTTTTTCAAATATAAATTATATATTCCAATATACTTATTAATTATGTATCGTTTAAAATTAATTTGGGCATTAAATACGCAACGAAATTTTTAACTGATTGTTCGGTTAATAAACGGAGCGGGTTTGGTAAATCCGGTTTTTTTGACGGATGTTACATCAATCGCCAAGCTCATTCGTTGCCTCTCACCGGTGATCATGAACCATGTAGCCGCAGCCAACCCGAAAACCCTCGAGGAAGCCTATGCCATAACCCTCCAATTCAACCATAACTGCATCCTTCAGGGGCTTACGACAAGGTCCCTACGAAGCATGCGCACCAAGCCATTGCCAACACCACCGAATCACCTACCCCTCCTATAACATTTGTCAAAAACGGGTTTTCCAAACCCGCTCCGTTTGTAATCGAATATCAAGTTATAAATGTTTCGTTGCGTATTTATGTCCATTTTAATTTTTAATGATGCATAATTAATAAACAAACTAGAATATAAAAGTTATATTGATAAAAAGTAAAAATAAAATAATTAAAAAGAAATTTAGGCTGCCGGGACTCGAACCCGGGTCAGCCGGGTTTAATCACAAAGTCTTATCACACACACACATAACCACTCCGCCACTTGTTATTTTCTGTCAACTCTAGGAAACAAATAAATTTTATGGTCAATCATGAAGCGATCTGGTTACGCTAACTGTAACCGAAATCGGTCACCAAACGTCCAAAACGTTTGATTACTCGCGGTTTACCGATTATAACCGCAACACCGACACCTCCAATCAATTGAGCTTTGAATGGACTTGAATTCAAGAGTGAATCGGTTTTAATAACCGAAAACTTGCATTTTATGAATTACTTCAATCATTGTTCCCTCTCGCGACTCAAAAACATTCTGAAAACCTTCAATCTCATTTTCGCACAACTTTCAGTTCGTCGGAGCAGCTTTTTGAACTCGCCGGACATTCGCCGGAAAACCGTGTTTTCCATCAAATCAGTAAGTCTCTCAATTCTTTCATTGTCTATCAGTTGTTAAGCTATTGCTAACTCAAACCCTTCAATCGGAATCAATTTCAGACGTCGATATCGGATAATTCCCTCTCGTCGGAAAACCTCTGAAAATTCTTATCTTCCGCTGTAAAACGGTATAGACATTCAAACCTTCTGTTAACTCTTGTTTAGTACTTCAATTCCACAATTAGCTAATCGAAACTATTAATTTGTTCGCTCAGTTGAAGTTCATAAAAACAGAGCCGACGCCTTGTCGGAATTCTGAGATAAATCATTCCTCCGGTATGTTTACTTCCAACACCGTCTCTGCCATTTCATTTTAGTCTTATGAATGTTTGTTAATCGTTTTAAAGCAAGAAACAGTTGAGTAAATAGTTGTCTGTAAATTTAGCGAAGAAGATGAAGTGTGTTAACATTATAAGATTAATTAAAATCGGTATTATAAACGATTAGACACACAGTCCAGCGGTGGACTGTGTGCAAACAATACGCACACGTCGCGAGTTCGATCCCTGATACACACACCCTCTCTGTAATAAAGATGTTTTATTTTTCTAACTGAACCGGATTAACTTACGTTAGATGTTAAGTATAATAAAAATCTGTATATTAACCAAGTTAGACACACAGTCCAGCGGTGGACTGTGTGTAACATTAAGTCATAGGTCCCGGGTTCGAGACCTGTTGACGCACCGGTTCGATGATTTAAAACATTTTTGAAAATAAAAGAATTTTGAATAAACTGAGTTAGTATATAAATATAATTAAAAACAGAATTATTTCGGGTTAGACACGTAGCTCAGTTGGTAGAGCTGCGTGCACGCGAACGGGAGGTCTCGGGTTTGAGTCCTGCCCGGCGCATACATTTACACAATAAAACCGGTCAAACAGTCAATGGTCAACGGTCAACGCAAAAGTCAACATATTTTTTTATATTTTTTATTTATTTAATTTAATTTAAAAATCAATTAAAAATACTTAAAAATAATGTTTTTAAAGAGAGGAAATAGCCTTAGACTCACAAAAATATATCTAAAAATCCTATTAAAATTATTAATAAAATCCACTCCTTTACTATATCTTCCGTTATTATTTAGGTTAGTCAATCCTCGTTGTTTAATTCTTCCAACTCGTGTGCATCTCATCATCTCCAACCAAACGCACCCAATGTGAGTGAATCTTTACAAATTCCCCGTTTTAATCACGTTTTTGGGGTGTATCATGTGTCTTATCATTTATTATATTTAAATCATTGTGCATACATCATATCATGAACAAATGTGTATTCAGCTTGTATCAACTGTTGTGTGGTTATTGTTTAGATTTAATTTATTATTTTCAGTACATGCAATTTCATAGGCCGCCGCTCCCCATTACATTATGAGCGTTGAGCAGTTCCCCATTACATTATGAGCGTGAACCTGGCGTGCCAACATACGATCGGCTCCGTTTGATTGAGCCTTGATCGCACAGACATTTATCACTTTCAGTACATGCAATACGATCGGCTCCGTTTGATTGAGCCTTGATCGCACAGACATTTATCATTTTCAGTACATACATTTATCATAGGTCGTCCGTTCCCCATTTTTGTTATTGTATGTTATTGTATGTTATTGTATGTTATAGGTTGTGGTTGTTATTGTTACTGATTGATTATTTACATTTGCTCACTTATGACTATTGCACAATTTTTCCTTGATAAAAATAACAAGAAATCAATAATAAACGTTTATCTAATAAGGTTCACTCGCCAACTTATGTTGACCCAAAAACCCCCATTTTTACACATGATACAGGTGAACCAGCTGCAGCAAGAAACACATAGATTGGCTTAGAAGAATAAACTGGTTTAGAGCTTGGATTGTTTAGTTGGTTAATTTTCTTTGTATTGTATGGACATGTTTGGATTATTGAGAATGTAATTTTGACTTTAATAAACTTGGAACATATTAGTAAATATCATGAGCTTTGGTGATAACCCAATTATGCCCCGACTCTTATTTCGCTGCGGGTCGGGGTGTGACACCTCCAGCCAAAAAGCCCCACAACAAGAACAAGAAGCGGAAGGCTTTTTCTCAAAACAATGTTGTCGTCACTCCGCCTACCCAAAACACCAACCAACCTGGACAAGGTTACATTGGCTCTCACCCCAAGTGTACCACTTGCAACTACCATCACCCTGTTGGCACCTCAAGCCGAAAATGTGCCAACTGTAATAGGTTGGGACACCTCTCCAACTACTGTCGCCTACCCCGGAACCAGCAAACCCAAGCCCTTTTACCCAATCCTAACCCAAACCGCCAAACCCAAGCTACACCTGGTCGAACCTGCTACAATTGTGGCGATCCTAACCATTTCGCCAACGTTTGCCCGAAACGCACCAACAACCAACAGCAATAACAAACCAAACCTGCGAAAGGACGAGCTTTCATTCTCACCTCAGCTCAAGCCCAAAGTTCGAATGACGTCATCACTGGTACGTTCCTTGTGAACCATATCTATGCTACTTGTCTGTTTGATACTGGCGCGGATAGAAGTTTTGTATCCTTTGAATTTGAACCCTTGCTTAAGTGCCAACGAACTAAAATGCCTAATCCTTTTGCTGTCGAAGTCGCTAATGGTAAGACCATCTCCGTTGACTCTGTTCTTTCTGGTTGCTCCCTAATCTTAAATGATCATAAGTTTTCCATCGACCTCATACCTATGCAAATGGGTAGCTTTGACGTCATAGTAGGCATGGACTGGCTTAAGCGAGTCGCGCTGAAGTCGTTTGTTCTGAGAAATTCATTCGCCTTCCCCTACCTCAAGGTGACTCTTTACACGTCTATGGTGAGAAACCTTCTAAGGGTCTCAAGCTTATGTCGTGCATCAAAGCTAACAAGTACTTGCGTAAGGAGTACTTTGCCTTTCTCGCCCACGTCGTGGAAAAGAAAGACAAAGGTCCTAGCATAAGTGATGTTCCTGTGGTTTGTGAGTTCCCTTCTGTTTTCCCCGAGGATCTCCCTGGTCCTCCGTCTCCTCGAGCTGTCAATTTTCGTATTGACCTCATTCCTGGCGCAACTCCTGTTGCGAAGGCTCCCTATCGTTTAGCACCCTCGGAGATGCAAGAGCTATCAAGCCAACTTCAAGAACTTCTTGATAAAGGCTTTATACGCCCTAGTACTTCCCCTTGGGGCGCTCCTGTGTTGTTCGTCAAGAAGAAAGATGGGTCTTTTCGGATGTGCATTGATTATCGTGAGCTCAATAAACTTAAGTCAAAAACTGATACCCACTTCCTCGTATTGACGATCTCTTCGATCAATTGCAAGGCGCGAAGTGCTTTTCAAAGGTTGACCCCCGTTCTGGCTATCATCAACTTCGGGTTTCCGAGGAAGATGTACCCAAAACCGCATTTCGCACACGTTATGGACACTACGAGTTCGTGGTCATGCTTTTGGTTTGACCAACACTCCTGCAGTGTTTATGGATCTCATGAACCGTGTGTGTAAGCCTTTTCTCGATCATTTCGTCATTGTATTCATCGACGATATCCTAATCTACTCCAAGACGAAAGAAGAACATGGACGACATTTGCGTCTTATTCTTCAGCTTTTGCAAACCGAACGTCTTTATGCCAAATTCTCCAAGTGTGAATTTTGGCTACAAGAGGTTCAATTCTTAGGTCACACCGTCAATGAACTTGGTATTTATGTTGACCCTACAAAGATAGAAGCTGTGAAGAATTGGATTGCACCTAAGTCGCCCTCTGAAATTCGTTCGTTTCTTGGTCTAGCTGGGTATTATCGCCGTTTCATCTCGAACTTCTCGAAGATTGCCGTTCCTTTACTTCGTTACTCAAAAAGATAAACCTTTTGTTTGGGGTCCCGAACAAGAAGAATCTTTCCAAACGCTCAAGGACATGCTTTGTAATGCTCCTATTCTCACTCTCCCCGATGGGAACGACGATTTCGTCGTGTATTGCGATGCCTCTAACCAGGGTCTTGGTTGCGTTCTCATGCAAAGGGACAAAGTAATCGCTTACGCGTCGAGACAACTCAAAATTCATGAGAAAAACTATACTACTCATGACCTTGAACTTGGTGCAGTTGTTTTTGCATTAAAGATTTGGCGACACTACCTTTATGGTACAAAGTGTACGGTCTTTACCGACCATAAGAGCCTCCAACACATCTTTGATCAAAAGGAACTCAACATGCATCAACGTCGTTGGGTAGAATTGTTAAACGACTACGACTGCGATATCCGCTACCACCCTGGTAAGGCGAATGTCGTGGCCGATGAAACAAGACTCATGTCAAGAGTGCTCGTTGCTACCAAATCGTGGGAAAACTCAATGAGTTGATTCGACAAGCACAATTTGCCGTCATTAACGAAGGTAACCTCGATAACGAGTTGAATTGTGGAATCGAAAACCCACTCGAAGCTAAGCCTGGTGGTATTCTTTACTACCATAGTCGCATTTGGTTTCCCCGATCGTCTCAATCTTCGGACTACTTTGATGGACGAAGCTCACAAATCCCGATACTCCGTTCACCCTGGAGCTGATAAGATGTACCATGACTTGCACGCATCCTATTGGTGGCCTGGAATGAAACGTGATATCGCTCTCTACGTCTCCAAATGCCTTACGTGTTCCAAAGTCAAGGCAGAACATCAACGTCCCTCCGGTTTGCTCGAACAACCAGAAATTCATGTCTGGAAATGGGAGAGCATAGCCATGGATTTCATCACGAAATTGCCTCGTACCTCGTCTGGTCACGACAACATTTGGGTTATCATCGATCGTTTGACCAAATCCGCACACTTCCTCGCCATTTGTGAGATTACAAAGTCGAGAAATTAGCTCGTATCTACACGAGTGAAATCATTAGTCGTCACGGTACTCCTCTTGATATTATTTCTGATCGTGATGCTCGTTTCACTTCTCGCATTTGGCAAACTTTCCAATCCGCCGTTGGCACACGTTTGAATCTTAGCACCGCTTTTCATCCTCAATCTGACGGTCAGACCGAGCGTACTATTCAAACTCTAGAGGATATGCTTTGATCATGCGTAATCGATTTTGGCGGCAACTGGGATTTGCACTTACCCTTGGTAGAATTCTCGTACAACAACAGCTATCACGCAAGTATTCAAATGGCTCCATTTGAAGCACTGTATGGTCGCAAATGCCGTTCGCCTATTTGTTGGCACGAGATCGGAGACGTACAACTCACCGGTCCCGAACTTATACAAGAGACGACGGACAAGATCCTACAGATTCGTGACAACTTGCTCAAAGCTCGAAGCCGACAAAAGAGCTATGCTGATAGAAGACGCAAACCTTTGGAATTCGACATAGATGACCACGTACTTCTCAAGGTTGCACCTTGGAAAGGTGTTGTTCGTTTTGGTAAGAAAGGCAAACTCGCTCCTCGCTATGTGGGTCCTTTCAAGATTCTCGAAAGGATAGGCAAGGTAGCGTATACGACTGGATCTACCTCAAACGCTCAGCAATGTTCATCCTGTGTTTCATGTTTCGAATTTGAAGAAGTGTCTAGCCGAAGAAGGACTTCAAGTTCCACTCGAAGATCTTCAGATCAACGATACTTTGCACTTTGTGGAGAAACCGGTCGAAATCATGGACCGAGGAACCAAGCAACTGAGGCGCAGTCGTATTCCTATTGTCAAGGTTGATGGGAAGGTAAACGTGGCGCCGAATTCACTTGGGAACTTGAAAGTGATATGAAGACTAAGTATCCATATCTCTTCGTTACATCTTCCTAAATTTCGGGACGAAATTTCCTAAAGGAGGGAGACTGTAACGCTCCGCGTTTCTATACTTTCTATATTTGGAAACCTTGTATCGTACTTCTATTTTTAGTAAGCGTTGTATCTTGTATTCGTTTTTCGTTGTAAATGTTGTAAACCGAGACTTGGATTGTAATGAGAAACTCGTATTTTATCCATATTATGTTAATCATAGTCCTGTTACACTTATACTTGTTCATACTTTAAACATGTAAACATATTCGTGGTACTCTCAATCGTAAACGTGTCATAACTTGCAAACATGGTATGTATGCGTAACGAGACTTAAACGTGAAACTTGTAATCGTTAAACTAAATTCGTTACGAAAATATAATTACCTATTCATTTATTAAGTTAATTCAAATTAATTAATTAATTAATTAATTAAATTAATTAATTAAATTAGTTAATAAAATTAATTAATTTACTTTTTATAAAAATTAAAATGCTATTTTATAAATATATTAACATTTAGGATTAAATGTTAATAAATACTTATATATCTTTTTTTCCTAAAAAAAAGTCCAAGGTCTAATATGTAATTACTGAATTCTTGAACTACAGGGGCCTTTCCTGCCAATTATGAAACTAAATTATTGAGTTTTTAATATAAAAAAAAAAACAAACCGGGATCCGCGAGACTCGAACTCGGGATCCCCGGTTCAACAAACAACACTTCAACCACTCCGCCAAACGCCCAACATGTGAAAGAACCCGGATAACAAATCATTTAACCACTGTTTCCGGTCAAAGCTGGGCGCGACCAGCGGGCAAACAGCCCTTTTTTGGGCGGGTTTTTGTGTTTTATTTGAGTTTTAAATCATGTTTTAACATTAATTACTTAACTAAAACCTAACCAACCCTTCCCTATAAAACCCACACACAATCCAAGCATTTTACACTTTCTAAACTCCATCTAATCCTCTCAAATCACCTCAAAATCCTTGCAACATCAGATTTTCGAGCAGAATTACCCATCTTCACAAAAGTGAGTTAACTCACTCATTTCTTAACAAAATCCTTCCATTCTTTTTCCCACTTGCTTGGATTAACCTAAGGATCATTTCCATTGGTTTTCCATGGAAAACCAAGCTCTGGAATGACCAGAAAAAGGTTCCAAAGTGGATTGTTTTACTTTATGTTCTCATAAACTTGTTTAATCTCTTACTTTTCTCATTCATCCTAGTGTTCTTGAACTCCTAATCACATGTATGATTATGGGGACTGACCTAGGTTGTTAAACTTGTAAATAGGAGTGTTTAATCACTTCAAACTTTCTGTTTTTAAGAGCATTTGACTCACAAGTGATGCAAGTTCTTAAACTTGTTCATGTGTGTCCACCAAGGAAGTTTGGGCTATCCTAACTTGAGACCACACATCACTTGATGATTTTTCATCAAGATCCCAAGATAGTTTGCTAGACTTAAAGTGTCACAACCCCACAAAGCCGTTGACGATTGTCCTCGTGTGCTCGTCGGGTTGTTGAATACTTGGCTACTTGGTATCTAGATGACACCTTATCATTCTTGTCTTTACATTCTTGTATAGTATATAGTTCTTGTACCCTCCTTGTTACCAATGGTAATTGTGTAGTGGTGAACATAATCCGAGGTTCAAAGTGGATGGTTTAACCTCCCACCTCATACTTGACATACATGACACTAGAGGTTACAAAGTGGATGGTTCATCCTCCCACCTCCTACATGATTATAATGATATATATATAACTATATTATAATTCTAAAACCGAAACCTTGATAATGAACTTATAATCACCTATCAAGTTATTAAGTTTAACACTAAAGTATCTAATTCCTTGTCACGATTCTAATAGGCCCCAAACCTATGAAATCACACCCAACTCGTAAGAGTTACTATAGTGTCAAGAACGAGTGTTACATCTTAGTGAATACTTTCGTATCATAATACTTTATCAAACTTATTTTTAATCATGCTCGAATACTCCTAAACTCCCGTTGAAACTCTATACTCATACGCCTTGTTTCCTCTTGTAGGATAATTCGACGTCATCCTCGAACCAACGTCTTCACGGATTGTCAAGTGTAGAAAAGACTTAGCAAAACCGTGAGTACCACTCGACCCACTTTGTTTATAACACTTTTCGGGCGTAACATGTTTCCATATACAAAATCACGAACACTTAACCTTTATGAAACACACAAACAATCCCATATACATGAAAGCTTGAATCTTATACTTGATGCTTGTCTTGGATATTCGTATTGCTATGCTTTAGTCATTAACTATTTTTAGCCTTCGTTTGACATGCTTAGCGCTATAGGAATTCACGCATCCACCTCCATCGTGTTAATCGTGAGATCATGTTAAAACATCGTGATTGCGTTAAGGGTTTGATTATTAGTATTGCATGCCTTGATATTGCTCTTGTATAGATTTGGTTGCCATGTGGATTGTTTAAACTTATTCGTATACGTATGCTATGCCTAAACTTGTGTACTCGCCTTTGCTTTCGCATTGACATTATTTGAAAACATGTTACAGGTTGAAGGAGATGGTGCTATGAAAACAATATAGCAAGGACTAGATACACACAAATTAGACGTTAGGTTTAATGTCGATGTATCAATTTTGTTATTACTTTGCAAATGTTATGTTGTTCTTTGTTTTGTTACATTGATGTATTTGACAATTCTTATGAAATGAAATATGGTTTAATTAATTATTGTCACTTAATAATGTTGTGAGCAATGAGCAATCTCGTTTTCGTCTCATCCCGATGTTTCCGCCATCGGTTGGGGTGTGACATTGGAATCAAGCCAGATGGCGGCCCGACCCCCGAGAGAGAACGGAAAGACTTGGAGAAAACAGGCATCATGACCCGCGCCCTCCATATTGAATGTATGACATAGACGGGTAAGGCGTTTGATATGGGCGGGCGCATCCTCATCATCACGACCGTGGAACTGGTAAGAGTTAGTGATGGCGGTCATGATGTAGGAAGGGATTTGCCAAGCTCGGTCATTGTTCATGGGAGGTAAGGTGATGGGTGAGTTCGCACCGGTGAAACCGTGGTGGCTTGTTGGTAGATCGGTCTGATTGTTATTATCGGCAATGTGGAAGTTGGGTGGTGGCTAGTGGTGGGTTTACGTTTCTATGGACTACACGGGTGATGGAGAATCGGGTGGTGAAGGTTTAGGTGTAAAATCGAAATCGGGTGGTACGAATGAATGAGATGAACTTGAAAAAGTTGAGGAAGAAGCACTTACCTTTGGTGCGGGGGAGAATGGCATGTCCGTCGGCGGCTTACGCGGAGGTCCTTGCGAGCGCGTGTGGGGCATCCACTAAACCGGAAACACGACAAACACGAGAAGTTGGCACAAATGATTCAATATAATAAAAACAATTAACTATTAAATAATTTAACAGCTTAGGCTCCTACGACACAAACGAATAGAATAAACACTAGTGTAAAAGAAAAAGCCTAAATCGAGTAATCAACGCAATTGCCAATGAGAGAGTCCCCGCAACGGCGCAAAAAACTTGATGTTCTAAAAGTAGTTAATTAAAACAAAATAAATTATCCTAATTCTAAGCTCAAATTATACTCTAGACTCCTAAATTAAACTAAACTACTAACCGGCAAGTGGACCGATCAATTGTAGAATAGTATTAAGTAAGTCTGGATTATCGAACCACAGGACTCTCTAATTGCTAAGACTACTAATTTAGACTCAATTACACACTAGGTATATTTTAAGGGGGTGTTACTAATAATTCTAAATTATCAATTTAAATAAAACTACTAAAGTGGAATGACCAAACTATGAACTTCTAGGGACTTATTAGAACTTTTATCAAGAGATGATAAACTAGTTATCTATGTTAGATTTTTAGAATACTACTCCTTAATTTAACAATAATTAGTCTGGTTGAATATTTTACCGGGATCTTAGCATATCAAATTTTAGGTTTACTAAAAAGGACTCCCGACCTTCTCAGGAAGACACCTATAATAACCTATCCTTTTTATTCGTTTACCGGTCTTAAAGATTCTTTTTCAATTATCTTTTCAAATTAGTAAAGTGTCTAATTATTAATTACCTCTCAATAATTAACCTAGACCAACTTCAATTTTCTAGTTTAGATTTACTGATTCAATTATGACAAGGAAATTAGACTCGGGAATTTCTCAAAACCCTAACCTAACAATTTATCAGATTAATTCAGCCAACAAATTTAAATTTCTCAATAAACAAATTAGGTATAATGATAAAGTTAATTTAATGGTTAATCTAAGTGTTTCCTGGTTAGCGACAACTCCACGAATTCCTAAGAACACGAAAAGTAACATAAACCTATTACATGAAAGACATTAAGCAAAGTTTATGCAAAACAACCAAACAATCATCAAACATCCAAGATCATGCAAATACCCTAAACTAGATCATTAAAGTTGCAAACTTTACCAATTTAAATTTTCAAACCATAAACTAAATTAAAGTAAATAAAAGTTTCATAAATCCATAATCCAAAACCTAGGTAACCAAAGAAAATCTAGCCTAACAACATATTTAAAAACCGAATAAAACCAAGTTGATAACAAGATAACAGATTGATCAAAAACAAGAAATCAAAGTGGAGATTGGTATGATAAACCGTAGCAAGCTCCTGCCTTTAACTTCTGTGATCACCACCACCGTTCCTGCAGCTTAGATCGGCCTGGTGTCGCTTAAAACCACCAGAAAATAGCTCCAAAGTTGCTCTAGATCGTCCACAATTGCCCAAGATGGGTTTGATAATGATAATAATTCTATTATAAACAAACAAATCCCAAAACAACTCTATTTCGAAACTTTCTGGATAAACACCTCTCTCGCTGGCCGAGAGAGAGGTTGTAGGGTCCGGTCGCGCCCCGCGACCGAGGTTTGACTCCGGAGATAATTATCCCTCTCTCGCGGGCCACGAGAGAGGTTGCTTGTACCTGTCGCGCCCCGCGACCGGTACGATTTCTGATTTTTCGTTTCGTTTTCTCGTTTTCGATCCATTCACGTCCCGGCTCGGTTCTTTTCACCAGTTTCGCTCGTTTTTCCCATCCTTCCAACCGTTTTCACGAACCAAGGCCTGCAAAACGTGTTTGGATTAAAAGTAGATAAATTCTTGACAAATCGAAACGAAAACGCGCTAAAATTGTACAAACTCTACAAGATAAATAGATGTATTATTCAATACATCAAATATCCCCACACTTGCTCTTTTTTCGCCCTCGAAAAAGAATTGTGCATAAACGGAATCATAACCCAACAATTACTCGATTTCAAAAATTACCATTATTTTCAATTAGAGACAAAATTCATGTTAATCGCGATTGCAAGTATTGGTCCACTTAAACTCAAAATTCGGCTCAAACCTCTTATCATGTAGATTTAATTTAAGTGGGTCAATCCACCTAGGGTCTCACACTAGAGTCCACAGTATTCCTCATCCCACCTCAAGCTTATGAAACACAAGGAACGAATTACTGAATTCTTTCCTAACCATTTTATACCAAAATATAAAGAATTTAAAATCAAGCAATTTCTTTTTCTCTTTTTTTTCTTTTTTTTCATTTGAGGATTTTGATTTCCTTTCGCATATCTAACCTAGAGGTTGTCTCAACCAGAGTCACCATCCCCGAGAGCGGCAAAGTGGGCTTTGATACTTAAAATTTCAACTAATCCTAGAGGGATTCTCGATCAGAGTCACTATCCCCAAGGGAAGATTCCATAGGCCTCAGTCTACTTTTCAATCAAGCTCATTTTCTAATTTTTTTTCTTCTCTTTTTTACATGATTAATAATTCTAAATATTTTAGCATATAACGGCATTCCTTATACTATTTTTTGTGGTTTCAGTTTCCCATTTCTCCTAGATGAGTACCCACTAGTGGACCGACTATTAAGGTGTATTAAGCTCAAAGAAAATAAGAACCGAATCGAGCATACTCGCACATCCCAAATTAGACATAAACTCACCCCTTTTTACTCTCATATTATTATTATTTGAAACCGAATAAAAGTTAAATTTTCCTATCATTTTCCGTTTAAGTTTTCATGCAAACTTCCTTTTCAAAAGACATTTTCGGATTTTTTTTATTTTTATTTTATTTTTTTAAAGTAAAACTAATACTACTCTAATATCCCATCCCCACACTTAAAGTTTTGCATTGTCCCCAATGCAAGGACGAGACAAATACTACGCAAAATAAACTAAAAAAAACAAACCAAAAAAGAAGAAAAATACAGAAAAGGAAGCGACTTAGCTGGTAGTGCAAGCCTGTCGATGTGCCAGGCAAACCACTTGTGCTCTCCAAATCGAACGCGCTTAATATGCAACTCTTAACGCTCTCATGCGAACGGAACAACATATGCATCCACCTAGCATCACACACTTACAAAACATGATAATAATAAAGCCAAATAAATCCATAGTTTTGCAATATTGTTCATCAACGCATACCCAACCAACCAACCAACCCAAAAATATATTGTCTTAAAAGTACAAATCATAATGACTGAAAACAGCAGAAAAGAAAAAATAAAGGTAAAAATCTTCAGCTGCTTCAATCGTCCTCTTCAGATTCTTCGGACGCTCGAACACTTGGTAAGGCTGCACATCCTCCATCCCTGCGAAGATAGATATCCTAGTGTAGAAATGATAAGATAGAAGGTTTGGTTGAAATAAACGTTGGATTACGCTAAAACAATCAAACGGGTCAAAATAATAAATGAATGAAAGTTTAGATAAATAAAGCGATGTATTTCGCTAAGGAAACTATACGGGTAATAATGGAGTGTTAAAGCATACCAAAATGGATACGTAAATGTATAGTTTGGTTTAAATGGGGTTAAAGGGCAAAATCGGAAACTAGGAGCATAAATGGGGATAAATGCATAAGTTATATGAAATAAGAATCCGAGTCAAGGATTTCGGGTTAAATATGTAAGAAAATATTCAACGGATATTTAGAAACAAGTTTCATAAGAAACGGATATAGATTTAATAAGTTATGAAAGTTTCGTAATAAAAACGGCAAAAACGGAAATCTTTGCGTTAGCTCATCTTAAGCTAAGGTGGCCAGCCGTAGCTTACCATAAGAAACCGATTAATGAAAACAGAAAATTTAGTTATGCGAAAATGTTTTCCATAAGCCCCAGATCATTTTAGAAGCGCGAGATTTGAAACGGGTCGAACGAACAAATATAACAAAAACAGCACATTTTCGCTGCAGAAGGCAGCCTGTCGTCGCGACGCTACATAGTTGATCCGACGACTTAAATGACTGTCTACGGCAGTCTTGGCCCGACGCAGTTATTCGTGGAGCGTCGCCGACGCCACCTAAAATTTTACGTTTTCTTATTTGATTTCTTTGTCAAGTTAATTATGTTTTGCCATTCGGAAGTTTGCTATAATGCTAATAATTGCAAATCTCCAGTTCAGGGTAATCGCAAGCACTTTCGGACGACGATCAAGGCCGAAGGAGAACCGAACACGATCAAAGTTTAGCTTCCGCATTTGGTTTCAAAGCTATGGAATTAATCAGTAAAGACTTGTCAAAATGTTATTGTTAATAAAATTTTAATAAACTCGAAAATTTGTAATGATTTTTATTCGCAATTACTCATTTAAATACGAAATTTTTAATAAAATTCAATATAAAAAGACAGGGTAGGTAATGTGTATATGTTATTTTATATTATTATAGTATAATTAATTTAGCTGCTTTACTCAATTTATTTATTTATAATTTTAAAATATGTTGTTTTATAACAACGGCGAATATGTCATTGAGACGAATTCATTTTTATCTACGTTTCAACCTAAGTTTTATTAAAAATGGAGAGGTTAAATATAATATATTTTACTACTATAATTAACGCATCTTATAATACTAAATGTTCGTCTAAATATCCTCACATTTCAAATCACCATCTTTCTCGTTACCTACTCGTTCGACTATATATAAAATATATTTTTATATATATGTATTTGTGTCTATAAAACGGGTGTTACAAAGGTATTTTTACTTAAAAGCTGAAATCAAAGATGAGCGAGATGAGCAAATAAGATTATGATTTTTTAGATCCTTACAACATGACAAATCGTTTCCATTGTTGCAATCACATCTATGCTAGTATTAGCTTATTGAGATAGCATGACCATTTAGAAATAACATCAAGACTTCAAGTAAAACTTGTATTAATATTGCATAACAAAATATTTAATTGAATTGAAACATAAATGTTCATGTACATTTGAACACTATTTGACTTCCTTCAATCAAACTCTAGATTAGATTCACACACCTCATCTCCAATGGTTATTTTTCATTCCCTTAGACATACCACCCGAACCGCATCATACCCGAACACCTACCGAATGTTTTGAGCTAAATCAACACAGTCTTTTATTTTTTAATATATTTGAAAAAGGTTTGAACAAAACAATACATGTCAACACTAAATGAATTAAACAATACTCCAACAGCCCCGAATGCTAGGAACTACGTTCCATAATATTGGCATCACATTCAACTTGGGAATTGTGCACGGATCATTCTTGTCGTGAAAAAATAAAACCATTTTAAGCTACAACTATATAAGTACTTTTTACTTAGAAAATACCATTTTGTATAAAAAAAAAAACCCACATCTAAATTTATAACCTTTGCTAATGAGAATAAACCATACTTTATGACCTTTGGGTCGGCTCCATCCACCAATGTAAAAAACTAAAAGCTTCCTAAATAATTGATGACTACGACGAGAGCAGTTAACACTTTAGAATTGAGTGTGTATTTATTACTATAAGCAAGTGCAAAAACACTGGTTCAAATCTGTAAGGGAACAAACCACAACGAAGGGTTATCTTCTAAATTTCTTCTTGAACAACGTAAGCTGGAATCTTTCGGTATGACCTGCAAAATTACACAACACAGTTAACTTGTTTAAAGGAGAATATGATTGGGGGGGGGGGGGGGGGTCTTCTCTTAACCAGGCTTCAACGTAAGAATAAGTATATGTTCTTTTTATAGAGAAAAAGAAAGCAATGTGTGTGTTTATAGTAAGAGAGTAAGAAACCAGATGCTTAAACCTTTGATAGAGGTTGGTATTTATACCCGAAGGGTTGGATAAGAAAGTGGGTTGACGGGTCAGTTGTCGCTTTTAATGAATATCCATTTAGTCTCATCTGACATGACATATAGTGTGCGTAAAGGTGGGGGTACGATTGTGTCACGTGATTGGCATGTAGTGTCCCATCTGTCCCCAACCGTTAGTGGAGATTATGAAGTAGTGAAATGGCGCAAGTTGGTTGGTCACATGTCATTGTCACCGATAACGTGTGGCACGGAAACTGGCGCACGCTGATTGGCTGCAATCCATTGTGTATTGTACTATGGTATGTACTGGTTGTCTTCTGCTAGGTGGCGTAGTTGTGTGCCCGCGAGGGAACATTTGGACCAGCTGAGTGCTTTTATATTTAAGTGTGGGTATGATTCTGCGCACACATGAGCTGAGTTGCGATCTATGCAACATTTAGGGACCATACACCTTCAACAAGAGGTTCCAAACTTGTGTAATAATTATTATAAACATCAATTTCTCTCACTGTGTACAAAAAAAATCTTATTATTCAACCAATGTAATAATGTTACTATAACTAAGTTAATATATATTTTTAATTTCACATTATAAACATATATTTATCTTACATACTGTAAAAAAAACAACTTTTACAATTAAACTTATGTAATACATGATACTATAATCAATATAACCAAGTTATATATATATATATATATATATTTAATTTCACATAAACAATTATAAAACCATATTAATGTATTTTATATTAATATTATTAGTTTTTTTTCCTTCCACAATAATAAAAACAAAATTAATTAAAAACCAAAATAAAAGTATCTTCGTAGGAAAAGCTTGCGCTCCCAGCCTCCCACAAATTAGGTTTACACCAAGCAGTCATTGACCAAAAAAAAAAAAAACCGACTCCCCCCTCATTCAAATCCAGCCGTCCATTAAACGCGTTAGAAACAATCTGAACGGTTGAAGAACATTCTAGAACTCAACACCACCTCTTCTTTAGTTCCATATATACTCCTTATTCAAGCCGCTGCAAACCCTCACAACTCTCTCTCAAACCCTAATTTCACACACGTTCGCTGAGAGAGAAACTTATACAATGGCCGGCAAAGGTGAAGGTCCTGCCATCGGTATCGATCTCGGTACCACATACTCATGTGTCGGTGTTTGGCAACACGATCGTGTTGAAATCATCGCTAATGATCAAGGTAACAGGACGACGCCGTCTTATGTTGCGTTTACCGATTCCGAGAGGTTGATTGGTGATGCTGCCAAGAATCAGGTCGCCATGAATCCTACTAACACTGTTTTTGGTAAGTTTTTGTTCTGGATCTGAGGTTTTTATGCTAACGAATTGTAGATCTAGTAGTTTTTATGCTAATTCAACGGTTTATGTTTCTGTATTTGTTGGATCTGATATTTGTATGACTTTATTAGCTTGTTTTTGTGCAGTAGTTTATTTGTATGTATAGTTTTGAGTAGTAAATATATATCATGTGCTTTAGGTATTGCTAGTGATGTCCTGTTTGTGTTTTGACGTTAGTTATACTGTTAAATTTGTTCGTTGCTTTTAGATTAGATCTAATTTTTTATAGTTTGGTTTATATGTTTGTGTATACTTTATATATTAATTATGCATTATGTGATTTGTGTTTAGGTAGTGATGTTTAGTTTATGATTTATGTATTAGGCAAAATAAGTAATAACATATATGTTTTGGGAAGAACTTTAGATCTGGATGACTATAGGTAAGATGCCTTAAGGACAGATCTGAATCTATGAGTTTAAACATGATCGTTGAGGATTAATAGCTAGAACTTGTTGCTTGTTAGGATTAGTAGTAAATCATTGAAACTAGTGTGTTTACTCATTGAATGCTTTTAGAGATTTACATGATTTTTTTAAACCTTTGTTAAGATGTTAGTAAACAGAATCAGAGTACTGGTTTTATATTAGTTATAACACGTCTTCTATTGTTCTTTATGTGTTACTGGATTATGTCAGTGTTTTCTGTAGCTTGTTTGTGGTGTATTTTTTAGCTTTGTAAAATTAATATCATTATTCGGTTTGATTATATTTTTGAGTTTATAGCGATGGACTGAACTAAGCAGAGTAACACCTTAGATTAAAGTTTTAGTAACTCTGATTAAAAAAGCTAATTTAGCAGTAAATGTTAATTTAGATTAACTTATTTTGTATTTTTTTAGTTGTTGATTTGTTATTGTCCTTTTTATGCTTAGAGTATGTTTTATTTTGACATTACTTTTTTGGTTTTCTGTTACTCTTAGGTTTGTTTCTCATTTATCTAACTAGTTTCTAATTGAGTTTGTTTTAACTTTGCTGTTTATATTTACAGATGCTAAACGTCTTATTGGAAGGAGATTTTCCGACCCATCTGTGCAAAGTGACATCAAGTTGTGGCCATTCAAGGTCATCTCAGGACCAGCTGAGAAGCCCATGATTTCTGTCAACTACAAAGGCGAGGAAAAAACCTTTGCTGCTGAAGAAATTCATCCATGGTTCTCATCAAGATGAAGGAAATCGCTGAAGCTTTCCTCGGTACAACCGTCAAGAACGCTGTTGTCACAGTCCCTGCTTACTTTAACGACTCACAAAGACAAGCCACCAAGGATGCCGGTGTCATCTCTGGCCTTAACGTCATGCGTATCATCAACGAGCCCACAGCGCTGCCATCGCTTATGGTCTTGACAAGAAGGCTACAAGCGTTGGTGAGAAGAACGTTCTTATCTTTGATCTTGGTGGTGGTACTTTTGATGTGTCTCTTTTGACCATTGAGGAAGGTATCTTTGAAGTTAAAGCTACAGCTGGTGACACCCATCTTGGTGGTGAAGATTTTGACAACAGAATGGTTAACCACTTTGTTCAAGAATTCAAGAGGAAGCACAAGAAGGATATTACCGGAAACCCAAGAGCCTTGAGAAGGTTGAGAACATCTTGTGAAAGGGCAAAGAGAACCCTCTCATCCACTGCTCAAACCACCATCGAAATCGACTCTTTGTACGAGGGTGTTGACTTTTACTCCACCATCACCCGTGCTAGATTTGAAGAGCTTAACATGGATCTATTCAGAAAGTGTATGGAGCCGGTTGAGAAGTGTTTGAGAGACGCTAAGATGGACAAAAGTTCAATCCACGATGTTGTTCTTGTCGGTGGTTCCACTAGAATCCCCAAGGTTCAACAATTGCTTCAAGATTTCTTCAACGGAAAAGAGCTATGCAAGAGCATCAACCCGATGAGGCTGTTGCTTATGGAGCCGCTGTCCAAGCCGCTATTTTGAGTGGTGAGGGCAATGAGAAGGTTCAAGACTTGCTTCTTTTGGATGTCACCCCACTATCTCTCGGTCTTGAAACTGCTGGAGGCGTGATGACTGTTCTCATCCAAGAAACACCACCATTCCCACCAAGAAGGAGCAAGTGTTTTCTACCTACTCGGACAACCAGCCCGGTGTGTTGATCCAAGTGTACGAGGGTGAAAGAACCAGAACCCGTGACAACAACTTGTTGGGAAAATTCGAGCTCTCCGGAATCCCACCTGCACCCGTGGTGTCCCTCAAATTACCGTCTGCTTCGACATTGATGCCAACGGTATCTTGAACGTCTCAGCTGAAGACAAGACCACTGGACAGAAGAACAAGATCACCATCACAAATGACAAGGGTAGACTCTCAAAGGAGGAAATTGAGAAGATGGTTCAAGAAGCTGAGAAGTACAAGTCTGAGGACGAGGAGCACAAGAAGAAGGTTGAGGCCAAGAACGCGTTGGAAAACTACGCATACAACATGAGGAACACCGTTAAGGATGAGAAGATCGGTGAGAAGCTTAACCCCAGTGACAAGAAGAAGATCGAGGATGCGATTGATGAGGCGATTGCGTGGTTGGACAGCAACCAGCTCGCTGAAGCTGATGAGTTTGAAGACAAGATGAAGGAGCTTGAGAACGTGTGCAACCCGATCATTGCGAAGATGTACCAGGGTGGAGCTGGTGATGCTGCTGGTGCTGGTGGTATGGATGATGAGCCAGCTCATTCTAGTGGCGGTGCTGGTCCCAAGATTGAGGAAGTCGACTAAATGCAACCGTGGTGGTGGTTTATCTATTTTAATGTTTTAATTTGTTTGAGCAATGTGCTCAAAAGATACTTTTATGTTTTGTTACCCTTGTTTTTATGGGGGTGAATTTTGTTTGGATTCTATGAATTTCTCTTTTTTTTTTTGTTATGTGTTTTTTTTTTATGATTAATTGCTTCTTCATATATTGTTTGATAGAGGCTCGTTTGAGTCCCTTGATTCGCACTGATCTGATAAAAAGGCAAAATATGCCTTTCTTTGATTTCAGGCAATATAAAGACAAGCCACCATGGGCCAACTTAACTGGTCCTCCAAAAGAGCGTTCTTTTCAGCACTATGATTCAAAATACCAAATGCCAAGTTAGGTGCGTTATGGGCTTTTCTTTTTGCTCCTTAAATAATATTATGCCTTATTTAAGTTATGCAATGCTTGAAAGATGGGAAGCTTTGCTTTTTTTATAAGTTCTGGGTTCAAATCCAAACACAGAGAGATTTTAATACTAATTATATTAACTACTAAACTGGTTAGCAATATACGCTCTTAGGAAAAATAGTATAAGTTTTAAAGCAGATCCTATAGTTATCAACGTATTATTGGTTTTAAAGATGAAAATGTGAGTATACTGGTTTGTCGCTAAGTTCTAATTACAAATTGGTTTAGCACTTAGCATGCATCTAATTATAATTGTAATGATAATTGAAAATATTATTAATACACAAAATATAGCGTCCATCCAATCAAAGCTACAATTAACTTTTTTCTTTCTATTTTTTATTATTAATTAATTGAATTAAATTTGCATAAAAATAGAACCTGAGTATTTGATACCATACGCAGGTAAAGGTGATGGGGCCAAATGTACATATATTTTGTTGGAAATGTTGCAAGTCTATATATGGTTAATAATAAAAGGTAAAATGCAACATAAGAAGTTGAGTTGCTTGCTAAAAACAAAGTCGGTATCTATGATATTTTTTAATACAAATTTTAAGTTCTTTTTTAAGAGAAACATAATTATGGTTAATTAATTTCTTGATATTGCTACATAAATTTTGTTGAAAATGTTGATGTAGTTCAATTAATAAGTTGGACGTTTTTTTCATTTCTTTTTTAAATTAATATAAAAGTTGTTATATGTGAAGAGGTATAACAAGTAGTTATCATTTATAAGATTGCTTTCCGAGTAAGAAAACTTAATTTCAAATACTTATAAGTGTATAATTAAAATAAACTTAAATAATGTGAATGCCTTGTTTTGAAGCATTATATAAGCATAAGTACTGCGGATTCATGTCATGGATTTTGGATAAAAGAACAACATCCATTCAATTTATAAAGTTTATTATTATCCATATATTATTTACATGTTATATTCTTTGAAATTTAATGTAATATACTTATACAGAAAATTTTTTTACTCATTCTTATAGACGTTTAAAAATATATACTCAACACATATTTGGGTTATCAGTTGTGTTTATAATAGTTTCAGTAGACACCGCCACCATTGATGCAAATAATTTGAAAAAAATAAAACAAACCAATATACATCTTCGTCAGTGATCTATTTCTGTGAAACAATTTGAATCAATCATTACACTCAAATTCATCACTCTGCACATAAAACTAAAAAAATCAAATTGGGGCTCTTGTTAAAAACAACAAACACAGACTAAGCATACATGTGAAATCAAACAATACTCCCATTAACCTTAACGCTACTCGGGGTGTGGGTGATGGGCTTCCTAAGAGTACGATCCGCCACGTCTTGGAGGACGCCCCTTTAAGGATAGAACCAAGGAAATGAATAACGACCCTACCCCACCTAGTTAATTTGTTTTTTTAATTTTGGCAATATATATATATATATAACTAAAATTAAATATTAATTCAAACATTACATTAAAAATAAAGATGCACTAAAAAAATTAAATACATTTTTTTATTAAAAAAAGATACACTTCAAAAATTAAATACCTTCTCGGTGTCGATTTAAGGCGGTCGCCCTAGTTTGCGGTTGTGACGATGTTTCTTCCTCCTCCTCCATGATCATATGTGCTGCGTATGTAATGAAATTTGCAAAAAATAATTCGCCCTCACCCGAAGATGATGAACACCATGATGAAGAAGAAGAAATGCCTATATTTTTAAAATAATATGGTTGTGTATGAAAAATTTGAGAGATTGAAAAGATTTGGGTTAAAAGTGGGAAAACAAAGGGTATATATTTATAAAGTGGGGAATAAAAGATTTATAAAAAAATTGATTTTTTAAACAACGGCTAGTTTTTGTCTTTTCCGCCCGTCCTCAACGTCTCCTAGCCAACGTGTGTGACGACGACGACTCACCCGGGATGATGTTGGGGGGCATCGTCAGAACGGCCGGACCTGAATGACCCCACACCGATAGCCTAATAAATACACAATTTTAACCATCATTAATCTTAAATTCATCAATTTGCATTGAAAAGTAAAGAAATCAAGCTTGTGCATTATGTATTTGTTTAATACTAAGAGAACTAAAGTTTTTATATGGTTAATACAGTTAAGACACAATAAAAACTTTATCTTAATCAACACTATGCAAAAGAAGAATAAACCCAACAGATGGTTTGATATTAAAGAATATATATAAGACAAAAATAAAATTGAATTTTATTCAACCATTCATATAATCTAACCATGTCAGAACGCGGACCTGAATTGACCCACCGAGTACCTATAAATACACAATTTAACTATCATTAATCTTAAATTCATCATTTGCATGAAGTAAGAAATCAAGTGGTGCATATGTATTTGTTTAATACTAGAGAACTAAGTTTTATATGGTTAATACAGTTAAGACACAATAAACTTCTATCAAACTATGCAAAAGAAGAATAAACCCAACAGATGGTTGATATTAAGAATTATAAGACAAATAGAATTGAATTATTCAACCATCATATAATCTAACACTATAGTAGAGATGAGCTAGTACCGTACGAATTCTGTACCAAATTTCATCAATATGGGTACTGGTATTGAAAATGTTCAGTACGGTACCATGAAAATGACTGCCCAATTACATATGAGTGAGTCATGCATCATGTCGATAAGGCTTACAACGATCAACATCATAAAAGGTATCATTTCATTCAGCAGCCGGGCATTACTCTCAGTGGCAGATCCAGAAACTTCTTTTGGTGGGTTCATTTTAAAAGATTCTCACTATTTTTTTCCAAACCATACAAAGTTCTCACTATTTTTTACCAAACCGAGTGGGTTCATATGAACTCACAAAACAGGGCTGGATCCGCCACTGAGTACTCTCCATTCTCTTAATATTTCTTTTAGAGATAACATTAAAAAGTAATTTGTTCTTATATCCATATGAAAAATATTTTTATCATATATAACATAATTAAAATATGTTACAAATGAGAAAACACAACTCTCATCTTATGCTTGATAGTGAATGATTACCGGCTCTAGTTGACCCACAGAATGTAATATACATACATACATTTCTTGATCTGCAGTCCAACCTAATACAATGAACAAAAAACAGTAAATGCATAAAAAAAACTGCATTTATACAATATTGGAGGAGGGAATTACAATTGTCCTCTTATTATGAAAAACTGGTTATATTCTGCAACAAAATTTTCAAAAAAAAAGTATAGTGAAATAAAAAAATTTCCAATTTTAAGTAAAAGTGTTTTCACAAAGCATAACTGGCTGTATGTATCCGTTAACAAATTGGTGAGCCTTGAGATGTGAAGTTGTTGGAAGCTGAAGTGAAAAAGGACTATAAAAATTTACCTCAAACTAGTTTTAGCATTATAAACTACAGGGGCGGACCTACCTTACTGGTAGGGTAGGCGCTCCGACGGTAGTGTAAATTTTTGAAAAATTAGACATTTTTTTTTATATCGTTACCCCTTTTCTATAAAACGTTACCCCTACGAAGATTTTCTGGATCCGCCACTGATAAATTAAACATAAGAAAGCTTCATACCACCATCAAATTTTAGGAATCTCTTCATTCCCTTTAGAAAATTTGGAAGAAGAAAAAAGATCTAAATTGGTAAGGACAGTAAGATAAATAAAAAACGAAGTGGGCTAATAGTTCCACCAAAAGTTCAGAACATACCATTAGCGTCTCCTTGTCTTGGACATCGTTCTGCCAATCCTTCTTACGCATCAAAATAAACTAAATGGTACGGACTAAATTCCCCCGCTTGCCCCGCCTAGAGATTGGCATATCGGCTTTTTTTTATACTTGGAACTGGTTCCTAACCGTACCCGGTTTTTGAATGAGTGAACGAAACCGGTTTTTGTAGGAACCGGTTCTAGATCCTACCCGGTTTTAGACCATTAATACTAAAACCAATACTAACCGATTCTGGGTAGGGTTGTAACTGGTTCCTCAGAAGAACCGGTTCCTTCAGATAATTTAACGAAAAAGCTGCAAAAACTGTAGGAAGCGGTTTGTATTTAATTTTAATTTATCATTCGCCGTTGTGTGTTTGAAGCATTATTAAATGATTTTGAAAATATTTTTCCTCAAACAATATTTAATTATTGTGGCATTTATAATTTTATAAATATTTTCTCCGGTTTGAGGAGAAGGGAACTCGTCAAACGTAATCGTACGCTTCATCATTACCACGTATCGGTATCAGCCCAATGAATGGTGACACAAATATACGATTCGGTAAACCGTGTGGAGCCGACCACACATCACTAGTTAAGTTAACACTAGTTTTTAAATTTTTTTAAAAATCAATAAAGTCTTTTCTTGCATTTTACCATAAATTTAAATAATGGCGTTTTAAAATACGACGACTTACATGTTTGTAGCGTGGTTGAAACGTCTCCCTAATAACCTTAGTTAAAAGAGGGTTGTTGAAGTGTCCATACGGCAATGTTTGTTGAATCACCAACTTAGCCATCCTATCCTAGTTAACATATGATCGTAACGGAATATTGAACCATTTTTAGATAGTTGCACTTGTCCGGGTGTTACTTCTTTCAAAGCTTTACAATACTTGTTCTATTTGCTTCGTCAATGTTGAATTCAAGTCTTTGCTTAATATGTGTTTCATAATGTTTGCATTGAGCCTTTTGAGAATCGTCACTCATTTCCACCAAATCTCAATTGCTCCATACTTCTATACTGCGATTATGTGATAGTATCCCAACAACATATGGAGCGGATTGAGGACCGTTGTTGATGGATGGAGAATTTGTTGTTTTGGAATTCTTGGATGCCATAATAGAGCTTATTGATTAGAAAAAGAATCAAGAAGAAGATGAAGATTGTGTGATGATCAAATAAATAATGTGCGTTATTTATACTGTCATGAATCGATTTCAATGGTAACAAATCGATTCATACGGCTAGAAATTGATTCCAACGGTGACAAAATCATTAAATGCTTGGTTGCAAATGTTAGGAACCGGTTCCAACGGTAACATCATCAAGAATTTAATGCACCGGGTCGGAATTGGTTACGGGGGAACCGGTTCCGAGGTAGGAACCGGGTACGGACCGATTTTTTTTTTATAAAAAGTGGAACCGGGTAAGAACCTACGGGTTTTTTAAACCCGGAACCGGTCTTCAATAAAACGGGTAGGAACTGGAACCGGTTCCAGGTCGAGTCTACGGATCGGATTTGAAACCGGTTATTATACTCTCTCTAGCCCCATCGGGGGGCAGGGGCATCAACCTCTAGTTTCCATTATTGTTTAGTATGGTGAATGGATTGTGGAGAACAGTGTTTAACGCATGGCCATATGGACTTTATTCTAGGCCAAATTTTGATAAATGCCTGGCTCAGTCATATAAAGTACAAGTACACGAGGCGTCCCCCGTTGACCCATTCTTTATAAGAATTCTCAAATTTATTTATATTTATATTTAGTTCATTTTTGAAGTGTTAAAAATTCTCAAATCTAGAACTAAAGTGTTAATTTAACATCCGGCTTTTTACATTTTCCAAATTTGTTTTTACCATTAGACCAAAAGCCAGCAGAACACCGCCCCAGTGAGGTGGGTTCGGGGCGTGATGGGCTCCACCATTGTGTGCCAATGGCTTGAGGGAATTTGTTTGTCGACTTACTTTTATTATCCAATCATCGGCCTTAATCTTGTCACTTTTTTTTTTAACTAAATGGAATCCTTGTGAGACCAATACACACCGTACTGAGTGTGACAATGGCATTGGCATTTCTGTCTACGTAGGAGTGACGTGAAAACACTTTTCACACTTTTTTTTCAAAACCATCACACACACAGTTAGACATAAAATGTATATACAATTACATACATGGCACACATGAATCACACATACCGTTACGACATGAAATGTATATACAATTACATACATGGCACACATGACACAAAACAAAACTGTTTTCAAATGGTAAGTTTCAGATGAAATAGCATATATTATATGATGTAAACATGACATATGATCGGTGATACGAAGATCCAAGGAACAGTTGCAATTGAACTTTCTGAAATTGTATATGATTATTAGTTTATACTTTATATATACGTTGACCTCATCATTGACCACTATATGTATCAACATTCGTCTGCAAGCACCACACACCATCGTTTAAATCATGGTTGTAAAACAAGTTCTCCGAGCTATCACTATAAGGTTTATTGCCGAAACGACTTTCTTCAACTCCGACTAATTACTCGGAATTGATCAAACATGATCAACTTCGGCCAGGATCGTATCTAGTAAGTCAACTTGCGCCGAGTTTGACTTAAAAAAAACAAAGCATATTTTCTATGCCTATCATATTAAAGAATGAATAATTTTACTATTTGAACATGTATTTTTTTATTTATATTGATATTCATGTATTTTGTTATAAAATATTATAAAATTTATGATATTTGACATATGTATAATTTCCTGAAAACTAATTTCTTTAAAATTTAACATATTCGGGTACTCTAAACTCCCCGGTCGACCGAACTAGTAGGCGCCTAACGACTTTTTGCAACCATGGTTTAAACCTCCACCTATGCCATCCACTGTGAAACCGCCTTCATCTACTATCACCCACAACCACCAATCGCTCTCCAGCACCCAAAGTACATATCCCGGAAAGCGGATGCTTGTTTGATCGGTTATCGGTTTCTCAAGATGTTATGAAACGAAAATTTCAATTTATAACGTGAGATAAATTTCAATATTAACTATTTTTCATAGCATCCCTGAAAACAAACAAATATTAGCTCCTTTACCTTTTATAAACAAAGTTTTATAAAAGGTTTATGAGGTTGCATTTTTTAGGCGTAATAAACATTTTAAAGTTCATTACAAGTATTTACATAACTAAGAAGTTGTATCTGTTACTAATGATTTTAGAATCTTACTTTTTGTCACCAAATTTATTTAATATTAATATTATATTACGTTCAGTTTAATGTGAGAAGATGTTACGGTTTGAGGTAATAGTATGATTTTTTTTTGAGCGGTGACGTTCTTGTGTTACACCATCATACTCTCTAAATTGGAGAGTCCCATTATATTTATAGATAATCTCAATATTGTTAATTAATATCATTAAACTATTATTTTCATATTTCAAGTTAAAGGATAATGAATTATTTTCCAGTGAAAAACAAATGAATGCTGCTAAAAAAATAAACAAGAATAATGCCAAAAAAACAGAGAACAATAAATTGCTCACAATTAAAGTCATTGTGGCACGACTTCAAATAGAGTAACATGTTCCTTAAAAAGGTTTGGATAATTAAATAATGCAATCAAATATTAGATTTAAATTAGGATCTCAAGGTTTGATAAGTAAGATGTAATTAACAACTTAAACATGTAAATTTATAATAAGTTTTTAATAATATTCTACAAAGATTACATTGTTTTCTTTTGTTGTTTTTGTTTGTAAATTCTAAAAAAAACCTAATGCTCAAAAGATTATTTATATTTTCATTTAAAGTCCTTTATCTTTTGAAGATGACCGGTTCAGGGCCTTCCAAACAATTTTGGAAAGTGTAAATAATGTCCCATAAACTCACACTTGAAAAACTCTTTATACACTACTAGATGTTGAAGCAAATCATATAAAGGCATAACAATAAAGTTATATAAATATATCTTATTATGCACTTACACTAATTTTTATGTTACCCAGAATATTAATTACCTCATTTTTTATTTTATTCTGACATAAACTAAAACACGACACATACATAATTACTTTTGGATGTCATGTCTAATATTTTCTTAATTAGGTCATGTATGGGTTGACCGTTTTAATGAAATAGGGGACCTATCAACTCTTTAAATTTAGGATAAATAAAAAATTGAATATATATTTTATAATATTAACCTGGCAACCCATTTATAACCCGCTTAACTAATTTGCTTAGATTGTTATTCGCCAACATGCTTAATTCATTTACAAACCATCAACCAATTTACAACATGTTTGACTCGTTTATAAACGAGTTAAAGATCATGTTCGAGTTTGAGTTACCCTATTTTATGTTCTAGATTTGGGTTCATGTTTTCACACAAAGTAAATTATATTTCCAGTTTAACTCATCAATTCAAAAGGCGTGAACTCGTCAACACAACACGATTACGAAGTTTAACATAGATAGGATACAATCATGACCCAGCCCACTCCACCTACACGTGTTCAATGAATCGAATATTGAATTGCTCAAATCAAAATTTTCGAATATTGAAGTTAGATTTGAAATCGACTTGAATTCAAATTAGGTTCGAAACATTCGATCCGAATTCACATCCAATTTGAAATTTGATTTCATCCGAGTTCGTAATTCAAATTTGGGTTGATTCAAATATAACCAAAAATAATTTATTGTTATTATTGTTGTTGTTGTTATTATTCTATTTTCAAATGAATACAAACGTGATTTTTAATAAAAGAAATACAAGTCTATAAACCTAAAAAGCCATCAACATGTCATATGATCAAAACCGTAACAGCAACATATAAAATACAAATTTAAACTAGCCAAATGATAAAAATTCAAACTAAAATGGCAAGAGACAACATCCAACATTCAAGTGCCAACATCCAAATTATAAGCTTATAGCAAGTGACAAAATGTTATAAATATCAGAATTCGAATGAAATTGAATAGATTTCAAATTTGTGATTTTGATTCTAATCGAATCAAATTTCGAGTTTTTCAAACCCAATTCATATACCGAAAACCTAACTCCACCTTACCATTTTTCCATGAAATATTGACAATGTATTTGATAAAAAGTAAAGTTTAATGTTAAATTGTTTATACTCTCAAGTGCTTTCTGCCTAACATTATCCCTTTTTAATTCAGTTAAGTTACTTCCACTTCTGTAGAAGGTTCAAACTTTAAGGCTAAGTTAACCACATCCATCAAAATAAAAATATATTTATTTTATGATATGACCCATATCTTTAACTCTTTTCAAATTTTAAATATAAGCCTTTATTGACTATTATAACTATTTATTATTTATTACTATTACTAATATAATAATACTATAGTGTTATCTTTTAACTGGTGCCCACCATTCAAGTTTCAACTTGTAGAAAATAAATTGTAATAAATTTAAAAAAAGAAGTGGAGGTAGTAGAGGTACTTAGCTGTGTACCAAAAAAAGTAAATAAAGAAACAATTATTTGTACATTGAAAGAAGTTAATTACCTACCATGCTCACATAACTAAATCACGATGGATATTGAATGACGCTTTTATAGAACAAAACATATATACATCACATATTGAGTAATGTTCTGTCTTTTTAAAATTCATTTAAGTATCATTTCATAACTTAAGACCATGCATAACGGACTCCCGAGACGTCCACCCGTGGTGAAGCTTGACCGAGGGTTGAAAACGTATATACATAAAAATTTCTATACAAAAACTACAGAGCGAAAAGTTCGGGGGGTTGGCCGCCTCCACTGTGCTGCGCCCTTGACATCCACGTGGACGTAATGCAGGCATGAAGGGGGAGGGGTTCTATAGTATAAGGCTAAATGAGAAGAAGGAAAATTGAAAACTAATGATTGAAAGGGTATTAAGGATGTTATGATGTTGATGTAGTGAAAAATGCCGTTAGAAAGCATTAACAATTACAGATAATCTAAGTACGTCCAATCACACATACACGTTTGGTTCTTCAACTCTTATATAGTTATTTAATATTTGAATCTTAAAAAGTTAAGCTTTAGATAGGGTAATCCTGGTCTTAGTTGTAATTTGATATATAGTGGTTGGTGCCAACGTTGTTCAAACAAATATTTATTTGTGGATTGAAACAAACATGGGGATTTTATACTCATTTCCATCATAAGTTCTCGTATAAAACACGTTTTAATAAAAATAAAAAAAAAACAAAAACAAAAACCTATAATACAACAAAATAGATTGGCCCTACTAGTTTACTGACATTTCATAACGTTAAAATATCAACATTATGGTAAAACAAAAATCAAGTATATTTTTTAGATGTGCAATTTTGATTATAATAAAAGATTCCAATAGTAAGTATGAAAACCAAATTTCCAAACAGCTTGAGGCCATTTGTCATGATTTGAGGTCTTTTTCATAATTCGAATTTTGATTTTTTTAACTGAAATAAATAAAAGTAAATGTAAAAATAACAAATAATATATGTGTATATGATATTTGAATTTAGATACACTTTAGAGTTGAATCGATTTAAAAAATCATAAATTTAAATTTGTTTGGAAATTGAATTCAAATACTGGCCTGATTGAAATTCAAAGAGCAAAATAAAATAAATAGAATTATTCATTTCACTTCATATTTCAGTTTTTCTACTCTAATTTTTTTTACATCAGATAAACGGTAATAAGATGCGCCTTTACAGAATTAAAATATTGATAATGTTTTTGGAGAATGATGTTGAAATAATCACATCCATGCTTTGTAATAAAATATATTTTAAGTTGAATTCTATGCTTCAATGATTGTTTGAACAAATAAAAAAAAGTTCTAATCATCTCCATTAAATTCATATATTACACACAAAAAATAAAAATAAACAAAAAAAAAATCTAGAAAAAAAGACCATCATGCAAATTCTCAATTTGATGGAGAAGAAGCCAATGGAAGTACCTGTGAAGGTGTAGACATTTGATGATGAATCCCACCTTCACTTTTGGCCTTATCATTGGCATCTTGATTCTTTTTCAAACTTGCCCTTTTTTCTGCTTCTAATTGCATCAATCTTTTCAACAACTTCTCCTCAGCATCTCTCAAGAACTTGAATGTGGGGGGTGGTGAAGATCTAATCTTGTTAAAGTCAACCTCATGAGACTCATAATAACAATAATCAAACAATGGGTTCAAATAACCTTCTAAGTTAGAAGCTTGTGTGGCCTTCAAAGGTGAAGATGAAGAGTTTGGAGTTTCTGGTATGCAAAGAAGCTCACTCAAACTCATTCTTGACCCACCCTTTCTACTCTCTATCTCCAAATCCTCCTTTGTTTCCTCATTGATTGTGAATAGAAATCTTGGTGGCCCACATAAGTTATGTAGCCTCATGAGTTCAAGATCCAAACTTTCTTGTTCAAACCGCTTTGTTTGTACATCTTTTTCAATGGGTTCTTCTTCTTTTTCTTGACCCTCATCTTCATCTACACAAAGTTTCAAATCTTTTTCATGGGGTTTTGAGTTTCTTGAAGATAAAGGGTTCTTGAAACAAGAAGGATGAGTAGGGGTATAATTGGAAGAAGATGAATCTTGTTTTTCAATATCTTTATCATCTTCTCTTTTCTTTTTCCAATATAGAAGATAGTAAACCTCTGCAACAGAAGCTATGAGCACAAATCCAAAAAGAAGACTCAAACCAATTGCTAAAACACTAAAAGTTGCCATTTTTACCCTCCAAAAAGATGATGAAAAAAAAAAGTTTCTCAAGGTGTTTCTTTTTCACATTAAACTGAATTATATGAGCTAAACTCATATAAATTTTGATGGGATTTTGGATTTCATATACTAAAATTATGAAAATGAGAATCTTTTAAATTAGAAACTAGAAAGAGCCAAGGAAGGTGACCTTTCACCCAAAATTCACATGCTCAGAAAACAAGTGAAACCATAAAAGAAGCAGCTTTGTTGGATACCCTTTTTCAGAAGTAAAAGAATTGGTTAAAAAATAAACAAAAAAAGAAAAGATGATTATACAAAGATGAAGGTTGTATAGGTTTTTTTGCTTGTAAATTGGAATTAACTTGTGAAAGAGATATTGGAAAATATTTGAAGTGTGAGAGGAGAATAGAAGAAGAAGAAGAAGAGAAGGGATTTAATTATTTGAATTTAAAAAAGATTTGGCAAATGTCGGTGACAAGACAAAGCTCACATGGACCGCAAAAGTGTGTTGTAGTAGGAAAAGTAAATAAATTTGGAAACAAATATTTGCCAAAAATGAAATTTGGAAAATTGAATATTCGGACAAGAAAAGAGACAAAGAATATATTAATTTCAAATTTTGGATTGTCTGCAAATTTGGAAGTTGGCAAACGTTGGGAGGATGGTATATTTGTGCCCACCATGGTAGGGTAGTTATTTGTTTCTTTGCTAATAATTATGAAAAGGATTTGTAAATACAAATGACATAATGTTTATTGAAATGCTCAAACAAAAACATGTTTACATAATGTACCAAGAATTTCAATTTCTATGTGACTATTTTTAAGCATTCCATACCTATTAATTTATAAAATTTTGTTATCACTAGAATTCTATCTTTCTATTGATTCGTTTTTGCTTTTGTTTTTTCTTTCATTCTGATTTTCTAATTATTAATAAAATAAATATAGGTATGTTTTATTCCTAGTTTTTTTATATTATATTTCTAAACAATTCATGGTATCCTAAATAGGTAAGAAACAACAATTTATATATTGGAATTGATGTAATAATACACACATATCATATTACTCTTTTAATTACGTAGGTTTCTTAGTGTAGCGATCAAAACGAGTCAAATGCGTGTTGATGTTGTTTTTGGTCTTATTATGACTATGTTCTTTGGGTTTTCTTTTTCGGTTACTATATCGTATGCCGGTAACATACTGGTACTTAACGAACCAAACTGCACTAAAAAAGACCGAGTTCCCACTACATTTCTGCCGCAATACACGGGTTGAATTTTCTACGATAATGTTTTACGTCTTGGCCAAAATTTGGTGAGCTAACACCCCACAACACACGTGCGTAGTTCAACATTTTTACATCTATTTTATGTTTGGTTTAACGGTCCCACCATATCGAGCGAATTCTAAAACTCGTTAATATTAATACATGAATTGGTGTAGAGAATTTTATTGGGATGTGCCTTTTATTGTATAAAATTTGATTTTATATGATTAGTTGAAGAAACACTGCTGAACCGAGAGGTATCTGGAGATATCTAGTTACAGCCTAATATTTCTACATGAAAGGTTGTCCCTTATCGTTCTTCTGTGTGATCTCACTTCAAGCTAATCTGCAAAACTAGCAACGCCGTTAGTCTCGTCACGAGAGAAAGGGGGAGGGTTTTCTTCATGACCACACTCCGTCGTGAGAATAAGTATATGGTATTGTAAGGTAGTAGCAAGTGAGTAGTAAATTCGTATCTCGGTATAGATGATCCCTTACCAAGTGGTCCGATACTTATTTTATAGCCGAAGATAAGTAGGTTTGGGAGATGGGCTGATGGGCCTTGGGCCCGGCCCAGACACCATGATATCCGTTCGGTCCTTCTGCATCGATCATTAATGATCTCTGGTAGGAAGTGTGCTTTGTCGGATGTTGAATGGTTCCACGTGTAATGGCAGTTTTCCCTGGTGTCAGACCTGTCTTCAGCCGAAAGAATGTGTGACAGTCACGGGCGTGACTATGGTTGGTGCATAGTCTGGCCTTTGCATTACTGTCCATGTGACGCATTCTGACACAACCTGCCGAGCGACCATTGGGTCACAGCTCTGCCTCTTTGTACCCTTGTATTGGTCAACGCCTCTTTGCACTTTTCCATTCGCTTTCTGGCCAGCGCAGAGTTGTAGGGATTAAGTCCTTTTGTTCTCAAGACTATGAGTTCCTCTCATGTATGTCTTGTCCTTGTATAGGTTTTGTGACTTCGCGGCTAGAGGGTTGTTTGATCCGCGCAGGGTCAAGGAACCTGCGTTTGTAGGTCTAACTTGCGTTGCGCTGAGTGCGCAATGTTCATTGTGTGACCTATTGGTGTTGGTCTAACTTGCCGTTGCGCTGAGTGCGCAAGTTTCGTTGTGCGACCTGCTAGTGTCAATGTTGCAATACCGTTGCGCGTTGCACGCGAGGTTTGTTAGGCAACCTATTGGTTCCAAGAATGGCGCACCGTTGCGCATTGCGCACAAGGTTATTCTTGTTGTATGTTATTGTTGAGGGTATGATTTCTTACGTAGGCGCAAAGTTTTAGGACTATACCCCTCCATTAACAATATAAATTTAACGATTTATAATAGAATCTTTAGTTAAACATAAATGGTTAACTATATAACTTCATCATATCATATTTGGTTTTTTCATCATTAATACATTCACTTGCGTTGCCTTTTACACCAAATATAGAAGTGTCCGCGAGTCGTTACCAAACTGGATTGAGACCAAAGATGCATGTGTCATAAGTGTTTAGGTTGAACACTAAACTGATTTAGTCTTGGTCGGGAGTGGTTCGGACCGGCCTTTTGCCACTATAAATAATTATATGACATAAACCAGGGCTAGCACTTCAATTCAATAAACTTAAGGATATACCTAATTCTTATAGATGATCATCATTTTGTTTTATCAAATATAGAAAGACAATTAGGGTGAAACCAAGAAGTTTGCTAACGCTTTCCTTCATCGAATTTCGTTCGACTCTTTTTATAAAATCTTAGCTATATTAGTCTTGGTCGAGAGTTGTTTCGGATCCGACCGGCTTTTTGCCACTATAAATAATTATATGTCAGAAACTAGGGCTAGTACTTCAATTCGATAAACTTAATGATATACCTAATTCTTATAGATGATCTTCATTTTATTTTATAAAATATAGAAAGACAATCAGGGGTGAAACCAGAAGTTTGCTAACGCTTTCCTTCATCGAATTTTGTCCGACTCTTTTTATAAAATCTTAGCTAAAAAAATAATAATAATAATAATAATAATAATAATAATAACAACAACAACAATGATTTAAACATTGGTAGAGAATAACTTTATGTTGATTCTATGTTAACGTTTAACTTTCGAACCTAAAATCATTACCATAATATTTAATGAACAAAATAAAATATACTAGGTGGACACAACTATCACATCACATATGTGATATTTATAGTAGAGGCAAATAATGTCTATAACTAATTATAGTAGTAGTAACGTACCAATCCTAACACTTGTTTTACATATTTTTATGATCATGAGACCGTAAACAGGTAATTAATATTTCATTCACATTCATACATAAAATCGTACATACAAAAACATATGAAATAAACCGTTGGACCAAGCAACAAATGGAGTTGAATGCATGTAAGGGTGATAATGGATCGAATATGGAACGGTTTGGTGTTCTAAATCTCTTACCTGATTGTAAAATCCTATACATATTTGTCAAAGGGGTGTCAAACGGGTCGTACTCAGGGGTGATAGGCTCAACTGGAACCCGAAAATTTTACACAAACACAAACACGACTCGAACTCAAAAATCATGTCAGACATATTAACTCGAATATGACACGAATATTTTTGTGCGTTGACCAAAGCAAGACACGTTTAACCCGAATTTTTTTGTATATTTTTATTTTTAAATTGTGACTAGGTTTATCATCGTCGTCGCTTGCGGCGAACTTCTTTTGTTGTTTAGTTTGTGTTTACATGTGTTTTGAAAATGTAGATAACCGAAAGAAAATCAACCAAAAAAGTTGTATGGTAATAACATTGTTTGTGAGAAACCCATGGTCAGAGATGAGCAAATGGTACTGGGTATCGGTATCGAAAGATCTTAAGTACCAATTCGGTACCGACTTTGGCGTTACTGGTACCGGTTCGCTACCGGTTTTTACCTTCATATACCGGTACCGTAACGGTATTTTGGTACCAGTACTGATTCGGTATCGGTTTGACACCGAGCTCATCCCTACCACTGAAATCAACAAAAAAAGTTGTACGATACTGTTGTTGTTCGTACGGGACCCATGTTCTGGGATGAGCAAATAGTAACGGGTAACATTTATCCCAACCCTTGATAAAACAAATCATTAAAGTTAAGAAAAATAATAAATGAAATAATTATTATTAAATATTAAAATAATAAAAGTGTTCAAAATATATAATATATATATATTATATATATATATATATATATATATATGAGAAGGATCCGTTAAGAACCACCCTTTATTGCAATAACCGCGAGAACCAATGTGAACACAACCAAAAATACCTTAAAAAACACAAATTGTTTTTATATTATTTAAAAAATCGCTATATTTCGTCGTTAAAAAAACAAAAAAAATTCAAGTAACACTTATCCATGCATATGTGCATATATATCATTTCTTTGACAAATTTTGTAATACATTACCAATATTAGACAATTGCACTTTCATTTACACTACCATCCATAATACACTAATTTTTACATTAACAATGTTAGAAATGCACATGTACATCTATATGTATAAACATGATATAACCTGTTTTGATATACTATTTTGAATGCACTTTCCCTTTAATCTATCATACCATCCATATTACATTATGATTGCCTTCTACCATCCATAATATAATATCATTACCTCCTACCATACATAATACAATACCATTACAAAATTTCACTTTATTACATGTACATCAACATCCTTTATACAATCCAAACAACATATTACATCATAAAGTAACAAATATAACCAAAACATCAACCACTGGATATAACTAACCAAAAAACATGTATATGGGCCTACTTTATCATTCAAAATCACAAATTTTTTGTACCAAAATACGTTATATCATATGGTTATACATAATGATACACATGTGCATTTTTAATATTTGTAATGTAAAAAGTAGTGCATTACGGATGATAGTATGAAAGTGTACTATTTTTAATATATTACGGAATTTGTCAAAAAATGATACATGTAAACATGCGCATCGATAATTGTTACTCAATTTTTTTTTGTAACGAAATATAGCGATTTTAAAAAAAATATATATTAAAAGAAAAAAAGTTTGTGTGTTTTTATATTTTTTTAGGTATTTTTATTTGTTCACATTGGTTCTTGCGTTTCTCTCCAATAAGGTGATTCTCGCATATACCCTATGATATATATATATATATATATATATATATATATATATAATATAAAAGTACTATTCTTTAGGTTGGTTTATTAATATTTATCATCATCATCATTATTATTATTATTATATTATTATTATTATTATATAATATTACAACAGAAAAATACAAAACAAATACATTTTAGTTCCGAATCTTATTTTCATTTCTCTTTTAAGTTTTACGTAAACAATTTAAAAAAAACCCTCCAACCTGTTGGGTTAACACGAACCCCACTTATATATACTAAAACCAAACACGCAAATTTCGTGTTAAGTTATCTCATTTTCCTTCATGTCAGGCATTTTACACCCCCGCGCATCAAAGACATGTTATTCATTACTCGTGAAGTTAGAGGTTCCTAACAACTATGTAATATATCTATTTATGATTTTAGGCTATTAAAAATTACTGGTAGGATTTATCTATCATCCTCTTAATCCGGTTAGTCAATCCCTACGTACACGGACCCTTCAATCCAGTTCCATTTTGAGCGTCGGTTTCGCTTATCATGAACAGTTAAAATTGCTCCAACCCTAGCAGCAGCTATTAAAAATAATCAATGGTTTAAAATTCGGTTTTTATACCGTACCGGATTTGGCTAAAAAACAGTTTAACTAGGTGTATCGGTCGGTTCAACCGGGTGTACTTGACAGTTTAACCGGTTCTACGGGATGATTCAGATACAACCAGCCGGTTTAAACCGATTTTTAAAATATTAAAAATAATTTATTGTTTTAACTTTCATCACTTCGTACACATTATTACACCTTAATCAAATCATTATCTAACATTTGTATAATTAATATATTGGATAATGCTATATGTTCTTTTTTTAAGGAAAATTCCATTAAAAAACATAATTCAAAAATCGAGCGGTCACAAACAATTACATAATTACAAAATTACACCATTATGTTTACGAAACGTGTGTATATTTTAACTTATTTTTTAACCAAAGATACCCGATGCTAGAGATGGGCAAAATCGGGTATTATTATTACCCGGAACCGGTTCCAAACCGGAACCGGTTCTGCTTGGATGTCATTGGAACCGGGTATAGTGTGGAACCGGGTCCGGTTCCTACCCGGGTTCACAGCCAAGAATATGGAACCGTGTAGAACCGGGTACGGGTATTATGAAACCGGGTATGGTGTGGAACCGGGTATGGTGCGGAACCGGTTCCTGATAGTGTCAGAACCGGTTCCTGACAGTAAAAATCTGACTTTTACTGTTCAGAACCGGTTCTGAACAGTAAAAAACCTGACTTTTACTGTTCAGAACCGGTTCCTGACAGTAAAAGCTGACTTTTACTGTTCAGAACCGGTTCCTGATAAAATGTACCGGTGGAACCGGTTCCTGATAAAAAAATCATTTTTTTTTGTATATAAACCCCTTCCTACTTACCGGTTCCTGATAAATGTTATCGTTGGTGTTTTAATAAAGTTTGTGTAATGTTTCTTTCTATTGTGTTTGTTATGTTTGATTTTTATTATTAGTTACATTGATAAATAAAAATAGTAACAATAATCGATTAAAATTAAAAAACAAATTATTCGGTTACGATATATAAAAAAAATTAACCGGTTACAAAAAAAATAAAAAATTACTCAGAACCGGTTCTTGTAAGATTTTATTTCTTTGATCGTTTACTAGCGGCAGGTGCAACACTTTCCGACGAGTTTCTCTTAGGTACGGGTACCTCGGTACAATCGTCGTCCGAATCGTTAGTCTCCACTTCTTCGTCCTCCTCTTCGTCAACAATTTTATGCTCTAACTCAACTTCATCTTCTAGACTAGTTTTATGTTGAACACGATCAACAGCATCCAAATGGTCCTTTAAGCATATTGCCATCTCTAGCGATTCCGGAGTTAGTCTTGTTCTTCTAATTGACAAAACCCTGTCACTAAGAGAAAACACACTTTCCGAAGCTACCGTGGAAGCTTGGACCGTTAGTATATCACGAGCCATGGTGGCTAGAATCGGGTATTCGGATTCTTCCGATTTCCACCATGCCAAAACATCAAATTTCCTATACTCCTCGGTGGTCATAGTAAGCGAATACTGATTTTTTTTATATCTCCCAAGTTCACTTGTTGGTTCACTACCCCTTTGTTGTCTAGCGGTCTGGTCTCTAACGACATTCAACATGGTTATAAGTGGATCCCCGCTTGTTTCATCGTTAGAGGCCGTGGACCGAGACTCAAACAAATTTGTATGATTTTTTTCACCATATTTTTTTAAATAATGATCATAAAGTTTGGCCATACACTCATTGAATATTTTTTTTGTTTTTGCTTTTAAAGTTGGATCCTCCTCATGCATATCCAACTTGTCATAAATTTCATCAATTAAAGCTTCAACACCCGGTACGTTTAAAGCTGGATTTAAAGCAGTGGCATATAGAAAAACGGGTGGTAGTTCTAAAAAATATTTTTAAAATTTTTGAATCATTGGTCTCGTCATATTCCTTAACATGTCACTAGAATTTTCAAACTTTTTAAAATTAGTTGTTATCAAATACAATTGGTCCACAACTTTAGAACTAGTAGGATAATAAACACCGGAAATCAAAGTCGTTGTAGTTTTAAAACTTGTAAAAAAGTACTTAGGTTATTAATATTTTCCCAAGCCGTGTCGGGAAAGGGGACGACAAGGTACTCATCACTTAAAGTTGTATGAAAAGATTTTAAAGTGCCCATTTGCTTTATAGCCATTTCAAACATATGACAAGTTGAATTAGAACGAGTCGGTATATCCCAATTCGGTCCAATAATTTTTTGGTTGACATCTTTACAAAGTTTTTTATATTCTTGATATCTTTCTTTTCCACTTTTGAAAACATCTTGGAGCATAGCTCTAAATGCTACAATAAAATCCGATACAAATTGATCTTTTAAACCGGTTTGCACTACTAAGTTAATAATATGTGCAACACATCGTGTGTGAAAAAAAACACCATCAAGTATTGGTTTGTACTTCAACTTTAATTTTTCAATCGCCGTTGTGTTGTTTGAAGCGTTATCAAAGGATATTGAAAAAATTTTATCTTCTAAACCATATTTAATTATTGTGCCATTTATAATTTTATAAATATTTTCTCCCGTACGAGGAGAAGGAAACTCGTCAAACGCAATCGTACGCTTCATCATTTGCCATGTATCGGGATCAACCCAATGAGCGGTGACACATATGTACGATTCCGGTAAACCATGTGGAGCCGACCACACATCACTAGTTAGGTTTACACTAGTTTTTAAATTCTTAAAAAAAACAATTAAATCTTTTTTTGCATTTTCCCATAAACTTAAACAAAGACGTTTTAAAGTGCGACGACTTACATGTTTATAGCGAGGTTGTAGAGTCTCCCGAATAAGATTTGTAAGATCGGGTCGTCGAAGTGTCCAAACGGCAACGCTTTTTGTATCACCAACTTCGCCATCCGATCGCGAGCTAATTTTTGCTCATAACGAAAAATGGTACCATCTTTGGAAAGTGGAACTTGACCGGATGTCATTTCCTTTTAAACTTTGCAATACTTATTAATATGCTTCGTTAACGTTGAGTTTGATTCCTTGGCTAATAACGATCCACAATGTTTACATTGAGCTTTTTGCGAGCCGTCACTCATCTCGACCAACTCCCAATTGCTCCAAACTTCCTTACTGCGATTATGAGACAATGTTCCAACCACATATGGAACCGAATGTTCTTGAGGAACATTGTTGACGGATTGGGAATTTGCGTTTTTGGAACTCTTTGAGGCCATTTGTTGATTAGAATGTGAAAAAGAACAAGAAAGAAATGTAACAAGAAGAATAGATATGAGAAATTGTGTGCTAAACAATAGATTTCAAAAAAATATATATAGAATCGGTTCTAACGGTCAGGAACCGGTTCCAACGGTCAGGAACCGGTTCCAACGGTAACTTTTTTAACGGCTATAACCGGTTCCAACGGTAACATTTTTAACGGCTATAACCGGTTCCAACGGTAATATTATAACAGTCAGGAACCGGTTCCACGTAGGAACCGGGTAAATGGTAAAATTGTGGAACCGGGTTGGAACCAACGGGTATTTTGAATCCGGAACCGGTTCTACTTACTGTCGGGTAGGAACTGGAACCGGTTCCAGTTCGGTTCCACCGGTTCGGGTTCGGAACCGGTTTTTATGCCCATCTCTACCCGATGCTACATGTTCTCTATTTTGCTAAAATGTTGCATACATATAAAAAAAGTAATAAAAAAAGTCAAACCAAAACGCGCCGCAACAAATGCCATGAGCAAGTTTGAACTCTAGCCGTTGGAAAATTATTTTTATATACTATATAACAGTTACATGTTATCTGTTGTGGTGTATAACATAATTTTGTGGTTAGAAATAACTGTCTAGAACAATTGGTGCATTATGAATTTGTTGCTGTGTTACGACTAAAATAAATCTTACAGGGTGGGGGCGTTCCATGGTGGTCCGTGGTGGCTTGGTGATCACGCGTGAAACATCGTCGCCATCAAAGGTGATCACGCGTGGTGGTCAAAACACGTGCTCGTTATCACGTGTGAAGAAGAGAGGTGAACATTGGAAAGTGACCGTTGGCATTTTAAAATAAAAAAAATAAAAAAAATAAAAAACTTAAACACTAGATATAAACCATACATTTTAATCTTTTAACCCCACAAAAAATACCATCTACACTCTACATAAATGGAATTTCCAACCGATTCATTTCCGCTATACACTGATAGCTCTTCGTCTTTCGATGATAACACGGCTTGAATTTTTCGAGATGGCGTATAACCAACTTGAAGGTTTGAGCCGACCAAAGAAGAAAATTGTGGATCGTGATCGTATACATGCCAAGGAAGTGTTAATGAAAGATTATTTTGTGGAGAATCCGGTCTACAATTCCGAAATGTTTAGGGATCGGTTTCGTTTACAGAAAGATTTATATTTAAAGATTGTAGCAGACGTCGAAACAAGCGAAAAATGGTTTCAAGAAGGTTACGACGGGAGGGGCAAATAAAGTTTCACGCTGATACAAAAATGCACATCTGCCATTCGCCAACTAGCGACAGTTAACCCTCCCGATCAATTTGATGAATACTTAGCTATGTCGGCAAGAACTTCACGTGAATGTTTGCAATTCTTTTGTAACGCGATTATTAAATTGTATGGCAAAGAGTTTCTAAGTAAACCGAGGAGACACGACATCATGCGTGTGACAACCCGTAACTTCGAGGTAAAAAAAACCGTTTGTTTCGTCTTACAAATTAGTTATATTTTTGTCTAGATTATAGTGTGTCAATGAATATTAAATCCATATCGTATTGCCATATCCATAACGTGTTGAACCGTTTCGAACCATTTGAATCAAAGCATATCTCTCACTTATCGATTCAATCCACTAACATAACTCATGTGACAATAGTTATTTAAGTGTACCATATTAAAAATTTGTTGTTGCCTATCATTTATATTTTTTTTGTTGTACATAACAATTATAGATATTACAATACAATTTACCACCCAGCCCACATCCCACATATGCTTTAATTATAAACTGCCAAATCCCCTTGATGTTAGGGGATATCATCGGCCACCACCACAAAAATCTCAACTGCCCATTATTTGAACTTAGATTCAATTCAATAAATATACTGCATGTTTATTTATCACCTCCAACCCTAAACACAATAACTTTAGCCATCTTCTACACCCCCTTTCACGCACACTGTTGACAGAAGCCAAGTTTCAAGGCTCCACAAAAAAAATAAACTTCTCTAAGACTCCTTGGTGCACACTCTTGATCGGTAGGTATGTATTTATTGAGTTTGGTTTACAGTTCTTTCGGTTTATATTAGTCTCGGTCATAAATCTTTCGTTGATTGGCTGCATTTATATGTCCCATGTTGAGTGTTTATGTTATATACGGATACTTGTCATTATAGATGTTAAAAAAATTGTCTACGCATAACGTTTGGGTCGATTACGGGTTCGGTTGGTCATAAGGTTTACGTTTCTTTGCATGATTTTGACGTAAACATTGATGAGCTTGATAATATATTGGTTGCGTGTTATGGCTAGATTATAATAGTTGAAGCTTTGTCGAATACTTGGGTTATTAGAAATTCTCTTGTTGGGGGTTGCATCGATTCATGGGTTCGGGGATGTCTCTCGGGTGTTGTTGTGGGTTAAACCTGATAGTTAGTGATGAATTAGATGCTACATGGTCTTATTTATGATACAACCCTGCTGTAAATAAAGTATATAGGTCAATGGGTTCATAAATAAATCGTTTGTGGGGTTCGGGTGACTAAACAGGTTCTGTCCAGAATATTACAGCCGACTGTAATCGGATGTAACTGGGTTAAAATTTATCAAAAACTGATGTTTCTCAGGTCTATGATGAACTTCCAGGAAATACCTTTCAAATCCCACTGGAATGGCATTTTTTCGACGAAAAATGAATGTTTTATAATTTATTCCGTATTAAAGGTTCAGGCTGTGTTTTTCGCCAGAATTTGTAGCCCATTATGATTGTCATAACTCAATGTAGGAATTGAGTTATGATCTCAAATTTTTACTGTAGGAAGTTCCGGAAGGTTATGAAAATCTCCAATTGGAATTGTGTAAAAAGAATAAACGAATATTTTTAAATAATTTTTGGCGTAAACTGTCATCAGAAAGTAGTAGATGAGACCTAAGTGTAGAGAATGAATTTTAGTGATTTTTGTGAAAAGATTCAGGTTATGAAAAAAATATACAAGTATTCGGGAACTAGAAGGCACGTTGTGTTAAAATATCATAATTTTATGAGTTTGTTTAGTATTTTAAATAAATTCCGAAAAACTGCCTTAAAACCGACATTAAACTGCATTAAGCTAAAAGTATTTGTGAACGTGTTAAATATGATTGTATGTTGTTAGAAATGTTAACGGGTGACTATGAATGCATTATATGAATTAGGCGACACCTACTCTAACTTACTTAAACGTGTAATTCGTACGACAACGTGATTCGGTGATTATGTGTTAGACTACGTGTATGAATTCATAAATTGAACTAATTGAAACGGTAAACATATCAGGATAAAGTTGACTTTCCTGGGTACCTTTCAAGTTGAATACCGAGCAAACTAAGGTGAGTTCACAACTCTTTTCTAAAAGCATGTTTTCCCTGGTTTGGGACAACACTTTTTATGGTATCCCTGGTTTGGGCTACGCGGTGTGGACCACTGAAATATGCTATCCACTGGAGGTGGATAGTACACTTAGACTAAATTAAAACTCTATCATGAAAGTCCCTACATTTTACCGATTAAATTGCCGGGTGGGCATACGCGGGGTATTAGTTGATAGCGCTATTAGGTTTGACAAACCTCACACCATGCTGGAGGCCGGGCGTGAACTTCTAACCTTCACTCTTGCTTTAATGTTGATAGACATTATGGAGGGCACAAATGAAAACTTCAGCATTCGGTACACAGTTTAGTCATATGATGAGGGTTAGCTACCCGAGTCGTACTTAAATTAAAAACGTTGTAAACTTTACTTTTATGAAACTCAAATTTTGTGAATTCGCCAACTTTATTGTTGACACGTAGTTGCATGCTTTGCAGGTAAATAGGTACAGCTGTGGACGGACATTGCAATCGGCTTGAGTGGGTGGTTCGTTTAAACTTATTGTTTTGAACATCTATTCAACTGGTGGTTTTAGCTTCCTGTTGGGTTTTTAACTTTGTTTTTCGCTGCAACACAAACTGTCTTTTGAACAAATATAGACCTTATTGCTAATCATGTTGATAGTGATACTTTTATTATTTAGATGGTTGGTTCAACATGATTAGTGGTTAGATACTGGTCGGTCACACGCCTCGCGGTAAAACCCCGCATGTGAAATTTGAGGGTGTGAAAATGCGTATTTATGCCGCGCATGAGGCTAGATAGCATTTTCCAGGGATGCTGGTAGCAACGATTGTACACATATCGAATGGAGAAATTGTCCAAGAGAGTTGTTAGGGGCGTATGCTAGGGGTGACGCCAAAAGACCGACCATCATACTTAAAGTGGTGGCGTCGAATGATTTATGGTTTTGGCATTCATATATTTGGTGTGCCTGGTTCAAAACAATGACATCAATGTTTTGTACACATCGTCGTTATTTCAAAGCGTAACAGATGGTATCGCACCTTTCTGCCCATTTTTTTGTTAACGTAAGATATTACAGACGAGGCTATCTTCTTGTGGATGGTATCTACCCATTGTTTTTATGAAACCTCTTTCATTGCCTGTTGAGGTTATTGTTTGAACCAGGAACACCAAAGATATTGAGAGGGCTTTGGGTGTTTTAAACGGTAGATGGGGCATACTAAACCGACCGGTTTGTGCAATAAATAAAAAAAATCCATAGCATAGTATATGCATGTATCATATTGCAAAATATGCTAATAAAAGAATATGGACGTGCAATATCTCCAGATTGGGTGCCGGATCCTCCCACACAAGCTCTCGTTCCCGAAAATGTTCAACAAGACTTACACAATGAAGAACTTCACTTTCGGTTGAGATATCATTTAATTGAACTTGTGGGTTCTTTAGGTTTGGAATTTCCAGATTCGGACGAGCAGTTGGTTTTCAATATGTATCTTTTTATTTTTATATGTTTTTTTAAGTTGTAACCTAAAATATGTCTAGAAATATGTTTTTTATTTAAATGAAATTAATATTGTTAATTTATTATTTAAAAATAAAAAAAAATCCATTACTAGTGATGGGCACCCCCATTAAATCCATTACTAGTGATAGAACTAAGCTCGATAGGTGTGGTGAGTGATGAAAAGTGACGCATTCCACCCCCTTAAAAAAATCCACTTCAGATAAAAAACGAATTATATATAATAATCTCGTATATTCTAAAATTGTATCATAAGCTATTTGTAGGTATACCAATTATGTAAGTGAAGATTCACACCTGAATTGAATTTGTTGTTATTTTCTACTCATACTCATTATGTAAGCGAAGAAGTAAATACTAGTTAGTGTTACTAGTTATTGTATAAGCTCTGAATACTAACTTTAATATGATAATCTATGAGTGTTACATATGAGAATATTGTAACTCCCCGTATTTTCTATACTTTCCATATTTAGAAAATTGTATTTGCATTTCTATTTTTAAAACTTGTAATCGTGTAGTATTTGTGGTTCATTTACAATCTTGTAATCTGAGGCTTTGATCATAATGAAAATTCATTTATACATATACGTGTTATATACGTAATCAACATTTAAATATGTGTTTGTACGCAAAACTGAGAATTAAAATAAACTTTGGATATCTAAAAACAAGTTAAAATACAAGAAAATGGCACAAAAAAACCTAGTAACAAAGTGCAAGGACTTAAAGTGAGAAAATCCAAAAACTTTTCCACATCATTTCTCCACCAATCACCTTTCACCCTTTTTAAGCCAATTATATTTCACTCTTGTCCACCTGCTTTCTCATCCAATCACATTTCATCTTAATTAACTCTCAAATCCTAATCCCCACTTATAAATACAAGCATCTTCCACCTCCTAAACATTTTTCACACACCAAATCTTCTCTCAAACTCTCAAATTCTCTCAAGTATTCCAAGCAAGGAAGAAAATTCTAAGTGTTCTAAGTGAGTTTACACTCACTTTTCTTCATCTTTTTTCTTCATTTATTCTTTCAAACTACTTGGGCAACCTCTAGGAAGATTTCCACAAGTTTGCCATGGCAAACTAAGTTGGAAGCTCACCATATTTGAGGTCCAAAGTAGCACACAATTCTGCTCTAATTTATCTTTTTGTTTCTTTTATATAACGCTTAAAACTTAGTGTAATCTTGTACCCACCTTGCTCCCAACCAAGCTCATAGTTGTGGGTTTGTGTTGTGTTAGATTTCCACCAATAAATAAGCTTAAAACCTTCTTTAAATTCTGCCCATATATGTTATAAGTGATTGAAAACCATCCAAGTTTCAACCTTCCATGTTGAAAGGTTTGTGCATGAGTTATGTGTGATACTAACCGGATTATGGTTAGATTTTATGAACTTAGGTTATATTATCTTCGTTCTAAACTTCTCGCTTATGATTCTAATGGGGAAATTAGATCCCATGAAAACACACAAAAACTTAGTGTCCAAACGAGTATTTAGACGAGATATACTTTCGTATACATATACTTTATGACTTAAATCCGAATCCAATTCCCCACAACCCCATATACTCAAGAGCCTTGGTTTCCTCGTATTAAGTAACTTCGGTGCTCCATCTCCACAACTCATCAACTCTCGGTTTAATCGGAAGCTTTGCAAAACTGTGAGTATACTCGATCCCATTTATCGTTTTACACACTTTGGGTGCAACATGTATACTATATTACAAACTCACCTACTCACGATGAAATTTGTTTACATAAATACTCTATCCGTCAAAACATAATAGTTATATTCTTGTTATTACATGCTATACTCATTCTTGTGTTCTATATGCTCATTAACTTTGCAAGCATCCCTTAACAATTATAGCGCTATAGTTTAACACACCGCCCGCATTCTTGTGGTATTGTTAAGTAAACTATTTTACAACCTTGTATTTCGGTGACAATAGTATGCAGGATTGCGATACACTTTGATCTAACTTATAGCTAACACATGCTAGTATGATAAAGAACAATGTATATAGTTTACCATATTGGATATGAGACAACTTTTCAATTACTATTATGCTTGTATGAAACTTGTATACTCGCCAACTTTTGTTGATAATTATTTTAATACATGTTGCAGGAAATTAGTTGATGTTGATGAAGAACACTATTTAGATGGAATAGAAACACACCTAGATTTAAATTTATGTATTTCGTTTCATGTCATTTCATTATTTGCAACTTGTTGTACATTCACTTTCGAAACAATGTATTATCATTTTAGCATCAATGAAATTTTGATCTTACTAAATACTTGTCGCAAATTAGTGTTATAAAATCTCGAGCAATCTATTTCGTTCCACCCCGATGTTTCTGATATCGGTTGGGATGTGACAAATATGACTACTCAAATCTACAAAATATAACATCGTTAGCCTTGTCACAAGAAGAAAATCACTATGCGGGCATAAGGTGGTGTATCTAATTGTCACCAAAAAATATGTGTGTTTAAGAGAGAGAGGAAGATTTGTAAGAGAATAAATGACCTAATTTGTGTGGAGTTGCCTATATATAAACAAACAACTGTTAGTTGTCGTTATAATCATTATAACCGTATTGTTATCATTTTTAATCTGATTGCCAGTTACGTAAACTTGCACTCTACACAACTTGACATGTAGACGAATCATAACTACTAAACTCAAGACAATCCGAATATAGTGGGTTAAGTCATGACCAGGTTTAGTACCATATCCCTTCGTTATGAATTAATTTCATCATCAAATTCAAAATCGTAAGCCTTCGCTCAAGATTTTCTTATTATAGAAATGTGAACAAAATAAAGTAAAGATGGTTTTTTCAACAAAATCTGAGATACTTGAAATAAGCAACTTCCTTCTTTGGATGATAACCGCTATACGAGTATATGGCTCATCATTTTAGTTTTTTTTCATCAACTAATAATTTTAAATCTACACATATACCACTATATTGGATAGAAACGTCTTTATCATAAATCTTAATACGGTTAGACTATAAATCTTTTTTGTAGGGTTATTAGATTTTATCACATTTAACTATTGGCCATTGATCGCTACCACCCCAACTAACACTCTAACGCCCCCAACCTTAGATTTGGGTTACGATATCACTCCTCAGACTCTAACTGAGTTAAGTGTTTTTTGTTGGCGCGGCATTTTTATCTAACATAGCACCACCACCATTACCTCTTGCCTGCCACAACCACCCTCACCAAAACTCAAAATCTCGTCAGGAACTATAAAAACAACCAAAACCCAAAATCCACTACCGTCTCCGGCAGCATCTCCGCCATGACTAAATCCACTCTGTTGGTGAAACCACCGACGACTCTCCGCCATGACTAAATCCACTACCGTCTCCGGCAACATCTCCGCCGTATCTCACTCACCAGCACCATCTCTATCCTCTTCTCCAACCTTTCGACTTCTCTCTCACCTCACACTACCACAACAACAACCAGATCTGAACTTCCGTCATCTGAACTTCCACAGCAACAACCATATCTGATGTCGTTTGGTCATCATCATTCGACGACGACGCGTTTTAACTTCCGTCTGATGACCAGCTCCCTCCGTTTGACGAAAACCTATCGTAACTTCGTCGCAATCCGCTGCGCAGACGATTCCGCCGGTGACCGCACGACGTTCTTCGGAGCATTCTTCAGGTTATCACCAATCAGCGTCGGTGAAGGTTTCGGTTTGGTTGAAGAACAAAACCAGCAGTTACTTGGAGCGTTCTTAAGGTTATCACTAATGCGGTTTTAGCAGTAGGAGTGGTGGTGGGGTTTCTGGTGGTGGTGGTGGCTAGTGGTTGGTGGAGGCGATTGATGGAGGTGATGGCAGAGAGGGGGGGAGGGGGTTGGGGTTTTAAAGGGACATACCAGCCTTTAAGAGGGACCCTGATCCACGTATGAAAGGGTGCCATGTAATTACATCCACGTGGGATAGGGGTTGACACATAGGCACAAAACCTAACTTAGTTAGTTATCAGTTAATAGTGTGATGCTAGAACACATTAAATGTTAGGCGTCAAATTGTTAGTTGGGGGTGGCAGCGATCACTGGCCATTAGTTAGAGGTGAAATAAATCCAATAAACTTTTTTATATTACCCATCAATCCATCGTTTATCCAAAATAGAATTAAAAAGTGTATAAGTTTCACTATTTTGGTTTTGATATTATTTTTAGTGTATGTGTTTGTTAAGGGGCATACACAACCTAATTCAAGGGTGGGCGGGCGCATCCCATGAAAAAATATTTTTTAGTGTTATTTTCCGTTGGAAATCCTTACTGCACTCTTTGAAATTTTCAACCGTCTACTTAGAAAAAAATTATTTATGAACCACTTATTCACTTAATTATTTAACATAATCAAAGCCCAAACTGCAATAAATTTTATTACCCAAGCCCAAACCTAACCTAAAGACATTTGAACTAAATAAAATAACCCAAACCCATCCACCATTCCAATTCCAAATCCCGCCCCCAAAAAAACTCCCAGCGACTTAACGCTACTGCTCACGACCGGATGACTTTTTTTGCTGGAAAAACCAAAATTCCGGATGACTGACCCATATTACGCCAGAATTCCGATATAGAACCCGTATGGTTTCTTTCTTTCTTTAGTTTTTTATGTGATGATTAGGAGAAACTATAGATGTGTAAGGGTTTGATTTTTATATTTTTTGATTTTTTTTGTTGTTCTAGACTTATAGTTAAATGATTTTGTTGTTTTATTTATAGCTTTGTTTGTTTAAATGATCAGTTACAAGTAATCAACATTTAATATTAGGGCTTGAATGTTTGAAAATAAAATTGAAAATTATGGACTATGGTTGAACATAATTGTTTATTTTGTTTAAGTGTTTAGTGTTGTTTTATGAACTTATGAAGCAAATTATCTGTGCTAGGAACAATGAGTAAGAATGTAATAAACCTATGGCGTGTTTAGTATCTTTAGATGATGTTTTTGATATATTTCAAAAAAAAAGAAACATGTATGGAAAAATTTTAAATACGTTTGTAATTTGTAATAACGTTTGACGTGTTTTTGATGATTTTATATATTTTAGTTTGATGTTCTTTTGTCTTACATGATCCGACCCGACCCGGCCCGCTATGAACCGATTTTTTATATAGTTAGGTCATAAAATCTTTGAATATATTCCGCACCCCTAGGAAAAATTCGTAAGTGCTCCACTATGTTTGTGTCCGATGTTTAATCTTGATGAGGATTCTTTGAGTGATGTGACTTACTTTTTTAAGAAACTCAAATCTGTAAAATATATTAGAACTTGAAACGGTCAGATTTGGAATTGAAATTTTAGAGAAGATTTTGAATAGAATGAAACTAAAATGAATTGAAATTTGTTGCTTTGTTCTCGAGTTTTATGTGACAGTATCTTATTTTTTTTTATTTAAATCATGTCAAATTGGAGAGATTTAAAAGAAAAAGATTTTTAATACATAAAATCTTAACTTTTTTTTTAATTTCATTCGAATCCAATAACACGATAGTTAATTAAATATTTTTATTTTATTTTCTTTCTTTTCCCTTCTTAATTCGTTTTTTTTTTTTTTCTTTCATATATTAAACTCGGGAAAAGAGTTCTTAGTGTGAGGAAACTAAATTTAAAATTTTAACTTTATAGAATTTTTTTAATATTTATTAAAAGAACTCGATTTCATAACTCGTGTAGCACTATTTACTAATGTACATGAGTTGTAAAAAAATATATCACGGACATTTAATCTAGAGAACAAGCTTTTGATGGTCGAGTAAACGGTATAAACAATATCCACAATTTCTGATACAAGAAACGTAATTTTCATATGATCTTGTTTCAATTCAATCCCAACCATTTCATATTGGTTCTGATTTGCTCATGGCTTTATAGCCTAGTGGCATCTTGAGGGTAAAATAAGACTTTAGGACCAATAGGTCCTGGTTTGATACCCACAAGGGGTTTTTTTTTTCCATATTTATTGGGTTTTCTCTGAATTGGTGTATAAACATTATGCTTAGTGGAGATGGATATGATGAGGTGGTTCCGCTGATGGCACGATAATACTTCAGTGATCTGTCAGTAATCCATATTTGCCATTCAAAAGAAAATATTGGTTCGGATTGTTTTCATTCAAAATGGGTTTGGATCCAAACATGTTCGAGGTTTAATTTGATGTCGACTTTGTTTACCAAATTGAACCTGTTTAAAAAAACCCCGGTTCGTGAATCTCTAACAACAGAGAACAAAGTCCCCTGAAAAAATTTTAAAGATCGGCCCATCTTCGTTTTAAAGCCCAATCTGGGCATCATATCATGTGGGTTAATAATAATAATAATAATAATAATAATAATAATAATAATAATAATAATAATAATAATAATAATAATAATAATAATAATAATAACAAGTAGACTTAAATAAGAGTAAATAACGTGAATGGAATTTCTGGTTTGTGTTGTTTTTTCCCCTTATTTTTATAAATGTTTCTGAACCTTTTTTATTTAAAAAATGAAAATAATGATTTTTTCAAGGAGGAATATTACAAGTTTTGATTTTAATGTAAACTAGTGTTTTAACACGCGCTTTCCAGCGGGGTGAACGTATGTAGAGGAGTTGACACTTAGTTAATAGTCACGTACATAAAGCCTGTGACACTCACATAGTCAATAGTCAAGTATTTAAAGTAAAACGTACAAAGCTACAACTTGAATCTAAGGTAACATATAACTTTTACCCGAAATAAAATAAAAGTTAGTTTATTAAATTGACGTATATAGCAAAAAACTAAGCAATACAAAATTAATATGAAAACATTTTAATAAGATTCTTTAAATGATAAAAACATTAATTTAACAATATATAAAAAAAACTTACTAAAACTTAAGTTCATGTAATCATGTTAGACTGTTAGTTAAGTCCACATTAAATAATTTATGTTGGTTAAAAAGTTAAGTGACAAGTCCATATTTCAAGGCCCAATTACCACAATATTAATTATTAGCCCATCTAAAAGGATTTGTTGAGACTGACACGAAACAACACATGTCAAAAAAAATCAGAATGTGTGCTAATCCTAATTGTACTTATGCATGAAAGAACTTGTAGATCAACCACACTAAATTTTTGTGAGACAACCCCACTTTACCATTTATTTAATATATATACAATAAGTGAAGTAGGTTTAGCATATATCTATACATCGGTTGTCTGTATTTATACAACAAATCACACAAACAATCCTTATGCTATATGCTACGTGATAAAGTTTCTATGCGTTTTATAATGTCATGTTAGTGTCACACAATCGATATATAAACGAAAAGTTTTATTGTTAACTGTCATGCAGTGAAAGAAAGCTCTATTCAGTCATTAATTTTATTTTAGTTTCAATTGAATTAAATCATTTTTTAATTTTTAAATTAAAGAGTTAATTGACATTTACGTCCGTGTGTTTTGCCAACTTTTTCCATTTATGGCAAATTTCAAAATTGTACCATTTTCTTCCTTGGCATTTTCGAAACGTGGCAATTCAGTCCAAAAAAATTAACCCAGTTATAAAAAAGTCATAACTCAGTTGGCTCAGAGACGTAAATGCCACTTAAACTCTAGAGACGTAAATGACACTTAGCTCCTAAGTTTTTTGTTTTTTTAAATTATTATTATTGTTGTTTTTAAATGGCTAAACTCTTATGTTATTTTTTTGTTTTTTTTAACTTATTATCATTATTAAATGGCACTTAGCTCATAGATTTTTATTTATTTTTATTGTTCTAACTTACTATTATTATTAAATGGTACTTAACTCCAATATTTTATATTTTTTAATTCATTTTTTTTGTTATTATTGTTATATATTATTAAACACACAAGACTTTTTCACTATTCTCGCCTCTCTACATCACCTCCATCATAGCCATCGGCCACCGTCACCACCACCCACCACCCACCACCAGACAACCACAACAGTAAGAAAAAGAAATGTAAAAATTAATAAATCTAAGAGTTAAGTGTCATTTAATAATAATAATAAAAATAAACAATTACATTTTTGGTGCTTGTGGCTTCTGACAAGTGTCAATAAAGGATACTACTAGTTTTTTATTGCAAAATCAGGTATTAACGTTTTAATTTGTTATAGTGTTGAGTACTAAGCCCAACCCTTGTTAAAAGAAATTATGTCTCACTAAATGACTAAAATGCTCTTTAATAACTAGAGGATCTCTTTTATTAAATATATTTGATCATTGAGTCCATTACTGTAACTTATGAAAATTTTTTTGTCTGGAATGGAAGATTCATTTTTTTTCCTTCAAAATCGTTTGTTTTTGGCTGCTATGCTTATGTTTTTTCTATTACTTTATCCTCGGAAAGTAAAAGAATTGAAAAAGTACATTTGTTGTAGATTATAGTTATGGTATTTTCAGCCACAAGTGATAATACATTTTGGAAGCAAGAGTTTTCTTTTGTTGTCCAACTGTTTAGCAAGGAATTGGGAGAAGCTTTTGATTTTCACAAGCCTGAAAGTGTCGCAAAACTTCTTGTGTTTCTGAGTGTACACTCTATATATACACATACACATTGATGAACGCAAATTACAGTTACTAAATAATTAGGAACCGAAGTAACCATATTTTCCCTTTGAACATGGAGCAGATGACGAGGGCACGGTCATGATTCATGGAGGGGAATTATTTGTTGGGGGTGCGGATGAGTAGTTTAAGCATATTTTCAAAGGGTGCGGTCAGGTTTTTTGCCTAAAATTACACTAATTTTTTTCCAAAGGTGCGCCCGCTCACGTAGGATTGTACCTGGATCCGCCCTGATCGTTACTACCATGCATTCATACTTTCATTGTAGTTTTCTTTACATTGCTTGTGCAGGTGTCACTATTATTATTTTTGTTTTTGCTAGACAATCTTGCAGAGGCGGACCTACCTTAATAGCCCCTTAGCGCTCCGGCGGTAATGTAAATTTGGAAAAATTTGACGTTTTTTCGATTTCGTTACCTTTTTTTATAAAACGTTACCCCTACGAAATTTTCTAGATTCGCCACTGCAGTCTTGTAAAGCTTCCAAAAAACCTCTTGCACGTGATCTCGTTTCGGAAGTCTTTGCCAAGGTATTGATTTGGGTCAAAACGGTTTATTGTGGTATTAATTCGGCCAACCTTAGTTCACTAGTGTCCCAACAGTTTCTTCGGAATTGCGATGATTTTATCAGAGATAGATTGGTGAACGGGGAAAGCGACTGGTCTACTTGAGTTTTAAAAAGGTTTTGACAATTATATCAAAAGGCCATCGATCTTTAAGACAAGTATAAACCAATTTAAAAAAAAATTACTTAAAGTTTATAAGTTTCAATAATGCCCCCGTGATCAAATATAATTAATTAAAAAGATAGACTCTCTAGTTATTAAAGGACATTTTAGTCATTTTAGTGGGACTTAACAAAAATATTAACAAGGGTCGGTATTAGTACTCAACATTGTGACAAATTAAAACGTGAGTACCTGATTTTGCAACAAAAAAACTATTACTACCCGACATTGAAACCTGGTAGAAACCATAAGGACCAACGGTGTAATTTTTCTAATAATAAGAAGAGGAAGAAGAAGAAGTTTAAAAAAAATAAATAGAAACAATTTAGGAGTTAAGTGTCATTTACGTCCGTAGAGTTTAAGTGTTATTACGTCCATAAGCTAACTGAGTTATGAGTTCTTTTAACTGGGTTAATATTTTGACCTAAAATGACACGTTTCAAGAATGTTAGGGATGAAAATGATACAATTTTGATATTTGGTCTGGAATGGTAAAAGTGGACAAATCACAAGGACGCAAATGACACTTAACGCTAAATTAAAATTAAACAACAAATAAAATAAATATTTGGATAACTAAATTCAAACACGACATATTAAAACAAAATTATAAAAAAATTAGTATTTCTACCCGTCCTCTCCGTTATCGTTGTCATCGACACAGTTAAACCATGGATGTTCACCCAAATCAGCTCGAAGATTCAAATGTGTATCCATATCATGTATCTTCATTCGGATAGCTTTTTCTCGGCGTAGTTTAGTAGTGTGTTCGTCAATTGGAAGGTATCGTCAAAGTCGGCACAAAAAGGCTACGCCCGTGTCCTCCAAGATCATGTTATACAAGATAATACACACATACATTGTGTTTCACATTTTTCTCTTTTCAAATACATGTAAGGGTTGGGCATGATAGTCCATCGTTTCTTTAACACTCTGAATGCCCATCCGACATCTCTACTTGTCGACCCATGCTTCTTCTTATAATACACATGTTTGAAATCATTCGGGCACGAAAGAGTTTTCACCAACGTAGTCGACTCTGGATAAATACCATCGACAAGATAATACCCAAACCTGTACTCAACATCATTTGCATAAAATGATGAATTTGGTGCAACCCCGTCTATGACATCATCGAACATATCTGATGATTGTAAAACTGCAATATCATTGTTTGCACTAGCCATATCAAAGAATGCATGTCAAATCTACAGAGATCTTGATTGCTTGTGTCACACCCCGACCCGCAGCGGAATAAGAGTCGGGGCATAATTGGGTTATCACCAAAGCTCATGATGTTTACTAAAATGTTTCATATTTATTAAATTCAAATTACAACTCAAATGTTCAAATCAAATCCATACAATTACAAGGAAAATGAAGCTAAGTAAAACAATCGAAAGCTTAAGCTGATTTATTCTTCTAAGTCTTCCTATGTGTTTCTTGCCTCAACTGGATCACCTGTATCATGTGTAAAACGGGGGATATTTTGGGTCAACAAAAGTTGGCGAGTGAACCTTGATAAAACATTGTTATTAATTGCTTGTTGTATTTAATATTGAAAATTTGTGCAATAATCACATGTGAGCAAACATATATAAATAAACAATACACAAACCACATTGGATGAGTAAATGACATAAATGATGATGTATTTGAGATCAAGGCTCAATCAAACGGAGCCGATCGAATGACATGAATGATGATGATGTATGTGAGATCAAGGCTCAATCAAACGGAGCCGATCGAATGAGGCACCTGTACTCAACCCGTATCCCACGGGGAGCTGATGGGCCTAATGAAATGCATGTACTGAAAATGATAACTTAAATCTAAGCATAATTCACAAACAATTGATACATATTGGATACACATTTGATCACGGATATGATGGATGCACAAGTGTTTAAATATAATAAGGAATTAAACGACACATGATACACCCCAAAATGTGATTAAAACGGGGAATTTGGTAGAGATTCACTCACATTGGGTGCGTTCTTTTGATGACGTTGGATGCGCACGAGTTTTGGGATTTGATCGACGAGGAAAACTAACCTAACATAATAACGAAATGGTTCGGTAAATAACTGGATTTTATTTGAGGTTAATTCTTTTAATTCATAATCTTATTAGGATTTTTAGATTTATTTTTGTGAGTTTAAGGACATTTTCTAACTTTAAAAATATTATTTTTAAGTATTTTTAAATAATTTTATGATTAAATAAATAAATAAAAAAAATATATAAATGTTGACTTTTTGACTTTGACCGTTGACCGGTCGGATTCAGTTTATTCATGCGCTGAGTGAGGTTCGAACCCGAGACCTCTCATATACGTGCACGCAGCTCTACCAACTGAGCTACGTGTCTAACCCGAAATATTTCTGATTTTAATTATATTTATATACTATTTAGATTATTCAGAATTCTATTTAATTTAAAAAGGTTTTTAAAATCATTGAACCGGTGTGAGAGCCTGGACTCGAACCCGCGCCCATAGCCTTGTATTGCACACAGCCCGACCAACTGGGCTTGTGACTAACCCGAATGATATGCGATTTTAATTACATTTATATACTATCTGCGTCTTAATATATATCAGTATTAAAAATGGTTGGAAATTTGTAAGAATCGGGCAGCGTGTTAAGACTCGAACTCGGGACCATGATTTTAAATTTGCACACAGTCCACCACTGGACTGTGTGTGTAAACCGGTATAATATTCAGTTTTAATTAAACTTATACACATTTCGACTTCGTCTTCTTCATTTATATAGACACAGAACAAAGATGCCCGACTGTTTTTGTTTAATTCGATTATCGAAACTTATAATTGGTTGGAATGTATTAGATAATGAGATTAAAGAACAGAATTGTACCAAACAGTGCGTTTACTTCAGATGACCGGCAGTGTCACACCCCGACCCGCAGCGGAATAAGAGTCGGGGCATAATTGGGTTATCACCAAAGCTCATGACATTTACTATTATGTTTCATATTTAATAAAGTCAAAGTTACATTTTCAAATATCCAAACATGTTCATTCAATACAAAGGAAATAAACCAAACATAACAATCCCAACTCTAAAACGTTTTATTCTTCTAGTCCAAGTCCTATGTGTTCCTAGCTGCTGCTGGTTCACCTGTATCATGTGTAAAATGGGAGTTTTTTTGGGTCAACATAAGTTGGCGAGTGAACCTTATTAGATAAACATTTATTAAAAAATTAATTGTTAGTTTATCAATGAAAATTTGTGCATAATCATAGATGAGCAAATGTAAATAATCAAGCAATGGCAAAAAGCAGTCACAACTATAACATACAATAACACATGACAGCATACATGAACATACCAACATCATACTGTAAATAACATAAATGAAACTGTGCGATCAAGGCTCAATCAAACGGAGCCGATCGTATTGCATGTACTGAAAATGAAAATGTCTGTGCGATCAAGGCTCAATCAAACGGAGCCGATCGTATGTGGGCACGCCAGGTTCAACCGCATAATAAAATGGGGAACATGCTCAACGCTCATAATGTAATGGGGAGCGGCGGCCTATGAAATTGCATGTACTGAATAATAAATTGCATCCAATAATAACTACTTAACAGCAACAAACTGAATACACAAGTTCATGATATGATGTATGCACAATGGTTTAGTAATAATATATATATACAAAGACACACGATACACCCCAAAACGTGATTAAAACGGGGAATTTGTAAGATTCACTCACCTTGGGTGCGTTGGATTTGAGATGGTGATATGCGCACGAATTAGATGAGCGGAATAACGAGGATTACTAACCTAAATAATAACGGAAAAATATATTAAATGGGTGGATTTTATTAAGGATTTTAATGAAATTTTTAGATATATTTTTGTGAGTTTATGGCTATTTTCTATCTTTAAAAATGTTATTTTTAAGTATTTTTAATTGATTTTTAAATTAAATTAAATAAATAAAAATATAAAAAAATTTGTTTATTTAGCGTTGACCGTTGACCGGTTCGGTCAGCGAATTAATCTGCGCCGGGTGAGGCTCGAACCCGAGACCTCCCGTTCGCGTGCACGCAGCTCTACCAACTGAGCTACGTGTCTAACCCGAAATAATCTTGTTTTTAATTATATTTATACACTTATTCAATTTAACCGAATTTCCTTTATTTGCAAAAACATTTTAATTCAATCGGACCGGTGCTCGTGACGGGTTTCGAACACGCGACGTGTGGTTCATGTTGCACACAGTCCACCGCTGGACTGTGTGTCTAACCTGGTTATTATCTCGGTTTTTATTATACTTAACAACTAACTGGGTTATCCCGATTTAGTTTAAACAAAAAGGCCTTTTATTATACAAGGAGTGCGTATAGCAGGAATCGAACTCGGGACGTGCGTTTGTATTTTGCACACAGTCCACCGCTGGACTGTGTGTCTAACCCGTTTATAATTCCGATTTTAATTAACCTTATGTTATGTTGCGTCTTCATCTTCTTCGTTGATTTTACACAGACAAACATATTCCGACTGTTATGACCGATTTATGACTTATACGCTTTTCATACATTACAAGTAATTTAAAAGTAAAGAATGGAGAGAGTTTGGGGAAAAAGATGTACCGATTGAGGTTGTTCACAGAATTCCGGCGGAGGTTCGTCGGTACTGAAAGTGAACTCCGGCTGTTGGAACCAATTAACAGCTTTGTTCGATTATTTAAGAAGTTGAGTCACGTAAACAAGGTTTAACAGAAGTTTGGGAGATCATACCCGTTCACGGTGTGTTTCCGGCAGTTTCAGGAGTTTTCCGGCGAAGGTAGAATTTTCGACAAACGTTGACTAGGATCGATTCTGATGGTGGAGTTGTGTTAGTGACTGATTAATCACATGATTGAAACAGAAAGAGTCGGAGGAAATACCGTGTGGATGTGATTCCCGGTTTTCCGGCGACTTGCAGAATTTTTCCGGCGGTCTGATTCAAGCTTCTCCGGTGGACTGTAAGGTTGCGGAAATGCAATTGGGAGTCTTGCAGAGTGTTTTGAGTCGCAGGAAAGGTCTAGGATTGAAGTAATCCGAGAATTGAAGACTTTCGGTTATTAAACCGATCCACTTCCGAATTCAAGTTACACTCATGGCAGCATTGATTGGAATCGTCCGTTTATCGGTTATACTCGCTGAATCGCGAGTATCCAAATCGACTTTGGGTGATTGATAACCGGTTTCAGTTACAATGTGTAAAATCGATTGATTTACCTTAGTCCATAAAAACTATTTGTTTCCTAAACATGACAGATAACAAACAAGTGGCGGAGTGGTCTTGTGATTGGGTGATAAGTCGCTGAAGTGTCTTGGCTGACCCGGGTTCGAGTCCCGGCAGCTTCATAATTTTTTTATTTATTTTATTTTAACTTTTTATCAAATATAATTTTTATAGTTTAGTTTATTTATTAATTATGTATCGTTTTATCTCAAAATAATCATAAATATTTAATGTAACTTTTATAACTTGATACTTGATTACAAAACGGATCGGGTTTTGAAAACCCGATTTTTACAAATGTTACAGGCAGGAGTCGTCGGCTCTGATTTGTGACTCTCGGCTGAGTGAAATGTTTGACAGTTTAGTTTCTTGTGTTATGAAATTAAGTTACTGAGTAAGAGATTGCAAGAGTTTTTAGATGATTATACCGTTCGACAATGAGACTTTGATGTTTCAGTGGAATTCCGGCGAGTGTGAGATTTTTCCGGCAGCGTAGTATGGGACAGATTCTGGTTGAAGGATTGAAGTTAATACTTGTCTAATAATGGATTGAAAACAAAAGAGTCGAGAATTTTACCGATTTGAAGTGAGTCTCGGTTTTTCGGCGAAAGTCCGGCGACTGTAAAATTTCTCCGGCGAGTGCTAAAGCTTCGAGAGTTTGTGCGATTTTGAGCGAAAAGATTACCAGAGGTTTGGGTGGGTATTTATAGGGAAGAAACAGCATGTATTGAGTCCGAATTTGGTCTTGATTCGTGGTCAAAGTTTCTCCGGCGGTTACGACCGCAGCTGATTGATAGACGTCGATTATAACCGATGTCGAAGTCGGTTATAACGTTATAGTCAAAAGGAATAATGGCTGAACTCGCAGATTGCCGGATTTTCCGGTGAATGCGAGTTCTGCCACGCTGAAGTCCGGATTTTGATTTCGAGTTTTAATTTAAATATTATTTGTTTCAGTATTATAACAAAGAAGTCAAGTGGCGGAGTGGTAAGCTGGGTGTTTGTTGAAACGGCTGACCCGGGTTCGAAACCCGGCAGCCTCATTCATTTTTTTATTGTCTTATTTTTATTATTTATTAATTAGGGTTTAAAATTCTAACAATGTTTATTAATTATGTATTGATTAGAATTAAAATGAACAGTATAAACGCAACGAAAATTATAACTGACTATTCGATTAATAAACGAAGCGGGTTTTGGAAACCCGTTTTTCAACGGATGTTACAGCTTGTAGTATTAGGTTTGGATCATCATGGTCACCTGAATGGTGTTCACATTTCCAAGCAGTTGGATAAGTGCCCACGACCAATGCGTGCAGAAAAATGGCCCATAAAATTAGGTTTAAAAAATATATAAAAAAACTTAAAATATATGCATAATTATTTATTTTGTTACCTAACCCTTCTCTTAGCCCGCTCATTGTTATGACTATAATTTTTAATTGATAACCTATATTACTATATAAATCATCTCTTTGTCATCTATTGTAATTTCATAAAAAGATTTAATACATCTAACACAATATGTATAGAAAATTTTAATGCATGAAAATGAGTGCTTCTTATTTAACCCTTATTAATAGTATGTAAACCTTATTAATTTCACTCATTTATGTATGTAAACCTTTCACTTTAATTAATTTTTTTAAATTTAAAATAATATCAAATAATAAATAAATTAAGAGATGAAATATGATATATTAAAAATAAATCAATCAATCAATAATAATATTATAAGAAAACTTATATGAATTAAATTTGATTGTATAACTTTAGAGTGAATTTTTAAAAACGAGTAAACTGCCATTTTGGTCCCTGAGGTTGGGTAGTTTTGCCACTTTAGTCCAAATCTCAAACTTTTTGCATCTGGGTCCCTGTGGTTTTAGTTTTATTGTCATTTTTGTCCAAAAGTGATTTTTGTCTTCTAGATTCCTGCTATTTTGTCCTTTTTCTCAGGGGCAAAATGGTCATTTTAAGCATAGTTTGAGGTTTATTTATATATATAATATATATTAATGCTTAAAATGACCATTTTGCCCCGGAGGAAAAGGATAAAATAGTAGGATTTTAGAAGACAAATATCACTTTTTGACCAAAATATCAATAAAACTGAAACCATAGGGACCCAGATGCAAAAAGTTTGAGATTTGAACTAAAGTGGCAAAACTGCCCAAACCTCAGGGACCAAAATGGCAGTTTACTCTTTAAAAACAAATAAAATAGTTTAACTTGTAATTTACATATTAACATAAGAGAAAATGCTACAGATATGTAATTAACATTGTTAATTGTTCTAATTAAGTCATCCAAACTTTTTTTTTTGTTTTTTTTGAATAACTAAACTTCAATTTAGTGTTCTAATAGTGCGTAATTACCGGATCACTAGGTAACCATTTTTTTCTCTCATTTTTTTATTTTCTTTTAATGCTTATGGATACTATTTATAATACTTAAAATTATCCCCACCATGATTCTCTCTCTTTATCTATTTATCCCCCCACCCCACCCCCTCTTTCTCTCTCTCTCTTCATATGCACTGCCAGAAACCACCAGCCCCAAACCATCTCGCACTGCCGCCTACTGATCTGTCTCCTACATTCCTTTCTCTATCACGCCATTAAGCGTTATTTGATATCATAGCCTTTAATTCGCAGGTGTTTTTTTAAAGCCTGTAGACAAATCAAAAGGCGTAACTTTATTGAGAACAAAACGTGACTTGTTGTAAAATACTTTTTAATAAGAGATTAATATTTGAAATATTTGAAATATGGCTTGTAGTATCTCTTTCTAAAACTTTTAAGTGATTACTAAAAAGAAAAATTCAGCTTGAAAGTTAATTTAAAATAAATAGTGTTGTTTAAGAGCAAATATATTGAATCGCGATTGGAGAAGCTCACTTGAAAGTGGGTCAGTTATAAACCACTTGAAATTGAACTAACTATGGACATGGTGTCATCCTAGATTTTTCAAAAACTAATTATTTTAATCTAATCTAAACTTATATATTTAAAATATTGTACTTAATTTTGAAAAAACCGAAATAACATCACATAATAAACAAACAAATAATAATGATTATAATTATAACAAATTTATATGAATTAAGTTTGCTTTTATAACAGAGTGAAATTTATTTTAAAATAAACAATAGATTTTACCTATTAATATAAAAGTCTAACTGAAAAGAAATCAAATAAAGAGAGTTCAATTTGTATTTTAACTATTAATTAATATAAAAAGCGAAGTGAAAACATTCACCACGTGGTAATTTTATTTAAAAATAAAAAACTACACAAAGTGTGTACTACATTTTGATTTTTCTTATATAAAGTTTTTGATGAGAAGTGATTTAACAAAAGAAAAACGCCACACAACGTGTGTGTTAAGTTTTCATTGAAAAGTGTTTTTTATCTGTCGTTTTATTTTAAATTTGTTGAGAATCTTAAATCTCGCGTCACAAAGCGTGAATTCTCCCAGTAGTAAATCAATAATGTACAACACTTACCCTCCCCATTTGCCTTCCATTTTGCATTTGCCCTCAAACCACTTTCTTACACATTGCTTTTCATCTATGACTAGAGGTGCCAAAGGGCTTTTGCCCCGACGCTATACCGATGTGTACAATGATGCCCCTTATCAAAAAGTCGAGGGTTCAAGTCTGACAATAGATACTTATGTGAAATTTGGAGTAGATTAGGTTATTGTAACAAAGAAAACAAATTATGATATTAGGTTGCTACGGTCTCCACTACCACCATCACTTTGTGTGTTATTGACTTCACTTTAGAGGGGCGAAAGGTTGACTAGTTGTAGGTTAAACCGCTAAATGGATGGTGGTGTTGTTTGAAGATGTCTTGGAAGTGAAGACAACAAAGTCGAGAGAGAAGTAAAAGAGGATAATGAGGGTGGTATGGTTAAGAGAGGCATTTGGTGATATGGTTCAGGACGGTCGTGGTAGGTGGTGGCTAATGGCCGGAGGAAAAACCATGGCGAGGAGAGAGATAAATGTTAAACTTAAAAGACCAAACTAACAATTTCATGTTAACCACGTGCATTTTCATGTAACATAGTGTTAACATAATTGTGGTCAAAATTTGAGAGTTACATACATTCCCATCACTTGCTATGTAACTCACTAAGAAGGTTACTTTGGTCAATCACAATACGTACACTCTTTAACCTAGGGCTCTAGGCTTCCCATTCCACATTGTTTTCTTTGTGGCATGAAATCCTACACTTTGCTTTCCTTTTTTATCCATATGATCACATACTATACTGTTTACTTAAAAGAGTAGTTGTTCACTCATATATTGTTTATTCTTTAAAACATTAAACACTTAAGTCTATGTGTTATGCACCCACATGGAAATTTTGTATCGACTCTACATGGAGTCCACAAACACTCCACACCCACGTCCGTCAAATCACTCACAGCAAGCCCACTCACGCCTCACTCGAAGTGTTTCACCACCTACTTAGGTTGCGATATAAGAAACATAAAATCATAACACACAACTTAACCTAAAAGTATCATCTTTGTTAATACTTAATATGTCTTCTTCTTACATCTTTTTGTATTTTCATAGTTTTTAAAAGTCAAATAACAGTTTTACTTGTTTATAACAACTTCAGGATAATAATATGGAGATTGCGTACACCATGAGAACCACAAGACCTGCAAGGCCCATGAGAGGTGGGCCAGAGTAGCAGGCATCCGCATACTGTTACACCCCTTTTCATCTCCCTTTTACCTTTCCTAGACCAAAAAAAAAAGTTTACTAATTAGTGATATCCCATAATCTTAATTTCAGTATATGCACCGTATAACGTTACGACATATATAAAATAAACTGACATGACAAATATTTCACCATATAATGTTATACGCTTGTATAAATAAGAAAATATTATGTCGTATAGCATTCTATACGAGTCGTATAACATTATATGAGATTTGAGCCGTATAATATTATATATGGGTTGTATAATTTTATACGGTCGTATACATGGACAAAAAAAACATTCTCTAATATTTTTTTACAAGAATCAGTTATACGGCCTCTATAACCATATACAGGTTGTATACTTGTAGAGATGTGAAAATAAGATTCTTACGATACGAGAAAAAGTGGGAGCGAAAATAAATTAATATTCAAAATATGTGCATATCAGTACACTCTCCAGACTCCACGCCTATATATACAACCACTATCTCTACACACCACCACAACCACCGTACAACCACCATGGCTCTCTCTCTCTCCTCCCTCACCCTCTCTCTTCTCCTCCTCCTCCCAGTCTCCTCCGCCTCCATGATCCTTACCATCGTAAACAACTGCCGCTACCCCATCTGGCCCGCCATCCAACCCAACTCCGGCCACCCGGTTCTCGAACGCGGCGGCTTCGCCCTCAACCCTCTCACCCACCGCTCCTTCCCCGCCCCCACCACCCACTGGTCCGGCCGCATCTGGGCCCGAACTGGCTGCAAACACATCAACAACCGGTTCACTTGCGCGACCGGCGACTGCGGCAACAAACTCGAATGCAACGGCCTCGGCGGCGCTGCCCCGGCAACCTTAGCCCAGTTCAGCCTCCACCACAGCCACCTCGACCAATCCTCGTACGCCGTCAGCCTCGTCGACGGGTTCAACATTCCAATGACGGTCACCCCTCACGAGGGCAAAGGCACGTGCCCCGTGGTCGGATGTAAAGAGGATCTGCTTGCCACGTGCCCATGGTCGTTGCAGAAACACGCAGATGGGCGCGTGGTCGCGTGTAAGAGTGGGTGTGAGGCGTTTAACACTGATGAGTTTTGTTGCAGAGGGCATTTTAACAACGCGCAGACGTGTAAACCGTCGAAATGGTCTGGTTTTTTTAAGAGCGCGTGTCCTGCGACGTTTACCTACGCGCATGATAGTCCCTCGTTGATGCATGAGTGTATGTCGCCACGTGAGCTGAAAGTGATATTCTGTCACTAATTACTTTAAGTGACGAGAGTGTTTAGGAGATCGGGAATAAAAGATTAGTTTAGTTTAGTTTAGTTGATTTTTGTGTGGTTTGATGTAAGGTGTGGTCGGTGTTATGTGTTTGTAATTGTATCATTTTATGGAATCTTAGTATGTGGTGTATCACTCAGTACTTCTTCTCTGGTTAATATAATATAATAACAGGATAATATTAATATTTAATATATAATAAAGTTTCTAAGATAATTAAATTAAATGATAATGTCTTGTAAATCTGAATGTTGGGACCAAAAGCACAAATTTCATCTAGCTATACGGTTAAGATTGATAACCATATACGGTATCCTACATGTACAATATTTATCGTGACCCCAGGGGTGGACATACCTTAGGCGCAGGGGTAGCCTTCGCTACCCCTTACGCTCCGGCGGTAGTGTAAATTTCGAAATTTTGACTTTTTTGACGTTTTTTCGATTTCGTTACCTTTTTTTTATAAAACGTTCCCCCTACGAATATTTTTTAGATCCGGCACGGCGTGACCTTATGGTTAACGAGGGGTTGTAGAAGCTTTGGTTAGTGGGCTCACATGTTTGGTACAAGGGTCAAGTACTCCTTAAAGAAGTTAGTGTTATCATCCAGCATTAGACACTCGTTCCTTTTGTCGTGTGAGATTATGTGTTGTGGGTGTGATTTGGGGCGTGCTTCAATGCCACGTCTGACTGTTTGGCGTGGAACATCGCCCTGCATTTTCGTGGCGGCGGGTTGTTTAATGTTGAGGCTTTGAGCCTTTTCTTTTCAATCAATCTATGAGCTTCACTTGTTTCTTTTGAGTAATATGCTAAAATCATCGTTGACGTTTAGTTTTTCTTTATTTTTCCACCCTGAAAAGTAGACGAACATATAAAACTCTCATGGGTATGGATAGAGTGTGTATTTTTTCAAAACTTTTTACTTTCACAATTTTCATGCAGGACCATACTTTTCCTCCTATATATTTTGCTTTAATATTTTGAATACTAATTTAAACATTTTTTTTATTTTTTTCGTTCATAGCATAAGTTTATTGAATAGAATATGCTATATTTTATTTTGTGCATGTGTAGTAAAGTGGAAAGAAAAAACTCGAAAAGAACAAAAGAGCACAATAATCGAAAACGTTTGTCTGTAACCGGTCCCGCCTGTTGTTTTGATTTTGATCATGACCCACAAAAAAGGAGTTGTTGCAGATCGGTGGGTACCGTGGTCACACGATGGTCTCACGTGTCAAGTTTTATCTTTCATCTTAACTTTTAAATTCATAATATTTTATCTTTTAGGATACTACCGGCTGAGAAATGGTGCATTTTAATTGTCAAAATTTAATGGTTTCATATTTTACGTGGTTTAATCTTTTAAATTTAAATTAAAAAAATAATTCCTTTTTATTTTATAGCTTGTCGACTACATGAACATATTTCTTGTTGTTATTAATGTAAAATAATTTTAATTGAATAAATAACATCAATTTTGATAATGAGTATAATACAAATTTGATTTTAGAAACAAATATGTGAAGATAAATAATCAGATGCTAATTCATTATAATGTTTTTTTGAACGGTAAGTAACGACGTTTCAACCATCGTGACACCGGGCGCTGTGGTCAAGGTCGACTACTCGACGCCGCCAGCCCATTGGTTTCTTCCAGATGCGCGGAAACCCGACCTCCACCCTCCTGAAGGCACGATAGTGGAATAATCGGTAAAACCTCGCCTCTTATCCAAGACAAACCGGCGCCACCCGTATTCGCCCTTCACCTGGATGCCACAGAAAATAATGGAGAAAGTAGGAGTCGAACCTGAATCACAAAAAAGGATCAAATTTTTTTCCAACCACTTCACCACCATCTCATTGGCAATTCATTAGGGTGAAGGGGCACTCCCCATTTGGGAGTGGTAAACTATTTTTACCCAATAATATCATGTCATGTCAACTCATCACTCCACTCCCCATTTTGCACTCAATCACTAGGGTGCTCAAACACTTGGGGTGTTTGATTTTTTTTATATTTTTTTTAATTTCTAGAAAATATGCATCAATAACTAAACATATTTTAAACAAAACATTAAAATACAAAAATACATTTTAAAACTAAAACTAATTAAACTAATCGTCGTCGGAATCCACCAAAAGGTGGGGTAAATCTTGTTCTCCAAGATGCTCCATAAAATCATATTTTAGTCTATAATGTGTGTCTTCATCAATGAACTCGTTATAAATAGTTTCATCCGGGCTCAACTGGAGGATCACGAATACGTATCGGTGCAATCGTCTTTCCGTCGTCTTTCAGAATCATGTTATGCATAATAATGCACGCATATAGACATTCCTAATCTTTTTTACAGTCATAGCACGCATTGGTCGATTTAGTACACCCCATTTTGCCTCTAGAACACCAAAAGCCCATTCCACGTCTTTTCTTGCCGCCTCGTGTTGCCTCTTGAACTTCTTTTCTTTCACAAACAGGAAAGGATTTCACAAACACAACCACGTAGGGTAGATTCCATCGGTAAGATAGTATCCACGCTTGTACAAGTAGTTGTTCACGTCAAATGGGCATTTCGTGCAGTTCCATTCCGTTGAGTAAGGAATAACGGAGATTGATAGAGCACGTTGATATCGTTTTGTGAACCTGGTGGACCACAAAAAGCATGCCAAATCCACAAATCTTGAGAGGCCACCGCGTCGAGCATAGTTGTCGGGTACCTGTGATCCCCCCTCATATATTGGTCACGCAACTCTGTTGGACACTATTCTCCAAACAAAATATGTACAATCAAGACTACCAAACATCCCTGGAAGGTGATGTATATCCGCATGAGCTGATACAAGAGCGCGACGTCGTGGCTTGTTGGTCTACGTAAGTACTCGGAAACGTATATTTTACATACGTTTCGCAAAAATAATCTAGACACTCTCCCGGAAGTCCTTTCGGCCATATTTAAATATTCTCGTACTCGTCTGGAGGGTTACCGGTTGCAAGTTGCTTAATCGCCGATGTAACTTTCTGCAATGGTGTAAACTCTTTTTATTTCTCCCCTCCAGGCCTTCTTGAAACCACGAGTTATTCGCTTGCACGTCGCTAACAATTTTTAAAAACAACCTTTTGGACATACGAAACCTATGACGAAAAACACTTCGTTGAATTTTGGCTCCTCGGCAAAATAATCTAACACAAGGGTTTTGTGGCCTTTCTCTCGATCTCGACGGACAAGTTTCTTTTTTCTAGAAGTACCGGTGTCTGTCAGCCGGCGGTTTCCGTAATCAGATTTTGGAAAAAAACTAAACTACCTCGCTTAAGAAGAATCGTCGTTTTCACTTATATCAAATGGAATGAATAGCGGGGGTATGTCATCCGCCATTAACGGGGTTAATTTTTTGGAATATACAAGAAAGGATTTTGTGGAATATAGGTGAAAATTGGTGTTGGAGATTAGTGAAATATAGGTGAAAATTGGTGTTGGAGATGAGTAAATATGTGGGTTTTAAATAATAAAGAATTTTTTTTAAACGGTCAAGTGCAAGTAACGGTCAAGTCCAAGTCTCAACGTTCGAATTCAACGCAGTGACTACTAGCTGATTTGGGGAATCACCAAGACCCGGGAAGGGGGTGACGACGGTGTTCCTGCTTGGGGACCACACTCAAACACCACCTTCCCAATTACACCCCGACCACCCTTATAATGTGTTTATTAAAATTTAACTGAAAAATATTGTTGGATAATGATTATGTTCTTTATTTAAAGTTATAAAACGAATAGTAGGATTGCATTTAATAAAGGTAATTTTTTTACTCTCAATTTAACTGCGTTCTTTATTATTAAACATTTGTAGCTTAATAGACATCATAGTCTAGTAGGCATCATTATGGTAGAAGCAGTGACGAACTCAGATTTTTTTTCTATTGGGCCCCTTTCTTCAGTATTCAGATATTTCACAGCTATACCAGTAGAATTTTTAGATCGGTCGTCGTTCGGATCGAACCGAGAAGAATAACATATACAATACAATATCATAACAAAGATATATAATTGTTGCTCGATTAGGAAACTCAAAATAGAAGTACGATTCCATTTAAAATGAAAAACAAAAATGGTAATCTGGCTACTGATGCTGCCCTAACTTTATAATTTGGATTTAAAAAAAAACAAAAACACAGCCTTGCAAGAGTCAAACCTGCACTCTCTTGGTAATATACACAGGAAAATACCATTACACCATCCTTCAACTTGATATTACAGGCCCATCTTATTATTTTACGGGTTCCTTTAGAAAACTAATCTCTCGGCTCTATTACATTTTTAAAAAACATTGAGGTCCTTGGGACCGCGACCCATTCTATGTGGGTCCGCCCATGGTTGAAAGCGTATCACGTACTTCTCACGAGGTTGAGCGTTTTAGTCCCCATACTAGACAAACAATACAGATTTAGACTTAACTAAGATCAACGGGTTAGAAAATTGGCGTTTAATTTTAATTACACCTAATAAATTTATCAAGAAATGCTAGCTATTAATGATGTCTACAACTTGTGGAGTATAACAAATTAAGGCCGGTAGGTGTGAAGGAGGGTAGTCATTGATAATGACCCGTCATGTTGTCATCGGGTGTGAGAGATGAGCTACAAGGGATGAGCCAAGGGTGTGGTAATGAGCCCCTTTATATATACATATATGTATGTAATGTATATGTGTGTTGATAAGGAAGAGAGGGATGTCGCAAGTGGCTTCGGAAGGACGAAGGGACGATGGCGACAGCCCCAAGGGGGCGGTGTAACCCAATGATGAACCCCACACCCACCAGCCTAACAACATTATTACAGGCAAGTTGGAAGATTTAAGAGATTGGAATGATGTATCAAGAAATGCATTTTTAAGATTTGGTTTGTTAAGACACTAAATTAAGAAACCCTGCCTTCGTAGAAATCGCATGTGACCGAGTTATGACACCTGGCCCACACAAAAGTCGCCTATCAAATCTTTAGTCGTGAGATTCTAAATCTATATTCCTTTCACCTTTATTAAATTTTATGCCTAACAATATTTTCATGCAACTATGTGTTTTCCACCGCTTTATATCACAAGATATTCGACATGAAAAGAGGTTAGGTTAGATCTTTTATATATTTTATATGTAGGGATAATCTTAATTTAGAAGGAAGGGTTATTTAAGAAACACCAAACTAATTGGGCGATTAGCTTGTGGTTAGTGTCTAGTCTAAATAAGGTTAATCTTCTTCTGAACTTGATGAACCGCTACGCCAATCCTGCAAAACAATAAACAGACGTGAAACTCGTTACAAGGAGGAGAATAGGGTGGTTATCCTTGTAATCACCCTCTGGCGATGATAATAATAACTTGATTTGAGAATAATGTGTGTGTATTAAGTGAGAGAGCAAAAGAGCGATCCTTAACCTGGAGGTGAAGTTCTCTATTTATAGCCGGGTGAATTGTGAAGGAAATGAGTTGATGGGCCTTGGGCCCGAGACCAACAACAAGGAATATCCATATTGTCTCCCCTGTCACGACCGTTAGTGATTCCAAGCGAGGCGGTAGTTGGCGCACACTGAATGGATCCACGTGTCCTGACGGTTGTCCTTATTGTCTGGTCTTTTATTAGCAATTAAGAGGAGATCATGGTGCAGTGGTGGGCAAGCTAATTGGTGCGCGTATATTGCCTTGTGTACTTCTTGTCTCATGCCCGATTGTTCATCGTGCAGCATGATACAATACAGCTTGTTGAGCGTCTATTGGGCCCACTGCTCTGCCACTCGTACTTTCTATACTTGTCTGATGGGCCATGCACTTCTTGTCCCCGCGCGACTTGGGTACACCCGTGTAGTTGCGCAAGGTCAAGGAAGCTAGGTCTTTTGCCAAAGGAACTAAGTGTCAAAATTGATTTCATCTTCTTCCTGACCACGGGCGCGACTTGGGACATACCCTTTCAATCGGCGCGAGGTCAGGAAAGTCATCACTTTGGTTCACTCTAGGTATGATCTCGTGCGCGGCCTGAGTTTAACTCATATGTCCAGGGCAATATTTGAGACCATACCCCTTCAGTTATAATTAAACAATAAAGTTGGAAAGGTTATTTGTTAAAGTATCCTCACCTACGAGTAGTTTTTTATAATTTTTCTAAATAAATAACTTAACTGTAGGACATGTCAAATCTGCTTGTATCTAATCAATAGTTGACTACTTAAATGTAGGACAGGTCAAATCTGCCTGCGCCGCAACCTCAACCCTTATGTCGCACACTACGACCATGATCACGCCATCACCCTATCGCCACTGGTTGTTAGAAAAATAAAAGGGGTGAATCAGTTTCCTTTCTAACATGTCCCGTTTCAATTAAAAAAAAGTCTATTATGATGCGAACTAATATCACAAACCAAGTTAATACTTATATGATTATATGTTATGAGAAGAGTGAAAAGTGAAGAAAAAAGGTTATAATGTTATGGGAAGAGTGAAAAGTGACGAAAAACAAAGGTAAAGAAAAGGTGTTAGCCACACTATGCGAGGTTGAAAGGTGAAGAAACAATGTCACTAACGAGGTATGACCCGTTTAGATAACCCGAACCAGTTAAACTCCTTTTTAGTGAATGAATAACCCACATGTTATTCTAGAATTTCTATTCCAAAAAGGATAGACATCAATAATTAATCGAATCTCCACAAGTTTAGAAACTCTGCATGATCTTCTATTTCGGGTACAATTCCAAAGAATATACAATTCTTATAAGGAAACACCCTAACCACCAATCACTATAAATACAGAGGTCAAACCGAAGATAAATCTATATACTCTCACGTATATTTTCTCACTCTAAAATTATCTCATCACACCGAATACTATTCTCACGTCGAAGAATGGTCACAGGGATAACCTTATTTCTGTGACGAGTATTAACGGTGTTCTATTTTATAGGCAACAACTCAGATTATCGTCGTGAAAATTAGTCCAAGGAGATCGACCCCAGGTAAATGTTACTTCGGTTGACAAAAATAAATAAACACAAAAGTGAAGAATGGCATGTAGTAACATAGTGAAGGATGTCATGTTACTGCCACGTAGTATGTTTGAGTAGTTTTACTTTTTATACACGAGTTGCATCATGATCATGCAAGATGTGAAGAATGGCATGTAATAACATGGTGGGTTAGTTTTGATATATTCTCATTAATTTTTTTTTCTAGGTTTTGAGTAATTTTACCTTTTATACATGAGTTTGATCATGATCATGCAAAATATGATAGTAAACTTCTTAAATTTTTTAATACATTTTATGGTGATTTTAAAGGTTGGTGATTGGCTCATTAAAGAAAAATAATAAACATGCTTCTTTGATGCGTGAATATATTTATATTTTATATAAGTTTACCACGTCTTTCTTAGATATACAAGTCACTTTAAAGGAAGAAAATAGAAACAACACATTTATACATATACGAATATATTTAACACAACACCACCAAACAACAAAGTGCAAACGCAAATCCTTCAACGCGATTTAACGTGACTTCCCATCCTAACGACGATTCCGTCGATATCACGTACATACCCTACCTTCTGCCCCCACTCTTTCTCCTCCGGCTTGCACACCGCCTCCGCCCCGTTCTCCACCGCCCTCTGCGAATCCGACAAACAATATTTAGCCATATATTAACGACTACCTAATAACGTTTAGGAATCGAAAACGACCGTTAGCCAATCAAATACCTTGTATGCGGCGTCAACATCCGCGTAAGCGAAGCAAACCTCAAGTTGGTTCCTTCGGCCTTTCAATTTCTGTTCCTGTACCTCGCCGGTGAGATCATCGGTCTCGCGTTGATGCACCGGCGTAAATGCTATTGTCGTTTGTCCGCTTTCTAATTCGCCCCATCTAAAATGTACTAACAATAATCAGTGGCGGATCTAGAAAATCTTCGTAGGGGTAACGTTTCATTAGAAAGAGTAACGAAATCGAAAAAACATCAAAAAAATGTCAAATTTTCCAAAATTTACACTACCGTCGTAGCGCCAAGGGGTAGCGGAGGCTACCCTTCCCAATGGTAGGTCCGCCCCTGACAAAAATCACATCATGGACGGACCTACTGTATATAGGGTGCGGGTCAACCGACTCTATTGATTTTTATCATGTGTGTGACGTATATTACAATTTTATTACAATTTTCTAACCGACCCAGAGATTTTTTTTTGGTTAAAAATTATCAATCTATACACATGCTTTTTTAAACAAAGAAAATGAGTATGAATTCGATTAGAGACTTCATCTGTTCTTTTGAAATGGTTAGTGAACCGTATATAATATTTTCGTATTCATGATTACCTTAAAAAACCACATTTTAACTTCAGATTTACCTGTTACAGACACAAGTTATCATTAACAGGTTGTTCTTTTTTTTAAATATTAATTCTCCGAACCATTACTAATTACTAATAAGTAATAACAAATGAAATTACATTACATCGATGTAGAAGTTAAATGGACAACTAGATGTACCGTTGGAATGAGTCTTTTAGAAAACTTAGTTTTACAATTCAAAAAGGGCAGCGGCCCAGTTTATTTTCCATTTACCTTTTATCTCGATGCAATTTCATTAGTTATTAGTAATGGTTATTTAACGTACATAACATTTTCGTATTCATGATTATCTTAAAAACTTCAGATTTTCTGATTACAAACACGATTTTATCATTATTTATTTATGTGACCCGACCTGATCACAAAACAAATTATGGGTCCGCCACTACTGATCACAAAACAAATTTTGTATTTGAACGAAAGATTATGAGACCGAATTTATTGATTATATTACCTGTGGGAGTCGTCTAGGCGGCGAACGGATGCACCAAACGCCTTACCGTAAAACTCGACGGATTTGGCCACATCTTTGACGTAAACCACCGTGTATGCGTACGCTGGGTTCAGATTTGACTCCATTTGGATCCAAAATTTTAGGTTTTTGTGAATTTGATTTGCATTTGTATTTGAGGAGAAGGTGAAGAAAAAGGATTGATATTGAGGAGGTGTCGGAGGGGCACGTGGCTAGCTGCACGCATGTTTCTTGTATACGTGGCGGTTTTGCATGTGAGTCTGTGATGAGCTGTCCTCGTTAGTGGGCCGAATGGTACAAGGCTTTTGTATGGCCCTTGATGAGATGGGCTATGGCTACGTTTGGGCTAGTTCATTGATGTCCACTTTTGTTATTTTAAGCATAGGTGCAAAAAAAAGCTCGAATTCGAGCCCGAATCTAAAAAAACCAAACTTAGGTATTAGAAAAACCCGGATATTTTAAACCTGAACCCAGAGGGTCTGGGTTTGTTATTTCAGCTCAGTACCCGAACCCGGGTTTTTTTATACCTGGGTTTTTTGTATACCCGAGTTTAATAATATCTGTATCCGGGTTTTAGGAATACCTGCACCGGGTTTTACGAATACCCGATACTGGATTATAGAAATATATGCACTTTGATTATTCTAGTTCCTAGTAACATGTAATCTTATTAAATTAAAATTTTATATTATTAAAGTTAATGTTTAGAAACCCAAAAATGAAGTTGAAAACAAAAAACTACAAAGTTCATGTTACACTATCCGGATTTTTCAATACCCGCCCGGGTTTTTTTATACCCGAACCCAAAAATAGGGTATTTTTTATACCCGAACTCAAATACACAGGGTATGGATTTCCTGGGCAATACCCAGACCCGAACGCGACTCGGGTATTGGCGAACGAATACAAACGGGACCTCTTTTGGTATTTGATCGGTTAGCATGTAACATTTTTTATTTAATTGGTATGTTCAAAACTAGTATTGAAGCTCGCGCTTCGCGGCGGGGACGTAAAAGGATGCTAGTAATGATGTGTTTGTTACAGGATATATCGCTAGGCTATTATACAATACATGCTTTAATCAAAATGACCAATAAAAATTAGCAATCAACACGATTAAGTAAACATGTCTAAAGTTAAAGTTAGCTTAAATCATAATAAAATAAATAAAAAATAAGTAAAACAAAAAAGGAATTAAACTTATAAAAAGGATAAGAGAACAAATATTTATTAGAATAAAGAAAAAACTAACTAACTTTATTAAACTTCATGTGTCGTATGATAATTCTGTTAAAGTTCGGGGGTCGAAAAGTAAATCATTTATAGAAAAAAGAATTATTGTTAAACTTTCATATAATAAATATATTAAAGCTTGGGGTATAAACGTAAATCTTTTATAAAAATAAAAAAATAATTATTAAAATTTATGAATCGTATGATAAGCCTGTTAAAATTGAGGATTAGAAACGTATTTTAATTAAAGAAATAAAACAATGACATTTTAGGCCTATAAACTGAAGCATTGACCACTAAAAAATTATAATTGTTCACATTTAAAATTAAAATTGTTAGTATATAGAATTATTTAAAGATTATATTAGCTCAAAAAAATCTAGACATTTTGTACAATGACATAAGTCGATGCACATAATCCATGACTATCAGCCAATTTGGAGTTATCAACTCAATTGATGAGATATTTTTTACATTTTAATTTTGTAATTTAACATGGTAGAAGTACACAAAATTTCACTCGGTTGTACATAGAGAATTTTCAAAGAAATAATTAATTATAAGAGATTTGTTATGTTTTAAAATGATGAAACTAGATAAAAAGTCAACGATGGTGGCTCTTAATAAGTTTTGGTATTTTTGTTACTAGATAAAAAGTTAAAATGGTCCCAGAGGTTTGGTCACTTTAGTCCAAAACCAAACTTTTTGAATTTAAGTTCATGTGGTTCTATTTTGCTGTCATTTTCATCCAAAAGCAAAATCTGGTATTCAGTTAACATCCAGTTTGTTTTGTCTTTTTTCTCCCTTTTAATGAATAGCAAAATGGTCAGATTTTTTTAATTTGTTATAATAAAACATTAAAAGACCATTGTGTCCTTCATTAAAAGAGATGAAAAAAGACGAAAAAAAAATATGGATGTTAATTTTGATTTTGAATTAAAATGACAACAAAATAGAACCAAAGGGACCGGGATTCAAAAGATTTAGTTTTGGACTAAAATTACGAAAATGATTAAACCTCATAGACCATTTTGATAAAAAAAAATTTCTTTTCATCTTACTCTTTCAACCATTTAAATCATCAAGTTACGCCCATGTGACATCCCATCATTTCATTCATTGATTTGCCTTGATAAATGGCTAAGACTATTCTCTAAGTTTTGTAGGTTAATTCCACTTTGTAATTAATCCTCATTGTGCGTGTGCGACATTGATGTAAATTAGTATGAATTTTAGATGTTTTGATTATGTGAATCATGAATGGTTGATATCATACAAGCACATATTTTAACATAACAACCAGGGCTTGAAGTCGTCATAACAAGTTAAAACTACATCTTCCTATTTTTAAATCATATTCACTAGAAGGATTTAAGATCAAATAAAAAGGCTAACATAAATAAATTGGGTAAAAAGGTTTCTAGTCCATTTGTTTTAGATTTGAAAGATTGAGATTAGTTTTAAAAAAAAATAAATAATATAAGGGCATAAAAGGAATCTCACATATATTGACTTTATTTCTCCACATGCAAGTCACATGTTAACTCCCCCATCAAATTTAAAGCGTCCATAACTTTTTCGTACGATATTTGTTTTTTTTTTAAATCACAATAGTAACGAGCGTTTTTTTATCTTTAATATGAGTATGATATTACTATATAAAAATAAATTAAAAAAATCACTTTTACTTGGTTTTCTTTGTATCGTGTTAAAAGTTGGGAACATTGTGTCTTTAAACTGGGTTTCGATCCTTACAATTTTTACTAAGGTTTCTATACATTGTGTTATTATAAAAACTTATAACACTGTGTTGATTTGGTTTTGTTCATTGCATTTTTATCAGAACTTATAACACAATTTATGACCCAACGAAGATGATGTAATACTTGGATACTCTATATATTGTGTTACAGGTTCTGGTCATTGTATTTATTTTGTTATCTATTGTGTTTTAGTCTTTTGTTCATTGTAAGTCCGTTGTCCATTGTGTTTTAGTATGTTGTTAACTGTGTTTTTATTTGTTCTCACTAATTGTGTCTTTTATTTGTCGTCATCAATTGTGTTTTTAGTCTACTTTCCATTGTGTTTTGAGTTTGATACTCACTGTGTTTTATGTTATGTCTATTGAACATGTACAAAAACACCGGGTTTCTTAAACCGCTTTTTAAAAAACCAGTTTGGGCTCAACCTGACCCGACGGTTATAGACCGGTTCTTCTTTGCGACATTTTGTAACCGATTTAAAAACCTAACAGATTTTAAAAACAGGTTAAAACCCAGATTTTTTTCCGAAACCGGTTTTAAAACCAAACCGATTAGTACCAGTTTAGGTTCTCCTCAATCAAACCGGATTTTTTTTGCAAAAAAATACCGAAACCGTTAAAAAAAACAATTTGTACAGATACTAGATACATGTAATCATCTTCACTCAAATGTCTACATTTGAGCTAATTTGGGCTCAAGAAACAAAGTCACGGATTGTATTGGGCTAACTACTATTCCTATGTTTAAATTTGTGCTAATTTGGGCTTTAAATACAGTCACCATCACAATTAACTTGTCTTTTAAATAAAATCCATTTTGATGTCTAGTTTCACATTTCTTGGAGATGGATTAAACTTAAACTTAAGGAGTTCATCACACAACATCAAATACGATCTTATGATCCTGTAATAATAATACGGATCGCATGTTTAGGTTCAGTTTCTTAAACTTAAGCTCCATAAAATTTGAGTCATCTTAATCATCTTCAAGGACCAACTTCTCATGAGATTAATTTACAATTTAATCATCTTCTACAAGCAAGGATTCAATGGACATTATTCAAATAAAATAACTTAATAACTTTTTTTAGAACGTCTAACTCATACATTCACTTATTCTACCATTAATCTACGTATTTGTCAACTAAAAACTACACCCTTAACCTCTACGATAAACATCTTTTCCACACACCTTGATATTCAGTGTACAAACACAAGACGGCCCCACCCCCACCCCCACCCCAAACTTCCCTTTCATCTTCATCTTCAACCCTCCCACCGCGGCTACTCCGTCCACCCTTAGGCACCGTAACAACAAGCTCTCTCCCTTTCACAACCGCGGTCGCCAACTCTGGTCGCGTCGTTTTCGGAAGCCTAAACCTCCAAACATCAACTTCCAATTTCTCCAACAACAATTCCACCTCACCACAATTTCCTCCCCTCACAACAACCTTCATCACACCGGGATGAATCGTCACCGCATAAGCCCGAACCCGGCCACAAAACATGCCATCCTCTACGCTCGCGGTGAACCGAAAACAATCGGGTCTGTCTTCGATGAAAACATCGGCCTGTGATCGGAGAGGGAGCTCGAGAATCCGGCTGAACACGTGTGGAAGCCTTTGAAGCTTCTTTTGTGGATTTGCAGGCATATGGGGTGATATTGAAGTTGAATTGTGATTGAGGTAATAAGGGGTTGAGGGTTTGTGGGGGTTAATTTGTAGAGATGATGGTAATAAGTGGAGGAGAATCAATGCCTTGAAAAGGGATGGTGGAATGGAAAAAGTGAAAGGGATCATTGAATGAAATGAATGGAAGCCGGTCTCTATGATATTCTGTTGAATTTATAATGAATGATATGGAGTCAGTTATGCCGTACAGATTACTTGAGGGTTTAGAGAGAATGATTGTTAAAAAGTAAAACCATGGACTTTGAAAAGAAAAAAAATCCTAGGTTTCATAATAAAGCATTTCACTTAATTAGTTTTTACATTGAATTGTTAAATATCTTTTAAACTAAAAAAATGTTGAACAATAGCAATATGTTTTATTTTGTGTATAATTTTATATTTTATTATTGTTATTACTTTTGGGCGTATTTTATTTTTGATTATAACTTTTTAGATTTAAGATAGGGTGTTATATAAAATTTCGAGTATATTGTTGCAAGTACTTGTTTTTATCTATGTCTCGACATAAATTTTACTCTGAACTATGTTGTGGAGAGTAATGTGTAAGTAATCGAACTAAAAACGTAATGTTAGCAAGACTTATGTTTTTTTTAGTTACTTTTGTCGTAAAATATAATGTTTTATAAATTTTGAATATACTCTTACGACCTGCTTGTTTTATCTACGATTCGATAAAATTTTATTCAAACTAATCATATATACTTGATTTTTTTCTTTACCATGAGGAACCGAACCGATAGCAATCGAAGCAAAAACATAATGTTAGCAAAACTTACTTTTTTTATTAATTTGGTAATATAATATAACGTTTTTATAAAATTTGAATATACACTTGTGACGTGCTTATTTTTATATACGATTCGATAAAAATTTATTCACAAAGATAAAAAAATACTAGGTTTTTTTTACCGTGAGGAACCCAAGCGATATCATCTAAACAACATCGGTATCAACACCGAAATCGTTCATATGTTTTTTCTCAACGTGGCGGTGAAAACATAATTGTATTTGTAATAATATATTTTTTTTGGTATCGTAAGCTACAGCGAGTGTCGTATGGTAACAAACCAAATCCTTATTGTTCAATAAACATCGATTTGGCATCGATATGCAGTGGCGAAGCTTGAGATTTCTAGCCGGGGGGTCGAAAACGTATATACCCAAAAACTTCTATAAAACCGGGGGTTCGAAAACGTATATACCAAAAAAATTCTACATGAAAACTACATACTCTCCACTACTCACTAAAAGTTTGGGGGTTATCGCTCCCTCCCGCCCACTAAAAGTTGCGCCCCTGCCCGATATGTGACCACCATCACCAAACACGGTTAACTTTAACTTTAACCTTGATTGTGACTTATCTTGACATTATAACTGAGCCCTGTGATAGGTGAACTTACTATAATTAATAGGAGTCTTGAAATAAAACCTAGATATACCCTATTATTTATAAAAATGTACATGAATCGATAAGTATAGGAGAATAACTAGTAATTACCCAATCATGAAAATTATGTCCAAACTAGTAATTACCCAATTATGAAAATTATGTCCAAACAAACCTTAAAACATATCAAAACTATGCTATTAATAGCTTAACTAAACTCGAAAACGGCAAAACTTTCCATAAACTGAAGTTTCGTTTCAAAACCGACAATAATTGTTAAATGTGTAACACAAACAACGAAATTAACAAATTTAAGTGTAATTGATTAAATGGTATCTTTTATTAATTAAAAAATAAAAACAGTAATATTAATTATTAATATTTTTGAAAAACAAAAAAATAATAATTAGTAACACCTTTTAGTTATCCAGCTTTACAACCAGAATACAACTCCACCTCCTTTGTTAATTCTTGTAAAATCATATCCCTCACATCTTCATCCTCTTAATTACTACCAAATAAAATGAATTATCCAGCCCTCCCTTTCTTTCTTTGAAATGGTAAAACCTCAAGCCTCTTCATTTGAAGCTACAAAAACCCACCGAGCGGCTCTACGGATCGTTATAGCGGTTATGGAGATGAATGGACTACACTTCATCTTTTCCGGTCGATGCCAAAGCTACAAAACAACATGAACAACCAGTTAGAAGGGTCAGAGACTGGAGTATCTAAACCACCCTCCAACGCTCAAGTCAGTATCTCGTTTATCATAATTAGTGCGAATGAAAGCATGAATGCATATGAGAGTAATAGAAAGGATGGAGATGGAGGTAAGGAGAAGAGAGAGTCTAAATAGGGATTTGAGGCTTCTATTTATAGGAGATGAGAAGGCTCAATCCCTTACTGGACCAGGTGTATTGGGCCCAAATTCGTTAATGGATAATCATTTATAACGTGGTTTTACTTTAGTTATGTGGCACTTTGTCCGAGGTTGTTTGATCGTGCCTCCAGAGTGTTAGTTATGGAAATGAGATGATCCAGAGCATATATCCATGCCTATCTGAACCATTCAGCGTGTGTTATTTTTTATATCCTTATTCTTAGAAGATGATCCATAGCTTGTAATCATGTTGTTACGGATTCATGGTTCATATTTTAAGGAACGCCTAGGTTGTTTCTTTATGCCAAGGCATATCCACATGTTTTAGAAGAGATATTTTCGGTAATGGAAAATGTGTCGTATAGGCAGTTACTAACGCGGCATGTAGCCAAGCATACCAAGGGGTTGTTCCAGTTTCGGTTTTGAATGCAGTTCGTTTCACGTACGAAATGGAACGTATCCCAAGATTATAACCAATCTTGGCAAATGATGGTGTTCTTCGTCAGTAAGGGGTGCCATACTGCGAGCCCCCGAGTTTAATGTTGCTAAATCATATTAGTGACATGAACTTGTATGGCAAACATGTAAGAGATTTTGAATAAATTCATATTATCAAAGCACATGTTATATAATGCGGGTGTACCTCTTATTTCAAAACGTGATGTCCTCAGCACCGTTTTGAGATGCATCTCTTGATAAGATCAAGTGTTCTCCCCTTGTTTTGAAGGACTTTGAGGTATGATGTCGTAACGGTGCTTCAGAATAAGTCCGGAACATGAAATAACTTATGAAGATGATCTGTTGAGTGGAGATAAATGTATGGTATAAATATTTGTTACGTCTTCCTTGCATTCCTTACCACAGCTAGACCAAAACCATGGGTAGGCGACGCAAACTGATTTAGTTAGTGAAAACTTCATCCTTCCTCTTGGAGATGAAGTTGGTGCTCGTATAGGAGATTTATTCAATAACTTGGCACCCTAGCCAATGGCGTAATAGGTGACAACAAAGACATTGTTGAATAGTCGATCATTATTTCTTGCATATGAGTTAAACCATGATATACAAGGACCCTTGTTTATCTTAAGAGATGAATAATCATCATATATACTATTGTATATATGCTACTTAGAAGACATCATCCTACTTTCTACGATCACTTTTTGATTATGTTACTCATGTCGAGTAGTTATGCTTGCTTAGCTTTACGAGAAATCGTCAGGAAAGGAATTCACCCTCGTATGCAATGAATCTCTTATGTGATGTAAGCTTGCTAATTGATACCACAAAAATGTTGAAAGTGTTGGTAAGATTGGTCACCTAGGAAGAAGATTTTGCTAATATATTTTTTTAACGAATAATGTTATTTTTTTACATATATAATCATAAATAATTCTCCAATTTAAACATCCCCTAAGATAGCTTCGCATTAGCATAATTTTACACACAAGGTTAGACTACTATAGCTTGTCTTTAATAACGAATATATATAAATGAAGTTATTACTATAATATAATATTAAGATCAAAGTCAGGTGCAATCTAGCACATTTAGGCGTCCTAGTATTATTTGAGATTCTTTCAATTAAAACATAAGTAAATAACATTTATAAATGCAAACATTACAAAAAATATGAAAACTTTAAAAGTTTTATAACTAAAATGGCTGTCCATCCGATTTTCTGATTTTCAAAGGCTGAATCTATTCACACACCCATCTGCCTATTTGGACACCCCTGAGCTCTAGACGGGTCGTCTAGGTCTAGACGCCTCGTACAGCACTGATTTTGAGGAGTCAGCAAGTACCTGGCAGGGCCCATAGATTTTAGTGTTTAGATAGGCCGTCTGGACCTAGACGACCCGTCTAGGATGTTGGGTTTTTTTGTTGGAAAATGGCTGTTTTGGTCACTGTTTTGGTGTTTAGACGGGCCGTTTGGACCTAGACGACCCGTCTAGGATGTTGTGTTTTTTTTTTTTGTTGGAAAAATGGGTGTTTTGGTGAGGTAAATTAGTTGTTGTTGGAGGTTGATTTTTTTAGGTGTAATTTTAGGTTTTTAAAAAGTTTTGTTTGTTGTACAAAAAGTGAGTTATGTTTTTCAATTGTTTATATATTTATTTGTTTTTACATTATATTTTTTTTAAAATATAATACTAAAATTTAATACTGTTTTCAACATTTTAAGATGAATGCAACAAGTGTATGTGGTTTACGTATTACATTTCAATGTCGATTTAACACAAACAATCATCAAGTAATTGAACAACTGAAAACAAAGTTAAATATAACATATATAACACAAATTTGTACAACCAAAACAATATGTATATGTACAGCTGAAAAGTAAATACAAAATGTCTATGCATACGAGTCGGCATCGGAGTCGGGATGGGGATCTGGCATCTGCGGCTGATGCGATGCTCGAGCTGCTGGGAGCGGTATGCCAGGTAACCCGTCTCTCTCCCGTCTATCCTGCGCCTCCCGAACCAGCCAGCCAACGAGATCCATAAGCCTGTCGACGTCGGCTCGTAAGCGCGTGTATGTCGCACCCCCCGGGGCATGACCTGGAAGGACGTGCTGCGGAAACTGAGACGTCTCGTGAGGTGGTGGCGGTGCCGGTCCGTCAAAATCAACCGGAGGGTCCTGGACTCCCGCTGCCTCATCTGCCGGCGCATGGACTGGAGCAAAGTGATCTGGCAGCGACTCCGGAATCCATGGCTCACCTTCACGGCTTTTAAACCGCTCGCCAAGCATGGCGAACCTCTTCACCAGCCTCATCCCGCGCAAGGTCTAAAAACCCATTCGCGTGGACGGTATGGCCGGGTGCAAGTGCGGGTCCGCCTCCGGCACAAGACCCAACGACGGGGCTATGACGGTGACATACGCCCCGCCGTACAAAAAGTCGCGCTCCTGCCGGTGATGGGCGGAGGCGAAGTACTGCGCGAGACCGTGCGCAAGTGCGCACGGCCTCCTGTACAAAAGACAATAGAAAAAAATAAGTCGGTGCTCGTACACCACTCACGGCTGTGTCCGCGAGCGGTAATAGACGTGGCGAGCATCCGAAGTAGATACCTGCACATTATATTAGCGAAATGCGTAAATTAAATGAAACAATTAATAATAAAACAATTAACATAATAAACGTGCGTACCTGTACAGCGGGTCGGCAACGTGAGAAACCCTCCCCTTCGCCCTGACATGCTCCCAAGTGTCAGGGCCTGCGACCACCTGCCAAAATCCCAGAAGAGTGGCTCTATCTACCACCACAAGCCCCTCGGAGAAATACATCGGTAGCAATCTCCTCCTGCAGGTATATGCCGCTATTAACGGCAAACTCCGCAAGCATCATCGAACGCCACACCGGCCAGCCTAAATGAAACCTCCGGCGGAGGGGGAGGGCCCTGTGGCTGGGGAGGCGGCTGGTCGACCCGTGGAGGGTGGAACGTGAAGGTCGAGAGGAACTAGACGAGGAGCTCCCTGTAAGCCAGCATGCCGGCCAGGTCAAACAGTCGGTGCCACGGGGAATCAACGGGAAGAATCGAAGTCTGGGCGTCTCCCCGATCGCCTCGATCGCGTCCCAGTCGACCGCCGAGTGCGATCCGACCTGCATCCGGCGTAGCTTGCCGCAAAATCGGGCGGCCTCGGTGTCGGGCGGGAACTCAAGGTATGGGTGGCCTCGGAGCGGATCCACCTGCGCTGCCGGGGCTCGTCGCTGACCATGCGGATGTGGGTCCTCGGGTATCGGATCTCCAATCTCGTCCATAACTAATCTGCGATTGTATAATACAATTTAACACGAATAAAACAATAAATTATAAAAGAAAAAAAAACAATTTTCTAGGTCGTCTACCGGGGTCGTCTAGGTCTAGACGCCCCGTCTTGTTCATCGGAAACCTGAAACTTAACACCCTATCAGCCCTTAAACCCCAAAATCTTTCAAATTCACAACCAACCTACATTCTAAATACATAACACATTACAATGTATTGAAGTATAGTTGAAAATACTCACCGGAGAAGCTTGATTTCGCAAAAATACGGTAGAATACGGCAGGATACGTATGTGTGTGTGGGTTGAGTGTGTTTGTGTTTGTGTTGTCTATATCTGATCGTCTAGGCGATCAGAACATATACGAGGCCTAGACGGGTCGTCATGGCCTAAACGACCCGTATGGAATATACGGTAAAATACCGTTTACCCCTGAACTGCCGCCCATCACTCAGCTGGTTAATTATCGTTTTGCCCCTGAATTAGGCCTAGACGGGCGCCAGATCAGGGGTAAAATGGTAATTTACATTTTAATTTTAAAATTCAAATTTTAAAATGGGATAAAGATCCCGCCGACAATGTACGGTGCGTCTAGGTCTAGACGACCCATCTAGGCCTTTATAATTTAACCTTATGCCCCTGGTTTTTGCATAGACGGCCAACAAACCGGGGGTAGAATGGCCTTCTTCTAGGCCAAGACGGGGCGTCTAGGTCTAGACGACCCGTATATATACATTTAATTTTTTTTTGTACAACTAATAGTATTTTATTTTACTTAATTTAAACTTTGATTTAAGCCGACATTCTACCGGTACACCAAAGGCACAACAAATAAACCATACAAAGTCTATCTAAAAACGACAAACTCCGGGTATTGACAAACATACGGCAATTATACTCTACGAGCTCGCACGTCCCACCGGCAGTATAGACATTTCGTCATCTGCCGGTGCCGACGGTGGGACGTGCGAGCTCGGAGAGTATAATTGTTGTTGTTTGTCAGTACCCGGAGTTTGTTGGTTTTTAGATCGGCTTTGTATCTAAAAGCCAACAAACTCCGGGTATTGACAAACATGCGGCAATTATACTCTCCGAGCTACACGTCCCACCGTCGCCACCGGCAGTACCGACAGTTTCTCGTCTGCCGGTGCCGACGGTGGGACGTGAGAGCTCGGAGAGTATAATTGCTGTTGTTTCTCAATACCCTGAGTTTGTTGGTTTTTAGATCGGCTTTGTATCTAAAAACCAACAAACTTCCGGGTATTGACAAACAGACGGCAATTATACTCTTCGAGCTCGCACGTCCCACCGTTGCCACCGGCAGTACCGATAGTTAGTCGTCTGCCGGTGGCGACGGTGTGACGTGAGAGCTCGGAGAATATAACTACTGTTGTTTCTCAATACCCAGAGTTTGTTGGTTTTTAGATGGCCATTGTATGGTTTTTTTAAACCATACAAAGCCTATCTAAAAACCAACAAACTCCGAGTATTGACCAACAATTATACTCTCTGAGCTCTCACGTCCCACCGTCGCCACCGGCAGTATCGACATTTCGTCGTCTGCCGGTGCCGACGGTTGGACGCGAGAGCTCGAAGAGTATAATTATTGTTATTTATCAAGACCCAGAGTTTGTTGGTTTTTAGATGGCCTTTGTATCTAAAAACCAACAAACTCGGGTGTTGACAAACAGCCGGTAATCATAGTATCCGAGCTCTCATGCCCAACCGTCGCCACGGGCAGTATTGACATTTCGTCATCTGCCGGTGCTGACGGCTGGACGTGAGAGCTCGGAGAGTATAATTACCCTCTGTTTGTCAATACCCGGAGTTTGTTGTTTTTAGATACAAAGCTTTGTATGGTTTAATTGTTGTGCCTTGGGTGTACTGAAGGAATGTCAGCTTATATCAAAGTTCAAATTAACTAAATAAAATGCTATTAGTTATACCAAAAGTTTTTTTATTGTCTTAACAAAATCTTTGTATTATTTATACAAATAAATCGTATTAAACATAAAAAAGATCGAGCCATTGTTCTTGCTTTCTTGACCGTGGTTGACCGGGACTAATCATCAGAGAGATGATTGAGACTCGTTAGGTGCTGTAAAAACACCTGAAATAAGTTCAACAACATATCACTATGTTAAACCACAACACACTCTGTTACGCAAACAAAAATCATATATATTTAAAAAATGACAGTATTTCTCATTTACCTGCATTTACTCCTCGAGTTTCCCTTCGGTTACAATCTTCGATTCAGCACAAGACACTCTTTGACGTGTAGTCGATTGAGATACAAATTTGCACGTTAGAAACCGTCCCTCCAATACTTTTTTCCAAAATATATAAGGCTGATCTCCATCAGGTAAATATCTATTATACTCACTGTGAAACCTCAGCCGTTTTTCAAACCATCTCCACGAGATACGGATTGCCTGCGTATGGGGGTGCCTCACCACCATATCCTCCACCATCACGGATAATGTCTTGTACATTAGACACAACCTCCTCTTGGTCGTTAGAATTTGGAACACCGCTCTCCCCCAACAACGATATCACCTTTAGTAAATAATTAAAACTACAACTAGTTTAACATAATAACTGTTACCGTATTGACTTCAGGCACCGATGACCCGTTCTAGTTTAATGACATTTCACCACCTTTGGATGATATCAGATGAAGTAATACAAGCTAAAGTTCACGACAAACATAATTACAACGACGAATTGAAAGTTTTATACGACATCAAATGCTCTGCATGGGTCTATTTAACAAAGAAATAGACGCCCCGTCTAACCGACATGCATTGAATGATATCAGAGAAAGTAATATAAGCCAAAGAAGAAGTCGGAGAGAATTCCGACGACGAATCAAAAAATTTATGCGACACAAATGCTCTGCATGGCTCTATTTAAGAATGATATATACGCCCCGTCTAGGCCTAGACGGGGCGTATCACTTTGCAACTTGGCTGACATGCATGTAGAGCACAACATTCAAGACGGGTCGTCTAGCTCTGGACCGTCTTGGCCTGGTCGTCTTCTACTCCGTCTACTGCTAGACGCCCCGTCTGATGTGACTGATTTGACGTTGTATGGTGCAGGAATGTGGTCGCAGTAAAAATAACTCTAGACGCTACGTTTAGATCTAGACGACCCGTCTAAATGGTGTCTAAATAGGCAATGGGTTTGTAAATATGTAGAACCCTTTTCAAAATAAATAATGATGTCCATTTGATTTTTTTTTGTTGACGAGAGATTCCAAATAAACATAATCCACCCTTCACACCAAAGCTGAGTAATAACCACCGTCCATTCTCATGCCACGTCACCGATCCGCATAACAACCCAATCATCCAATAAAAACACATTCACCTCTCATATATAAACCAACACCCGTAACCTCTTTCAATTACACACAATCAATCAAACCTTCTCCCAAATTACAAACCCTAGAATTTCAATTTCCCTCAATGGCTCCCAAGGCAGAGAAGAAGCCCGCCGAGAAGCAGCCAGCGGAAGACAAAGCACCGGCGGAGAAGAAGCCAAAGGCCGGAAAGAAGCTGCCGAAAGAAGCCGGAGCTGGTGCCGCAGATAAGAAGAAGAAGAGGACGAAGAAGAGCGTGGAGACATACAAGATCTACATCTTCAAGGTGTTGAAGCAGGTGCATCCTGACATCGGAATCTCCAGCAAGGCCATGGGGATCATGAACAGTTTCATCAACGACATCTTCGAGAAACTCGCTCAGGAGAGTTCCAGGCTCGCACGCTACAACAAGAAGCCCACCATCACGTCTCGGGAGATCCAGACTGCTGTGCGCCTTGTTCTTCCGGGTGAATTGGCCAAACATGCTGTTTCTGAAGGCACAAAGGCCGTCACTAAATTCACCAGCTCTTAAGAGTTTCATAATGTTAGGTGTTTAATGACTTTATATCTACTCTTTGAAATGTTGAGTGCAAAGTTAATGAAATGTGTTTGTTACGGCCTTTGTTGTACCTTGGGTTGTTAATTTCAAACATAAAACTCATTTCTTTCAACGGTGATATATAATATGCTTTTTAGCAATTCACTTCACTGTTATGCCTATCATTATCATGTTTCTTCCGAGACACTAGTTACTACTTATTTTTTTTTGTTTAACGGTCTCGTTACAAAACATCGATTTGGGTTAGTTCAGGTCAGCTTGTTTGGTTTTCGGATTTAGATGTAAAATAAAAATGTTTCCCTTTTTACAAATTATTGTTGATATTTAACATGCTACAAAAAAAATATCATCAAAGTTTAAAACATAATTTGACAATATGATATGATAATATTCTGAAGTCTCAAAACTTGATGTTTTAAATACCAAAGGTTTCAAACCAAAATGAATCTATAAAAAAGACAATAATTGTTTGGATTTTCGGCTGGAAAAAGTGACCTGATAACCGACACATTCGGGTTTTTTGGATATTCTCTAATTTGGGTTCTGATGACTTTAGATTCGGTCACGTTTCATGTAAAAACGAACAACCTGTTTAGTATAACTTGCTAAACTGGATTAAATAACTTATAAAATTAATAATAGAATTAACTCTTTTAGGCTCTTTGGTGTGGGGTTGTCCAGACCCGTCGACGCCTCCAACACCATTTCCGGTGGTTGGTCGTCGTCGCACACGTCTTCCTTCTGACGTTGAGGAGGCACGGTTATGATTTTTTTAATAACCTGAATATAGTAATTCGTATTCGTTATACGTATTTAATAACTGAAAAATTACCTTTCCATGCCGGAAGAACTTACCGACGTCATCAGATGCAGAACGAGAAAAGGCAGATGGTCTTTGTGGAATTTGTTTTCCTGCAAGTTGTGGTCTAACTGTAGGTGTTTGAGTGAAGATTTCCGACGATGATCCGGCGGCCGAAGTTGTGGCAATTGGAGTGGTTGATTTCGGGTAGTTCGAAATCGGAGATGATACCGGGTACAGTCATGATTCGGGGGATGCGGGGACAGTCGATTACACAGGAATAATCGTCGAGATTGAGGACATTTGAATTGAGTGGGGGTTATTGAGTGGGTATAGTGGGTGTTGCAGAGGTGTAATTGATGGGGAATTGAAGAGAATTTCATGGAATTTGGGGGTGGAGAAAAAGGTGTATAAAATATTGCCAAAATTAAAAAAAATATAAATTAACTAGGTGGGGTAGGGTCGTCACCCATTTTCTTGGTTCCATCATTGGAGTGGCGTCCTCCAAGGACTCTGACGTGACGGGTCATCCTCCAAGAAGGCCCATCACCTACACCGAGTAGCCTTACATCTCACTCCTTCAACTTTCTTCTTTATTCTAAACCGACTTGTTTCCGAATTCCAAATTACCAATGGAGATGGCGAAAACGATGATGGGCTAGGGGAAAGGGGTTCAAGGTGGGGATGGTTGCAACTAGTAGGTGGCATACTGGTGGTGGGTAGCACTCACCAACTTAGCACTCACAAACTTTTATCCCTTGTAACATAACAAGTTTTGTAGTAGTGATTTATATTTATATTGGTAAACCCAAATGAAACCATACACATTTTTTAACCGAAAACAATCAATTTCTTGATTAATGGGTCATGATTATTGGGTGTACGGGTAATGGATAATCTGATACAATATAACACGTTTAATTTTTTTAATAATCTTTGTTAGCAGTAGAAAAAAAAATTTAGGCGAATTCAAATGTCCATTAACAACGAGAGAGCCACAATAATTGGTAATCCCATGGAGTTACAATACCATTTATTCCCTGTAACAAAACTTGAAACACCTAGGAAACATAGGATAAGCCAATATATAATTAAAATTTTCTAGATATTTTTACTTTTAGTTTGTATATTACCAAACTTGATCCTTCTATATTAAAAGAAAAACCCAAATTGCTACCAGAGTTACCAGAAAACCGAAGATGTAAGAAGATTCATGGCTGCCATTGCAGAGATTGGAACAAGAGGTATTGAAATTCGATTCAGTTTGTTTTAATCTACTCTCATGAGTCAACATTTTAGCACGTAATTGAGAGAATGAGGTTTTTTTTTTATTACAAATTTCTATATTGGGGACAAACATTCTATAATCAACACGTAAACCATTAAGAACTTGCAAGACTAGACTCTCTTTAGTTGTCGGATCATCAATTTTTTTTTTTTAAAACAATTTTTTTTTTTGAATTAATAATTATATAATCAATTATATACCAAAGTAACAAATTACAAAAAAGTGGCAGGTAAACGGGCAACAAGTTGCGCCGCAACCCCCTTTTGAATTGCAAAACCAATCCTACTAAAGACGAAACGGCCCTTAAAGGTTGAAAGATTACTATTCACAGTTGATTTTAGAGAATCAAATAGGTTTTTAGCCTCGTCAACAAACTGAGAAACAAATTTGGATCCTTGTTTTAACGAGTGGAATTGTGTTCTGTACAGGTTTTGGTTTGCGAATACCAGTTGAAGAAACATCTCCTCTATTTTCTGCCATAATTCTATAGCAGATGTAGTTCCTCTAGCAATTTGAATTAACGTTGGAGAAAGATTAGCAGTTACGAAGGCGGATACATACGCATCAGATCTGTCCTAAGCAATTCTAGCTTCAACTTCATTCGGTGGAATGGATTCATGATTCATGTACTGTTACGTGAGTTTTATTATTAGTGTCTTTTTTATGTTTTGCATGGTGCAAGGGTCATTAGGGACTTTAGTGATTATTAGGGGACCTAATTGTAACTCTTGAATTGTTTGATATTATTTATGTAACGTATTTTGCTTCTGGGAGATCATCCAAAAGTTTGCTAATTTCCTTATTCTCTAAGTTTCTCTCTAACGATAGTTCTAACCCTAACAAGGGTATCAGAGCCGTTCCGATCTCTCGTCGGACATCTCGCTATCAAGACGAACACACGTAATCAAGATATTGACAACACCCTCAAGACTCACGAGAAGGCAGTCACTGACATCCAAGCGACCTTATCAGCCTTAATGAGACTCCGGATGAGACTAAATTCAGGTGTGCCGCTGTTCACTTAGAGAGGGATGCACTCCAATGGCACAGGGCTTTCCTGAAAACACGGAATGCTACCGTCTCTGAAGTTCCATGGGACGATTATGTAAGATCTATTTCAGCTCGTTTTTCCTCGGCTTTGTTTGAGGATCCCTTGGAAGAAATAGCTTCCCTCAATCAAACCGGTTCGTTACAGGATCTCAACACTGCTTTTGATTCATTATTGAACAAGGTTACCTTGAGTGAAACACAAGCCGTGAGTCTCTATCTGAAGGCTCCTAAACCATAAATTAAGGGCCGGTTAAGATGTTTAAACCACCCACTTTGCATGAGGCATATAGGTCGGCTAAGACCCAAGCATTAAACAACGAAAATTTGGAGTAACAACTTAATAAAGGAAAACAGAATGTAGGAAACACAAGGTTTAACAACAATTCACGGATTAAACCACCCACCAATGCTACTAAACTACCACTTTTACCCACCCCCAACCGACCGGCCGCCCTAGCTACCAAACTGGTGCACGGTCCCCGTCGCCTTACTAATAAGGAGTGGGAACAGAAACGGGCGAAGGGTGAGTGTTTTTGGTGCACCGAAAAGTTTGTACTGGGTCATAAATGTCCACGCAATCAATTGTTCATTATCAAAGTGGAGGACGGGGTTGATACACTTGATGAGAATCAAGAAGATGAGGAAGAAAAGGAGCCACAGATATCCATACATGCACTGACTGGGTTACCATTGTAATTTACTATGCGAGTTCAAGGGTCGATGGGTACTCGACAACTTCATATTCTCATAGATTCTGGGTCCACGCACAACTTCATTGATGTCAAGTTAGCACGGAAATTGCAATGTCAGGTCAAAGATATCCCACCAATCAATGTTAGTGTGGCAGGTGGTAAACAATTACAATGTAACCAAATGTGATTTAATTTTCAGTGGACTATGCAAGGCCACTGGTTCACCATAGAGGTCTTAGTTATCCAATTGGAGAACTATGATATGATCTTGGGTATCCAATGGCTTTTACCATTGCAAGACATATTGTGGAATTTCCAAAAAATGACCATGTAGTTCCGTGTGGATGGGAAAACATGCGAGTTGAAGGGGGTTCAAACGAATAAAGTTTCTCTTTGTTCTGTTGAGAAAGTGGATTCCCTACTGCATAAACACGACAGGGATGGATCAGTTCAAATGTATAGCTATCCTCATCAAAACCCATATACCATTCCACTGTGGTTAAAGATCAAGTTCAAGAGGAAGTCACATCTCCATGGCAGGAACTCATTCGTGAATTCCATGAGGTGTTCAAGCTCCCAAAATCGCTTCCACCCGAGAGGCCTTTCGACCACCGAATAGTATTGAAAGAAGGTGTCGTACCCATAAGTTAGCGACCCTGCTGTCCAAAAGGATATCATTGAAAAAACCACCCGGGAGTTACTCGAGGCCGGTATCATACGTAATAGCCAAAGCTCCTTCGCCACTCTAGTCGTCTTAGTGAAAAAGAAGGATGGACAGTGGCATACGTGTATGGACTATCGCCGCCTCAACGATTCAACCATAAAAGACAAGTTTTCCGATTCCGCTGATCGAGGAATTATTGGACGAACTGGGAGGAGCAACATTGTTCTCTAAATTGGATTTGCGTTCCGGGTACCATCAGGTTCGAATGGCTCCCGGTTCATAAAACGACATTTCGAACTCACGAGGGTCATTACGATTTCCTTGTGATGCCTTTCGGTCTCACGAACGCCCCGGCAACATTTCAAGCTTTGATAAAACACACTAATATTAGTCATTCGATAATCAAAGCCTTATCATCCAAAACACAACACAAAACCCACAAATATGGCGTTTTGGCAATCTTCACTTTGTTATTTGTGGGTTTTGAGTGTGTTTTATGGTTGACATTATGGTGTTATATGACTTTTTACATTTTGTAGGAAAAATAGACTTTGTAGCCAACTCTCACCGTCAATTTAAATATGAATTTAAGAAATACGTGTGCGCTTTACAAATTGCCGCTTTTTTATGAAATCATTTAAAAAATATCAATGTTTGTGTTCTCTAATAACTACCTTAAACTATACGTACAAGCTTGCAAAATTCACTTGAAATTAACAGTCAATCAAGAAAAAAGTATGAAATATGTCACATGCAACTATAGGTTACATATCTTGGAAAATATTGATTATATGTTATCGTGCACACAGTTGAACTGTTATATTAATTCTTTAAAGCATTCATATTCATTTCATAAAAAATGTGTAAGGTGAAGTTTTTATAATATAAAAAGTGTAAAAGGTGATTGTAAATGAAAGAGAGAGAAAACATTATTGTTCATTCTTATAATTTTTTATATATTTTAAAAATGATTGTAAGTGGATAAGGGAGAAAATATAATGATAAAAATATAAAAATATTATTTAATTAAAATTAAAAAATATGGTATTTTTTAATATAATTTAAAATAAAAATATTATAAATATATTAATATTAGGAGTTTTGACATCTAATATAGTGCTGTTAAAATATTCATAATCAAATATCTCGTCATGACGTTAACTCCTTATTTATAAACGTCAAAAGAAGAGAAATATTATTCAAACTCTTAATAACGTTTTTTTAAACAGAAATGTATGATTTCAGTTTGTTTGCTGACGGGAGATGAGAAACTTGCAATCTACGCTTTGCAATGAATCCGGATAATAACATCCGTCCATTCTAACGCCACGTCACCGATCCGCGTGACAACTCAATTATCCAATAGAAACACATTCACCTCTCATATATAACGATGCCCGTAACCTCTTTCAATCACACACATTCGATCAACCTCCCCCAAATTACGAACCCTAGAATTTCAAAATCAATGGCACCAAAGGCCGAGAAGAAGCCCGCCGAGAAGAAGCCGGCAGAAGAGAAAGCACCGGCGGAGAAGAAGCCAAAGGCCGGGAAGAAACTACCGAAGGAGGCCGGAGCAGGTGCCGCAGATAAGAAGAAGAAGAGGACGAAGAAGAGCGTGGAGACATACAAGATCTACATCTTCAAGGTGTTGAAGCAGGTGCATCCTGACATCGGGATCTCCAGCAAGGCCATGGGGATCATGAACAGTTTCATCAACGACATCTTCGAGAAACTCGCTCAGGAGAGCTCGAGGCTTGCAAGGTACAACAAGAAGCCGACGATTACGTCACGGGAGATTCAGACGGCGGTGAGGCTTGTTCTTCCCGGTGAATTGGCCAAACATGCTGTTTCTGAAGGCACAAAGGCCGTCACCAAATTTACTAGCTCTTAGGGTTTCGTAATATCAGTTGTTTATGTATGACTCATAGTTTTAATCCAGATTTGATTGAATCTCTTTGTCCATTGCAAATTTATGAAGTATGTTTCTTAGCATTTTGCTCTACATGTGATGTGATATATAATTTGTTTCTGTTTCTTACGATTTGGTTTAACGGATATTGTTGTTCTTGATCTCAGATTCACTGCTTGAATTGGTATTGAAATGTGCAGTAAATTGGTTATTAATCTCCAACATAAAAGCTTATTTTTCCATCAGCTTGCTTGTTCTTTATATAATCCAAATATGCATGCTTTTACCTTTGTATATTGTAATTTGATTATATAATAAGTTTCGGCTTACTCTTTGTATGACGTTTGCACCATAACTGCTCTCAAGTTTCACACATAAATTCAAACATTGTCTGAACTGTTCTTGTCGAGGATGGTCAGTTATGCTGTTTCATCATCTTTTTTGTATCAAAGTAAACTATCATTTACTTATGGCGCATGATATCACTTTTGGCAAGGACTTCAAGCTTGTTTTCATGGTTTGTTCTGCATTATTCTTTTTAACTTACGAGATATTCTTTGTGATGTGTAGCCTTCCTTATGTACACTAACTTTAGATAATTGGTTGTGTTACTTTGAAGAGCATTACCTGCAAGGCTTGCAACTAAAACTTACGGAGGGGTTGTTTGGAAAAGTGACTATCTGATGCTAAGTAAACTTAATTCATAATCAGATTATCAGTTGCGGTAAAAGGGATTGGGTCAAAAAGATAATCAGAAACTTGAGTGCTTGGAAAATGTTATATTCATCTTCAAGGGGTTCATTTTCTGATAAATTTGATCGATTCTAATACTGTAAGCTCTTAAAATGGTTTATTGTATTGCACAACAAGCATTATTAACTGTTAATGTTTTTACAGGCCATAGTTGTTAATGGCGAATAGCGACAATGTACCTATATATGCTACATAGCAAATAGTGATAAATAGTATCCCTACAGACCATATAGCGAGCATGGACCTATACGCCATGCTATTCGCTATAGCGACCGTAGCGATCACTATTGACAACTATGTTACAGGCTCCAAGATCATATGCTGAATCCCACAAGCAACCATCTGAGGTTATATTCTGATGTGAGTTGCAGATGTAAGTTCTCTGAGTTTGCTGTTTTAAGTTGACAAGGGATCAAAGGACATTTTTTTTCTTAACCTTTTTGTTTTATTCTTATTTGCAGGTTCTACTGGCACTTAACAGGTTCGGACAAGATGAAGAGTTAACATAGAGGTAATTAGTCTATTGTCTTTATAAATTATAGGTGACAATGCCGACCCGTTTATTGGTTAATGGATCGATATGGATCAAAAGCCATCTCTAACAGTAGTTAATTGGATAAGCTTAGAAAACTTTGCTAAAGTGAAGAACATGTTGACGGGCTTAAAGTTGCCCAAAGTATATTCTGAATGTATAATACCTCGTAAATCGTATTTTTAAATAATCGAGTTCGATAATATAGTTTTTGTAATTATATATATACCAAATACCACATCAACTATTTGTGAATCTTACAAGAGAAAGATGAAATAGTGTGTGGGTTGGCCCAACACGGGCGGACCCGTACCCAACTCACCTGTTCAGCTACTGTTACCATAAACAAAAGAAAGTAAAGTTGCAAGAACGAGGACAAACTTGCACATGGATCTGACATTACTCTTATATCCACAACAATTACTATTACTCGGGGCAAATTTATTCCTTGGCAGGCTTAATTTCTTTGATTAACATAGGGACAAGAGAGTGTATATTGATAACATGTCATGCGAGGTTTATTTTCTTGTCTTTGACTCTATTATTCATTTTTAAATGTCATATCGGTTTTATGTAAATCATCACCTGCTATTAGTGAAAATAATGCTACGTTATGTGACAAGGGCATGCGCTTAATCTATTCATGCAACCATCAGATTCATCTATTTTTTTTTTCTTACAGGAACTACTTGTGCTTAGAGAGAAAATGGGTACTGTGAGCAAAACATTATCTGAAGACTAACTGTCAAAATGCATCTAAAAAGGTGTATATGAAGAATACTCACAATTAGAGGATGGAAAATGAGGTGTAGAAGATAGCGTTAATGCAGATGACAGCAAATGCAGTATTTGTCAGGTGATTATCATATTTTTACATTTGCATTATCTTAATACAATGCTTTAATTGTATCCATATATATTTAGAGTTATACCCTTTAATAAGAAGATCTTCCTACTCATCTTCCTGATGACATATGACAATCATCTTTATGTTTACAAAAGGGCCAACTACCACACCCTCAATTGTATGATTAACATGTGGCATTAGGAGAGTAGATACGAAGATTTTTAGGAGGAAATATCTTTTCTTATGCTTTGAGCCTTTGAGGTGAGATATATCTTGTCGGTTCATTTTCCACCTCAACAGATCAGATGGACACGCTTAAAAGATTTAGATAGAATGGAAATGGGTCAAATGCCACGTTTATTAAAATGCATGCAGCCTATTAGATAGATGGAAATGAGTGTGTTGGGCAATATTTGCTAGAGTTGCACATCTCTAAGGACATGAATACATAGGGTTGTTGGTTTTTTGGCATTTAGAACTTGGAATTTTACTGATTCAGGCTGTTTGTTAAAACGTTATGACTATTGATTCAATTGATATTACACTTTCATTCTTAACTGGTTATGGTTATTTCCATTTTTTGTTTTTCTTTCATATGGATTAATGAGCCTTTTGATGCACATTCCGCACACATTGTCTCTTTTTTAAAACAAATAATGTTTTTGTTTAACAAGTATAAAAAATAGCATTGGACTATTGTCATTATGACATTAAAATACCCGACCATCTGACGGGTATATAACTAGTTGTTATATGTGGTATCTTGGAAATCTAGTCAAACAGTTACAAGTTTACAAGTTCATTATTACTATAAAAGTAGCAAAACATATCAAGGAACAAACATATCAATATCAAACATAAAAACACAATAGTCGGTCAAAAATATGTGTTGTAAGCACTTGGAACCAAGTACAAGTCATTTTTAGTTTTAGAGTGGCTCCAAGAGTCTCACTCCTATCAATATTCTCTGGATTTACTCCATTTGGAAGCTCCTAGTTGAAGTGGTAGAGTAGCCTAGTAAGAAGAAGCTCTACATTGGCCAACCCCATAGTTAACCCTGGACAAATGCTTCTTCCGGCACACCAAAACGGGAGATACCCAAAATCTGTTCCCTTCAATTCAGTTAAACTCTCGCTAAATCTTCTGGTATGAAACTATGAGGATTATCCCAGTAGTTTGGATGACGCCCTGTTTTCCATATATTGATAGTAACTTTGGTATTCACAGCAATATTATATCCACCAATCTCACATTTTTCCCGACACTCTCTAGGGATTAACGGAACAGGAGGATGCAACCTCAACGTTTCGTTGATCACCAGTCTTAAGTAATCCAGATCTTTAATATCCGACTCATGAACCTTTTTCTTACCATTGAGAACCCGCCTAATCTCTCCTTATAGTTTATGCATTACCCTTGAATTTATCATTAGTTCGAACATTGCCCCCTCAATTATCACCGAAGCTGTATCTGTACTGGCGTCAAACATATCCTATATCAATAGCATGAAAAGAGGATTAGTTTAATACATCAACATTTCAGTTTGTTTAATGTGAGGAGACACAAGATGAAAGTATTTATTGATGCCTGACATAAATGAGTCAATGTCTATTAAAAGGAAAATAGAAGTAAATGGTATAGAGTAATGATCCATCTATGGCAAACATATATATTTTTAAAGAGTTAATAATGTATGGTTGTTTAAGAAGTTCGCGACTCAAGACTCGCTCAGAAAAAGAGTATTCTCACTCGTTTGACTCATTTAAACTAAAGCCTAAATTTAATTATATGTTAATTATAACCCAAGTTTTACAATAGCCAAGCTTATGCATTAAACTTGGGATCATAATTATCTATCATTTGTAATTGTGTATGTTAAAAGTATTATATTTGGTTTAACTTCGAGCTTAAGCCCAGACCCAACATGGCTCGGCTCCACCGGGTTCGAGCCCGAACCCAACTAGTTAACTAAGTACTAACCAAGATGACTGCTTTGATGTTATCATAAGTCAACTGAAACTGAAGCCCTCCATCATCTTTAATCCTCAACAAAACATCAAGAAGATCCTGATATTGGTCTCTCTGTCCACCGGCATGACACTCTTGGTGGTCGGAGATTATGCGGTCTAACATCTTATCAATCTTGCCATGTATCTTCAACAACTTTCTCCTCATTCCGGTCACGATATGCAATACTTTAAACGAAGGAAACAAATCACAAACATTAACACCACCAGATAATGACACAACATGTTCAATCAATTCAAGAAGCATCTCATGATCCTTGCATCTACTTCCAACCGCCGCTCTAGTTGCAATAACATTTATCGTAGCAAAGAATCTTCTCAGTAAGATTAACTGCCACCTTACCTTCATTAACCATGCATTCCATGAGGCTCCATGACTCCTGAGCACGAATGGACTCAAACGACCTGACTTGCTTGGCACTTAGCAGCTCCAAGATGCAGATTTTACACCTGTCGCCAGTATTCTCCGTAAGGGGCAAAGACGATATCAGTGTACTTGTATCCGACTATTTCAGCACTCAGAAGCTTGGGTCGGTTTGCGAAAAATAGGCCGTTGGTTTTCATGACTTGTTTAGCTGAATCAGGTGAGGAGATTACGACGCAAGAGTATATTCGCCAAGGTGTAAGTGAATGATTGGACCAAGGTTTTGGGATAAGTTTGTGAGAGCAATATGTGGGAATGATCCTAAGAGGTGGTGTAAGAGCTCCATGGTTGCCTCTTGATTGGGATTTGAGAAGTTTAAAATTTTAATGTTGTTTACTTATTGTCTATAGAGCTGCATGTGGAAAGTTTGATTTGTTACAATATTTAAATTAAAAGTAGGACCCACTCTAGTAGGTGTCATATATGAGATTAGGTGCGTAGTTTTAGAGCATCTCCAAACGTCCATAGACCAACTAATGGTCATTTAAAAAGAGTCCTATTATTGGAACACCTAGGTTTCTTATTTTGACATCCTAAATATGCCTCGTATGACCCTATATGAGTCGTATAACATTAATACAAATCTCCAAGTCAGACAAACCGTGTCACGTGTGAACTTTATACGTATCACCATATAAGCGATTCATTGTGGTACGGAGGGGCGTACATCACTGTCATCGTCGTCGCCACAGGGGTGCCTCAGTACCCCCAACACGTTTACGCCAATTTACTTACGACTATCGCGGTGGCGTTACACAGATGGAGAGTCGGTTACAGCGCCAGATAGACATCATTCCTCCTGTACTGAGAACCTTTGACACAAGTTATCATAGGGGATTTGGATATGACGCGGGATCTTGGTCGCTAGCCCCCGACCGATACCACCACATCAACTGTATCCGGACGATGATCCACCGGCTGGGGGTCAAGATCCGCAGGGGTCAGGCACTGGTAAAGATCTGTAGGGGTCAGACGCGTGTTTAGGATGGCTTGTTGTCCTTTTTTTTTTTTTGTATTTAACAGTTTGTTGTATTTTGATTTTGTTATGTATGTACATACTTATTATGTATTTATATTTGCAATTTCAGTTGTTTATATCTATGGTGTTTATTTACAATGTTTTGAATAGTTAGTTGGTTACGTATAATGTATGATACGATATGATATGATATATGATATGCTGCAAAACACATCACTTTTCCTATGTATTTTGTATATTAATTTGCTAGATTTTTAGTTGTTTTTTGGTTATTATAGGCTTGTGTTTTATTAGTTTGTTTTTTGGCATGTCCCGGTGCGAAAATCAAGCTAAAACGCGTGAAACGGTGATGAAACGAGCAACAAAGAAGTGCAGGGGCGAGAATTGAAAATTCTGAAGTTATTATCGGCTAGCGAGGCGTGATGTGTGTAGGTGATGTTTCTTGCGACACGCTTGTGAGAGATCAGGCAACAAAATGACAGAAAAGCCCTTAATGAATCCACAGAATTTCATGTATTCAAGCACGAAGTCACTTATAGTTTGCGCCTTGGCGAGGGTGTGACACTAGTACAGTTGTGGTGGCTGTCACTAATTTTTATCCTTTTTAAGGTATTAGGGCTTGTGGTAGTGAGTAGTGGTGACTCACATTTAGTTGTTGCATCATTTGTATATGTACTCAAATTGATTTATTGTAGAATTTTGGTAAACTCAAATGCATTCTTGCGCAATATTTTTTCTACCCAAATTATTTTTTTTCTTAAGTAATATGTCATAGTTGCCACAATGTATTTGTATCATAAAATTCACCATTAAACAAATATAATTCATTTTACTTTTTCTAATTTATTCTTTTTTTAGTAATCGAAGAAAATTAGGCAAACTCAAACGACTGTCAATACCAAGAGAGCCTCAATGATTAACAATCCTATAGGGTTTGTTTTGTATAGAGTAATGAAATGGATGAGATAATGAAATGAATCATTACCATCTTATTGTCTTGTTTGATTACCATATGTTAATTGAATTAATAATTAGTTTGTGTTGTTTTGGTAGGTGGAAAAAAAACAAAGGAATAAAACTTAAAACCACCGCAATTGTAAATAGAACATTATCAAATAATGTGATCATTGAAATTTAAAATAGCAGGAAACATATGTCAAACTGATACAATATTTAATGAAAACTTGAGACTTTTCTTGTATACCTATATTACCTAACTTGAGTTGATGATTGTCACTTTCATGCTAGAACAAAATCCTTCCCTTTAACATGTTATGATTTTTTGTACCCATCAACATCATTTAATTAGAAAACCATGAGACTGTCTATATCTTAGTATACTAATGTATGCATATTTTTGGCTTATTTATAACTTAAAGAATTAGCAGTTATAGACGTTTCTCTCTCTCCTCTACGCTAGCTTGTTGCTCGCCCTACCTAACCCTTTTCTCCAGCTCTACAATGGACGCATACAGGTTCCTTGCTATGTAACATACCTCACCTATACATAATTGTTTCCCACCACACACACATATACATCCTTCCTCCACATCAAACGTGAGGTCGCTCTTCTCATCTCTCTCCTTTGCGTGAGCTCAAAAATGCAAACAATTTTTTTTGGATTGTAGATGCTATATATAGAAGTCGTGGCTCCGGGCAGGTAGCTTCTACCTTCGCAGTATGCTTCCTGGGTTGGAAAGAAAAGCTCTAAGGTCCTGTGCACTAAGGAAAACCGTTGGTCTTGTTACATGGGAGGGGAGGTCCCTGTGACCCGACCCCGGTGTGAGAGTAAGTTCATCATCTTAAGAGATAAAAGTTTGTATATTGATTATGTGTGTGTTAATTGCCCTTACCATTGGTGATAAATGCATTATTTATACTAAGTAGGATTAGTTGGGCATTAAATGCACGTGTATTACCTGAGATAGGCATCACTGGTGATTGACGTTTCAGATGTACTTGTTCTGCAGGCGATCTTGTTAACCCGTAGGCCTTTTTCCACTCCTTCAACGTACCCAAGTCTCGGCCCGGATCCTAATGTGTGACTTCTGCTTGCCATTTCATTTCAAGGTATGCAACTATCTTTGGATAATGTGAGATCTTCTGGTGTTCGTTTTATGTGTATAGAATCTTCATGACACTATTTATTGTTCACTCTGCTATCTTGTCAGTTAGGTAGCATTAAATGTATAACAAACTCGTACTAATGTCAGGTTGTCAAATCCTGTACTTTCTTCCCATTGTGCATGTGGTTCGACATAAAGTATGCTTATCTTATTTGCCAAACAATGATCTACCTATTTTCTTTGGACACATTCGTCCTTTGTTGTGCCCTTTTGGTTCGATAGTTTGGTCCATGTGTCCCTTCGGATAGTCATGGTTCGGCCTAACGTCAACACTATCAAATCACTATAAACACCAAAAGAAAAAAAATTTAACAGCCTTCAAACTCTATTTACGTGATATATATTTTTAAACTACAATAGTTATGAAATGGTTTTCAAAAAGCAAACACGTCACTGATCCGCGTAATAACCCAACCATCTGAACAATAACAACCGTCCATTCTATGCCACGTCATCGATCCGCGTGACAGCCCTAACATCCAATAAAAACACATTCACACTTTATACATAACCAAGACCCATAACCTCTTTCAATCACACACAATCAATCAACTTTCCCCAAATTACAAACCCTAGAATTTCAATTTCTCTCAAGAAAATCAATGGCACCAAAGGCAGAGAAGAAGCCCGCGGATAAGAAGCCGGCAGAAGAGAAAGCACCGGCGGAGAAGAAGCCGAAGGCCGGAAAGAAGCTGCCGAAAGAAGCCGGAGCAGGTGCCGCAGATAAGAAGAAGAAGAGGACGAAGAAGAGCGTGGAGACATACAAGATCTACATCTTCAAGGTGTTGAAGCAGGTGCATCCTGACATCGGAATCTCCAGCAAGGCCATGGGGATCATGAACAGTTTCATCAACGATATCTTCGAGAAACTCGCTCAGGAGAGTTCGAGGCTCGCACGCTACAACAAGAAGCCGACGATTACGTCACGGGAGATCCAGACTGCGGTTAGACTTGTCCTTCCCGGTGAATTGGCTAAACATGCTGTCTCTGAAGGGACAAAGGCGGTCACCAAGTTCACCAGCTCTTAGGGTTTCATAATATTAGTTGTTTATGTATGACTCAATAGTTTTAATCAAGATTTGATTGAATCTGTTTGTCCAGTGCAAAGTTTATGAAATATGTTTGTTATGCATATTGTTCTATCCATGATATTCGTTTATCCGATTTGGCTGTTGTCGATATCAGATTCACTGCACCGATTGGTATTGAAATGAGCTGTAACTTGGTTGTTAACCTCAAACATATAAACTTGTTTGTTATGTATGACTCATAGTTTTAGTCTAGATTTGATTGAATCTTGTATGTGCCATACGTTGCCTAATTGTGGGCTAAGACTAATGCTACATTTTAAGTGTTGTTATCCTTGTAGTCTCTTGGTGTGTGTGTGTTTTGATGATTTTCCTCACAATTGGCGGAGCTTGAACGAAAACCCAGCAGGGGCTGGGCTCTTAAAATCCGAATCGGTGAGGGTCAAGCTCTTTAAAATCCAATATTTTACACCACATGAATATTTATTTTTGAAATGTTCGGTAAAATTAACACTACGAGTGAAAAACTGGCAGCCCCCGGCCCCAACGAAGCTCTGCCAGTGCTCCTCACCTAGCGGTTGTGGTTTTTATTGGGGTAGTTTCTTCTGTGGAGGTGGAGTGATAAAGTTATTAAATTCTTTTGGTCATTTCATTGGGTGGAGTAGTCTTCTTTTGATTCCCCTAATTCTATTATGGTGGTTTTTGTTTTGGTTGTGTTCTGATTGCAGCCAGCCTCTTCCTCTTCCTGGCTGCTTTTTTCTGCAACAACTGTTATTTTATGAATGAGAGTTGGTCTTTGCTGTTAAAAAAGGTCTTAGAAAATAGAAGATGAGTTAACTGCCATTTTCGTCCTTGTGGTTTGTTCAGTTCATGCCAAATTTCAAATTTGTATCATTTCCGTCCCGGACATTCTTGAAACATACCGGTTTTGTCCATAATTGATAGAGTAAGTCAGTTAACTGTCATTTTCGTCCTTGTGGTTTGTCCAAATTATGCCAGTCCAGAAAAAATTTCAAAGTTTTCTGGACAGAATTGGCATGTCTCAAGAATGTCAGGGACGAAAATTGTACAAATTTGAAATTTGGTCTGGACTGACATAATTGGCCAAACCATGAGGACGGAAATGACAGTTAACTCGTAGAAGATAGAAAAGAATGAAATTAAATTAATATAAAGCATGTTTACTTTTTGAAATTCCACACGCCGTTAAAGTTCTGTTTAAATTTCCCAAAATACGAATATTGTTTTATAATTAGAGAATGACCCGCCACGGTTTGGCGGGGTCTTTCATTTCTATTAGATTTATTATATTAGTTACAGTAGCTGCAGTTTTAATATATGCAACAACATGATAAAGGAGTAGCTTAAACAAAAAGGCTGCACTGCAAAATTTTTGAAGCTGTAGGAGGATGTCTAATGCTATTTACAAGCTGTAGTGGTCCGCGGTTTGATGGGGTCTTTCATTTCTACTATAGGCATTATTTACCTAATAGCGAATCAGGTTTATAATACGAATAGGATATCCACGAAGGATCCCTAAAACGGAAAGAAGCATGTGTTATCTACTGGTTTGCAAAGAGATACCTGTACCTATCTGTCTGTTTCGTTTGACACGAGTAGATCTGGATGTGGTTCCCAATGGTCGTCCGAATAGCTCAAATTTATTATCAAACAGCTTGCTACTAACAAAAGCATGAAACGGATGCGCACACGTGAGTTCTGTATATGCACTTCCATACCCATAACAAAACTCAAGCACGTCTTTAAGCTCGTAGGTTTGGCGGCATTCCCTCAAGCAGCGGTCTTGTGTTTGAGCGCTCAACAGGATGCTTGTTGTCTTCGTTGTATTTGTCCACACTTGGAATTAAACTCGGCTTCACGGTATGCAGACACACAAAGTTTACAGGACCCTGCAGTTTACAACGCAAACCTTACCACTGAACACATGAACACATTTTATCATAAAACATTTACTTTAACAAAAGAGGTTAAAAGTTAAAAAAAAAGTTACGTGAACACATCAAGGTTGCAATTCATCTCCATCCAAGCAGGAGCCAAATAAGGGCACCTTCATTTTACCTCAAAAGTTTAAAATAAAATCCAATTTCTAAAACATCCCCATGTGAGTCATCTAACTTCTGCTTTTAGTATCTATTTTGGGTGATGTGGCAATGAAGACTGATTTGACTTTTGTTGACCAGCATATGTAAATTTAGCATGCATAACACAATTGCCATTTAAGTGTACGAGTACCAAGGACCAATGCCTTCAAAAGCGGAGCAAAAATATCTCATTGTACACAAGTATTCCTACATAATATATGCACAAATGTTACCAATTATTTTCTTTGCCATTTAAAAAGTAAAATGAGGTAAGGAAAATATGTTCATCCATTTCAGCTTGGGTTGATTTTTTATACGGGCAACCAGCTAGGCTTTATATGGAGAATGGTAATATTTGGTCTTTCACGGGGGTTCCTCCGAATAAGAGATCGTTGCAAGCTTCTTTTTCACACCTGGTGCCTGGATGATGGGAACCTTATTGGAGATGCTACTCGGGTTGCCAAGGCTTTAGACATTATCAGAGTGGAGGGCCCCTCTTTGGGCCTTCTTCTGACCATAAAAAAAACTAAAGTTTTTTGGCCTACATGTGACAGGGTGAAAACTCAAGAGGGTTTATTTCCGCGAGAGATTCGTAGGCCGGTACATGGTATAAAACTTTTGGGTGGTGCTGTCAGTAGAGATGGGGAGTTTATTGGTAGTTTGGCCATTAAAAGAGCCAAATATGCGGTTGAGTTGATGGGATGCCTCAAACGTCTTCGGGACCCTCAGAGCGAACTCTTCCCGATTCGTTCGTGTATGGGGGTTGCTAAACTGCTGTTTGGGCTGAGAACGTGTCAGCCTTCTTATGTCAGGGGAGCCGTCTCTATTTTTGAAAAGGAGCTTCGGAATAAGATTGAGGGCATTGTTGTTTGTGGGGGTGCCTTTTTCGGGACCTCCAATGGAGGTTAGCTTCCCTCCCGACCCGTTTTGGGGATCTTGGGATTTGCTCAGCTAAGGATGCCTCTTCCTACGCTTTTGTGGCTTCAAGGGCCCAATCGTGGGTTCTTCAAGACATGTCCTTCGTGAACGTGGTGGTGGGTTGTTGGACTCTGATTACAGAGGTGCGTTGGACACTCTGCATAGTTCTCTTTGTAACATCCGTCGAAAAACGGATTTTCAAAACCCGCTTCGTTTATTAATCAAATATCCAGTTATAAATTTTCGTTGCGTATTTAATGCTCAAATTAATTTTGAACGATACATAATTAATAAATATATTAGAATTTAAAAACCGTAATTTAAAATTTCTAATAAATAATGAATAAAAAATATTTGCAGACGCCGGGTTTCGAACCCGGGTCACTCTCAAGACCAAATACACTCTACACCACTACACCACACACACAACTTAATTCAAATCTGAAACAATTAAATTTTATACACAAACTGACACTGAATCGGAAATTCAAAACACAAAATACTGAAACCGCCCCTGAATCAAAGAACGAATCAAGGAGTTTCCGTTTCGATCCTCCAAATCACCAGAAATAACTGACAATCATCAATCAAGCACGACCAAATTTAACCAAACCGTTTCTACAATTTCAGTCGTAACCGCCAATGATTTAACCGAGATCAAACCTCACCATAGCAGCCTATAAATACAGGGCTAAACTCCTCGATCCAACTCGCTCACTACTCTCAAAGTCACTCTGAAAACCTCGCCGCAAGTCGCCGGAATTTGTTTGTATTTCGCCGGAATTGGTCACCGGAAAACCGAATAATCCATTTCCATTATTGCCTTACTCTAAAATAAGACTTCTAGAGCTAAGACAGAAGTCACCCACACTCACCTCAAACTTCCTGTAGATCCTCTGTCGCAAGTTACACTTCGTCGGAATTTCTTTCAGTCACCGGAACTCCATTGGAAATCACACCTGTTCGGTATGACATCCTTAAATCCTTTTCTGTTTAAATTATTTTCGTTATCAGTAATAATCAATCAACTAATTCAATAAGAAAGATTGATTAAACAGTCGGGTTGATTCTCTGTTTCATAAAACGAAGAAGATGAACAGCGAGTCGTTTATAAATATAATTAAAATCAGTAATTTAAATGGGTTAGACACACAGTCCAGCGGTGGACTGTGTGCATTTTACATACATGATACCGGGTTCGAGTCTGTTTGTGTTCCGATCCACGAAATTAAATCCATTGTTTTTAGAACGAGTCATATCGCTTCACAGAAAGTGTTTAAATAAAATAAAGATCAAGAAAACTAACAGGTTAGACACACAGCCCAACTGGTTGGGCTGTGTGCACACGAACCGTAGGTCCCGAGTTCGAATCCTGCTTCTGTAACCGGTTCTGGCAATTATCAAAACTTTTTAAATAGAAACAGAAATGAATTAATCTAATTTGTATATATATATATAATTAAAAACGAGATTATTTCGGGTTAGACACGTAGCTCAGTTGGTAGAGCTGCATGCACGTATACGGGAGGTCACGAGTTCGAACCTCACTCAGCGCATAGAATAAACACAGTTCGACCGGTCAACGGTCAACATGGTCAAAAGTCAACAATTTTTTTTTATTTCTTTTTTTTATTTATTTAATCAGAAAATTATTTAAAAATACTTAAAAATAATATTTTTAAAGTTAGAAAATGTCCTTAAACTCACAAAAATAAATCTAAAAATCCTATTAAGGTTATGAATTAAAATTATTAATCTCAAATAAAATCCATTTATTTACCGAACCATTTCGTTATTATTCTAGGTTAGTTTTCCTCGTCGATCAAATCCTAAAATTTGTGCGCATTCATCGTCATACAGGAAACGCACCCACTATGAGTGAATCCTTACAAATTCCCATTTTTATTCATGTTTTGGGGTGTATCATGTGTCGCTTTAATTATTTCGTTTATTCAAACTTGTGCTATTACCATTATATGACCTAAACTTATGATGTAGACATTGTTTGTTGTGATACGTGTTACATTCTTGTCAAGTTGTGTGCAAATCATGCATTAGGCCCATTAGTTACTCGTGGGAGACGAGTTGAGCATCAGGTGCCTCATTTGATCGGCTCCGTTTGATTGAGCCTTGATCTCATTATTCATCATTTGGTGTGTGCGTGTGCATTAGTTTGATATTATGTGTTTATGGTTGAATTTACATTTACGTTTATTCATATTTGGTTATGCACAATTTTATTCAAATAACCAATATAACTAATCCTTTCAAATATTTAAATAAGATTCACTCGCCAACTTTTGTTGACCAAAAAACCCTATTTTTACACATAATACAGGTGATCCAGTTGAGAAAAGAAACACGTAGGATGGCCTAGAAGAATAAACAAGTTAATGCTTTGGAATGGACATTTAGTTTAGTTTCCCTTTGTAATTGTATGAATTTGTTTAATACTTTTGTTTGTAATGAAAAATGTATTTGAACATGTTATGCTTGTATGTTTATTGTAACTTCTTCTTTAAAGAGAAAATAATAAATATGAAACTTTATAGTAAATGTCATGAGCTTTGATGAAAACCCAATCATGCCCCGACTACCATTTCCGCTGCGGGTCAGGGTGTGACACTCTTCCCGATCTTGAACTCGGCGATTTCTACATTAAAGACACCCCCCCTAAAGCCCAGAAAATTCTAGCGAATGCTTTATATGGTGAAATCGTCAAGACAGTCGAAGAGAAGTTTGCCTTGTTTCCGCGACAGCGAGCCGTGTTTGAGTGTTGCGAGCCCCCCATGCTCAGGGTTTCTTGTCTGTTATTCCCATTGAAGGTTTAGGGCAATGTATGTCGGCTGTGGAATACCGGGCTATTCTCAAGTACCGGCTGATGGTACCCCTTTTCACGGTTGATGACCCGTGTCCCATATGTCGGAAGGCTTGTTTGGATTCTTTTGGGGAGCATGCAGTCCATTGCAAATAACTACCAGGTTTTAAATATCGACATGATTTAGTTTGAGATGTGCTTCATGATGTCCTTAAGCAGGTAGGGATCTCGGCAAAAAAGGAAGCCCCGGTGAACTTCTTGACCGATCCATTAGAAGGGAGATCTACCATACGACCCGCTGACTTCTTGTTTTTGGATGGGAAAGAGGGAAACACGCGTGCGTCGATTTGACAGGTGTGTCTCCCCTCGTTGGGCTAAGGGACCACGGGTTTGTGGCGGGCCAGGCGATAACCAAAGCGGAGGCGGGCAAAGTAGGTAAGCCCGAAAAAGCTTGTATCGAGAATCAGCATGTGTTCGTCCCGTTCGCTTTCGATACCTTTGGCGCTCTCGCCCCGGACCCGGTGCGATTTCTCAAACGGGTTCAGCAGGTGGTAATTAAGGGGTAGAATTTTGTGTTTATCATGGTAAGATTTGCTATTCAGAAAGGGGTAGCGGTGCAACTTGTTGCCCGTTTACATGCCATTTGTCTATAATCGTCTTTGTCAACTTCATGATTTGTTATGTGTTTCCTGGATGATTTCATGTCAATTTATAAATAAACCACGATTATCATTTTATTTAACCATATCATTCAAATGCATAATTTCATCAAAATCACTTTATTTACATACTTTTAATGGCATTTAAATAAAGGGAAAGTGAAAATGAGGCTATTGTACATGTAAGTTACATGCGGAATCAATCAAAACTACGTCGTTTTGATTAACAGATACATTATTAATTCAAAAAGTTTCGCAAACAACAACTCACCTAAATGCCTCACCACTAACAGAACAAGGAAAACATTAAGATTACACAATATTAAACAACACTCAATCCTCCCAGCTCCACACGGCTTGTTTCGACCTATGCTTAACCCATAAGAAAGTTGTAGCTTGGACCTCAACGAAAATACCATCCACATGAATCTGTTTTCCAGCAAAAACTAATTCATTTCGCGCTTTCCATATCATCATGAAGCGGTTAGAATTCCCACCTCGCATCGCATTCCTTTCGCTTTCTGTCACATTGAGGCGTACACCTCCTGTGGGACACGCCACCAAGCATCTATTTTTTCCCATAACACCGTGGTCGCTACATATGAAGTGAATAGACCACATAATCTGCATAAAATCGACCCGCATTGCACCTTTCTTTTTGTGTAATCCTTTTTTGACCAATTATTAACCCACCTACTTTAGAATCTCAAATTGAATTATGAGTGATTGATGAGGACCTTATTTGTTCTCTATTAGGTATTGTTGTTCATAGCCATTTGAAATGGTTAATTTTTTAATATCTTAAAATACAATCGTATTGTTATTTGCTAAAGAAACATTTATTCAAATGATGTACACAACATCCCAGAAAAAAAACACTAAGAACTATCTTAAATGGAAAATAGCATAACATCCTACAAAACATTTTAAATATATTATGTGATTAATAAACGGGTCAGGATATAATATGAATATTTTTCTGGGTAGAAAGATTAGGAAACAGTTTTATCTATTAAATTTAAAATAAATGACTAACGTTAAATAGGTGGAATTGAATAAAAAAGGACACACGTGGGTTTGTTTAGGTATATTCTAGTCCATCCAAACCAATAGTTTTTCTTCTTCCAATTCCTCCCGTTTTTTAAAACGTTAATAACTCTTTAAGTTGCAAGACCATATCAGTTAATTAATAGACTATTCATTAACAATTCATTGGTCTTTGTCTTGAGGCTTGACTTATTCCGTCAGTAGTTCTTTATTAGTTATTGATAATGCATATTTGTGTGTTTGTTACCGGACAAATATGATATATCTAGTCTGTACTAAATATGTGAATATGAGTGTGTTCAAAAGTATGAACAATCAAATGTATGAGAGACACGTTTGACTGAGTGCCAATCGATTGAATGTGTCAAACGAGTGAGTCATACGATTTAACGGTCATGGCCTATAAATAGAAATGCCATATGTTTGAACAATAAAAGTTTCATTTGAGAGGACATAACATACTGTTATGATCCAGTGCTTAACGATGTAAACTTTTTCAGTATTGAATGCGATCGTAGATACCTCGCCTACACATAACTGGTTACCACACATATGTATCCCCTTCCTCCACATATTCACTCTTCTTATCTCTATCCTTCATGCGATCTCACAAATGCAAACATTTTTTTGGATTGTAGATGCTATTCAATCATTTATAAACACCAAAGTAGAAAAAAAAAATTAACCACCTTCAAACTCTATTTACGTGATTTTTTTTTTAATTTTTAACTAAAATGGTTGTGAAATGATTTTCAGAAGGAAAATATGTCACCGATCCGTGTAATAACCCAAACCATCTGAACAATAATAACCGTCCATTCCATGACACGTCATCGATCCGCGTGCCAACCCAATCAGCCAATAAAAACACATTCACCTCTCATATATAACCAACACCCGTAATCTCTTTCAATCACACACAATCAATCAACTTCCCCCAAATTACAAACCCTAGAATTTCATTTTCTCTCAAGAAAATCAATGGCGCCAAAGGCAGAGAAGAAGCCCGCGGAGAAGAAGCCAGCGGAAGACAAAGCACCGGCGGAAAAGAAGCCAAAGGCTGGAAAGAAGCTGCCGAAAGAAGCCGGAGCAAGTGCCGCAGATAAGAAGAAGAAGAGGACGAAGAAGAGCGTGGAGACATACAAGATCTACATCTTCAAGGTGTTGAAGCAGGTGCATCCTGACATCGGGATCTCCAGCAAGGCCATGGGGATCATGAACAGTTTCATCAACGACATCTTCGAGAAACTCGCTCAGGAGAGCTCCAGGCTCGCACGCTACAACAAGAAGCCCACCATCACGTCTCGGGAGATCCAGACTGCTGTGCGCTTGTTCTTCCGGGTGAATTGGCCAAACATGCTGTTCTCTGAAGGCACAAAGGCCGTCACAAAATTCACCAGCTCTTAGAGCGTTTGTTGTTTTGGAATATGTTGGTATAATCTGATGGAATCTGATAGTGTTGGGAATCTGGCTATGTTTGAATCGATTTATCTAGTGCAAAGTATATGAAGTATGTTCGTACATCACAAACCATTCTAGTGATTTTTTTGTTTTTAAACCCATTTAAAGTTAAATCCAACTTTTGATGCCTAGATAAATGGGCTGTCTTCATGGTGTGTGGAGATGGCCACCACATAGGCCCGTGATTTCAAGAGTCGCATATCTTTTTAAAAAAAATCTGACCTATGTATATGTTACTTTTTTATAAATAGTATACTTATATTAGTTACAATTTAGGGTCATTCACGAATTAATTTTTATGGTTTAAAAGTTAGCCCATTTGCATTGGGTACAGTGAGCCTAATTTTTCTGGTTTAAATGATAATTGCATTGTTTATTGTTAAGGCGTAAGGATATATTTTTTCAAGCTTGAGCAAAGTAAATGACTTTTAAGAGACGACATGAATAGATACATAAGAGACCATAACCCTTATATGAACCCGTCATTCTTGTTTCAAAACCAAACAAATCGCCTTCAATATGTTAGACATCAAAGTTTGTATGATCTCGGGATAATGATTGTTGCAAAGCGGTTCAACACTACCCTGTTTATGGATAATACCCCACTTGAAACATGAAAAATGATACTCAGGGCCTGAAATGATCACCAAGTTGAAGGTATAACAGTATAATCCCTTCTAGGACACTAGCACCTAAGAATTTTCAGGTGATGGCATGGGAATACTCATCTGTCTTCACTTTTGTAAACTCAAAAACTCCACCAATGTCACACACAAGCTCACCACATTATGTGCAAAAGTCGATGCTCTCCTTTAGATACAATATTAGTGATTTTATTGTATTCTGAAAGTTATATGATTCACCTACAAACAAGTGGCAGGTAAACGGGCAACAAGCTGCGTCGCAACCCCTTTTGAATTGCAAAACCAATCCTACTAAAGACGAAACGGCCCTTAAAGGTTGAAAGATTACTACTCACAACATGTTGGACCCTGTTTAGAAATTCCACAGCCTCTGGGGCTAGGGACCCAAATGTATCAAAAGCGAATGGGATAAAGACGTGTTGATTCTCTAAACAAGCCTTCTCGTGTTTAGCGACCTTGCCTGATTCCGCCTTTAACGCAGCCTGGCCAGCAACAAACCCATTATCCCATTTTTAACCGTAAAAGTCAATAAATTTTGTGCCTCAAATAAAAAGAGTTTAATACTAGAGCACATATATGCCAATGATATTCACTCAAGTCTACACGACTTATATTAACAACTTAGAAACTTACTAATTTAATCACCACAAAATAATAAATCAATATAGTGAATTTAAAGATTAAATCACCCAGCCTTTTCTTTTCTCCATGAAAAATAATACACTAAATTTCATGGTGTTGCATGAATATAAAACGTACATTAATTTGACTTTAGAATAAGCTAGATTGTTGCCATAGGCTACGTTATGGGACGGCAATGCCTTAATTGTTTAAAGTTGACGCCTTAAAGGCATGTTATGTGAAGTGTTAATCATATCAAAACGTGTATTTCGGCCTATTCGATCTAAAGCATTGTTGTTACAAAAGAAACGGAATCGAACCCGAGTTGGTTTGTCTAGTGAGCGTTTCATCTAACCAATACACCACCTTTACCTTTGCATCAAAACTTACTCGTCAAAATAACAACTCAAATTTATATCGTTTGAAGGAAAACATATTATATTTGACTCGACTTGTTTCGAACATTGTTTACTCAAACGTAACTACCGAAAACGTATGCAAAAATAAGTATGAAAACATATAACTTGACTAGATTTGTTTGAAAAAAACTATGTGAAATGAATTTATATCGATTAGTGAAACATGAATATATACCAACACCTACATTAAAACTTCAAGACGTAGACAAATGATAATGTATATAAAAATAAGCATGAAACGTCAATTTACACCGACACGTACATAAAAGCAATCACGTGCGAAAATAGTTTTTCTTTTCTTTTAAGCCAAAAAATGAAAATACGTGGGTAAATTTAAAAAGTTAGAACTCAAGGGGAGAAAATGTCAATTTCAAAAGTTTAAGGGTTGTTTTGTTAAGTTCTAAAGTTTATTGGTTGTTTTGTCTTTTGAAAGTAGGGATGATCATTTGGTACCGGTATCGAACCGTACCGGATATATATTGGTAATCACGTACAAGGTTTTTAGAAAGTTTAGATTTTTTAAGTGTCAATCTTTAAGACTGAGGGGTAAAAGCATACAAAAAGACAAAAAATAATAAAGACAAAAAGAAGACAAATGAAAGTTATTGTTCATGTAACTTACAAATATATATATATATATGTATAATGTATAATATAATGTTTCAAGAGGAATGCATAGTGTGTTAAAGTAACGAGCACAATAGTCGTTGAATAATGGATCGACGTGTTAAAGTTGTAAAACAACGAGTTAAAGTTATATGTACATATGTTACGCACCCTAAGTATTGAAAGTGTACCAGATAGATCTTAGGATATAATGTGTGGAGGAGGGTAGTCCTTTAAAAATGATCTGTCATGTAACATCCGTCGAAAAACGGGTTTTCAAAACCCGCTTCGTTTATTAATCGAACAATTAGTTTTAAATTTTCATTGCTTATTTATGACTTATTTTAATTTTAAACGATACATAATTAATAAACAAATTAAAATTTATAAACTATAATTGTTAAAAAGTAAAAATAAAATAATTAAAAAGAAAAACCGGCTGCCGGGAGTCGAACCAGGGTCAGCCGGGAACCTCAAAGCTTTAACTCTCATCCACCAAACCACTCCGCCACTTGTGTTCTTTAGTGATATATCGAAGCAATTAATTCAAATAACAAAACTCGAATTCAAAACAATCAACGGCTCGCCCAATTCGCAGTCGCCGGAAATCCCGACGACTTCGCCAATTATTGTCGGTTTCTTTTGACTGAGGGTGCGTATTAACTCTTACATCGGTTATAACCGATGTCCAGTTCCACGACATCAGTCATAACCGCCGGAGAATAATTGACCAACGAATCAAGACAGAAATCAGACCCAATTCATCGATATTCTTTCCTATAAATACACACCCTAGCCTCTGGTAATCTTTTCGCTCAAAATCACACCAATTCTCGACGCAATTTCACTCGCCGGAACTTTTCTGCCATCACCGGACTTTCGCCGGAAAACCGAGACTCACATCAAAACGGTAAATACCTCGACTCTTTCTGTTTCATTCCATTGTTAAACCATTACTAACATCAATCCATCACCCAGAATCAATCCCACACGACGTTGTCGGAAATTCTGCTTTCGCCGGAAAACTTCTGAAATTTCCAGAATCACGCCGTGAGCCGGTATGATCATTTAAACCTACTCATAATCGTTGCTCAGTAGTTTAATTTCATATCTAATCAATCAAAACTGTTATTTGATCCGAACAGACAAAGTTCACAAACAGAGCCGACGAATCCTTGCTGGAGTTCTGAGAAAGACATCTGATTCGGTACATTTTTCCCCAAACCCTCTCTGTCCATTGCATTTCAATCGCTGATAATTTCCGTTAATCGAATTAAGCATGAAACAGTTGATTAATCATTGTCTGTGTTCTTGAGCGAAGAAGACGAAGTCGTTTATGTTATAAGATTAATTAAAATCAATATTATGAACGGGTTAGACACACAGTCCAGCGTTGGACTGTGTGCAAACAATACACATACGTCTCGAGTTCGATTCCTATCACGACCCTATCCTCAGAAATAAAAATGTTTTTTTTTTAAACTGAACCGAGTTAACTCACAGTAAGATGTTAAGTATAATAAAAACCGGAATATTTACCAAGTTAGACACACAGTCCAGCGGTGGACTGTGTGCCAAACTAAACCACAGGTCCCGGGTTCGAGACCTGTGGAGATCACCGGTTTGATACGATTAAATCCTTTTTAAATAAATGAATTTCGGATTAAGTTAAATAGTATATAAATATAATTAAAAACAGAAATATTTCGGGTTAGACACGTAGCTCAGTTGGTAGAGCTGCGTGCACGCGTACGGGAGGTCACGGGTTCGAGTCTCACTCAGTGCAATAATATTCACAACTGAACCGGTCAACGGTTAACGGTCAACAGTCATGGTCAACGGTCAAAAGTTAACATTTTTTTATTATTTTTATTTATTTATTTATTTTAAAAATCAATTAAAAATACTTAAAAATAACGTTTTTAAAGTTAGAAAATAGCCTTAAACTCACAAAAATAATCCAAAAATCCTATTAGAATTATTAATAAAATCCACTTATTTACCGTACCTTTTCGTTATTAATTAGGTTAGTTATTCCTCGTCGATCAATCCTCTAAACTCGTGCGCATTCAATATCATCACCCGAACGCACCCAATGTGAGTGAATCTCTACCAATTCCCCGTTTTAATCACATTTTGGGGTGTATCATGTGTCGCTATTTATTTATTTCAATTAAACACTTGTGCATCCATCATATCCATGATCAAATTGTGTTGTCAATATATATCAATGGTTTGTGTGATTCATGTTTAGATTTAAAGTTATCATTTTCAGTACATACATTATCATAGGCCGCCGCTTCCCATTACCTATGAGCGTGAGCCGTTCCCCATTACCTATGAGCGTGAACGAGGCGTTGCCAACATACGATCGGCTCCGTCTGATTGAGCCTTGATCGCACATACATTTCATCATAGGCCGTCTGCTCCCCATTACCTATGAGCGTGAGCCGTTCCCCATTACCTATGAGCGTGAACGAGACGTTGCCAACATATACATTGTCATTCATATCATATACTCATGCAAGGTGTTTGTGATTGTTGGTTTACATACGTTTGTTCATATATGATTATTGCACAATTTTTCCCTATTAATTACAACAAGGAATCAATAACAAATGTTTTTAACAAGTTTCACTCGCCAACTTTTGTTGACCCAAAATTCCCCATTTTTTTACACATGATACAGGTGATCAAGTTGAAGCAAGAAACACATAGGGCGGCCTAGAAGAATAAACAAGTTTAGATTTTGGATTGTTTTAGTTAATTTTTCCTTTCCTTGTATTGTATGAACTTGACTTGAAATCTTTGAGATGTAATTTGAATTTAATAAATATGAAACATATTAGTAAACATCATGAGCTTTGGTGATAACCCAATTATGCCCCGACTCTTATTCCGTTGCGGGTCTGGGTGTGAGAGATTGGTATCAGAGCCATGACTATAGGGATATAGGATAGGTTATTAGACCCTTAGAGCCTATACTATAGTTGATTAGAATTTTAAATTGTTTGTGTGTTACATGCAAAATTCATGATGTTTATATGCTTTATGTTTATTGTTACATTCAATGTTATGCAAGCATGTTCATAAGTACATATTATTATACAATGCCTATCATGAATCATATTCTCATAACATATCATATCCATAGGAGCACACACCTCACAATTCATATGATTTTTACAACGATTTTTGTATTTTCAAATCACATCAAAGTGAGTTCTCATGACGGGCATGTAGTAACTGGAAGGGTACGAGTACCGGTAGTCGGAACGTCCTGTCTAGGCTTGGCATAAGTATAAATCCAAAATAAAGGACCAGTTTGCCTACCTGGGGACTAATGATGAGAGTACGAAGGACCTATTAGGCCAAAGCATGCTATACCAAACGCCGTGTGAGCTAACACCACTTTGAGTTGTCATTGTGTCTACACCTGGACACCCTATGACCATACGTCTCGCAAACATATTTCATGGTTTTCATTCGGGTGATGCGAGTGTTAAACCGCCAATACAATGTGAATCCTACTAAGCCAATAGTCATGGGGGCCCACATGACTATACAAGCGATGGTATGGGGGACATTGGAGGCCCAAACATGAGCAAACCCAAGACATCCTATGGATGTAGTGCATTATTGATGATTATGTTATTTTATTATTTTAAACGACACATGACACCTAAACACTCCTTAAACTCACCATCTTCCCATGTATATTCCTGTAGATGTCGGCTAGGCAGCTACGTGGAGGACGAAAGTCAGGAAGGTCAAACGAATGCTTGGCCACTTAAATTGCAAAACAAATGGTCGCGGTGCTTCCTGATATTGTAATACAAGTCCAACAAGCTCTCACCGCAAATCCTATCAACCACCCAATCAAGAGGATCAAAACACCGACAACCCTCCCTCCAAGAAGTGCTCCTACAAACACTTCAAATCTTGCGATCCCCCAAAGTATGAAGGGACTGAAGGTGTCACCGCTCTCCTCCACTGGTTTGAGGAAATGGAAAACACTTTCCTCAATTGCGATTGTCCGGAGGATCGCAAGGTACGTTACGCAACCGGGAGACTATTTGGGGTAGCCCTGACCTGGTGGAACACCGAGAAGGGTAAGAGAGGAGTTGAAGACGCTATGGCCTTAACATGGGAAGAGTTAAGGGAAATAATGACAAAACGCTTCTGCCCAAGAAGCGAACTCAAGAAGTTGGAAGACGAATTCCACTCGCTGAAGCAATAGGAAGGAGACCATACTTCCTACAACAAAAGATTTCTTGAGCTGAACCAGATGGTTCCTAACTTGTTCACCCCAGTGTATCGCTTGGTTGAACACTACATTCGAGGCCTCCCCTCGAAAATTCAAGACTCAGTCCTCAGCACTTCGCCTGCAACTCTCGAAGCTGCTATGGAATTGGCTACCGAACTTACCGAGAATCGCATCAGAAACGGTAAATTCAAGGAGGAGAAAAAGAAAGCCCCCGTTGAGGGCCAAACTTCAAACCATTCCACCTCCTCCTCAAAGCTTTCTAACAAGAGGAAACGGAATGCCAGAAACTTTGCTGTCACCCAAACAAATTTCCCTATCCCTGCTGCACCCATCACTCAAGTTGCCTCTTCACCCGCACCATACAAAAGGCCATACTCCGGCCCCTATCCAAAATGCACCCGTTGCCAATACCATCACTCTCCCGAACACCCCTGTCAATATTGCACCAGCTGTGGCCGTGCAGGTTCCACCATCCAAACCTGCCGCTCACTGCAGCGAATGAACCGTAACCAACCCACAACCCAAACCCACCATCAAATAGTGGGTCAAGCCCAACAACCCCTACTACTACCACCTACACAACATACGACCCAAACCTACTACCAACCCAACTACCCCATGATGCAACCCATGCGGGCTTGTTACAACTGTGGGGACCCAAACCACTTTAGAAACACTTGTCCACGCTTGGTGAACATCATACATGCTCAAGCTCAAGCAAATCCGGTGAACCAAGCTAACCAAGCTCCTCCACCTGCTAGAGGAAAAGCTTTTAACATCAACGCCAACCAAGCTAGGGCCGACAACAACGTGGTTAACGGTACGGTTCTCATAAATGGTAGTTATGCATCCATGTTATTTGATACTGGCGCGGATAAGAGTTTTGTGTCCTTAGAATTTGAACCCATCCTCAACCAAACCCGCGATAAACTCATGGAATCCATAACGGTAGAAGTTGCTGACGGAAAACCGGTCTCATTAAACTCCATTATCCGAAACTGTACTCTCACTCTAAACGATCACGATTTTCCAGTTGACCTCATTCCTATGAAGTTAGGAAGTTTCGACATTATAATTGGCATGGACTGGCTCAGCCAACATCATGCTGAAGTGGTATGCCGCGAAAAGTTCATTCGCATTCCTCTTGCAGACGGTCAAACCCTACGAATCTTTGGAGAAACCCCTTCGAAAGGACTCAAGCTGATGTCCTGTCTTCAAGCCCGAAAATATCTCCGCAAGAATTATGTAGCATTTCTAACTCACGTTGTCAAGAAGGGAAACAAAGTGAAGAAACTCGAAGATATACCTGTAGTGAAAGAATTCCCACAAGTCTTCCCCGACGACATCTCAGGACTTCCTCCCAAGAGAGAAGTCGAATTCCGCATTGATCTTATACCTGGCGCTACACCCGTCGCGAAATCTCCTTATAGGTTAGCCCCATCCGAAATGCAAGAGCTGGCCAGTCAATTACAAGAACTGACCGACAAAGGATTCATACGTCCTAGCTCATCGCCTTGGGGTGCACCTGTTCTGTTTGTAAAGAAGAAAGATGGAACGTTTCGCATGTGTATCGATTACAGAGAACTCAACAAATTAACGGTCAAGAACCGCTATCCATTACCGCGCATCGATGATCTTCTAGACCAACTCCAGGGTGCCACCTGTTTTTCAAAGATCGACCTTCGTTCTGGCTATCATCAACTCAGAGTACATGAAGAAGACGTCCCAAAGACCGCCTTCCGAACTCGTTATGGTAATTATGAATTCATGGTCAAGCCATTTGGTCTAACCAACGCTCCAGCCGTCTTCATGGATCTAATGAACAGAGTCTGCAAACCCTATCTCGATCGTTTTGTTATAGTCTTCATCAACGACATTCTCATTTACTCAAAGTCCAAAACTGATCATGAACGACATCTTCGACTCATCCTCACACTCTTAAGAACCGAAAAGATCTACGCTAAATTCTCCAAATGCGAATTCTGGTTAAGAGAAGTACAATTCCTTGGACATGTCGTCAATGACAAGGGAATACATGTCGACCCCTCAAAGATCAAAGCAGTACAAGAATGGCAAGCGCCACGTACACCAACCGAAGTAAGATCATTCCTTGGTTTGGCTGGTTACTATCGCCGTTTCATTTCAAATTTCTCTCGTATCGCTGTACCACTCACGACTTTGACACATAAAGGAAAACCCTTCATATGGGGACCTAAACAAGAAGAAGCCTTCCAAACCCTTAAGCAAAAACTTTGTGACGCACCTATCCTCACACTCCCCGAAGGTTGCGATGACTTTGTAGTATATTGCGACGCATCAGGGCAAGGACTAGGCTGTGTATTAATGCAAAGGGGAAAAGTGATAGCCTATGCTTCTAGGCAACTCAAAGTGCATGAGAAGAACTATACTACCCACGACCTAGAACTTGGAGCCGTTGTGTTCGCTCTTAAGATATGGAGACATTACCTCTATGGTACCAAGTGTGAAATATACACCGACCACAAGAGCCTCCAACATATCTTTAACCAAAAGGAGTTGAATATGAGGCAACGAAGATGGGTCGAACTTCTTAATGACTACGACTGTGAAATTCGGTATCATCCTGGCAAGGCAAATGTGGTGGCCGATGCACTCAGTCGAAAGGGTTATGCGAACTCCATTCGTATTCTATGTTCGCAAATCATAACCGACATCAAAGATCAAATCCGAGAAGCTCAACATGTTTCCATAACAGAATACGACATACGCAATGAGTTATCTTGTGGAGCAGAACTTAAACTCGAAACAAAATCCGACGGTATCCTGTATTATCTAGATCGCATATGGATTCCCGATCACAATGACCTTCGTGATATCCTTATGAAAGAGGCGCACAAAACACGATACTTTGTACACCCAGGAGCCGACAAGATGTATCAAGACCTACGATACACCTACTGGTGGCCTGACATGAAAAAGGATATTGCTGTTTTTGTTTCCAAGTGCCTTACCTGTTCTAAAGTAAAAGCTGAACATCAAAGACCCTCAGGACTTCTAGTCCAACCTGAAATACCTGTATGGAAGTGGGAAAACATAACCATGGACTTCATTACCGGGTTACCTCGCACTTCTGGTGGGTATGACACTATATGGGTATCATTGATCGTCTTACAAAATCAGCTCACATCATTCTGATTCGCGAGGACTTCAAGAATGAAAAGTTAGCTCGTATCTATATCAGCGAAATCGTAAGCCGTCATGGTGTACCGTTAAGCATTATTTCAGATCGTGATGGTCGTTTCACTTCACGAACATGGCAAGCCGTACAAGCCGCTTTGGGTACACGATTAGACCTCAGTACCGCTTATCATCCTCAAACTGATGGACAATCTGAGCGCACCATTCAAACTCTTGAAGACATGCTTCGAGCATGTGTTATAGACTTCAAAGGGAATTGGGACGCTCATCTACCATTAGTTGAATTTTCGTACAACAACAGCTATCATTCAAGTATCGGCATGGCACCTTTCGAAGCGTTATATGGTCGTAAGTGCCGATCACCAGTATGTTGGCACGAAATTGGAAAGGCTCAAATCACCGGTCCAGAATTAATACAAGAAACAACAGACAAGATTCATCAAATTCGAAACAACCTTCTAGCGGCACAAAGTCGTCAAAAGAGTTATGCAGACAAACGACGAAAGCCCTTGGAATTTAACATTGGCGACCAAGTACTTTTAAAAGTATCGCCGTGGAAGGGAGTGGTTCGTTTTGGCCAAAGGCAAGCTAGCACCACGCTACGTAGGACCTTTCAAGATACTCGAAAGAGTAGGACCTGTAGCATACAAGCTTGACCTACCAGAGGAACTCAACAGAATTCATCCCACATTCCACATATCGAACTTGAAGAAGTGCCTCGCCGATGAAAATCTCCATATTCCTCTAGAAGACATTCAAGTCGATGAATCTATGCATTTCATTGAAAGACCAGTAGAAATTATGGACTTCGGAGAGAAACATTTAAGACGAAGCCGCATTCCAATTGTCAGGGTACGCTGGGAGTCAAAACGAGGACCTGAGTTTACTTGGGAACGTGAAGACTCAATGCACGAGAAATACCCACATCTATTTCCTGTTACCACTACTACTTAAATTTCGGGACGAAATTTCTAAAAGTAGGGGAGACTGTAACATCCGTCGAAAAACGGGTTTTCAAAACCCGCTTCGTTTATTAATCGAACAATCAGTTTTAAATTTTCATTGCTTATTTATGACTTATTTTAATTTTAAAACGATACATAATTAATAAACAAATTAGAATTTATAAACTATAATTGTTAAAAAGTAAAAATAAAATAATTAAAAAGAAAAACTGGCTGCCGGGAGTCGAACCCGGGTCAGCCGGGAACCTCAAAGCTTTAACTCTCATCCACCAAACCACTCCGCCACTTGTGTTCTTTAGTGATATATCGAAGCAATTAATTCAAATAACAAAACTCGAATTCAAAACAGTCAACGGCGCGCCCAATTCGCAGTCGTCGGAAATCCCGACGACTTCGCCAATTATTGTCGGTTTCTTTTGACTGAGGGTGCGTATTAACTCTTACATCGGTTATAACCGATGTCCAGTTCCGCGACATCAGTCATAACCGCCGGAGAATAATTGACCAACGAATCAAGACAGAAATCGGACCCAATTCATCGATATTCTTTCCTATAAATACACACCCTAGCCTCTGGTAATCTTTTCGCTCAAAATCACATCAATTCTCGACGCAAGTTCATTCGCCGGAACTTTTCTGCCATCACCGGACTTTCGCCGGAAAACCGAGACTCACATCAAAACGGTAAATACCTCGACTCTTTCTGTTTCATTCCATTGTTAAACCATTACTAACATCAATCCATCACCCAGAATCAATCCCACACGACGTTGTCGGAAATTCTGCTTTCGCCGGAAAACTTCTGAAATTTCCAGAATCACGCCGTGAGCCGGTATGATCATTTAAACCTACTGATAATCGTTGCTTAGTAGTTCAATTTCATATCTAATCAATCAAAACTGTTATTTGATCCGAACAGACAAAGTTCACAAACAGAGCCGACGAATCCTTGCTGGAGTTCTGAGAAAGACATCTGATTCGGTACATTTTTCCCCAAACCCTCTCTGTCCATTGCATTTCAATCGCTGATAATTTCCGTTAATCGAATTAAGCATGAAACAGTTGATTAATCATTGTCTGTGTTCTTGAGCGAAGAAGACGAAGTCGTTTATGTTATAAGATTAATTAAAATCAATATTATGAACGGGTTAGACACACAGTCCAGCGTTGGACTGTGTGCAAACAATACACATACGTCTCGAGTTCGATTCCTATCACGACCCTATCCTCAGAAATAAAAATGTTTTTTTTTAAACTGAACCGAGTTAACTCACAGTAAGATGTTAAGTATAATAAAAACCGGAATATTTACCAAGTTAGACACACAGTCCAGCGGTGGACTGTGTGCCAAACTAAACCACAGGTCCCGGGTTCGAGACCTGTGGAGATCACCGGTTTGACACGATTAAATCCTTTTTAAATAAATGAATTTCGGATTAAGTTAAATAGTATATAAATATAATTAAAAACAGAAATATTTCGGGTTAGACACGTAGCTCAGTTGGTAGAGCTGCGTGCACGCGTACGGGAGGTCACGGGTTCGAGTCTCACTCAGTGCAATAATATTCACAACTGAACCGGTCAACGGTTAACGGTCAACAGTCATGGTCAACGGTCAAAAGTTAACATTTTTTTATTATTTTTATTTATTTATTTATTTTAAAAATCAATTAAAAATACTTAAAAATAACGTTTTTAAAGTTAGAAAATAGCCTTAAACTCACAAAAATATATCCAAAAATCCTATTAGAATTATTAATAAAATCCACTTATTTACCGTACCTTTTCGTTATTAATTAGGTTAGTTATTCCTCGTCGATCAATCCTCTAAACTCGTGCGCATTCAATATCATCAACCGAACGCACCCAATGTGAGTGAATCTCTACCAATTCCCCGTTTTAATCACATTTTGGGGTGTATCATGTGTCGCTATTTATTTATTTCAATTAAACACTTGTGCATCCATCATATTCATGATCAAATTGTGTTGTCAATATATATCAATGGTTTGTGTGATTAATGTTTAGATTTAAAGTTATCATTTTCAGTACATACATTATCATAGGCCGCCGCTTCCCATTACCTATGAGCGTGAGCCGTTCCCCATTACCTATGAGCGTGAACGAGGCGTTGCCAACATACGATCGGCTCCGTCTGATTGAGCCTTGATCGCACATACATTTCATCATAGGCCGTCTGCTCCCCATTACCTATGAGCGTGAGCCGTTCCCCATTACCTATGAGCGTGAACGAGACGTTGCCAACATATACATTGTCATTCATATCATATACTCATGCAAGGTGTTTGTGATTGTTGGTTTACATACGTTTGTTCATATATGATTATTACACAATTTTTCCCTATTAATTACAACAAGGAATCAATAACAAATGTTTTTAACAATGTTCACTCGCCAACTTTTGTTGACCCAAAATTCCCCATTTTTTTACACATGATACAGGTGATTAAGTTGAAGCAAGAAACACATAGGGCGGCCTAGAAGAATAAACAAGTTTAGATTTTGGATTGTTTTAGTTAATTTTTCCTTTCCTTGTATTATATGAACTTGACTTGAAATCTTTGAGATGTAATTTGAATTTAATAAATATGAAACATGTTAGTAAACATCATGAGCTTTGGTGATAACCCAATTATGCCCCGACTCTTATTCCGCTGCGGATCTGTGTGTGACATGTCATATAGACGCTCACATTATTAGGTGTGGAGGATGACAGGACCTTAAAAACACAAATAACAAAATCTATTTGTATTCGTCATTTGTTCGATTAAACTTTCTCAGTTTAAATCTTATTCATAATTTCAAATATTTTATAATCGTAAGTGAATGGGCCCAAGCCACGAACATCTCCCGGGTGGAATATGAAATTTGAAAAATTTAAGAGAAAAAAAACAAACTCCCTTTAGGCGGGAAAAGAAGGACTATACATTTAATAAAATAAATTATAATTTGAAACCTGTGCCAAATTCTCATTGGTCGATTTCCTCTCACACGGATCGTAATCCAGATGCCGGGCAAGTACACCCATTTAACTCACGCGGATCGTAATCCAACATGCCGCATACACCCATTTGAAACCACTATATATACAACCTCAATATTTTCCATTCACCATCACTCAAAACACAAAACAAATTCATCAACAACTTCTTTCTTTACACCAAAGAAACAAATGGAGTCAACCGGAAAGGTGAAGAAGGGAGCCGCAGGAAGGAAGGCCGGCGGTCCAAGGAAGAAGGCAGTGACCCGTTCAGTCAAAGCCGGTCTTCAATTTCCGGTGGGAAGAATCGGGCGGTTTTTGAAGAAAGGACGTTATGCTCAACGTGTTGGAACCGGTGCGCCGGTTTACCTTGCTGCTGTCCTTGAGTATCTGGCGGCAGAAGTAAGTGTTCATATTCATGATCAGATGTAAGCAATGAAATATATCCCACCCTTTGGTGTTTATAATCTATTCCTGTGTGATTGTTTGTAGGTGTTGGAGTTGGCTGGAAATGCTGCGAGAGACAACAAGAAGAACAGGATAATCCCGAGGCATGTGCTGTTGGCCATCAGGAATGATGAGGAGCTTGGAAAGCTTTTGGCTGGAGTGACAATTGCTCATGGTGGTGTTTTGCCTAACATTAACCCTATTCTTTTGCCTAAGAAGACTGCCGCTAAAGAGCCTAAGTCTCCAGCGAAATCCCCCAAGAAAGCAAAGTAGTTTAGTTAGATATATGTGTCAAGTAACTTCTAGTCTTTCTTTTTGTCATTTGTTTATCGTGGTTTTAGTGTAGCTTATATGTTCAACCTCTAGATGAATGAAACAACTTGTTTTTTTTTTTAATTTTATTTTGTTAATTCCTAATTGAATCACAAGATCAAACCTGATGCTAGATAGATTTTAGGCCACTCGGTGTGGGGTGTTGTCCAGGCCTGGCAACGCCCCCCAACACCACCCTGTGTGGGCCGGCAGTGTCAAGGGTGTTTCGCAAGAGATGTTTGAGACAGGGGAGTGGGACAAAAATATATAGACGTTGGAGAGCAGAGGTGTTGGCTACGACAAATGGATACTAGAGCATGGAGACGAGCGGCGGTATGGTGTTGGAGAGGTGGCGGCGGAAGTGCTGGGACGTTCTGGTCAGGCATTGGATCTCTTTGGCGGCTTTGATTTTGGAAGAAGGATCTTGGTTGTGGGTTTGAAGGGTGCGAGTGATGGATGGAGTGTGATCTCCGGTGACGGTGGTGGTGGTGTGATCAGAACTATATCTATTGATTTGTAACATAGGAGATAAGCTAAAGCGGGTTTTTTTTACCATTTCTAAATTTGCCAAAATTAAAAAAAAATTAATTAATTAGGTAGGGCGGGTCGTTACCCATTTCCCTGGTTCAATCCTTGGAGGGTGTCCTACAAAGACTTTGACGTGATGCTAACATGACGGGTCATCTTACAAGAGGTACGTCACCCACACCAAATAGTATCTTAAGATTTCAAAACTATTATTTAATGGTTCTAAATGTTGTCTGATGCTATAATTTAAAAAAAAAACCCTATAGTTATAAAAGGTGTTTTCAATAACTTGTATGCTACTTAGCATTCCCATCAGCTCACCTATTCTCTAGGTAATCTTTGAGGGTGTGTTAAGTTTAAAAGGAGTTTTTGTTTAATTACTTATGATTTTTATGAAATAGAGTTTCTAAAAAAATGTTTAGGTTAGGTTATAAAACAATAAGGCAATAACTAGTTTTTTAAAAAGTGTTTCCTTCTTATTCATGACAAAAAGACATAACTTTAAAAAGCGTTTGGTTTAATTTATTTAAAAATGAAAGGTACAATGGTAATATAAATCCCCAAAGTACTTTTGCTTTTTGAGAATTCTCAAAAAGTGTTTTTTCGATACAATTTATAAGTTATTACAGAAGAACTTGTGTGTTTACCAAACACTATAAGCCTAATTTATTAACTTTTATAAGTGAATAAATTAAAAGAAAGTGCAAAATAAGCAATCTCAAACACCCGCTAAATTATAAGAAATTCGTCATGAAATTGTACAAATTCACATTAAATCAGCCTCCCCATTTTCAAATTCTGTAAAATTGCTATTGTAGACCCTCATATAGGTATATACGCTTGAGTTTTCTCATTGATGGTTTAGGTTTTTTTTTTTGAAAAATGATCTTCTTTTTCTGTTCGGTTTCCATTATGTTTGTGTTCATAACCAAACCAAATATAATAATTCCATCAAGGCCCTCTCAATGTTTTTCTTAGTAAGATTAAATAGGTTTTTATATATATTTAATTTAGTAGCCATCGTTATAATTTATAGAATATGGATCAAAATATATTAAAACCTATAATATAATTAGTTGGTAATTGTTTATAGACTGATTTATCCTAATTAACTAATAGGTTTCTCCTTGAATGCATATAAAGAGATTAGTAGAGAGAGATTAGGGTTAGACTTTTATAACATCACATAAAAGATCGTCCCCTCCTCTCTCTCCATTACTACAAGTTATTCAACCCTAAAGAACTTGGTACTACCATCAAGAACATACATTCTAAAAGAAAACTAGATCAAGTTGACTATCATGTCGAACTCTATAGCTGCCTGCATCTGTATCTGGATTCTCTGCTGGCCTTTAACTGTATTGGTATTATTTACATGTTTTTCATTATGTTTTAAAACAGAACTAATCAACGTTTCTAAGTTTAACCCAATATATGGTAGGCCCATTAGAGTATGGTGTTAATCAATGAATGAAAAAAAGGAGAAGAGAGACAAGTCTTCAATTCAGCTGGAATTAGGCTTGAGAATTGATTTTAAGTAAGGTGCTAACACTTATTAAACAAATGGCTTTGAAGGTAAATCTTAGGTTCATCACTTCATCATACAACTGAATTCTTTTAATAAATTAAGTGGCTTAAACTGATTTTTTTACAACTGAAATTTTGGTGAATTATTTTACCAACATAATATTGGATTCATCATATGAAATGTTATTCTTCTTTATTTTTGCTGGCGCTTTTCATTTTTCTTAATTTTTTCCTCCAAATTCTTCTTTAACTGGCCTTATCATCTATCCTGACATAAAGACTACAATCCCGTATTTGTTTTGGATTTAGGTACAGTTCTTTAAAAAAATTCAATAAAATAAAATAAGACTTTATTTGCTATTTAGTTTCGTCCTGATATCCGAAGTGCCGGACATTTAGTTGATCTTATCTTGACCCGTTTACTTATGAATTCGTTACTTAGTTGGATTCAACAGTGAGAGTCACAAAAGGCATTACGTGTATGTGCGATCGAAGCGTTAAAGATACTCAACGTTAAGTCATTAATTACTTTAAATAGTATGCTTGAATGTTCATGTATAAACTATGGTTGTTGGTTCAATTCCATGCAGGGCTGGGTTGAGAATGATGATCAAGTAATCAAGATCATCCGAAGCCCGAATGGGCTGATTGTTTATATATTCTATTATTTAGTGTTAACGGGTTAAAAAAATTTTATATTTTTCGTTTTATGTTATTTGGGCCGTAGGCCATAAACATTGTATTGGGTCAAACATTAAAGCCGTCTAGGTTTCACTTCATAACTGGACCTGTTTGTTCTCTTGCTGGACTAGACCGAACTCGCTGCACAGGTCCATGTGTTTTGAATGAAGAGCGGATAAAGTGATGACCGCTAACAGCAGTTATCATACAACAGACGTGACATTTCAAAGGGAAGTTATCATCAACGTACCCGTTGATGAACAGACGTGTCTGCAGAGAACAAAGAGGCACCGGTTCGATAGTTATAAATAGGGCTGCACATTGTTCAGTTTATGTACGCTGGTTCTTTGAATCTTATCAAAGTTCTATTCAAGTATTTCGGTTAGTTCTAAATCTGCATATTCAGATTAGTTAGTTTGTTTGTTTATTGTTACTATGAAGACTACATGGTGTGATGTATGTTACGGTTTTGTAATAGGTGCTTGTTTCTGTTTGGGTAGATTATTTTGTTTGTACTTCTTTAATTGTGTTATATCTCATGCCCTTGTTTTCAAACGCCATTAATCTCGTTTTTTGGAGGCCTCATGCCTTATCTTCAATCTCAAGGCATCTTGCATTTCACCACACACCGGAAACAAAATGGTATAGCTGAGCAACGGCATTGTTGAAACCGGTTTAGTTCTTCTCCTCTATGCCAATCTTCCTCTTCGGTTTTGGTCTCATGCCTTTCAAACGGCGGTCTACCTCATTCATAGACTTCCCACGCCAACTCTCGACTCAAATTGTCCTTTCATGCTTCTCCACAACAAACCTCCCACCTATGCCAAACTTTAAAACCTTTTGGTTGTCTTTGCTACCTGTGTCTTAGACCCTACAACAAATCTAAACTCCAACCCCGTTCATCTAGATTCATCTTCCTTGTATATTCTCCATCTAAACCGGCTTACAAATGCTTTGATCCTCAAACCCGTCATTTATATCATTCCCGATATTTGCAATATTTGACCATGATTTTCCCCACAATTATGTCACCGACCCACATCCCCCATCAGCCGATACCTTTCTGATGCACCCTCATCAATCACCTATACAAAAGTTAAATTCAGGTTTGGGGGGGGGGGGGGGGGGGGGGGGAGAGAAGAACTGTCTGATCAATATTGTAAAACAACAAAGAGTAAAGTTGGGGAGATGTGAAATGCAAACAAATAGTCAATTAATGGAAGAAAACAAAATCAAAAAACACAAAAAGTAAAACAATTTAAAAGGTAGGAAGAAAAATGAAGAAAGTGCTAAATCATGAACTGTCTTTGTAATCTGGGAAACCAGCAGGTAGAACAAAGTCTTTGACTAAAGTTCCTTTGATGAAAATCCATTAGACTAACTGCGACCACAATCTCCACTCCCAAATAGAGATATTTGACCGGTTTGAAAGCCATAGAAACGGCGATTCTTTTATGTCTTCCGGCACTTTTGCATACACCTTCTCGTTACGGTCAATCCAAAGCCTCCACATCATGGCGTACCAAATAGAGAAAAACAGTTTGCTTGCCCGGGCTCCATTCTTTGACATATTTGATAAGAATGACTTACCTGCAAGACTTTGAATTTATATAATAAGCATGTGTTGTACAACTTGAATCATAAAGTAAAGGAAACATTTTCCTTTCACCTCAAAACAAGCTCATTCTGCATCAGTAATAGCGATAATTACAATAGTAGCAATAGCACTGGTTTTGATTAATAAGACAACTCTACTTTTCAGAGGCATTTGAAATATTCTCACAAATAAAAAATGAAATCAAATTAGTCCATCTCCCCTTATGCCAAGAGCACAATAAACCAGAAACCACCATCGAAGTTCAACTAAAGAATATTAACTTTATAAACATAATAACAAAGCATAAACTTCAATAGCAGATAAATACAACAATCTGTCTATAGAAGACAGTTTGATGGATAAACATATCGTTAAACCCTAAACCCTAAAATGTAAACATTTAAACTTCGAATTTATACAGGTTACAACAATTTCATAGCTACCAGACAGTACAAACACTCATAAGTCAAAACACAACATCCTACTCCTTTTTTACCAAGTATAAACAATAAACACACACATACACACCGGAAAGTTCAATTTTAGCATACACAGAGTAAAGTACAGTACACAAAATCAATAAAAATACAAAAAAAAGTATAAAAACTATGACACACCTTGTCTTGAAGCACCGAAGTTGGAGAATGCTAACACTTCTTCAGTTGCTTCATTTTTCAGCACCATCTCTCACTCAAAACCCTAGAAAACAAATAAAAATAGCCTTTAAACACAGAACACAAAATATGAAACAAATCACAACCTGAAAGGCTGAAACTACAAACAGAACGTACGGATAGTTTCGAAACGAAAAACTATCTATTATAAGTCGAAAACACTCGGCTATGCATAGATCAAGATGTACAAACAGAATTCTATACATGCTTTAATGGATGAATTATTGCCAATGAAGAACACTTTTTGATTCAGGAATGTAGAATACTTCTTTTGGGGGTGCAACATGATAAGGGTTTTCAGTTTCTAAGGGATGTGCATACAAGGGTTGTATGTTGGGTTAGTTCCTTGTAAAGCTCTTAAATTTTTAACATCTCAACATTCTCTCTCTTGTATACATTATATATGATTATATAACTATGATAAAAATACCTAGATAATATGTATTGTGTTTATATATAGAATAGTATATATAAAATATCAATATTAGTATACAAACAAAATAATTAATAAAGAAAAAAACAAGCTATGCTGATACGAAAATCGTTTCTCAAATGGTCAAAGAAAAAAAGTTAGAAGCTTGAGAGAATTTGGGATTTTTGGAAGAGACTAATTCATTTCATTCATTCATTCATAATTTTCATACTGAAAACCAAATGAGCTAACATGTACTGCCATTAACCCGTTACTATTTGGCAACTAGAGAAAATAAAGGAAACAAATGAAAGAAAGCAATAAGCACATTCTGCCAGTTGGAGGTTTTGCTACGTGGGTTTGGAGGGTACGTATCATATGCTCAAGCTTTAGATAATAAGCTTGAAATGAGCTCTCGATTACATCCCTAGTATACACAAAAGGAGGAATATTACCCTAAAACTAGAGATGACAATTAAAATCAAAATTTATATGCAATCAGGTAAATTGTGTTTTATTGGTGATGAACACGAGGCTGGTCAAATGAATTGAAAGTAGTCTAAACTGTGTAAGAAATGCTAACACACTCTTTCTCATTTTATCTCAGATCTATAATGAAAGATAAATCGGTCAACTATATGCTCTAATGAAACAAAAGAGAGCACACGATTAATAAGATAAGACAACATGTAGCAATAGCAAGTAGCAACAGTCCCCCCATAAAGGATGTGATGTAAGATCGAAGGATAAACTGGTCAAGTCGACCCACTATTCATCCTCCTTAATTGACTTAATCCATATTTAACATCGATTAACATAATTCAGCAATACAAAGTAAAGGAGGGTAAGATGGTACCTTCTGGACATATACTATTGGAGGGTAACTGGGTAAGTTATAATTCTCAAAAAGGAGCCACCTGTGCTCATCACATAAAACTGTATGACCTGTACAGAAAAAATAATACAGGTTATACTTTTAATCCGAACATAGCAAAAATACCTAAACCAGTGAAGAATAGCTATTAGCAAAGATAAAACAGCATTTACAATTTTCACTAAGAGTAAAATGCAATTTTCGTCCCTGAGGTTTGGCCAGTTTTGCGACTTTCGTCCAAAGTGAAAAAGACCGAATTGCCCTTTAAGTAACAAAAAGGACGGAAATACCCTGACTTAACGGAAAAAATGAATGGAGTTAACGAGCGGATGAAATGACAAGATTTCAAACCTTTTGGATCAGATGCGGAAAAACAAATTTTGGATGAAAATCGCAAACTTCCCAAACTCAGGGACGAAAATGGCATTTACTCTTTCATTAAATATGAAGTTTCTTGAAACACTGTAAAGCTTGTTCACCAAGGGAAGCACCCCAGATTGCATGATAATCGGTTTTCGTTGGTGTCACCAGACCACCACCAGGAGAAGATAGCCTGCACAAACAAGTTTGATGCATTACAATCACTGATTCATTAGGTAACCATTTCAATGAGTATTAAAATCTCTACGTGACACAAAAATTCTTACATTGATTGTTTCAATAACATAGAGACCTAATTAAACCACAACAGCTGTATTTGGCTTCATCCCTCTTTTTATCATATCATCACGAAAGTCAATAGCTCTGGTCAACTCACCAGCAACACAACAACCATGTATTATAATATTATACGCCACTATATCCGGTTTCAAACCCTTATCAATCATGGAACCCCATAACTTTATTGCTTCTTGTAGATCACCGGTTCTACAATATTCATAGATAATAGTTGAATAACTCACATGATCCGGTGAGACACCATTATTATTCATCTCAAATACCACCTTGACAGCTTCTTGAATTATACCCATTTTGCAAAAACCCCGGATCAAAATGTTGTATGTTACGGTGTTCGCCAAACACCCTTCAATCATTATGTTGTGAAGAGCTACTGCTTTTTGCATATGCCCTAAATTAGTAAGGCAGTTGAGAAAGCAGCCGTATGTTACATGATTTGGTATAATGCCGTTAAAGAGCATTTCCTTGCATAAAATCTCGGCTTTATCGACTAATCCTAAGTTACATAAACAATTTATAATCACGGTGTATGTTACGACATTAGGGTTGCAATTTTCGCTAATCATAATATCCCAATACCCCATTGCCTTCTCACGATCTCCCACTTTTCCAAAAGCATCGATTAAGTTTGTGTATAAAACAGTATCGGGTTTCAATCCTCGATCATGCATTTCTTTCAAAAAGTATATAATTTTCGCAATGTCACCTTGTTTAACGGTTCCGTTTATCATCACGGAATAACAAACGACATCCATGTCAATCCCGTTCATCGCCATCTCGTTGCAAGCGTTAATTGCATCATCAAGCTGTCCAGCCTGGCAGTAGCCTTGCAAGAGAGCACTATAACACATCTCGTTTAACTTATAATCCTGCTTATTAAGTTTATTTACAAATTCTTTAGCTTCGGAAACCTTGTTAGTCGAACAAAGACCGCTAATTAAGGATCTGAAAGTATACGTATCGGGTTTAAGACTCCTTTCCACCATGTCGTCAAGCAATTCAAACGCTTTTACCATGTTGCCCTCTTGACAATACCCTTCGATCATAACGTTGTAGGTTATCTCATTCGGCATAACCTTTTTATCCACCATTTCATTAAATAAATCACTTGCTTGTGACATCCTGTTTGTGATACAAAGACCAGAAATCAATGAAGTAAACGTATACGTGTTTGGAAAAATCTTTTTTCCCGTCATTTCGTGATACAGCCTCAAAGCCTTATGCACATCTCTATGTTTACAATACCCGTCTATTAAACATGTATATGTTACAACTGTCGGATTCAAACCTTGAAAAACCATTTCTTCGAAAAGAGATTCTGCAGTCGTAAGTTTACCCAACTTACAGTATCCATTTATTAAAGAATTGTATGAATATACAGACGTTTGGATTCCTGACTTATTCATTTCGGTAAGCAAAGCACACGCACGATCAGACTGCCCTCTTTTGCACAACGAATCAATGATTATCGAGTAAGTGATATCATTAGGGGCTAAACCTTTGGCACCCATGTTTCTAAAAAGATTATCCGCTTCATCCACATTTCCCTCTTTGTATAACAAATTGATTAACGCATTATATACAAACAAATTCGGCGCCACTTCAACGCGCTCCAAATCTTGTATCAAACCATAAGCACTAATACCATCTCCCTTTCTTCTCAACCCGTCAACGACCCCCGAAACAACCGCCTCACTTGGAACAAATCCCATTTCCACCATTTCATCCACTAAACTTCTAGCTGTTTCAAACTGTTGTAATCTACAATAACCCATAACTAAACTACAATACGTCACCACATCTGCTTTCAAACCCTTCAAACACAACGCTTCCTTCACCAACATCGCATCATCCACCCGTTGACCCTTACAAAGCCCATGAATCAATACATTATACATAACAATATTCACCTCACAGCCGTTACGCTCTAACCACTGTACCATCTCCTTCGCTCTATCAAAATGCTTCAACTCGCACAAACACCGTAAAACCGCAACATGTACATACGCATTACTTCTAACACCGATCTCATTCATCTCATCGAAAAACCTCAAAACCAGATCAAACCGCCTAATTCGAATCAACCCGTTAAACACATCACTCACAGTCCTAACCTCAGGCATCAAACTCCTCTCCTTCATCAAACCCACAACCGTAAACGCATCCAACACTCTTTTACTTTGCACATAAGCATTAACCAACAAATCAAACCCTAATTGTCTAGAAAAGTTAAAACTCTTATACGTATTGTAATAATATTCAAATACAGATTTGGGATTTGAAGTTTGTTGTAAGAGGGTTTGGATAAGTGAAGATGCAGGCCATAAGTAATTGGATTGAACGAGTGAGTGAATGAGGATGCAAAACGACGTCGTGGAGTGATGGAAGTGTTTGTGAAGGCCTAAGAAGTTGAAGAAGCGTAAAGCTAAGCGTGGATCGTCTAGGGTTTTGAGAAGTACCTTTTCGATGTGGTGGGGTTTTAAGTTGTTGGAGATGAATGTGTTGTTGAGTGATGAGTTCCAGCTTTGGTGGCCTCGAATGATGGTGGTTAGAGTGGTTACTGTGGCTTCGTCGGTGGTGAGATGGTGGTGGATGGTGGGGTACGGTGGAGGAACGGCGGTGGGATTGGGTGGGAGTGGCCGGAAAGAACGGGGACGGTGGAGGTTTCTCATTTGGGTGAATGTGAAAGTGGAGGCTGTGTGAGTAGGAGAAGTAGTGAAATATGAAAATATGAAGTGGGTTTCACATATAGCCCTTGGATTATGAGTCAAATTACACTTTTTGAGGATTTGACGTGAAATGCGAAAGATAAGTGTGTGATGTAGGCGTTATGTAGACGATGAGACTTACATATTTCAAACAAAGGCTTCTTGTGATGTTCAGGGCCGACTTAACAATTTTGAAGGCTCAAAGCAAAATAAAAAATCCAAACTCTTTTTTCAAATATTATTGTTATAAAATCTGGCTCAAGCCATTTTGAACATGTTGAATCATACTTTTGAATTATGTTGGACATGAAAATTACTAAAAACGAACTTATATAAGGTAATAAAGAACTTATACTATGTAGCACCTAACTAATCAAGTCTCATACTCTCACTAAATTCTAGCTTACCTAAGTAATCAAGTCTGAGTCTACTAACCCGTGTAAAAACACGGGTAGTTTTTAGAAATTTTATATACCTAATTAAACACAACAGTTGAGTATTGCAAGATAGGTAGGTGTTACATTTGAACTTTCCTTTGTAAAGCGTACTTAATAACGTAGTGGTTTGTAGACGTGATGTCCTTGAACAACCCTTATATGTGTAGACGATGATACACTTAACAAATATTTTCCTTAATTGGGCCACCCCCTCACTATCGTGTCCAATAATGGTCCTCGAACTCTTTTCGAGTTCTATAAGAGCTCTAGGAGTTGTGCTCACAATTCAATCCGTAATGACCCCTCCTCTCTAAAATAGGTGATTTCTCCTCAAATCATTAAAAATACTATGGTTTCCATGATTTACACAAATCATTAACCATATATTATGCTTAGCCTCACATGTTTCACTGATCGTTATTGGAATGGACTAGAACACATTTAAACACTATTTTTTTATAGTTTAGGGGGGTAATTTAGACACTATTGTTTTATAGTTTAGGGGGGAATGTATAACCATATATACTAGCTGGGGTAAAATGAAACTTCTTTGAGTTGCGAGAACTTAAGAACTCAGCCTTGCAAATGATTTTTTTAAATACCAAAATCTTGAAAAAATCAACTTGTTCAATAAAAAATAGTTTTTGTTGATTTTACAGAGGGTGTAAATGTTGATTCATGCTCATTCTGGAAGCTTTTTACAGCAACGTAAAAGTTTGAAAACACCGTTTTGATTTTTTTACAACTATATTTATAACATTTTAATCTACTATTGTGCAAAAAATGGTGGCAAACTTGCACGAGAAGTCGAAATTCTCTAAGTTCTCACAACTCAATGGGTTTTTCTCTTGATCTTGATCATATACTAGCTTATATGTAAATATATATACACATATATATACATATATATCAGTTATACCTCCATAGTGACCACTCATGGTCACATGAATTAGTTGTCCTATTAAACTTAGATTTTGAGATCTCCAATCAACTAAATTAGGTTTTCTTCACACGTCCTCTTTCCATAGACTTTAGTCTCATTCCTAACTTAATCTCTGATCAATGCTCTAGTTGATGGATCCATAATATTATATTTGACTTTGGCAAGTCACTACGAATAACCTTGCAGTAGAGATAAGTTGTCGTAATGTGTTCTTAATTCGTAAGTTAATGTTGCCTATTGTCAATATCTAAGCCTATAATCTCATGTTCCAACCTGAATCTAGTTATAATATTTGTTTTAAAATGTACATTTATCATTAAAGACGAACACATCTTCGTTATGCATTAACCTTTGAAATATTTGTCTTAAAAATAAACTTATCTGCTTAGTATATTACGCGTCATACAAGTTCAGGACTATATATGTTACACAAAAACATCACATCAAAACAACACGCATGTCTAAGAGTCGGCTAAACTTTAGCCGGCTCTTTATACGTGTTATGCTATTATTGGTTTGTTTTGTGACTCCAGTACCCCATTGTAGTTTTTAAACATTTTAGCTCCGACTAAATTGAGCATTTTTATCTGGCTTTGCTTAAACTTCATGGTGTTGTAGGCAAGGACAGGAGACAAAGCCTTACCGTGTAGACGCCACCTAGACTTTGGGGGTTTTGCTCTCCAAAACACAAAAGCGAAGGGGTTGTGAGAGATAAGGGGCAAAAGCAAATAAGAGAAAGAAAAGGACAACACCGGGAAAACCTTTGCCTTTGGAAGGGGCAACGCCCTTATGGTTGTTTGACGGGGTGGTGAGTAAGGCGTGGAGCGGCTTGCCCCCTCTTCACACCCCCACACCATGTGGCCTGTGACATTTTATTGGTTGTTTTTTATTAGTTTATTTTTAAAGGGTTAAATCCAATATATATTATGAAATGAACACAAGACATGTTTATTTGAGTAATTTTCATTTATACTTTTATAGATCCCAACGTACAAATTTGGGAACAAGTGATGCATTATGTTTGGTTAACACTTAGCATACCATCCGATTCATCAACTAACTTTGTGCGACTTTGAAGCTTCTTGGTAATTGATTGGGCGTGTACACCACCAGATGGGCGTGAAGGAAACAGGGGAGGTTCTAACCATGCATGAAGGGGCAGGGGGTAAAGCATGGCATTTCTGCCGAGGTGGCTCCAACGTCTGATGTCGGCCATACCCTAAACGTGGACCACTTCACATGGTCTTAGAGCACCCACGAAGTGGTGCTTTTTGCTTATCTATTCCACCGTGGCAAGACCGCTAACAAGATCACTCGTTCGGCCACATTGTAAGAGCCGTCCGGTTCCTTTCAAGCCCGGACTGCCGGGTCTCTCACGTTCACATGTGCGCGCGCACACACAAAGAGAGTGAGAAACCCACCCGTTGTGGCTAGGTTGACAAAATTTGACCCATAATCAAATTCCTCTAATTAGAAGTACATGCAAGGTAACAACACCTTCATCATGTCCCTCAGCCTATGTCCACCAGCAACGTCAGTCCTAAAATTTTAGAAAAATCAAACAAAACAACATTGTATAATGAAGATCAGAAAACAAAAATATTCAGCTGGAAGCATAAGCATATATTGATCTTCCGTGTCCATAAGCATTCCAGCATCAGCCAAACATTTGACTCTAGTGCTTCCCAAGAATAAAGAACTGAACTCATCACAGTGTAATATTTTAGGCCACTCGGTGTGGGGGCCGTCCCAGGCCCGGCTTCGGCCGACGACGCCCCCAAACACCGCGCCGGGTGGCTCGTCGGGGCAATAGGCTCGTCGGGGCAATATTTTAATCTCCACCCCTGCGGACGATGGAGACGGGGCAATATATTTAATCTCCTCCACTGCAGAGAGAACCAGAAATCCACACACACATACATACACCTTTCGCAATTTCTTCTTCGCGGCCTATATAGTCGCAGCGGCGACTTTGAAGAAACACAGCGGCGACTTTGAAGGTCAGTCGCTCCTGATGACGACGATGATGGTGGATTCGTGGTAACAGTGAAGGTTTACAGCTAATTCGAGGTAATTATATAACGAGCATTGGATATTCAGAGTGATTGAGGAACGTTGTTGGTTTGAGATTGGATAACAGATGCTTGTGATTGTGATTTTGCTGATGTTTGATTGAATTTACTTTAGGATGAAATTTGGATATCTGCCTATCTCCTTATATGATCAGAGAGACGTATAGTCTCTCTTAAATCAAATTATTTCGGTGGTTCTACCGAATAATTCAATCGAATACAACTCTAATTTTTGAAAAATGAACAACATTATGCGTTTTGTGTGGAATTCGTATGAACCAGTATGACCAAAAAACACCTTCACGAATTTTCAGAGATAATTCCAAGATAACTATCACTTGGCAATTATTGGCGGTTATCAGCAGATGTAATTCAAAATTTGAATTTAATTAAATTGCCGCCTTAATTTTTATCTACAAAATTATGACAAATTTTATAAAATTATTTTTCTAAGACAGCTCGACCGAGCCAGAGGCTCTACCGCTTGGACCCTGCCGGGCTGCCCCGGGACCCTGCCAAGATCAACAAAAGACACGCATTTCAATTAAGATCAATAACAGTCAATCCGTTTGAATGAATTGTTAGAAACAAAATATATATATCTGGTTGAACAAAAAATAAAAACCAACATATTTCATTTTATTATCACTAGATAATTTGATTCAAACAGATATCAGATTTATACCATAAACTCGAAAACTAAAAATCATAGACAACTAATATATGACCATCAAAAGATTGAAACCCTAACGATACCAGATTTAATCAGATCATATGAACAACCAAGTAGAACAACAAACGCTCTAAGAGCTGGTGAACTTGGTGACGGCCTTTGTGCCTTCAGAAACAGCATGTTTGGCCAATTCACCGGGAAGAACAAGCCTCACCGCCGTCTGAATCTCCCGTGACGTAATCGTCGGCTTCTTGTTGTACCTTGCAAGCCTCGAACTCTCCTGAGCGAGTTTCTCGAAGATATCGTTGATGAAACTGTTCATGATTCCCATGGCCTTGCTGGAGATTCCGATGTCAGGATGCACCTGCTTCAACACCTTGAAGATGTAGATCTTGTATGTCTCCACGCTCTTCTTCGTCCTCTTCTTCTTCTTATCTGCGGCACCTGCTCCGGCTTCTTTCGGCAGCTTCTTTCCGGCCTTCGGCTTCTTCTCCGCCGGTGCTTTCTCTTCTGCCGGCTTCTTCTCCGCTGGCTTCTTCTCTGCCTTTGGCGCCATTGAGGGAAATTGAAATTCTAGGGTTTGAAATTTGGGGAATTTGATGTTTGTGATTGGAAGAGTTTTACGGGTGTTGGTTATATATGAGAGGTGAATGTGTTTTTATTGGATGATTGGGTTGTCACGCGGATCGATGACGTGGCATGGGACGGACGGTTGTTATTGTTCAGATGGTTGGGTTATTACGCGGATCGGTGACGTGTTTGCTTTTTGAAAACCATTTCACAAGCATTTTAGGTAAAAAAAAAAAAAACAGTCACGTTACGTGGGAAACGATTATGTATAGACGAGGTATGTACGATAGAGAGGAATGCGTCTGCATCCATTTTAGATGGGAGACAAGGGTCAGGTTGGGAGAGTAATGAGACGAAGTGGAAGGCATTGCTACATATGATACACACTACCTGCATACACACTGCCTGCATATAACCCATTCACCCTAACTTTATGGGTCTGTCAATCATCGGGCATCTTAGTATTAATGGTCATTTGAGCTTGCCTGATTTTTTCATATTGCTAAAAAAACTAAACGAGGAAAAAAGTATTATGCATTATAAAGTATCAGATTTGTTTCAATGGTGAATTTTGTGATACGCATACACTCGACAATCACGAACCGTTAATCCAAAATAAATTATTTGGATAGAAGAAATCTTGCGAATGGTTGCATTTGAGTATACCAAAAGTACACTACAAGCCAATTTGGGTATATATATTCAAATCATGCAACAAACTGTCTTAAAGGATAATGTTTCTACATATGATACAATTATAACGTAGAATGGATTGCTACATGTGATATCGATTATACATGTCTCAATTTAATCACCCACAAAATTATGGGCTAGTAAAATTACTTGAAGGAGATGATTCAATCTTCTGTGTATTGCGAGGAGTCTGTCTGCATCCATCTTAGATGATGGGAGAAAAGGGTCGGGTAGGGTGAGTCCCAAGACAAAGTGGAGGAGAGACGAGGGTCGTTTATAACCAATTATTGTTTAGATCATCCTAACCATGAGTACTTGAGGTAGGTGATAGTGGTGCAAGCTCATCATCCATGTCTTGATAAGTAATATCAACACCGCTTGAAAATGTTTGTTTGGGAAAAACGATGGTTGTTTCACATAGATCATCAATGATACAAAACACTCGTACTATTGTGGTTATTGATGAGGGGAAAGTGGTGGAATAAGGATTGCACTCCCATTTATTAGAGAACTATGCAGACAGATGTCACGCCAAGATGATTTAGTTAAAAAGTTTCTAACAGATACATGAGAGCGTGATTGGTAAGAGTCCATCGACACAAATCTAAGGAAGCAAGATGACTAATCTGTAATAATGTGTTCTATACTCTGATACGTATATTGTTTATATAGATTAGATATTGTATGATAATATAAACTATTATTAGACAATTATTATCGCGGTTAACACGGATAGCAAGAACTTAAAGAAAGAAACAATCAATTGCACGTTGTCACGTTGAAAAACGAACAGACGCAGAAAAAAAATGCAACATTGTTTTTCTTGTTTCAAACAAGTTATCCGGTTCTTAGAAAACGATAACTGAATTTTTATACATATTTGTAACCGGCTGCTAGAACCGAAAGTTGAAGTAGTTATTCCTACCTAATAAAAAAATATCTCTTACATGTGTTTAAAAATGTGATTGTTAATTACCATCTTACTGTACAAACGTAAATTAACAAGAAAATTATTCTTTTATGATCGAACATTATAATTTATTCATGTTTCGTTAAATTTAAACAAACTCCAACAAAAACACACGAGTTGGGTTTGTGTATTTGGGTGGCGGTGGCCCATGGTTGGGCTTGCTATTGCCCATGAAAGACAAGCCTTTGGTACTAACAAACATGGGCCACCGCCATAGGCCAATAGCAAGCCCTTGTTTGTTTAGTCCTTCTTCCTTGGGCTAAAGGGTCTGTGATCATGGGTAGCACATGATTCGACACGTAGGAAAATAAATGGAAAGCTACACTACCCCGGGCCTGATCCACCATGGCAACCATAGTCCTTTCAAATTTTCAAGAAATCATTTTCTTTTTTCTTTAGACAAAGATAAATTAAAATAAATAAGGAGATGGTGGTTTGGGTCATGACCACACCCTTTGGGCAGTGATTTTAGATGATGAATTAGAGGTGGGTGACATGACACTAACGTGGAAGGACATGGTAGTCATGACCTGTAGCCAATTTTTTTTATGAAATCCTTCAAATTCCATTTGTAGAAGACAGTGGCTCCCATTGTTAGATAATATTGCAATACAGCAAATCACATTTTACCAAATAAAATTGAGGATTACAAGAAACAGCTGACCTCAGAACTCACTTGCCTCAAATTTGGAAATCATTTTGAGATTGTTAAGAATCCTAGAGCTGAACAGATCCAAATAACACTACTACTCCCTCCATTCTATCTCCAATGGCCCTCCCGGTAAATCAACCGTACAATTTTGTATAACACAAGGTAATATATTTATTATATATATAAACAAGTATTAATTTACATCATGGAGAATAGCAGCAACAACCACTGCACACAGTCCAGTCCCACAGGCCACAGTAGAAAACTGTCCATTGATCTTACATTAACCAACCAGTGGCGAAGCTTGAGATTTCCGACCGAGGGGTCGAAAACGTATATACCGAAAAGTTTCCACAAAACCAGGGGATCAAAAACGTATATACCCAAAATTTTCTATACAAAAACTACACTCTCCACTGCTAAGCGAAAAGTTCGGGGGGTCGGCCGCCCCCTCTCGCCCCCACTATGCTGCGCCACTGTAACCAACACCACGCTCCCAAACACGCATCCTTCTCAGCTATGATCAATCCAGCACTTGTATGAACTGTAAAATTGCAAATTTCATGAAGAACAAACATAAAGCGATTGCAGCAAAACTGCGGCAGCTAAAGATTCCCATCTAAGAACACACAGTAACAAAAATCATATACTGAAGAATATAATCAACAGCTTAATCTAGAATCCTAACTCAAAATCAACCGGTAATAAAGCAAAAACTTGTTAGATTAAATACATTTAATATATTATTTATATTTAATCATGTAACCATTATAATCATTTATACTATATTGGATCAAAATATGTAATATTGGTTGGTAATTGTTGATGTACGTATAATGTTTCCCCTTGGGTGTATTTAAGGAGATAACTAGAGAGGGTTATGGACCGTATAAGGTTTCCCAAGCAAATCTCGACCTCCACTCTCTCCATATTACGAGTTCTTCAACCCTAAAGAACTTGGAACTACCATCAATAACATACATCCTAAACGGGGACCAGATCAAGCTGACAATAATGTCTACATCGATGTCTGCATCAATCACTGGATTACCTGCTGGCCTGAATGTGAACATGTATTATTTACATGTTTTTCATTACATATTAACTTGATCAATAAAACTGAGTAATCTTCTTATTTAAACATTTCATAGTTTAAACCTTTATAAATCATATTAGAAAAGAATATGAACTATCTTCCCTCTAAACCAAGAACCCTAAAAGTAGTATATGTCATTACAGATTTTAAAATAAACTATTTTTTGATTGTTAAATCCCTAAACCTAAATGTTGTAACCATCACTTAATCAAGCTAAATAGATAAATGCATCAATTCGCATAAAAAATAAATTTTCAAACAAAATACAAGCCTTGCGGTACCTGAAACACATTTCATCATATTCTGGCCAATTTGATCTGATTTTAATAAACATAAAAAGATCTCAATGCAGAGGTGAAACCTGCATTTGCTGTTCCAGATATTCTTTGTAGTTGATGATTTCTAGAAATAATGTTTTCCACCTCTTTGGATGGGAGTTGGTCTAAAATATCCCCTTTACAATGTGGATGTACCTGTAAACATAATTACACCATTAACCTCCACTACTCATCATTAAGTTTAGTAGTTATGAATGGGGGGAACTTTGTAGAATAATAACCAAGTTTCCTATATCATGTTCTACAATATCTGTTCTTATGGATATACATACATATATAAATGTATATCGGGTGTCTACAATAAGCTCTTGTATGTTGTGCAATGCAAATATAGCGGGAGGAAGGTGATTATGCTGTTACATAACTAAGCATAATTCCATCTTTGACCTGTTTGTAAGAACTTTAGTTACTAACATTTGCTTCCATATAATAATTTACATAAACAAAAACTAAAATCTTTCAATGGCTCTTTTTAAAAGTAGTTATTAAGAATGTTATCCAAGTTAACATAATAAAGAAGATAAACAGCATTCATTTTATTGGACAAAAATTAACATAATAAAACGTATTTCAGTACCCTCTGCATTATAGTCATCAAGAAGAATAGAGATGTACCCGGGCATCCCTTTCTCAATAATAAATGAGGTTCTCCCTTTCAAACAGGGAAACAATATCCGTTTTAAAAACTTTTAAGCCAAATCTGTGTTTTCCTACATTGTAATTTTCAGTACAGAAGGAGGCAACATAAGTATATATGGATGTTACATGTACAAATTTAAAGTTAAATTATTGATAAAAAAAAGGATTTTGAAATAATTATTGAAGAAAGATGCTGGTGATCTCAGAAAGAGGCATGCCTGGATGTGAACATGGAATCTTTTATGCCATCTTACATTTTCCTATCTTAATTTCCAAATATATCAGTTCTTCATCCAAACAAAACATATATGGATCAACTTGCATTATTATGAGAATCCAGACACACCAAAAGTAGCATTCTTTTCAGACTCGCAAGCATGCATGATTATATCAAGTCAATATTGAAATCTATATCAGTCGTTTACATGATTAATGTTTTAAATGTGGTTCTAAAGAAACTATACTTCCTCCACCCTCCTAATGCCACATGTTAATCATACAAATTGAGGGCATGATAGCTGGCCCTTTCGTAAAGGTATAGATGATCGCCATTACTCATTAGGACGACGAGTAAAAAGATTTTTAAAAGGGTATAACACTTTGCCTCTAAACTTACACAATTAAAGCATTGTACTAAGTTTATGCAAATGTAAAAATATGATAATCACCTGACAAATACTGCATTTGCTGTCATCCACACTAACGCTATATTATTCATATACGCATGTTTTGATCCATTTTGACGATTCCTCTTCAGATAATGTTGTGCTCACAGTACCCATTTTCTCTTTAAGCACGAGTAGTTCCTGTAAGAAAAAAAAACAAAGTACAGTTTAAGATTAACTCACAACTGTTAATTTGAATGTTGGATGAACCTGATGTAGCATTATTCTAACTAATATCAAGTGATGATTTACATAAGACCAATAGGACATTTAAAAATGAATAATATAATCAAAGACAAGAAAATAAACCTCGGATGACATGTTCTGAATATACACTCTATGTTGATCAAAGAAATTAAGCCCACCAAGGAATAAATTTGCCTTGAGTGATAGTAATTGTTGTGGATATAAAAGTAACAGGTGAGTTGTGTAACGGGTTGGGCCAACACACACGCTATTTCATCTTTCTTTTGTTAAATTTCACAAATAGTTGATGTAGTATTTGGTATATATAATTACAAAAAGTATATTATCAAACTATTTTATATTACAAAGGGAGTACTGAGGTTTATACATTCAGACTATGCTTTGGGCGACTTTGAGCCCTCACCCTGTTTTTCACTTCGGCAAAGTTTTCAAAGCTTACCCATTTAACCACTTAAGAGATAACATTTGATCCATATCGATTCATTTACCCATAAACGGGTTGGAATTGTCACCTATAATTTATAAAGCCAATAGACGTATTACCTCATATGTTAACCTCTTCATCTTCTTTGAACCTATTAAGTGCCAGTAGTACCAAAGGACCACGTTACAAATCAAAATATTACTACAACATATGGCATCCATGTTAAAAAAAATCATGTCATTTGATCCCCTGTGAATTTAAAACAACAAACTCAAAGAAGTTACATCTGCAACTCAACTCCGAAAATAACCTTAGATGATTGCTAGCGATATTCACCATATGATCTCAGAGCCTGTAAAAACATAAATAGTTAACAACGCTTGTTGTACAATACAATAAACCATTTAAGAACTTACAATGTTAGAATCAATCAAATTTACTGCCCCATTATCAGATATTGAACCCCTTGAAGATGAACCCTCTTCTGACCCTTCTCTCGCCGGTGACAGTGGTCATGGTTGAGCGAACCTAATCAACTTTATTTGAATTCCTACACTTCATTATGTGACTCCTTGTTAGTTATTATAAAAGGAGTTAGTTAACAGTTTAAACACAATCTAATGAGCTAATTAACTAAAGCAGAAACTTACCCTCGCATTGCATGTCAGGACGATCATCATTTTGAGCTTGCATTGTAACTAGACAACAAAAACATTAGTTATTAATGCCTTGGATACTAAAAAATGCTTAATGAACCATGAAATAGAGCCTGAAGTCCTTGCCAAGGGTGATATCATGCGAAAAGATACTTTACTTTGATATGAAAAGATGAAACATAATTGACAATCTCCTCAAACAAGACCAAGTCAGACAATGTGTTGAATCTGTCTCTGCAATTTTAGAACAGTTACAGCAAATCAAATGTCATACTAAACATTAGCCAAACTTGTTATATAGTCAAATTACAATACACAAAAGTATAAGTGTGCATATGTTTGCATTGAATTGATGCCATCACCGATTCATTCATCAGGATTGTGGGCAAGCTGGCATATGTGTCTTCTGCTTTATGACAAGCAATCAATTTATAGTTCAATTGTGAATTAGGAAAGGCAATGACTGATCTTATTTAAGCATCAACTTGTGTCTCAAATGAAACAATGATAAAGAACAAGCAAACTGTATAGCACATCACAGGTAGAACAGGATGCTAAGAAACATATTTCATAAACTTTGCAATGAACAAGCAGATTCAATCAAATCTAGATTAAAACTACTGAGTCATACATAAACAACTAATATTATGAAACCCTAAGAGCTGGTGAACTTGGTGACGGCCTTTGTGCCTTCAGAAACAGCATGTTTGGCCAATTCACCGGGAAGAACAAGCCTCACCGCCGTCTGAATCTCCCGTGACGTAATCGTCGGCTTCTTGTTGTACCTTGCAAGCCTCGAGCTCTCCTGAGCGAGTTTCTCGAAGATATCGTTGATAAAACTGTTCATGATTCCCATGGCCTTGCTGGAGATTCCGATGTCAGGATGCACCTGCTTCAACACCTTGAAGATGTAGATCTTGTATGTCTCCACGCTCTTCTTCGTTCTCTTCTTCTTCTTATCTGCGGCTGCAGATCCGGCCTCCTTCGGCAGTTTCTTCCCGGCCTTTGGCTTCTTCTCCGCCGGTGCTTTCTCTTCTGCCGGCTTCTTCTCGGCGGGCTTCTTCTCTGCCTTTGGTGCCATTGATCTGTTGAACGAAAATTGAAATTCTAGGGTTTGTAATTTGGGGGTTTGATTGATTGTGTGGGATTGAAAGAGGTTACGGGTATTATTTATATATGAGAGGTGAATGTGTTTTTATTGGATGATTGGGTTGTCACGCGGATCGCTGACGAGGGACGTTCAGATTTATTGTGAAGCGTGGATTGCATCTGATCTCCCATCAATCAAAACAAACGGATATCATATTTATTTATTTGTTTTTTCTCTCATAATTTGGCAATTATAAAAGCTTTCGAGTAAACCCTGTATTACAACTTTGTGATATGTGATAAAAAAAAATCAGTAAAGATGGTTCGAGTTGAGATTCTGCACATATATACTAACTGTAATAACATAACTCATCTGAGGCATTAATATTTTAATTAATGGTTGGTATTGATCACAAATAAAATCCCTATAATTAATACTATCAAGTTAGGGGTGTTTTAGTCATTTAGCAACTTCTCATTAAATACTAATTCATCAAATTTTTTAAACTAATTGTGCTTATTGATTACAAATAAAATATTATAATTGTGTTTTAGTCACTTTTATAAATAACTTTTATATACTTCGTTATTTTAAAAAAATATATGTATATCATAAAATCAAGTATTTTTTAATCTTTAATATTATTACCATATTATTATACTTTTATTTATTTATAAAAGTGACTTGTAAAAAAGTTTTAAAAAAGTGTTTTATAATTGTGCTAGTTATGTAGTTGAAATGTGCTACTATGAAAAATGAATTGTGTTGATTTTAAATCTATACGTAGGTTTTTATTATGTTGTGTAATTCTTATGTGTTGCTACTTTTTTCTTTTATGTTGTTATTGGAAGCTATTTGGAAACAAACTTGTTTCTACTAGCTATGTAATAGAATTTGCTATATACAAAATTAAAACAAAAACATGAAATCGTGCTAGTATGTAACAATATGTGTAGTTTATAAAATGAAAAGAAATTGTGCTAGTTATGTAATAGTATCCGTTGTTTACAAATTTAAAAAACATGAAATTATGTTGATTACAGTGTTAAGCTGATTACGGGATGTGCTGATGGTGGTGTTGTGGGATGTTACCGTTGGTTGTGCTGACGGTGGTGTTACCGTGCTGATTAAGGTGCTAATGTTGACGATGTGCTGATTACGGTGTTGATGGTGATGCTGATTATAGTGCTGAAGATGATGTTGATTACAATGCTAATTCGACGACAAATAATAGATTAGGAGATTATGATTTGAATTAATCTTGCATGAATTTAGGTATAATTTAATTATTGCAATTAATTAGATATAAATAAGAAGTCTAAAATACCTTAAATCAATTTTTAATTGAGGATACGTGTCTTAAAACTGTTGGTTCTTACATTTGTACAATACATGTTTGTATATGATCCTATACCAAGACGCATCTAAGGAACTATATATTTTTTACACACCTTATTTTACAACCTTGTGTTTTACCCAAAAAAAAAATTCAAATTCAAATCCGTACCATACGAACACCCAAACAATATATCTACTAATCCGTATAAGCATACAAACACCCGAACAATATATATATGAACCCGTATAATCATATGCACACCCAAACAATATATATATGAACTCGTATTAACATAGGAACACCCAAACAATATATATACGAACCTATATAACCATATGAACATCCGAACAAAATAATATATATATATTTTATATAATATATAAACCCGTATAACCAGAACAGCTAGAGGCCCGCTTTGGATTCGTAGGAGGAGGTTCTTTCGGATAATTAGGATACAGGCTACAGCCCGGTTTTTATGTATGGTATGAAGTGATCATCTTCATGTTTTTTTTTTTCAAGTTTACTAGTAATTACTTTTTCTTGTTTGGTATATTATGGCTGCTTTGTTCCCCATGGGATATAATGATATATCTAGGGGATGCCGTATATTTTGTTTGTACTCTAATTTTATTCACAACATTTTCAGAACACTGCCCTTCATCCAAAATAATTGCTATATTCATATAGGATCATATGATTGGTGTAATAATATGGTTTATTTAACTATTTGGATCGTACCTTAATAACGACGTTAAATAATCGATAATTATACACCACTTCCATCAATGACAAGTAGAGACGATGAGAAACCCATTTTCACAAACATTTCCTGTCATCAGATGGTCGGTAAAATTAGTGACAGGTTTGAAAGAGTGATGAGAATATATTTTTTAGAATAGTTAACTCATACACCCACTAAGTCTACTATTAAATTTACACATTTTTTATACTATGAGACTAGTACTTTCAAAATTATAAGCAATAACACATTTCCAACACCTTATTACCCTATGCTACAAGAATAATACACTATGCTACAAGAATATAATATGTGAAGATAAGACTTAGAGCATCAACAGCGGCTTACACACACACCTCGTCCAAAACCAAACCCCCGTTACGGACGTCCCCCCCCAATCGTTGGAGGAGATTGACTTTGGTTGTCCGGTTTGGTGTAACGGGACGGTCCAACTTTGGTTTAGTGGGGACCACACACATGTCTTTTTTAGTATAAAAGTATGGGTGTGATGTGGATATTTGAAATGATTTAGTGTTGGAAGAAAAAAATAGGTTTATAGTGATATAACGGAGAATATGACGGGGTTAAATTTTAGAGTTGACCATCGTTGTTGATGCTATTAGCAGTGGAGGACATAAGAGAAATAAGGACACTCAGTTTTTCATGCAGGTGATCCCATCAAAAGGGTGCTCCTAATGCACCCTGTTCTGTTACATACTTATAGGTAAGACCTACATGGGATCCACACTCTTTTTCTCACAAGAAGGGAGGACGAGGTTACAACTCGTAAGTAGGGATGGAAGGGTGCATTTAACCTCATTAAAATTGACACACATAACCTCATATATGACACCTACTAGAGTGGGTCTTGCATTTAATATAATAATAATCTCATTCAATAAAATAATGAAAAAAAGCAACCTTCAAGTCTTATCTTCACATATTACATTCATACCCGACGTTCTAGACGGAAGTTTGAGCGTATGATAGTATCGATTCGGTAGAACAGGAGTAGAAACAGAATCAGCGGAAGCATTCATTCATATCGAAAGAGTATATATCTTGTCTGGCTGCGGAATTTCTGGAGAAAATCCGCCAGCGTTTCCCCTTAGGGAACTTGCAAAACTTACAAACAATGAACACATAACACATATATATATAGAAATGAGCAGCTTGTGCAAAGCGAGCAGGTTGGCTTCGTACGAAGTGTCCTTCGTACGAGTGAGCTGTTTATCACTCGTACGAGTCACATTGTCACTCGTACGAGCCAGTTCTCGTTCGCACTTTGGTCGTGTGTTCGTATCTAATTTATACAATATTCGATACACACTCTTTCTAGCCTATTCGCATAGTGACGGACATAAAATGCATCAACAAATTCCCCCTTGGACGTCACTGTCGAAGCTTGATATTGATCTTGAAATTGAGAGCCGTGTTTGAATATTCTGCAACTTCAATCAGGTATCTGTCGATGTCGTAGAATACGTCAACAAATTCCCCCTTGATTGATGATCCGGGTTTGCATTATCTACTTTAAGCAACATTCCCCCTGAAATAATTTTATTCAGAAATTAATCTCCAAGTCTTTGTTTACACGGTTCAAGACCTCATCTGATTTGCTTGATCTACAAATTTTCACGAGTAATCACCAACTTGAAATTAATTAATGCAGCTTCTCTGTTTCAACTTTAACCACATCCGCGTTTGGTTTAGCGCACTCCTCCAATGCTCGATCCTCTGATCTTCAAAACCCAACTGGAAATTGATAGAAATTTCGAATTACCACAACGATAAACTTCAAATCAATAAATATCCGTGTAAATCTGAAACCCGATTTCCGTAATCCACGATTAATCAGCAAATCAAATAATCTTCTCAATCAGCAAACCATCATCGGAATCATATTATCTGGTAACACATCGAATCTTAGAAACATTCTTCGGCAATCAGAATCACATTCTTCCCTTTTAGTCACAATAACAGATGTATAGCTATCTCCGCTGGAATGACGCAACTGAAACTACAAAACATCCTCATTTCCTGACGGTTAGTCCTGAAAACAGTTCATTTACCTTGCAGAGTTAAAGATAAGCAATCGTATGTGCATCCACTTCCACATCGAAGATCAGGTATTTAACCCTTAAGCATCAAGCTGTATCATGATCTGGAAATTCTGAACATCCTTTGATCACGAAACTCCAGTTGTATAGTCTATTTCGTGAGCAACTGGACACAATGTTTGTCTGAAATATTTATTATATCGTCTTCTTTAGTCATCAATTGCAAGTATATAGCCTTCCTCGTTAGTCCCGGTGACAACTGAAACCATAAAGCATCCTTATTTTCTGGCGTTAGTCAGGAAAACAATTCATTTGCCCTGCGGAGTTAAATTGGATACTTTGTACCACTAAGCAGTCGTGTGTGCAACCGACATGTACGAAGACTCAGGCATCAACGTGACCATAACTACTGAATCCGATGAACAACTCCTCTAAGCTCAGTTATGCAACCCCACTTCTACGAAAAATAGACATCAACTTTATCTCACCACTAATGAATCTTTGATTCTCTGTATTTCCCAGATAATTTACCTACACTGTCGATTTCATGTATTAAACCAACCTTTTATAACTCATATATAATAGGACTCAGTTAGTGTATAAGTTTAATTAAAAACCCATATCATCCGGGTTAGTCACACAGTCCCAATTGGTCGGGTTGTGTGCAACACGGAGCCTTGGTCACGCGTTCGTAGCCGGTCGTTTACATGTTTCTGAAATTATCAAACCTTTTTAAAATATAACTAGATTATGGTTTAGCTTAGTACGTATATATATATGATTAAAACTGGATAGATTTCGGGTTAGATACGTAACTCAGTTGGTAGAGTTGCGTGCACGCAAACGAGAGGTCACGCGTTCAAGTCCCACACGATGCCAAAACCATCCGGTTCGACCCACTAAGGAGCATATTTTTTAATTAAATTTTGTTTATTTTCCCTTATAAAAAATCATAAAAATATATAATTAATTTCTTTTTAAACATAAAAATTACCTAAAAAGTCTAATAAAATTCATTAACGAAAAATACTAACTTTAATATATTTACCGAATTATTACGTGAATACTTAGGTTAGTTTTTCTCGTTGGTTGGTATCTCTAACGCTAAATCGTGCGCACTTCTCATCAAAACGCACCCACTGTGAGTGAATTCCTACAAACTTCCCATTTTTTTCATGTTTTGGGGTTTATCATGTGTCGTTTTATTTATATAAATTATTCGACATTCGTGCTATTCCATTATATGAACTAACGTGCAATGTGATAGTTTGTTTATTGTTATTTGTGGTTATATTTTCTCATTTCAGTCAAGCTCTCACATTAGGCTGTCACACCCCGGGTTTCCAATCCAAATCATACGCCGGTGGGCCCGGGTGGGGAGTATCGTGACGTCTGTTGATAATCATCATAGTCAATTAAACACGCACAACGGAAGTCTTGGAGTAAAATTACTATTACAAACCGAATGTTCGAAAATACAAAATAATATACAAGATCGTAATAGAAGATCCACAGGGGATCATAAATGGTACATGGAAAGAATATAAAACAGACTTTGGGCAGATTTAGGATTTGCAAGATCCTCTATCACTACTGAGCACTTCCAACCTATTTTCGTATTGTACCTACAATTTAGTCTTTTGAAAACACGTCAGCTTTCGCTGGTAAATACACCCAACTACTCATTTTGAAAATAGTTCAAAAATGTTTTAAATGCGTATCAGCACAAAATCTTTTTATAGCTTGGGTTAATTGACCGTCCAACTTTGTTAACAAATTTACATGTTTGTCCACACATGCAGGGCCCGGTACGGAGACCGAGAGATGATTAACGTACAAACCACTTTGGACTCACGAAGGAGTCAATTCCTCCCAACCTTGTGGGAATGCATAATTGAGCGTTTATCGGGTGTATGCCTGCACCCGCGCTAAAGACGTGGTCATTTCTATTGTAATGAGCCGAGGATATCCAGGACACGGTAGTTAACCCCCGATGTTTAAGTTATCAAACAAAACTGATTAAAACAGAATATGCGATTTACTAGCCGCACCTAGCATTTGATTGATCCCATTTCCGACCAAGCGGTAATAATTTACCGTAACCCAAGCCCGTATAGGGGAAATAAGTCGAGAGTATTTACCTGAGCTAGTCTTCTTTTAAATTTAATAACTCAGCCGTACAAAAAACGTACTAAGTGCAGATAACATTTACCGGCAAGTCTCTAGTCTGGATTATGGCATAAACTAACCAATTAAATACTAACGGTCTTATTTAAGTCATGACTTAGACTGACTAGCGTATTTGATCAAAACGTATGACGCTAGATTAAACGATGATTGGATAGAATGTAGTTTGATCCCAATAAGTACCTTGACTTGTATAATATGGATAAACTATAAACATTCTGGATTTTGAGACTTAGATGACAAGGTTAAAACCGTTTCGGTTAATTTCCGTAAAATAGTTACATATACGTAACTGTGCGCATATTAGCGAGATCGGCTAACCGGATAAGTTATGGACAAGTTGTATATGCCATTATACTTTAAATAAGTTAAAATATCAGTAGGATATTAACTTATATGCCCGTTAAGGTTTTAAAACGAAACTATGCCTCATAAGGGTATTTTGATAATTTCATACCATATAAAAGGAACTTGAATATAATTAAAGTTTATAATCATAAGTATTCTGGAAAAATAATTTATTATGATATAATATCAGTAGGATATCAATTATATGTGTAATTTATATTTTATGACCAAACTATGCACCGTATGGGCATTTTGTCATTTTACACATAGTTTATAAATTATTTGGGATTTTGAGTTTATAACATGTACCTAATGTAAATATGTTAAAAGTAAGTTTTAAAATCAGTAGGTAACAAGTCTTGGTCCATCAATATGGTTTAAAACCATACTATGCGCCGAAACGGTGCTTATGTCGTAAAATGACGTCTTTATGCGATTTTTACGAAAACGGATGATAAGTTCAGATTAAAATGTATTAAATATGTTATTTAATATAATATATCAGTAGGTAAAATATTTTACCTTGAAAATATTCGATTAAAACTATTTTATGAGCCACAAGGGCTACAATCGCCATTTATCGACATAGTTTAAGGACTTGCTTGAAAACTCAGTTTATAACTTGGTTTAACATCCCAAATAATCCTACTTATAATATTACATCAGTCGAAAACTCATTTTCAAGTTCATTACTATTTAAAACCTTGTTTTATTCAAAAAGGACATTTTGGTCAAAGATGGCATAATTATGGAACTTGTGCATAAACTTGGATTCTGATTATGATCATGTAATATAACCTCAGAGGCTTATGCTACATTATATTACGATCATAATGCAACTTTAGATCGTAGTAACTAATATAAATCGGGTCAGAATCGAAAGTCAAAAGAGAAGTCAAACTTCGCGACTTTCGGTTGCGAACCGACCCTAGAATTGAAATTGACGAGCCGAACATGTTCTTACATGTTTTAATAATTATTACCAACTGTTTAAGTGTCAAAACAGGTTTCATAACATATATAAGATCAATTTATGATTTTTCCGAAAAATGGCTTGTTTGACTTTTTAATAACTTAACTTTGACCCGTCAATTGGTCTAGCAAACGTGATCTTCAGGAGGGCCCTTTATAGGATTAACACTACCTTATTACATCACTTAGCCATGTCATTTGAACAATGCTGGACCATAATGGTCTTAACCGAAAGTCAAAGCGTTTTCCCTAAAACGCTTGACTTTTAGCTAGAAAAGCCTATAAACGAAATTGCACAAGAAAGGAACACTTACCAGTGATTCCTATGGTGCAAAAGAACTATGTTGGATGCTCCTTTAGCTAGGAACTTCTAGAGGAGGGAGAAGAGTGAATAAATGAGAAGGTGCAAGTTGGAATGGTGAACTTGATCACCTATTTATAGTTGGAGAACTTAAAGGAGGTGAAGCAGGTGTTTAGGGGTGTAAGAGGAAGCTTACAAGTGTCTTAAAACGTGGCATAGCAGTTTGGGAAGCCATAGTTTCGATTTAATGGTTTTGGAGTTTTGTTTGGGAGCCAAACAAAACTTTTTGCAACAGAGGCCTTATCGCGCCCCGCGAGAAGGCCCATGCAGGTCTCTCGCGGCCGCGACCGCCCCTTGGACAGTTTCAAAGTTTGACACTTTAGCCCCTTAACTTTAAAAAGATTCTAAAAACCTTTTTAAACACCTTTTTGGCACTTTTAGCCTCGTAGCCAATACTTGGCATACCCGGGATTATGCCCGGACATTGTTGAGTTCTCGGTTCCTTAAAAGGTCACTCAGAGGTATAAAATTAACATGCTGACACTTTTAATCCCTCCATCATCCAACGTTCACATATATACAAAATTGATCCCTCTCGTCTAACAAATGGCACGTATGAGAGTTAGGACTTCACAAAGGATCACTCAGAGGCTTATTATAAGCATGTTGACTCCGATGTCACTCAGAGGCTGGGCATGTTGACATATCAGTCACTAGAGGCCAAGTTTCAAAGATGTTGCATCAGTCATCAGGGCCAGTTCAAGATGTGCATTCATTCAGAGGCTTGTTATTTATGCATGTTAACATCGGACCGTCACTTAGAGGCTCAGTTTGAGCATGTTGACGCCTTTAGTCCTTGTTGGTCTTTAATAGACTATATTTAAATACAACACATGTCACTATACTATTGGACACGATTTTACAGGGTGTTACATAGGCCATTTGTTCCCCGTTATATACGGGTAGAGCGTCGCGTTGCCTAATTAGATCGGCTCCGTTTGATTAAGCCTTGATCTCACAACACATCGCTTATCGTGCTCACATATACATTGCTAGATGATTATGTGGTTTGTGGTTAGATTACATATACGTTGCTCATATTTGGTTTATGCACATTTTTATTAAATTAATAAACATATCATTTCTTTCTATGTTTAAACGGGATTCACTCGCCAACTTTTGTTGACCCAAATCTCTATTTTTACACATGATACAGGTGATCAGGTTGAAGCAAGGAACATATAGGACTTAGGCCTTAGAAGAAAAATAAAGTGTCATTTGAATGTCATGTTTAGAACATTTTGTGTTTGTATGGATTATGTGTTGATTGGAATTCTTCCTTTAATTTGAAATAATAAATATGAAACTTTATAATAGTAAATGTCATGAGCTTTAATGAAAACCCAATCATGCCCCGGCTACCATATCCGTTACGGGTCAGGGTGTGACAATATTAAACTTGTGTACTCGCCAATGCTTTGTGTGTTGAATTATACTTTTAAACATGTTGCATGTTTATGATGTTGGTGACAAATGGAACTTGATATGAGGGACTAGAAATGCAACAAACTTTAAATTCATGTTTAGTTCATACCTTACTTGTTGTATTTCGTTTTCCAATCCATGTACTTGAACTGTTAGCATGAAATGAAATATTATTTATTATATACTTGTCGCAATTAATGTTATGAAGTCTCGAGCAATCTATTTACGTCCGCCCCGATAATTCCGCCATCGGTTGAGGTGTGACACCAACGTACTTAGTCATTATCCTAAAATGTTTAATAGCTACATAATATCAAAATGATTAAATACCGTCTATTTAATGCTATCATTTAGATTACATTTTAATCCATCATCTTTAACAAAATTATAGATAATTAGTTAGTAGTTATATTTTATCCTCTTATAAAAAAAACTAACTCCCCAACGATTTTTTAAATGGTCATTATTTTTTGGTACGTTAATATACATTTTTTTAAATTACACCATATAAACGAGTATTATATTATCTTTAATTTGAGTATATATTTCTATAATTTTTTAATAAAAAATTGATATGTTACATGATTAATAGTGACTGACACTGAGGGTGAGTAATAACCGAATCGTTAACCGAAATCAACAAAAAACCGAATTAACTTAAAGCTGATTAACCGAAACCCCAATTAACCAAAAAATGGTTATCGATTTTTTTTACCCTCGTTTAACCAAAATTAATTGAACTAAACCATTCATATTTTCATATATTTCTAGCTTTCATACCTTTAATTCATGTATTTCATATTTATACCCCATTTTATGTATTTATACCTCAATTTTATGTATTTATACCTAAATTTCATGTATTTATAATCAAAAGTTTTAGCCCACTGGCACGGCCCCGTGGTCTTCTCTTTCTCTCCATTCATTAACTACATATGTAAGGTCTTGTACCAACACGCCCCGTGGTGTCTTTGCACGACCCCGTGGTTAGTGTACTTGCTGTACTATCACAGATTCTGCGAATCCTAGAGTTTACCATGGCCCGTGTTGGGTTAGCACGACCTCGTGTTGGCTTGTCTTTTGCTGTTGTCTTTTTCTGCAAGGAATCTTGACTGGGCACGACCCTGTGCTAAGCTTGTGTCTTTATTATTTTGTTGTTTTGGATGTGGAGGGGATTCGACAGGTCGTGTTAATACTTCTTCTTTGTATTTGTGTTGGTTTCTGTTGTTAATTTGTTTATTTTATCTGTTTAATCTCTTTTGATCCTATAATTTAAAAGTAAACAAAGAAATATGCTTTTCCCAACATTAGTACCAAAAAAAGGTCGATTTTATACTTTGTTTGATGTAATTTATATGTTACATTTTGCGCATATCAACAATTACGCTACAATAGATATTATATGAACAAGAAAACTACAAAAAACGAGTATCACAATCAGTGGTAGAGCTAGCCCATAATTTAGGGGTATCCTAAAAATATTCTTTTATCGTGCAATCATACAATAATAAAAGAACGATAATAATAAAGTAAACAAATACCTAATAGATTTGTCCTCTTGTTTTTTCATAGCTTGAAATCGTTCCAGCAAATCGTCGTCTTTTACGTTATCAAAAGTTTCTTTATGAACCGCACAAACCATAGCATTGTTCAAATATTCCGGGCCCATTCAATTGCGAAAATTTTGTCTTAATAAACTTCAACTTAGAAAAAAACATCTTTCAACGCTTGCGGTTGCAACCGACAAAACCAAAGCTAGCTTCATTACTCGATAAACCAAATGATATGTGTTCAGGTTTCCATCATAAGACGAGAAAGATCACTTATTCAATTATATATTGTTTTGGGTCTTGAGCTAACTTTATCAATTATATTTAGGATCTCCTTTATTGTTAATTTGGGCTTAACTATTCTATAAGTTTTAGGGTTGTTAAATGTTTGGGCTTATAAAAAATGGGACTTTTGTAATATCAAGCATTCATCTTTGTATTTTTTAGGGTATCCTATATATAAAACCGAAAAAAAACACTATGAATACGGGGTTGAGCCGTAGCCCGTGCTACAGCTCCTAACACTATGGTCACGCCCCTGATCACAATGGGATGTACCGCTCCTGCCGCATCGCTTAGTATTCTATTTTTTGGTTAGGGGTATCTTTGTATTTTTTAGAGTATCCTATATATAAAACCGAAAAACACTATGAATACGGGGTTGAGCCGTAGCCCGTGCTATGGCTCCTAACACTATGGTTCCGTCCTTGATCACAATGGGATGTTATCGCTCCCGCCGCATCGCTCGGGCATCTTGCTTATATTTATAAGCAAAAAATGTAGCCCTTGTTTAATTTGATACTAACCAAACCGAAAACCGACAAATTGATCGAACTGATTAACTGATGACTTCGGTTACAATTAAGTTACAGTTAATGCTAATAACCAAGGGCGGACCCACATTACGGTGGGTCAGAATCCCCAGATCCCCAATGTTCTTAAAAACTTAATAGAACCAGTATGTTAAATATTTTAAGAACCCATAAAAAGAATTATTTAGACCATATAATATTAGAAGTAAAGCTGTTCAAATAGTAAATAATTTGTTTTCCAACAAAACTCCCTAGGTTCGACTCTTCCATTTGCTGTCTTTTTATGCTTTTTAACAACTCCTCGGACCATGGTTTGGTAATTTTGAATAATCCTGGAAGGTTTAATACAGCCATCATTATTGTTATTGGAAACCCACGTATGTTTTTTTTAAACAATCACAAGTAACACTAATGTTATTTAATTTTTGTGTAATTGATCCTTTGTTATTTGTTAGAAAAAATTATACCTTAAAAATACTTGAGGTCAAAGGCATCATTTCACACTATCTAAGCTAGCTTGGTAATTCTAGCAGTGGCTGATCTAAAAATCTTTGTAGGGGTAATGTTTTATTAAAAAGGGATAACGAAATCGAAAAAACGTCAAAAATGTCAAAATTTTTCAAAATTTACATTACCGTCATAGCGCCAAGGGGTAGCGGAGCCCCCTGAATTCTAGCCAATTTATTTAAGGGTCGTTTGGTTTACGGAATTCTATAAAATTAGAATTGGAATTAGATTGTTTTTCATTATAAATCATGTTTGGTTTACATTACAAGAAAATTGAATTGAAATGTTTTTCTTCAAATTCCTTCAATCATGAGATTTCAACTTTCCTTCATTTTTTAATGGAATTTTGATTTTAACTTTCCTTCACTTCTTTAATGGAATTTCAAAAATCTTTAAATAAGTAAGGTTTATCAAGGATCTTCATGTCATTTAAAAATTTCAACTATCCACTACCTTTTATAAATTTGCAAACCAAACATGATATAAAAATCCAAAGGAATTCAATCCAATTCATACAAATTCCAATTCTTTTCCTAAATTCCAATTCCTACAAAAACTTTCCGCGAACCAAACGAGTTTATAAATGATGTGGTATCATTTTGTGAAAAAAAAAAGATTAAAAATTCTTGTGATGAATACAAAGTGAGGTAACCACCAAATTACTTTCATGTAGTAGTTTGAGCCTGGATGGTAATTTCAGTGTCTTTTATGTTTAAAAGATTTTAGGTTGGCAGAGTCATATCCATTTGATTTTCGTAGAGAACACATTTAAATATTTGTAATGTTTTTTTTCGTTTCAAATGACATCGTTTTTTTATTGTCTTTTCTAATCATTAATGATCATGTAGTTTCCTTTGATATTGTATTTTTTATTATGTTTCTCGTCCCGCCCAGTCTTGACCCAAACGACAACCGACTCAAAAATTATGAAGTTTCCACTACTAATAACCGAACCCTAATCCCTAGCAGAACTGCCGTTAAACAATCCACGGATCTTGCAACGACAGCATAGTTTGCAGGAGATCAACAATGGCATGGATGGCACAGTTATCGAAGAACGTGAAAGAGCTTCGAGTTCTATTTTGTCAAACTTCACCTGCCAGTGCTTCCACCAGGTGGTATCGTTGACCATTTCATCTCAGATTATACGTGCCCTAACCCTAACTCTAACCCCCATCCATATCAATTTCATTAGGGCGTTTGTTGAGAAGAATTACAAGGAATTGAAGAAAGCAAACCCTAAGTTGCCCATCCTCATCCGTGAGTGCACCGGCACCGAGCCTCAGCTGTGGGCTAGATACGGTGCGTGAAAGCAAACCCTAAGTTGCCCATTAGATCAATCAATAATTTATTTTATGATTTCATTTCAACTGATATCATCTGTTTCATTTTTTTTACCTGATTTACTAGCAAGAGTTTCTAAAATAGAACCCATAGGAAACAGAAAAGAAAGAAAAGTTATTTTTAATTAGAAATAAGAAATTAAGACCATTTTCATCTGATATTTGTTGACTACAATCATAGAAGTTAGCTGACACTTGGAATTAGGGGTGCAAACGAGCCGAGCAACTCGCGAGCTGCTCGAGAAAAAGCTCGAAACGATCCGAGTCTTAACGAGATCGAGCCGAGCTTAAGCCTAAATTTAAGCTCGTTATTTATCGAGCCCGAGGTCGAGCCCGGCATGTGAAGCTCGTCAGGCTCGTCGAGCCTTATCGAGCTTATATATAATTGTTTACGAATTACGAGTGAATCCCGAACCTAAAAATATGATTGTTTAGTAAAGGAGCCCGAACCTGAGCTTCGCTTATCGAGCTCGCGAGCCTAGAAGGTCTACTATTTATATTATTTTTTAATATATTCATTAATATATAATAAACACGCCGAGCCTGAGCCAAGCTCGAGCTTGAGAAACTACCAACGGCCGAGCTCGAGCTCTCATAAGTTAATCGAGGTCGAGCCTGGTCGAGCTCGGGTTCGGCTCGTTTGCACCCCTACTTGGAATGAACTGCCTGTGCAAAATACTTATGATTGAGAAATCATTGTAAAAAAGAATACGCTGAAAGTCAATAGTTTTTCTCTCTTACATCATGCTTAATTTCAAACAACTTAGATCAGATGGTGTATTTCTATTGCAATGGTGCAACTGCAAATTATAGCACATGTTCATCACACATGAACTTTTGTTCAAATCCATGCTTCTACTATATATTTTCTATAAAGTAAACGTTTTTGTACAGTTGTAAGTTTGTCTGTCTAATGTAAGCCATATTATGCTCTTGACACGCGGTATATTTTACTCTAAACCTCTCTACCCGATCTCACAAGTTGCCAGAAAAGATAAAAAGGGACAAAAGCCAAAACAAACTATATCTCTGTTAGTTCGGAACTTTGTTCTCAAAGGACACAACTTTTAAACACTATTATCATCTCAGTAGATGTTAAACAAATTTTTGTTTCAATATTGCATTTTTTTAATCTATAGGTACTAATATTGATTTGCAAGTATATGTGCTATAATTTGCATGAAAACAACTTAAAGATTCTGTCAAAGTTTACTCTTTTCTTTTTTGATCATCGACTATTTATAAGTAGGGTAAAAATGTAATGCATGTATCCTAGGAACATTTGAAAAAACTAAACATTGAATCCTTAGCTGCTAAAACATTTAGACCCTGTTTAGAGCGAAAAGATTGTGTTTAACATTGGGTTACCTTTATAAATATTATGCAGTAAATTGATTCTTTAACTTGGGAGAAATTCAATAAACAACCTTTTACATGCAGCATGAATATTTTGCCCAAAATTTGTGAAACAAACTGTTTTTCTTACCCTCCTCAGACCCTAGCTTAGCTTTGCTATTGGTGGGATTTACTGAGTATGATGATGATTGTTTTTCTTAAAAGTAAAGTTCAAGTATAGTGGTGAGCAGTGTTCTTGTTTTGTAAGAGCAATGTTTTATTTGTCAAAATTTGTCACACACACTGTTTTTCTTAAAACTAAATTCAAGCATAGTGGTGAGCAGTGTTCTTGTTTTGTAAGAGCAATGTTTTATTTGTATTGTTATTTCGAATAAAATACAAAGTGTGAAGTAAGTATAATAGTTACTATGAAAATGCAGCATTTTTTTTATTCTGGGACGTTGCTTGAAAGTTGCATTATCGCATTTCTTGCGAAGACTTTAATTTAGAATTACTTATTTGCTGATTACAATGGTCATCATTAGCTCATTACAAATTAGTTGATGGCATTAACGTGTTGAATCGTGTTTGAACATAGTTTATGGTTTCCTTGACGTTTTATTATATAATTTAACATAGTTGTTGGTTTGTGTACAGACATGGGTGTCGAGAGGGGTATTCGTTTGGAAGGGATGTCAGAGACCCAAATTTCTAAGGTAGTCGAGGATCTTGCGAAAGGTGGGGCGTCCCTTAAATCCTAAACTACACGTCATCAGATTCTTTTCTTCTTTTAATAAGAATAAGTTCTTGGTGACAGCATGGAGTTGTAAGGTGACATGAACATACGACTGAGATCAAACACCGTAATTTCTTTATTTTGTTCGATATTTTGTGCATTATGTTGTGCATTTTAAGTTCTGGTGAACGGTCTAATGACCCATGTGTGTGATTAACACATTTAAGCTTATCCTTGTCAGAGTTGTGTTGTTAAGGTGTGTGGCTTCAATCCTTATAAATGTGGTTCATATGTATACAGGGGTGTTCAAGATCGGATTATCCGCTTTTCGGATAGTGAATCTTGACATACGAATCCGAATCCGAAATTTCGAATATCCGATTTCGATATCCGAAATTTCGGGTTTGGATATCCAAACGGATATCCGAATATAAAAAACAAAAAATCTGTTTTCTTTGTATATTAAAACTAAATCTGTATTGGGTGAAAACCAGTATAAGAAATATCTAGATTACCAAGTTTATAACATCTAAACATTCATAACAAAATTCGAACTCACTTCAGTTCATGGTTTCAAACAACTACAATAATTTGAAGTTTCAAACTAACCACAAACATTCAAAACAAGACATAAAAACGATAAACAACCATAGCTGCTTCGGCAAAACACACAATTATGCAATATCCTTCCCTTTTAAACCTGTGATTCTGAAATAAATAAAAAAAAAAACATTAACATAATATATATTGTAGATCTATAGTGATGTATGACTAACATTAACAATATGTTAGGCTTTACCTTTCTTATTAAAAACTACCTTATAAACACAAATTACAAATCTAAAAGAGTGTATTACTTTATGAGCAGAAATTAGAAGAATTTTGATGAAGACGTGAACTCAAAAACCAATTAGAACTATATAGCTTCCAGCAGATAGTAAGACGAAAATAAAACTTACAGTAGATGGAAAGACGAAGGTTTCTTAACCGGATACACCGAGATAGGGCGAGGTAATAACAATCAGTCACGGCGGCCGGTGATGGAAGATGGGAGTGGGCCGAGGGAGAGCCGGAGAGAGTCGAAGGGCTGTAATAATCTCTCCTAAGAAACCATAGTTTTTCTAATGTGAATGGCAGCTGAAAGAGTTAATGGCCGTATAATTGTGATATATGTATTTTAGGTTAGGTAAATGGTCAATGGATATAACTTATTAATATATTTTCTATATTTTATTTATTTTTTAAGTTTCGGATTCGGATAATCGATTTCGAAATTTTTTAAAATTTACATCGAATACGAAATTTCGGATTATCCGATTTTCGGATATCCGATAATTCGGATATTTCGGGTATACGGGTTTTCGGATATTTCGGATTCGGATTTTTTTGAACAACCCTATGTATAATTGTCAAGGCTTTAAAGTTATTGTGGTGGTCATGGAAAAAGAAAGAACCCACAATGATCATGATCATTGGTACGAGGAGCTCTACAGTTAGGACAGGCCGGGTCGGGTCAATACAAAGAAATCGACAATTGGGTAAGGTCGGGTCAAATTCGAAGGTTTTGAAAACCAAGAAACACACATTTTTGGGTCTTTTTCTTCCAACCAAGAAACATGTTCTTATTGGGGTTTCTTCCTACTCTCAACTTCCAACCAAGGAACGTTTCGTTTTTGCTACAAGAACAAACTTTAGCTTTATAAAAGATGGGATTTTGAAAACATTGGTCTCTCATGTTTATCGACCAACCAACGTTACATAGGTTATGTCAGAAAGACCACATATAGATAGATGATACAAGGATAGGGAAGGGCTATAATTATCTTGCTAAATTTTAACCACCATCTTAATCAAAAAGTAGGGAGACAAGATAAATATGTCAAACCAGGTTATATTTTGTTACTAACAAGTTAAATGAGTGAAATTAAACACATTTACATAATAATATTAATAATAATAAAAAAATCATAAATACTTGGAGTATCTTATTATCCATATAACCAAGTTCTTTGAGTGTGTTCTTTATATTATAAAATGGTTGTAAGAGCATTCACATTCCAATCTTTATACTTATCATTTCTGTATAGCATAGAGGAAAACAATTGAGAACACAACTAAAACACTACTAGGATAGATTCCCTATAACAGTGAATACTTTAGAGAAAACTAAAGTACACTTTTATATTTAGAGGCTTATACAGTACACTTCTATATTTTTTTCTAAGTGATAAGAAAGAGAGAAAAATAAAATAAAATAAGTGCTTCTGAATACAATAGAGATAGATAATTGAATGTGGAAAGTTTTTTTAGAAATAAACAAAATTTAAGAAAAGTGTGTATTTCTTGTTAAATATATAGATGGAAATATATGTTCAAATGTGAATGCACTAAGTGGTTATGAGTGTGGGGGGATGGATAAAATGTTGTTTTTTTTATATTTGATGGGATACTGTTCACCATCTATAATTTTTAAATATAGTTTTAAAAGTGGTTTTGAGCGGATAAAAAAGAAAATATAATGATAAAAATATAAAAAAAATTATTTAATTAAGCCATAAATTAAAGCATCTATGATTCTATCTATATAGGCCGGTTGGCCCATTTAAATCTTATTGAGGCACTAAATTATCATGGAGGATGGGCCGGTTAGTAATTTCTCAAACCGTTTAATAACCCGAAACCCTAACTCCATTTGAAGCCTCTGTATCCAAACCTCCCTCAGCAATCGTCGACGGCCGTTTATTCTTCGAGGTAAACCCTAATTTTCTCTTACTCGCATAATCATTCGTACTCACCTCTAGCAAGAAACAGATCATTGATCCTCACATCAACATTCTGATCACCGTACTAATTGATGTTTTCGGATACACTGTTAGATTTTGATTAGAATCAACGATTCAAGGTTTTCAGATTTTTTTCAAACGATTCCGTTATTGTATCCGTTTTAGAAGATATGATCTTACATAGTTTATGTTATTTTTCGGCTCTGGTTATAGCTTAAAGCCTTAAACTTGTTTGAATCTTCTGGAATGTTTCGTTATCATGACTTCATGAGTGATTCGTTTGTTAATCGCAGTGTTTTGAGTTCTTTGAATAATCGGTTCAGTTGTGTATCTTATGATTGCTTAGGGGATAGTTGTTTAGATTCATACACAGGTGTTATGTAGAGCTGCAAATGAGCCGGAGCTTGACCAGGCTCGAGCTTGAGCTCGTTTAATTTATGAGAGCTCGAGCTCAGCTTGGTTTGAGCTTTGTTTTTAAAGTTCAGACTCGGCTTGTGGATAGTTTCTGAAGCTTGTGCTCGGCTCGGCTCATTTATTATTTATCTGATATTTTTTTATTAGTTATATTACTTTTTTGTATGAATGTATATATAACATGATACACATATACATAATTTAGCTGTTTTATTATAATATTTATAGATAATTGCTATTAATATACAAGTGTATGTTGAATATATTAACTAAGCATTTCATAAATATAGGCACATTTAGGCTTGCGACTTGCGAGCCTGTTCGTGCTTGTTTACTATACAAGCTTATCTTTAGGCTCGGGCTCATTTAAGCTCGACTCGTTTTGAGCTTTTTTAAGACAATCTCGAGTAGCTCGCGAGTAGACACTCCTAGTGTTATGTATGCGAACTGATTTTACACGCATGACGTTTATGTTAATATATCATTGTAAAGTAGTTTGAGTCTTCTGGAATGATTCCTTATCATGCGTGATACAATTGTTCCTTGCATTGTTATGATTTCTTGGAACCATCAGCTCAATTACGTACCTTAGGTTTTCAGAGGGGATATTATCTTATTTGTGTTGTTTGTTGATCTATTTGAATGAGGTTGGTGTTTCTGGTATTGACCTTAAGCTAGTGGTGATAAGCTAAAGCATTGGCGAAGTCTCTGCTGATGTTCTACCAATTAGTTTATGCTTTTTATTTAATGTTGCAAATCTGCAATATGTAATGATTGTTGTGGCTTATTTTTGCAGCCTTTTGATTTTTGAGGATGGTGAGGGTCAGCGTTTTGAATGACGCTCTTAAGAGCATGTACAATGCCGAGAAGAGGGGGAAGAGACAGGTCATGATTAGGCCTTCTTCAAAAGTTATCATCAAGTTTCTTATGGTCATGCAAAAGCATGGTGTGTTCTTGCTCCCTTTTTTTGAATGATTGCAGTATTACAGATCTTATGATTAATGAAATGCATTGCCACTTTATTTTTGTGTTCAACTGTGCACAGGTTATATTGGTGAGTTTGAGTATGTTGATGACCACCGATCAGGAAAGATTGTTGTTGAACTGAACGGACGTTTGAACAAATGTGGAGTCATTAGTCCCCGATTTGATGTTGGAGTCAAGGAAATTGAGCCCTGGACCGCTAGACTTCTTCCTTCAAGACAGGTTAGTCTTGGCAGAATTTTAATTGTTTTTATAAAGATACAGCGTGACAAATATTATTACAAATATTAAAATTTTGGTAATTATTTTCTGGATAAAATGAATTTACAAAGTTTTTGTGCCTTAATGCTGGCGCTGTCAATTTATGTCATGTTCAGTTCGGGAGTTTATATAACCTGTTCTGTTTAGTTAATTGTGTTTGAAAGGTTGAACCCTAAACGGAAATGGTTATTAAGCTGGTTAACCTTTGTTATCTGTTTATGGCCTGTTTGTATTTGCTAGAGTATCAATATTCTAACTACAAAAGACAAAAAGGAAAGCAATGCTAGAAGTATCAACTTATATTACACTTTTAACTCAATATAGGATGAGAGCTCGGTACCGGTTCCGAAAATCGCCAAATATGGGTACCGGTACTGGTATTTGAAGGTAAAATCCGGTAAAATATTGGTACCGAACCGGTACCGAAAACGCCAAAAAGTGGGCACCGAAAAAATTTCGGTACGGAAGCAGATTTAAATCAGCTTCTTTTTTTGGGAAAGTGAAATTAATTTTTATGGTTGTCAATGTTAAATGTTATAATCTTAATAATAAATTGGTTGGTTAGGTCCAACCTGAACCTGACTCCTTTTTTATAAAGGGTAGATGTGTTGATCTGTTTATTTTGGTTTGTTCGTTTGTTGTTTTTTCCTATTTAACTCATCGCCATGTTTTTTTATAGGGTATAAATTGCATATTACGTCCTTTAAGTTACAACAAAGTTTTAGACGTTGTCCTTTAATTAACGAAATTACAGCATATGTCCGTTATGTTCTAATTCTCTACGGTGGTTCCTTTATGTTTTTTTTCTACAGCGGATGGTCCTTTGTCAATTTTTTAAGGACTCTAGAATTAGAACATAAAGGCATACTATTTAGTAAGACATCGCTTGAAAATTCTACTGAAATTTAAAGGACGTAAAATGCAATTTACCCGTCTTTTTAAGCAATTTTATGATTTACTCGCTTAGAGATAAGATACAACTCGAATTGTTTCTTTACTAGTAAATTAGTTGAAGTAGCATGTGCTTCGATATTAATACGTGTGAACTTGCAGTTTGGGTACATTGTGTTGACAACATCGGCTGGAATTATGGATCATGAAGAAGCTAGGAGGAAGAATGTTGGGGGTAAGGTGCTTGGGTTTTTCTACTAAATCTCGATAATCGATGCTATATTAGAGCTCGGGTTTAGGCTTGGCTCAGAAGAAGTTTTATTTTCGAGTTTGGATTTTTGTTAAGGCAATATTTTGGTTTTTGTTTGAATTTTCTTTGAAGTTTTCATGTTGTGGACATTTTACTTTTCTTAGGTTTTTATGGATCAACTTTGTCACCTTTAATGTTAAAACATTTTGTTTACTCACTTATTGATTTACAATTTTTTCAGCTGTGTATTTTAATTATTGATATTGCTTTTTGTTTACTCATCACTCATGATTTCTTTTGTCATGCATCACATCCAAAAAAGTAGCCATAATAGAACATATCAAACAGTTGGTAATGCATTGATATCTGACAAGACGATAACAAACACCATGCCTAGTAAAATCCATATCAAGGTTGTTAATGGTCAAACCAAACCTCTATCCAAGAAGATAGAGAAGCTTTCTCTAGGGAGATCTCTGACTTTAAAATCATATGTTAGAAAGAGTACTACTTATGGAATCTTAATAGTAGGAAACAAAACTATACTTTGTATACGTACGTGACGGACGGGTGTGCGTTATGTACCCTTTGTTTACAACCAGAAGTTGCGGTTGCTTTTATTTTATAATTTCTTCGTTGGAACATAAACTATCACAACAATCCATACATCATACATAATAAATAATTAATGGGTTGCATCACGTGTCTAAATTATGCGAGACTAAGATTTCTGTTTATCTTTTGTATTATGTCTTATTTGTGTAAGCAGACAATTGCAATCATATCTACTAGGGAAGGTATCATTCAACTAGGTTCTTTTGATAAGGTTCTGTTATGGTACGTTTACATGAGGTGTGCGGTGTGCCTTTTTGCCCCCGATGTGCGTTGAGGGCCTCGAGCATACCTCCTTTTTAAGCCAAGCCAATTGTCTCCAAACCTTTGGACGCTTTTGATAGTTTACTCTAATTAAAAACTGTATCAATTAACTTAAACAACATTTAGTAAGAATCATGAAACTGAATGATACCAATTTAACATTGAGTGAATAATAACTGTGGAGTGTGAACTATAATATTTTTTACTATATAAATATAATCATATAAATATATCAGCCACGATCTATCAAACCAACAATATTCTTGTAATGCTATAAGAGTATTGAACTTAAACCATATACACATGAACTGTCGATAAGTATGAACTTTCAAGGTAGCGGTAAGCATCTAATTTCCCTTTAGCACAGGTTTCTGCCATAGCCCTATTGAAAGTCACTTTGCCATTGTTAACTACGATTTGCATGATATCATGGTTAGCTGGAAATTAACGGGTCCTATAAGTTTTCCGGAAGCAGGGTTCTAATAGTTACCTCCCCCCTCCCCCCCCCAAAAAAAATAAAAAATAATAATAATAAATAAAAATAAATATCAATAACTACAAGAAATAACACCTTATTAAATATATTTTGTAATAAAATCATATTAAAACAACTTAATATTAAAAATATCCATTTAGTTTCACATTCCATTTGGTTTCATTGCTATATGCATCTCTTGACCAAGTTGCTCTTCTAGATTGACAAATAGTTGGCTTAAAGGACTTGGCCAAACATTGGAAAGAAAGTTTCATTGCATAAAATCCATTCATTTTTTCGTTGCACCCATATTAAGTGACATATTCAAATACTTTTAGTTATAACAATACAAACAATCATTACGGTTTAAACACTCTATATATATACACACACACTAGGTTATAACCCCATGTATTATACGGATTAAATAAATGATTTTTTATATACTAGATAATAAAACAATATATCTTTAAAAACCTCCTTTATTGCATGGGTAGAATAAATGTAATATTGTTTACTAAATAATACAAAAAGTTATATGTCTAAAAACTCTCGTTTATTACACGGCTTGAATAAATATGATTTTATATACCAAATAATAAGAAAATTATATTTAAAAAAAACTAATGGATATACTTGGTATTCGATAGATACGGTGATTACGGAGATGATTATTGAAAAGAAGATACAGTGGTCAAACATGTTATTCAAGAAACCAATAAGCAGCCATTTGAGTGATAAAATATAAATTATATTTTAAAAAACCCGTAATAAATCTAATTTAAAAAAAAACTAAGACTTTGTTATTATTAGTAAAATCAATGATTTTATATTTGTAATTTTGTTTGGTATTATTTTATTAAAAAGTGTATATTGTACATATAATTATATTATGTCTTAAGTTATTGATGTCATCCAAAATGTTTTCGATTTTATGGGCATGTTTAGCTAAGCTTTTTAAAACAACTTATTGACTTATTGGTTTTTTTTCAAAAAGGTAATAAGTCAAAATAATGTTTGGATAAAAGAAAAGGACTTTTCAAAATAATTTTTTGACTAAGGTGGAAAAATCATTTTAAAAAACTATGATATCCTGACTTTTCAAAACGTTTAGCTTATTTGCTTTTTCTATCACATAAGCTACTCTAAACACACTTTTTTAAAAACTATTTTTCAAAGGTCATAGGTCAATAAGTCCTTTTAACAAAAAACTCATTTTTAGTTAAATAAGATTAGCCAAACATGCCCTATGTCTAACATTATACTATGATAAAAGTTTAAAGTTTATTAGAGATAATTAAATCATCGGAAAAAATAAGAGTAATTTTGTATATTAGAAATAAAAAATAGGTGTCTGTCATATGAGATAGAAAATCAAATAAATAATATTATAAATGAGAAGTACATATTAAATTTAAACTAAATAATAATTATCTATAATTAAGTACAAGACATTAAACAAAATAATATTAAGTATAATTATCGATAATTAATTAGAAGAGATTAAACTAAAATAATAATTATCCATAAGACACGGCCTAATATGATGACAGGTGTCCTATAAATGCTTTATTTTATTATATTATATAGTGTGTATATATAGGGGTTGGTTAACGTACAATATTCCTTAACATACGATGTGTACGAGATGAAATTACGTCTATTATAAAATTCAAAAACCCTAATAACGCATGTTGAAAACCATAATCACGTATGAACATAATCACGCATGTACAAAATCAGAAATCACACATGGGGTAAAAAATCTAATCACGCATGTTATATTTTCACAGCGTACGCAAGGTATTCCCTAGATCAACTAGACCGGAGTCAAAGTAAATCTATGGAATAGGCTCTGCATAAAAGGGTTAACCCTCCGTTTGGTTTCATGATGGATGATGAATAGAACAATATTCCAGCTGATCCTGCAAAACAGAACACCGTCAGCTCGCCACGGGGAGAAGGGGGTTCTCTCCGTGACCACCCTCCGGCGTGAGAATAAGTACAGGTAGTCGGAAGTAAGTATTGTAAGTGAGAGAGTAGTTGAGAGTGAATACCTTTCCTTGAACTCCAAGTTACTTATTTATAGCTGGTGTTTGGCGCCAAAAAAGAGATTGTTAACTTTAACGGAATCTTTTGTTATTTCGTTAACGTTTGTTGGCAATCCGTTAGTGCACACGGATCGTGAGCTCATCAGCGGTTAGGGAGGTGCCACGTGTCAACATGAGATCACTACATCTTATAAATGTGAGCATGTCATCACCGTGATCTTCCTCAGCCGTCCAGATGCTGCCATGTGGCAATTGGTTATAATCGAAAAGATGCTTAAACGATTGGGTGTTATGGCTTCTAGAAGGTTTCACAGCTGTTACCCATCTATTATTCGCTACGTGTACATTCTGTTACAACAGAAAAGATTCCCTTTGCTTTTGCACCAGTCAAGTATTTTGCTAAGGGAAAGTTTCTCAGGATTTACTGTTTCCTTGCGCGAGAAGCGCAAGTTAGTTAACTGATCTTCCTTCTTCTCCTTGCTGCTTAGCGCACGTTTGATGGATGTTTGCTTTGATATAAATATCTGCGCAAGGTTTATGTATGGAGCATTATCAAACAAGAATGTTCAAGGTTAACTTTGAACCTTGCGCGAGCCCGCGCAAGGTATTTAAATGAAGCATTATCAAACAAGAATGTTCATGGTTAACTTTGAACCTTGCGCGAGCCTGGGCAAGGTAGTTAAATAAAGCATTATCAAACAAGAATGTTCAAGGTTAACTTTAAACCTTGCGCGAGCCCGCGTAAGGTAGTTAAATGAAGCATTATCAAACAAGAATGTTCAAGGTTAACTTTGAACCTTGCGCGAGCCCGCGCAAGGTATTTAAATGAAGCATTATCAAACAAGAATGCTCATGGTTAACTTTGAACCTTGCGCGAGCCTGCGCAAGGTAGTTAAATGAGCATTATCAAACAAGAATGATCAAGGTTAACTTTGAACCTTGCGCGAGCCCGCGCAAGGTAGTTAAATGAAGCATTATCAAACAAGAATGTTCAAGGTTAACTTTGAGCCTTGCGCGAGCCCGCGCAAGATAGTTAAATGAAGCATTTATCCAAAGAAAGTGTTCAAGGTTAACTTTGAACCTTGCGCGAGCCCGCGCAAGGTAGTTAAATGACGCTTTCCTCTCTTGGATATTTGGCGCAAAGTTCTAATAAATCTTATTTTGGCAAAGAAGTCTGCGCGCAGTTTTCTTAGAAGTTATTAATGGGTATGGTTTCCTTGATTGGCGCAAGGTTTTTGGGACCATACCCCTTCAGGTCCCTCTAGTCCAATGTTGCTCCTATGTAAAAATAAAAAGTAGGTGGAGCACTGGACTTAAGATAAATGTGCTGTGCTAGGTAATGACTAGCTTTTTGTTGCTTTATGCATCTTGATGACGTGTCGTAAGTGAATTTTGAAAAAGTATTTGAATTTCAAATATACTTAGACACGTGTCCCTTATCTAGATGGTGTAGTTGGTGACGACGCACGTTCTTGAGACGTGGTGGTACTGTTGACAGGCTGTCAACAGTACATGTCTTACCGTATTTAATGCTTTTCAGCGACATTCGCGCGCGTGGGGTGGTTACTGTTCCCCACTCGCCCTTGCGGTTACCTGGGGATACGTGACGGTCGCAAAAGTCGCTGCAGTCAAATCGTGCATTAATTGCGGTTAGTATATAAAGGGATCAACGATCCATTTGCTTCCTCACCCAATTATAACTTGAGAGAGATTTGTGTTCAAAAATTCCGGCGACCTTCAAAGTTTTCTTCGTTTTCTTCAAAGTTCGAGTTATGGCCACCGGTGCAAGTTCTGCTGAGATGTCGTCGTCAAGTTTGCCACCGCTAAAGTGGTCGAAGAAAGATTTCGATAATCTTGCTACCAACTTCCTTTTTGCTCTGTCTTGGAAAGCGTTTTTTCCGGAGGCGACTGCCACGGCGGCTGATGCGCCGGCCGGATACATTACATTATTTTACGATTATTTTGCCGAAGGGAACTTCCGGCTGCCGGTGACCCATTTCTTGCTGGAAATTCTTGATTTTTACAAGATTCACATTTCCCAGTTGAGCCCGATGGGAATAGTGAGGATCCGACATTTTGAGTTCGTTTGCCGATCGATGCAGATCGTGCCATCGGTCGAGAAGTTTAGAGTTTTCTACCAGCTGCACTGCTCGTTGGGTTTTTATTCGTTCCAACAGCGTGTGCAAGCCAAACGATTGCTGTTGGTCGCCGAAGTCCTACCATGACTGGAAGCAGAAGTTCTTTTTTATCAAGGCGGCGGTGATCCCGATGAAGATGACATTCCGGGGCAGTGATGAGATCGAGCTGGAGACCCTTCCCATACCCGTCGACGAGGTATGGTATCAAGATATTAAAGATGTGCCCAATATTGTTTTTCCGGAGAGGGCCCTCATCGCTGCCAGGATGAGTATTTTCTGGAAGAAAGAACGCCGAGAAAAACTGGTGTATATAGAAGATGGAACTGGTATGTAACCCTTTAACTTCTTAGCAATATCTTTCAATAGATATGCATTGATGCAAAAATGTTTGTTATGTAGCTGCGCCTCTCTACTTGATCTCTTTCAAGAGAGAGAGGAAAAATGGCCGTCGTGCCTATTGCTGATGATGAGGACACTTGGTTCTCACAAATATTGGGAAACTTTGAGTTGCCCAAGTAGGAGGATCTGGAGGCGCAACCATGTTCGAAGACTGGTAAATAAGTCCATACAAGCCTAAGTTGATATTGCAATATAACTTAATGGTGCAACCTTTACTCAATATGATTGATTATGTAGGTGATTTGCTAAACTTGGGCGTAGGCCCTGATTCAAGGAAGAAGAAGAAACCAATTGCTGCTGCAGCTGCTGCGCCTCCCCCTTCCAACCCAGAGCAAAAAACCAAGCCATCAGCTGCTGCGAAAGCTGAGGGTAAAAAAGGTACGCTTCCCGTATCTGACTCTTGGTGCAGTTATGTGGTGGTGTCGGACTCACTGGAGGGTCTTGTGCCTGTAGGGTTGAAGAAACCGAAGCAAGAACCTGTTGACACCTCATCTCTTCCTGCTGCGAACCCGGATGATCCTTTGGAAATACCTTCTAGCTCGGAAGAGGCGTTGAAGCGTACTTCTAAGAAGAGGAAGGAGGCGGAGACTAAAATTCCTGCGCCAACCAAAGTTGCGCGCCCGCGCATTGGTAAGAAGGGCAATCTGGATGCCTTAACAAAGAAGTTCTCACCTGGTATGTTTAATTTGTTGCGCACTTCTGTCATAAAAGTTGCGCAGAATCTTATACTTGGTATTTGTTGATATACTTTGCAGAGAAAATGGTGAAGGCTGCGCCGGCCACCTCATCTGCTATACCATCACCGCGCAGGCCTGAGAATGTTGAGGGAGATGCGGGGCAAGAAACTCCTGTTCCTGAAGTCGACCCCATCATCCCGGAACATATTGAGAAAGTGGCTCCAGAAGAAGAGCCCAAAAATTTTGATACTGAGAATCCTGCTGGTGAGCAGGTTAAAAATACGGCTACAGATGTTGGGGAACCTTTAAAGTTGATATCCAAGGGAGCCGGACCTTCAACACAAAGCGAAGGCTTTGTGTTTGTTGAGGATTCAGAGGGGGAATTGCCTATTCACCCAAAGGAGACGCCTGGGGACTATTATTATCGCTCTTATTCTGAGAGGCGGACCTCTACGATTCATCAGCCCGTGTGGAAGGTTAAGCAGGGGGATGTTTTTACTGATTGGCACTCCTGTAGGGAGTGGTATAAGGGCATCTTCCCGCCGGCGGAGGTGAAGCGCCAGAAGGAAAAAAACCATGAAGCTACTTACGAGTCATATCTGCAAGAGTCTGCCCTTGCCTCGTCCACCATAAATAGAATTGTGCGCGAATGGCACAGTATGAACAAGGAGTAGGACGAGGTTGAGCTTGAGAAGGCGAAGGCCAAGCTTGAGAAAGAGAAGACGTTGAAGATGCTTGTTGATTTTGAGGCGGAACATGCCCAATTTGAGAAAGAGAAGAAGACTGAAGAATGGGTTGCGCTGTCTTGGAAGCGCAAGTGTGAGGCTTCTGCTGCGCAATATGCGGACGAGCGCAAGCGCTTTGTGGAGGCTTGCGAGCGTGACAACAAAGAAAAAGTTCTCTGCGCAATGAAATTGAAAAACTTAAAAAAGAGAAAGCTGATGCAGTTGCGGCAGCAGAAGAAGCGCGCTCACACAGAGAATGGAGCGTGCAGAATGAGGTATCAACTAAAATGAATCTGCTTCTTAAGAATAAAGAAATTGATGATCTAACTGCTATGCTCTTTGACTAGGAGCGGCTGCAAGCTGAGGTTGACAGTTTGAAAAAAGATGTCAACCTTCACCGAACAGAGAAAGCCGAGTTGATCCGCCGTTTGACTGAAGGCGAACAAAAACTTAACGACACGGAGGTCGCTCGCGCTACTGCAGAAAGCTTGACCGAATCCATCATGAACCAGCTTACCTGGTTGCGGGAGTACATGATTGTGGAGGTATATTCACTTTCTTTATACATGTCTGGTTTGATTGTCGTATCATATACTGATTGTATTTGTGTACAGATCGCAAATGCCATCCTGAACTCTACGGAGTTGGATGAGAGAGTGGCAGAATTGATGATCGCGGCGCGCAATGACGGGCATGCCGAGGGCTATAGAGAGTGCACTTTGCACGTGGCCCATACGCTGAAGACCGAATGGGATACAAGCCGTGCTGCCACGCATGGGCTAAATACTGCCGCCATTTATTCTGCTGCCAAAGAAAAATATGATCAATTGCAAATTTCGATTATGGACCTTGGGGATGCTGCGCTGCAACAAGACGACTTTGTTGATAAGCTAAAGGAGATCTTTTCTTCAGCAGAGAAGCAGGCGGGAACCAAGTCCATAGAATAGGAAATTTGTAATTTTTCTGTATGATAACTTGTGACGTTGCGCTTCTGCGCAAGTATTGTGAATATAATATATTTCAGTTTTACAATGTTTGCATGGAACCAATTACTTGTTTAGGATAGACAAATGAACAATTTATTCTCATGTGTGAGCGTAAGTATTAAATTAGCTTGTGGCTCATGAGTTTGTGTTTTTGTTTATCCAAAGGAATTGCATGCATTTGTAAATGAACATATATAAGACTGTAAGTAATGGCAAATCATTTTATTCATACTAACAAAGCGCAAGGCTATGACTACTACTAAGATTACATAACAAAATAAAGTAAGCAGTCTCGTTACGCAACGTTCAGAAGTTGCTTAGAGGACTGAGATTACATATAACATCGGCGTAGTTTTTGGGCGTTCCAGGTTCGAGGAACGCTGGATCCGTCCATACGCTTTAGAGTGTACGCGCTTTTTTCCCAATACTTCATTTATCACGTATGGACCTTCCCATCGCGGGGCTAACTTCCCCGGTTTTTCGGCATTCGACGCTTCCTTATCGCGCAGAACAAAGTCACCGTGCAAAAAGGAACAGATGCGCACCCTCTTGTTGTAATATTTTTCAAGCTGGGACTTGTTTTTAGCTTCGCGAATCGCGGCATTTTCTCGTCGTTCTTCCAATAAGTCTAGGTCGATGCGCCGTTGTTCTTCGTTATCTTGTTTACCCAAAGCTAGCATTCTTGGAGATGCTAACCTAATTTCGGCAGGAATCACAGCTTCTGTGCCGTACATAAGGCTAAAAAGAGTTTCTCCAGTACTAGTCTTGGGCATAGTTCGGTGTGCCCACAAGATGCTAGGCAATTCCTCAACCCACCCCCGCCGTGCCGTGCCAAGGCGGGCCTTGATACCGTCGACCAACTGTTTGTTTATGCTTTCAACTTGACCATTTGCTTGTGGGTGTGCAATGGAAGCGAAAACATGTTGGATTCCCATTTCGGTCATCCATGTTTGCAACTCTTAAGCCATTAAATTTGTACCGTTGTTTGTAATAATGCACATGGGTATACCAAAACGGCAAATAATGTATTCCCAGATGAATTTGCGAATTACCATCGCTGTAGTAGAAGCTAAAGGCTTGGCTTCAACCCATTTAGTGAAGTAATCGACCGCAACAATGATAAACTTTACTGCGACAGGCGCATCCGAAAAGGTCCCACTAAATCAATGGCCCATTGTTGAAAAGGCCAAGCTGTTGTGACGGGTACCAAAGGATTCTTTGGGCACAACGTTTTAGGGGCATGCCTTTGGCAGGACATGCACTTGCGCAAGATCTCTACCGCGTCAACGTACATTCCGGGCCAATAATACCCTGCGCTTTTTACTTTGGCTACGACCATGTGTGGCCCAGAATGTATGCCACATAGCCCTTCATGAATTTCCTGATCAGGTATTGCGCGTCATGTTTGTCAACACAGCGGAGCGAAGGACCCATGTAAGAGCGTCAGTACAGAATACCGTCAATTATTTCATAATTGAGGGCTTTGCACTGTAATTTTCGTGCTTGCGCTCTATCTTCTGGTAAAGAACCATGCAACAGATACATCATTATTGGAGACATCCATGATGGATCTCCTACTTCGACCATTGTTACTTGCCTGAGAGGGACTGATGGATTACTTAAAACCTCGATGCGAACCTCTTTTGCCAAATGCTTGAAACTAGTTGCAGCAAGTTTACTTAGAGCGTCAGCATGTTTGTTTTCGCTTCGCTTGACGTGTGTGATTTTAAATTGTTGAAACTGTGCTATAAGAGCCTTGGCTTGCGCCAAGTATAGAGCCATGATATCTCCCTTTGCATCGTACGTTCCAACTACTTGCTCAGCAACTAGTAATGAATCAACATGGGCTTCTAAATTTGTTGCACCCATTTTGATAGCGAGGCGTAAGCCTGCTAGGAAAGCTTCATATTCGGCTTCGTTGTTGGTGCTTTTAAAATCCAACCGAATTGCATATGTGAACTCTGCTCCCTATGGACTCATTAATCGAAGACCTGCTCCAGCCCTATCACTGTTTGATGCGCCATCTGTAAACAATGTCCAGGCTCTGTTGTCGATGACTGGGGCTGGGTTTTGGATTGCTTGGCATTCTTCAAGTTTATCGGCGGGAATTTCAACGATGAAATCTGCCAAAACTTGGCCCTTGATAGCTGGTATAGGTTTATAACAGATGTTAAACAAAACTGTACAATACACTTTCTAAAATATATAAATATATATTATATATATATATATATATATATATATTATTAATATTAAAGCTAAATTGACGAGAGATTTATGGATCTTATTACCTTAATGGACTCTTGTTGGAAAAAAAATCGTTGTCTACTCCAAGTGTAACTAATGGCTTTTCTTAGCTTTACAAGCTCTTAAAAGTTTAGGCTACTTTTAGAAAAAAGTAAAAAGGCTTCATTGCCTTTTATGTTAAAGTATGTAGGTTCTTTGTTATTGCAATTTCCTTTCTCTCACCAGTATATATAGTTCTTTTTTATGACAATATATTAGCCTCTTAACACCAAAGAGATTCTAGAAAATGCAATTTAAACCTCAATTGAATATCTAGCACAACACAAACACATATTCAAGTCCATTATTGAGCATGAATACAATATCAGCACAACACAAACACATATTCAAGTCCATTGTTGAGCATGAATATAGAATATCTTGCCTAACCAAAGAGTGAAGGTTCATCTTCATTCCCATCTTAATGTCATGTCTATATCTCCTTCCATCATCTCTCACATAAGCTACCCATAAGCATGGTTCATTAGTGGTTAAACTGATTAAAAAAACAAAATGACCATTACAACTCACACCTCAACAACTAATTCCTCTTGTGGCCTTCGTGGAGATCTTCATGCCCCTCCCGATCACTAGTGAGGGGGGCGATATTCCACTAGTGGCCATCATGCTACCTCACTCCATGACCATCCTTTACAAATCCATACTGTTTGATCTATAAGCATTCTTGAACATGGTCCAACAGGTCGTGCATAGTATTTTCTCGACACTTAAAAGTTGCTTCGTCTTTGGTAGGATCGTTTTTTACAATTCAAAAGGGAGTTGCAGCCATTGGCAGAACTAGCTTAAATATTTAGGGGTATAAAAAAGGGATCAGGGGTCTCCTTTGTATAACAAATACAAGGTTGTGGGATATTTTTACACTACGAAGACGGTGTTGAGCCGTGCGCTATGACCCGTGGCCCATGTTATCCCTATTAACAATTCCGTCCCTAGTTCCAACTTAGCTTGTTGCCCGTTTGCCTACCATTTGTTAGTTTGACACATTTATGATTAAAGTAATGAAACATCTTATTACATTAATGGTAAGATACTAAAAGTGTATTATATTGCATATAATGAAAATTAAATAACCGTAATTGAGTAAATTATATTATATCCTAATACAAATTAGCCCATTGTCTTGTTTAACTGAATTATTATTTCTATCATTTCTTAATATAATTTTTTTCGAGTGTCAAATCATTTATAAAAACTTAATTAGGTGGCCAAATTGATTATTCAAATAGAATAGTGTCAAAGGAAGAAAGAGAAATTCAATATTTAAAAATAAATTGTAATCAACGCTGAAATATCCAGCTCAGATTTGAGCCCCTGCAACGCGCACACGGTAATTACCGTGATCCGCCACTTCGTTCCTTTATATTCAAAACCGTCCACCGGTCAATCTTGTACGCGTGAACACCGGAACCTTTCTCCCCCCTCATCGTTCATTCGTTTACTCTTCTTCTTTTCATATTTTTGCTATATTGCGCAGGGCAAGTGGCGCATCTTAGCCAACCATCATCGTTCTTTGTATATCATTATTATTTTCGAAATTTATTTGAAGGTAAAGTAATCTGTGTGGATCTGTTATTGTTTGCTCATACATTAAGTCAGTTTGAATTTGTTGGTGATTATGTTGATTTGATTGTTTTTACAGATATATGTTTGTGTGTATCTGTTGTATATACATACATACATACGCAGTTTTTGAAGGCTCGTTTTTGTTGAATATTATCAATGGCCGCTCCACCGGTTAGGGCACGAGCAGATTATGATTACCTCATTAAGCTCCTTTTGATTGGAGATAGTGGTGAGTTGTAATTTTCTTCAATTTTTATTAATTTGTGGTGGATGATTGTGTTGACTTGTTTGCTTGTATTGATATGATGATAACTAATTGGAATTTGAAGGAGTGTTTGTACGGATCTAGGTTTGATTTAGTGTGGAAATCAGCTTAATTGTGGAATTTGTACTTTGATGCTTATAATATGGTCATGCTGTTTGTGGTTGATCATGATTCATGACAAATTTTATTTGAAACCTGTTTCAAAGCTCAATTTTTCAGTCAATTGTTTATTCTATTGGTTTCCAGAAAGCATAAATAGCAAGTTTGTGTTTTAAGATCTATGTAGTTAATATCTTGATATATCAGTGATATATCGGTTATCGGTCCCCTTCATAGATAACGGTGCAAAGTATCGGTCAGAATATTGGTGCCGATAATATCAGCGATATTGACCGATATTGGACCTATATATCACCAATTTTCCGATATCATTACCTTTCTTCTTATTTCTACCATTCGTCTTTCTTCTTATTGCTGCTATTAGTGTTTTAAGTCTTAATTGTTAGTTGTTACTGTTAAATATTAGTGTTTTATGTCTTGGTCAGTTCCTACTTGCTACAACTGTTAGTGTTTTGCAAGTTGCTAAAGATTAATTTGTTAATGGTAAGGGAAAGTATACGGAATTGTTAGTGTTAAATTGTTATATATATAAATTTAGCATAATATACCCACCGCGATAACCGATATCTCAAATATCGGTTCTTGACCGATATCCGATATTTTACCGCATTAACTACTCGTTACAAATTGCAAGGTCATACGTATATTATATAAGCAAATTAATATAGAAATGAAGGCTTATGTATGGAAACTGATTTCCATTCTTATGTGTGATTTGAGATGAGCTTGTATTCCAAGTGCAGGTCTTATGCCTCCATTGACTTTTTTAAGTTTTGTGTTGAATACACATTTTTAGTTTGTACTTTTTACATAAAAGGAAATTGTCAAACTTACCACATTTTTATGAATTACTGCCAACTGATAAATTTCAGTATTTTTTCTTACTTGCAGGTGTGGGGAAGAGTTGCCTTCTTTTGCGTTTTTCTGATGGCTCTTTCACTACAAGTTTTATCACTACTATCGGGCTCATTATTTTTATCTGCATAAACATGTTACCCTTTTCACAACATAAACAACGACTGTGACATTTTCCTTTTTTTCAACAGGATTGATTTTAAGATAAGAACCATTGAACTCGATGGCAAACGGATCAAACTCCAAATCTGGGATACAGCTGGTCAGGAGCGGTTTCGCACAATCACAACCGGTAAGGTTCAGGATCTATTCTAGTAGATAATGTTATATACTTATTCGACTAATTTAGTACCCGTGTAACAATATAATTACTAATTATTATACTAATAATATAGCCATATGCTAAATTAAGAATTGAATGGATGTATATGATGCAGTTATCTCACAATATAAGGGTGTGTGTAAAGTTATCTTTAGAATAGAATTATAAGAATATATATGTTGCTTTTTAATAGATGTGTTAGTTTTTTTTATAAAAATATAAAAATAGTTAAATTAATAATGTCACTCATGGGTTCATTTTGAAGGTATTAATTAGAACTTTCAAGTTTCAAATGATGTAGTTTGTTAAAAGAAAAAAAAAATACTATGTGTAAATATTATTAAAATAAATTAACTCTTTAATGTTAATATATTAGTAACTTTTTGTTAAATGCCTCCTAATACATGGGGTAAATATTTTGATTAATGTTAGTTATTAGCAAGTATTTTTGCTAAATACCTCATAATATATGGAGTGTATATTTAAATTAATGTTAATTAATTAGTGAGTTCTTTTTGTTAAATACCACACTATATAATGATTTTTATTTAAATCAATGTTCATTAATTACTAGTTTATTTGTTAAATACTTCATAATAGTGGTATTTAACTAAAATTATTTAAAATGATGACATCAATAAATCAATAATAAGAGACATTTTTTCCAATTGAATTCAGCTAACCACTATCTATATAATGTTTCGAAAAAATGAGGTATTCACATCCATTTCACTTTATTGAGTTATGTTATATGTCTACCTCTCATAGGTTTAGCGGTTAGCCCCTTATATTTAAGAACAAAAGTAGTGATTTGCCCATGAGACGCATTCTGTATTCCATATTTATTATAAAATGTAAATAACTAGTTAACATGGATTAAATGATCAGTGGTCCTTGCTCAACAGTAGCTCAAATCCTGCATGAAATAGTTGTATAATCTGTTTCCCTCCAAAAACTCCAGCTTATTACAGGGGAGCTATGGGAATTTTGTTGGTTTACGATGTTACAGACGAATCGTCATTTAACAGTAAGAATTTCTTCCCTGTTGTATAAATATTAGATTATTATTGACACCTTTATGCCCTGTTTTATCTTTAATTAAAGAGTAAAGTACATGTATGGTCCCTGTGGTTAACCAAAATTTTGGATTAAATCCCTAGCTTTTCAAAAGTACACGGATGGTCTCTGTGGTTTGTACTTTGTAACGTATTTAGTCCCTAACTTTTTGCCAAAAGTACATGGATGGTCCTTGTGGTTTGCACTTTGTAATGCATTTAGTCACTAAAGTTGGGGACTAAATGTGTTACAAATTACAAACCATAAGGACCATCCGTGTACTTTTGGCAAAAGTTGAGGACTAAATACGTTATAAAGTCCAAACCATAGGGACCATCCGTGTACTTTTAGTAAGCTAGGGACTAAATCCAAAATTTTGGTTAACCACGTGGATGATCTGTGTACTTTACTCTTAATTAAATAATCGATGATCATTCACCATTTCATCCCGTTGCTGACAGATATAAGAAACTGGATTCGGAACATTGAACAACACGCCTCCGATAATGTCAACAAGATCCTTGTTGGCAATAAGGCTGATATGGATGAAAGCAAGCGGGTACGTTTCAATTGTTCAAGTTTATGCTTTTATTTACTTTTATTAAAGTTTGGTAAAATTATGTCACCGTTGCGATGTTTTGTAGGCTGTTCCTACCGCAAAGGGTCAAGCACTAGCTGATGAGTACGGCATTAAATTTTTTGAAACTGTGAGTAAATCATTCATATGTTTGTGTTATGTTTAACTTAATGGCTGAATATAACCTGTGTTTTCTTTCACAGAGTGCAAAAACAAACCTAAATGTGGAGCAAGTTTTCTTTTCAGTAGCAACGGATATCAAGCAAAGACTTTCGGAAACCGACGCTAAGGCTGAGGTATATTTTGGACCATTTTTTTTACAAAAAGAATGAAAAATCATTGCGCTTCACCAGAGGCGATAATAAAACGTTGCTACTGATCTGACCGTTGAGATCGGAGAAAATCGGCCGGTTTGGGTTGATTAAGATTTTTATATGGTTCGATTCATGGTTTACAGTTTAAAAGATAGGGGTGCTAAACGGGTCGTGTTGGCGGGTTCAACCCAACCCGAACACGACCTGAACCTGAAAATCGTGTTATACATATGAACCCAAACACAACCCGGACATTCATGGGTTGACTCGAATACGACCCATTCAACCTGAATTATATTAATTTTTTCCGCAAATTAATATATTAAAGTTAAAACAAAAAAACACAAATGTATATAGGGGTTGGTTTATGTACAATATTCCTTAACGTATGATGTGTACGAGATCAAATTACGCACGTTATAAAACTCAAAAACCCTAATCACGCATGTTGAAAGCTATAATCACGCATGTACAAATTCAGAAATCACGCATGGGGTACAAAACCTAATCACGCATGTTATAAAACTAATCACGCATGTTATATTTACATAGCATACGCAGTGTACGTCAGCAAAATTGTACAATACACTTTCACAATGTATATAATACCATTACATTTAAATTATACAAAATATAATATAATATAATATAAATGGGTTAAACGAGTCAGCCCGCCAACCTGACGGGGTTGACCCGAAACCTGACGTGTTTAGCTAAACGGATGCGGGTTCAACCTAAAACTGACTAACTCGTTTAGACTAAATCCAAACCCGTGAATTTCATGTCGTGTTGGAAATTCACACCCCTATTAAAAGACCAGGTTAACGGGTTGGTGAACTGTTAATACTGGCCGTTTACCTTATTTATATTATAGAATGAGCAGTTATACGCATTATACATGCTCATGAATTATATTTTTTAATTAACTTTTGGTTCATGATAATGATTCAAAAAAAGACTGGTTCAATTGTCAAAACCGGACTGTGAACACCCAATTTTTTCACAGTGATCTTATTTTAGATGTTATGTTTTGTGTTGTATTGTATTGTATACAGCCATCGACGATTAAGATTAATAAACCAGAGGGGGGAGGTGCTAATGATCAAGATGCCCAGAAATCAGCTTGTTGTGGTTCTTAAAAAACGGTTCATAGGCGAGCTCTGACGGTATCATGAGGCGCATTTGGTCGAACTTGCCATTCTTTTCAAACTCTTGTGTTATGTGAAAACATGTTAGGTTTTATTCTTTTGTTTTTCATTCTCTTGGTTTTTATATATTCTCTTTGTTTTACATCTACATTAAACTAAGTATATGAACACACCTTGTTTTTGGTATCTCTTGTGTTTTTCGGGAGGAGTTTAAAATACAATACTACCTTATCGTGTGATGCGAATGTGAGCATCTCAACCGCACATGTGGTCAAATCTAAGCCTTCAATTGAACGTGGTGGCATAATAGTAATTTACTTTGCAAAATTACGCATGAGTTGGGTTAAACCCTAATTATGCACGTTATATGCCCAATTACGTATGGGTTGGCTGGGCTGTTCACGAGCCGAGTCGAACCGAGCAGACCTTTGCTTGTGCTTGGCTCATTTACAAACCGAACCAAGCGAAGCGACTCGTTTAAAACTGAGCCTCAAAGCAAACGGGCATTACCCGAGCAATGAATATTCCGAGCGAACTTCGAGCAATTTTGACAACTGTGTAGCCCAATTTAATTAATTAGAGAGAGATGGTGACAATGTTAGGTCTCATGTTTTTATATCTTTAAAAACAGATACATTTCTTGCGATAATATTTCCTTATGAATGACAATGTTGTAGCCGATGAGGTGATGATCATATTGCATGAACAATGATGTTGAGAGCAGGAGACGATCGACTTAGGGTAACATCATGAGATATTGAAGTGACGAGCAGACTGTCGTTTAGCGTTTAGAGTTTAACTTTTAAGTTTGGTATTAACTTTTATATTGGCGTGATTGGGATAGTACGTATAAATATAGTTGTAAATTTCTGTAGTGGACCAAAATATAATAAAGTGGTATATATAAAACTATAAATTTAATTTATAGTTATGTATATATGCATGTGTGTGTATATATATATATATAGATATGTGTGTTTATATATGTATGGGATTATGTGTGTGTGTATATATATATATGTATATATATTCTAAATTAAAGTAATAATTCGAGCTGAAGCGAGCAGATTTTTGCTTATACTTGGCTTGTTTACAAACCGAATCAAGAAACCGAACCTCAAATCGAACATACATTTTCCAAGAGAGCGACGAGCAATTTGGACGGCCCTAGGTTCGGTTAACCTAATTACACACGTTATTTGCATAATCACACACATTACATTAAGAGCCTTTTGTACATTAACCACCCCTGTATATTTAATAGTCTTGTAAAGTAAAACCATGGAAGAAAAAGCTTATTAGTGTAAGTTATATCATGCCAACATGTTGATCTCATCCAATGACAAATCTTATAGAGAAAATATATTCAATACACAAACTTATCTACATATATTTGTCAAAGTTCATCACCAAAATCATCCACAAGCACCATTATAACACTTTTGAAACACTTATGTTTCTCTCACATTACAACATATGGCAACTAGTATTTACAAATGCTTATAGTGTTCTCGCGGTTTTTTACTTAAAATTGTTTTTGCATGCACCCCGGAAGCCTAAGATACCAGCTACAACTATATATTCATTTCATCCTTCCCATAAACCCGTTGAAGTTGACGAGTAGCCGCTTGAAAAGACTCTGAAGAATGAACACCAAATATTGAACATAAATAAATCTTCTAATCTTAATCGTCTACTCGATATTGATATACATTTACCTTTCCAGCTGCGAAATGCTTTTTGATTGATCGGGAACCAGTTATAGTTTGGATCGCATCAAACAATAAACTCTCGGGTGTACTTCTTAACTCTTGTACTATTTGATATATTGTTTTCCCGCTCTCGAAATATATGTGATTGTTTGGGTGCTTTTTTGCAACCAGCGTGACGTTCAAACTCGTAAGCATTCAGTGCCTAACCCGAAAAAAAATTATATTCGATTTAGTTAAAAACTATTTCAATGTATGAAATTACATAGAGTGAAGAATAGCTTACCTTAGTATGATTACATGATTGACAACCACACATGTAGCCAGAACCTTTTATGATTCCTCTGAGCTCCTATTTTATGTGGAATAAAAACATCATGGGTTAATAAAAAGACAGATTATAAATAACCTTTTTTAATCATCATATTGCGTTACAAGTTACAACACCACCATTTTTCTAGTAAAAATGCAGAAGCAAATGGATGGGTTGGAAAACATGTCGAAACAGGTTCAGCATTAAAGTACACTTCGGATTACTATAAGTAAGACGGCCGGTTCCAAATACTCAGGTTGGGTTGACCCGCCCGCCAACACTTTTTGTAACCATATTATTAAGATATTATCTTATTATTTTAATATATAATGACTTAAAAGGTTTAGGCATTTAAAATTATATACACTACGGGTTACTTTCAAGTTTCAACCCGTTTAACCCATTTCATATTTAACCAAGTTTTTACCATTTTACCTGTTATACATAAATATAACCCATTTCTATATAAATGGGTCGAAGTAGCCAAAAATAGGTATGACCATTCAAAGTATCAATCACTTAAAACAGAGTAAAATGTCATTTTCGTCCATGAGGTTTGGGTACTTTTGTGACTTTCGTCTAAATGTTTGTTTTTCCGCATCTAGATGTAAAAGGTTTGAAATCTTGCTATTTTCATCCAACTTGTTAACTCCATCCACTTTTAACGTTAAGTCATGGGTATTTTCGTTTGGGTAGGGAGCAAGTCAACAGAGGTGGATGTTTATTTCTTATGTTCTTTTTTTATTTTTATAAAAAAGTCTAAAAAAGACGGGAAAATGCCCCTCATTTAAGGAGAAAAATGGAAGGACTTAAAGAGTCGGATAAAAATCGCAAGATTCAGACCTTTTGGATCCAAATGCGAAAAAACAAATCTTTGGATGAAAGTCGTAAACGTAGCCAAACCTTAGAGACGAAAATAGCATATTACTACTTAAAATACAATGCAAAGATGTTTAGCTCCCTTGATATCGAAACATATTTGACCGGAACCCCATCTAATATCCAGTAGCCATCAAGTCATTCGAAGGGAAGCTATTAGGGGCTTCCTTTTTAACCGCTTTCGGTTCCAATTTACCCTTCGATTTGACCCCCTGATTCGTATTTCCAACCGCAGTTGCATTAGACGCATCCAACTCCTTATTCCCCGAAGACTGCAACGTATTAACTGTAGATTGATCAAACGTTAACCCATAACTGCTCATATCTTTGACATAATAACTATTCGTCCGCCTCGTCAACGTTTCAATCTCCGATTCGTCCTGAAAACAGCCAAAAGATATCGAATTCGAAATTGATATGGAAGTTCCTTCGTCATGCGGGACCCATTGATCGATGAGCGGGGTCGAACCCGCCATACGAATGACCCATTAAAGTCACATTATCATCTTCGTTTCCGTAGTTAGGCCCGATTGTTATGAAATTGGTCTCGTTGATGCACTGACAGTATTATCGGCCTCCTTAACCTGGTTAACTTTCACTTTTCTAATCCCGCCATAGTTCACGTTAATCTCGGGATCTTCGATAGAGCATTGATAAACCGACTAAAGGCCCGTTCCCAATTTGATCATGGGCTATCTTTTTATTCACTGGCCCGTTATCCATTCTAACGGGAGACCCTAACAACCGGTCGATAAACTGATTTGGAGGTGATTGGAGAGCCGAAACGTTGTCCCAAGATAGATGACAGGTCGGAATTCCGGAAATCGATTTGCTGTTTGGAGATTCAATGGCTTGTCGTTTGCTAGGGAATAATTCGGTTTCGGTTGTGTCGGTAAACCACTGATGGTCTCGTTTCGATTCTACTCGTGATGAGTTACGCGTCCCCGTCCCCGTCCCCTTTCCCATCCAAAATCCCTTGTCATGGAACGACTGGATCGTAGAAATCATAAAAAAAAACTTATAGTAATGAATTAAACTACAGAACATGATCATCAAAGTTTATAATTTTGAATCAAACTACAGACTGTATCATAAAAAAACTTACAATTATGAATCAAACTACAGAATAAAATCAACAAATAAACTTATAATTATGAATCAAACTACAGGATATAACCATAAAAAAAACTTGCATTTATAAATCAAACCATAGGTACCTAATTCGCGGTTCGCTCCGGTACGGGTACGTGATTCGCTAGAGGTGACGTTTTTCGGTACGGAGGGGGTAGGTTCATTTCGGTACGAACCGGTACGGTGTACCATGGAGTCCGGTTCGATGTACACAAATTAAACATAAATTATCAAATTCCAAAATTCAAATTACCAAACATAAACATTGAAGGTTGAAGACAAAAAAAGATATTGAATAGGAGTAGAAACTGATGTAATTTGGTTAAATGTTATATACACTCTTAATTTATACCTTTTATGTATAAATTTATTAGTTTAAGGACCAAATGTAAACTAGTAAGGATAGAGAGGGTTAAATGTTCATATACACAAACTAGTTTCACACTTTTTATGTAACAAACTATAAGTTTTAGGTTTATATGTAAACTAATAAAAATAGAGGGGTTAAATGTTGTAATAACTAAACTTATTTAAACCCTACAAACATAAAACATATGTAGCCACTGTTTCTTCTTCCCCTTCTTACTAGTTTCTGGCTGAAAACAACATTGGCGTCTGAATTCAGTTATGGATCCCAATCGATTTGGAACGTCCACCTTGTCTATTTGGTTTGCTGAACCGGATCAATTTGGATCGCCGTACCTCCCAATCAGGAACAACGTACCGACGCAACTCGGTTCGCCGGACCATGGCATTCCGGTACGCTTACGATTTCTGATTGGGCACACCACGATCCAATGCGTGGATCGTGGCTACCCTAGCGATTTAGGTAACTATGAATCAAACTACAGGATTTAACCATAAAAAACTTACAATTATGAATCAACTAAAGAATATAATCATTAATAAAAAAAGGGTCCTAATAAAGCCACACCCCAAAATCTTAATTTCACACCCTGTATACGGGCCGTATAACGTTATACGACCCGTATAAAATAATCTGACATGACAAATATTGGGTTGTATAATGTTATACGGCTCGTATAGATGGAGAAAATATTAGGTCATATAACATTCTATACGGATCGTATACATTATACGGGTCAAATAACATTATATGAGGTTTGAGTCGTATAACATTCTATACAGATCGTATAATGTTATACGACCCCTATACATGGAGACAAAAAAACATTCTCTGACATTTTTCTTTGTGCAACCAGCAACATCAGTTAACGGGCTGTATACATGTAGGGTGGTGGGAATAGCCTAAAAAATTATAACTACGAATCAAACTACAGAATATAATCATCAAAAAACTTCTAATTTATAATATGAATCGAAATACAAAATATAATTATAAAAAAAACCTTGTTTGACCAATCTAATTTACTAATTAATTGACCACACAATTAAGATGTTCAAATGCTCATACAGCATTAATTATCAAAATTTTTCACAAAGTACATAAGTTAAATGTAAAATTACCTACCAATGAAACAATAATCAAACACATAAAATGCATACACAGGATCATATAAATAAACACAAAGCCACAAAAAAGAGTAAATTAACAATAAATACACATTATATAAACAATAAGAAACCATACCATTGTGCTAATGAATATTCGCCAACAAGTAATAATTACCTCTGTAAAAAAACAATTAAAAAGTCAACAGTCAACTTGCAAACCCTAAATCCGAACTCAAGTACATAAACCAGTACAAAAGTCAAACTTTTTTACCTTGAAACGGACGGTGGTGATCTATGTGGTCAACTGAGATCCCTTGCCGGCGGCGAACGGCCGGCGATTGTGAAGTTAGAGAAAAGTTAGGTTTTGGAGGTGCATACTTTTACGGTGGATGAGGAGCACAGGATTTTTACTCTTGAAGTAGAATGATGTGTAACCGAGTGTATGCAATCTGGTGTTGACCTAACGAGTCGACATAGGTGATTAGTGTTAATCACAGCCGTTGGATTGGTGGGTTACATGATGAGTGGTGAGATAGATATTTTGGACCTCCAAGTTTGAGCTATTGTCTTTTCTAGATAGGGATTTGTTTTTAACGATTTCGTTATTTCATTTATCTGATTTAAATTTGTGCAATCACCTGATTGTTGGTTATTACTTGGTGTATTTCATTCATGTTGGATATCATATCATCATAGGCTTGTGTGTTCCTCATTACCTATGAGTGGAACATGACTTTGCCAACATACGAGCCTAGCTCCGTTTGATTGAACTTTTAGACCTTGCAGCACACCATAATACCGTGCAACATGCATACATTCATTTCATTTGATTGGTTTATGGGTTTAAGTTGTTTTTATGAGGTTTGACTTGTGACATGCAACATATTTACTTACATTGGTTAATGCTCGCTTTTCTCAATAAATAAACCAAACATGTTATCTTCCCAATAACAAAGAGATTCATTCGCCAACTTTTGTTAACCAAAAACTACTTTTACACATGATACAGAGCAAGAAGCGAATATTGGACATAGGATGGGCCTTAGTTAACAAGAAACATATTTTTAGAAGCTTTATTGTTATGAACAATGTCTTGTAATTAACAATTATATTTGGGATTATATGCTATGTGAAACATTCAATTTATATTAATGACTACTTAAAACACGTAATAGCAAGTCATAAGTTTTGGATCAACCAATCATGTCCCGATCACCTATTCCGCTACGGGCCGGGGTGTGACACCACCACCGCCGCAACCACCTCTAACCTGAACCCACCACTACCGCACCACCTCCAACTTAAACCCACCATCGCCTTCACTTGACCAGCAGACCCACCTCTTTGTTCTTCTCTGTCATCTTCACCTGCAACCACCCTCACCACCACCACATTCATCTACAAACACCCTCACCACCACTACCTTCATTCAACCATCACAACCAACACCTTCACTCGACCACCATAACCACCGTATCAAACCCCCAAATTCAATCCCATATCAAAGTAATTCCATTCACACCCGTATCAATGTAATTCTGATTGCTGTAATTCCAATTCAAAGTATCAAACCTGAAGAAACACCAATTGAGATATCTGAGAATATATTAGTTACAACCGAGAGATTTTTGTATAAAAGGTTGTCTCTTCGCTCGTTCTTCAGGGTGATCTCACTCGAACTGATATGCAAAACTAGCAGCGCTGTTAGTCTCGTCATGGGAAAAAAGGTGGGTTTTCTCTATGACCACACTCTGGCGTGAGAATAAGTATTTGGTGATTGCAAGTAGTAAGCAAGTAAGCAGTAAGTTAGATCGTATGTTTGTGCATGTGATTGTAGATGGATTTACCTTGTGGTTCGATACTTATTTTATAGCCGAAAGTAACTGGGCTTAGGAGATGGGCTGATGGGCCTTGGACCCGGCCCAGACGACCAGAGATATCCGTTTTGTCCCTCTACGTCGAACATTAAATGTTCCCTGCAGGATAATTAATGTTTTCTGTCAGGAGGTGTGTTTTGTCAGATGCTGAATGGTGCCACTTGTAAAGGCAGTCGTCTCTAGTGTCAGAACTGCTATCAGCCGAAAGTGGAGAATGTGTGACAGTCACAGACGTACGTATGGTTGGTGCACAGTCTGGCGTCTGCATCACTGTTCATGCGACGCTGTCTGACGCAACCTGCCGAGCAATCATTGGTCACAACTCTGCCATTCCGTATCCTTGGATACAGTCTATGCCTCTCTGCGCTTATCCCTTCTGCGAGGTTTTGTCAGTGCTTTCTGGCCAGCGCAGAATTGCAGGGATAATCCTTTTATCCACAAGACTATGAGTAGCTACCATGTTTGTCTTGTCCTTATAGGTTTTTAGGACTTGTGGCTAGATGGTTGTTTGTCCGCGCAGGGTCAAGTGGCCTGCGCGTTTAAGTCTAACTATGCCGTTGTGCCAAGTACACAAGGTTCGTTGTGTGACTTATATTGTTTGGTCTAACTTGCCGTTGTGCTGAGTGCGCAAGGTTCATTGTATGACCTATTGGTTCCAAGGAAAGCGTACCATTGCACGCGAGGATATCCTTGTAGTATGTTGTTGAGGGTTTGGTTCCTTGCTTAGGCGCAAGGTTTTTGGGACCATACTCCTCCAAAACACCCAAATTCAAACCCAAAATTGAATCCCTGAAAACTGTAACATCCGTCAAAAAACGGGTTTTCAAAACCTGCTTCGTTTATTAACCGAATAGTCAGTCATAAATTTTCGTTGCGTATATATTGTTTATTTTAATTTTAAACGATACATAATTAATAAACATTTTAGAATTTAAAAACTATAATTATTAAACAATAAAAATCAAGTGAAGAAAAATAAAAGGGAGCTGCCGGGTTTCGAACCCGGGTCAGCAGGTTCCAACAAACAAACACTTTACCGCTCTGCCACTTGACTTCTTTGTTATTATATCGAAACAAATAATACTTATGATGAAATCTAAATTCAAACCGGACTTCCAGCGCGACTGAACTCGCAATCACCGGAAAATCCGGCGATCCGCGAGTTTAGCCATTTTCCTTTTGACTATAACGTTATAACCGACGTCTACATCGGTTATAACCGACGTCTGACCCCCAATCCAAGTCGTAACCGCCGGAGAAACCTTGACCACGAATCAAGACCCAATTCAGACTAAATTCATCCTGTTCTACCCTATAAATACCCCTCTCAACCTTCCAGGAATCCTTTCGCTCAACACCGCACACTTTTTCATAGTTGAAGTGCTCAGAAAATCGTCGCCGGAGATTTCCAATTTCGCCGGAATAGGTCACCGGAAAACCGAACCCATTTCATTTCTTTGCCTTACTCTAAAACAGGACTTCTAGAGCTTCGACAGAAGTCACCCACACTCACCTCAAACCTCCTGTAGGTCCTCTGTCGCAAGATAAACTTCGCCGGAGTTAACCTCAGCCGCCGGAACTTCATCGGAGATCACAACTGTTCGGTACAGCACCTTTAATCCTTTCTGTTTAAATTATTTCGCTAACAGTATTGATCAATCAACTAATTCAATAAGAATTATTGATTAAACAGTCGAGTTGATTCTCTGGTTTTATAAATCGAAGAAGATGAAGTTTTTAAATGCGTATAAATATAATAAAAACCGGAATAATGACCGGGTTAGACACACAGTCCAGTGGTGGATTGTGTGCAAACATAACGTACACGTCCCGGGTTCGAGTCTTGAACATATCCGTTTCTGCTTAAATAAAATCAATTTTTTCGAAACCAAAACAGATTGTTCCACAGTATGTTGTTAAATATAATACAAACACTATATAATACGGGTTAGACACCCAGCCCAGTTGGTCGGGCTGGGTGCAAGTTAAGTCAAGGGTCACCGGTTCGATCCCCGCTAAGCCAGCCGATCAGACGATATTTGAAACATTTTTAATTAAATAAAATTCGGAATAAACTAAAAAGTATATAAATATAATTAAAATCAGAAATATTTCGGGTTAGACACGTAGCTCAGTTGGTAGAGCTGCGTGCACGCGTACGGGAGGTCACGAGTTCGAACCTCACTCAGCGCACATAATAAACACAATCAGACCGGTCAACGGTCAAAGTCAACGGTCAACATTTTTGTATTCATTTATTTAATCAGAAAATTATTTAAAAATACTTAAAAATAATATTTTTAAAGTTAGAAAATGTCCTTAAACTCACAAAAATAAATCTAGAAATCCTATTAAGGTTATGAATTAAAATTATTAATCTCAAATAAAATCCATTTATTTACCGAACCATTATGTTATTATTTAGGTTAGTTTCTATCGTGGTTAAATCCAAATTCGTGCGCATTCATCATCAATCCAAGAAACGCAACCACTGTGAGTGAATTCTTACAAATTACCCTTTTTATTCATGTTTTGGGGTGTATCATGTGTCGCTTAAATTAATTCGCTTATTCAAACTCGTGCTATACCATTATATGATCTAAACTTAGAATGTAAATATTGTTTGTTGTGATGTATTACATATTGTCAAGTTGTGTGCAAATTATTCATTAGGCCCATGAGTTCCTCGTGGGAGACGAGTTGAACAACGCGTGCCTCAAAAACATTCATTAGGCCCATCAGTTCGTTGAACAACGTGTGCCTCAAAATCATTCATTAGGCCCATCAGTTCCTCGTGGGAGACGAGTTGAACAACGCGTGCCTCAAAATCAATCATTTGGTGTATATGTGTGAAATAATTAATATTATGTGTTTTGTGATTAAATTTACATTTACGTTTACTCATGTGTGGTTATCCACTTTATTTTATAATCGATACAATAAACACGTTTAAATGTTTTTCATAGGATTCACTCGCCAACTTTTTGTTGACCCAAAAACCCTATTTTTACACATGATACAGGTGGACAGGTTGAAGCAAGGAACACATAGGAAATTGCCTTAGAAGAAAAATAATGAAGTCTTGAAAAATGTATAGAACATGTTGTACTTGTATTATTGATTGTAATGATTCTCCTTTAAATAGAAATAATAAATATGAAACGTTATAATAAATGTCATGAGCTTTGATGAAAACCCAATCATGCCCCGATCATCTTTTCCGCTGCGGGTCGGGGTGTGACAGATTGGTAACAGAGCTTTTGACTATAGGGATATAGGATAGGTTATTAGACCCTTAGAGCCTATACTATAGTTGATTAGATTTTAATTGTTTATGTGGTTACATGCAAACTCATGATGTTTATTTGTTTTGTATTTATTACATACACAAATGCATGCAAACACTCCCACTATCATTTTGTGTGATACTTAATGAGTTATACTTATAGTCAAACATAACATGCTTACACATACATTAATCACGCATATTTCAATGTTCACATATTTAAATCATCTTCATCCTTCCGTTATTCAAGATTTTGTCGCATTTTTTTTTCATTTCTCAATCACATCAAAGTGAGTTCTACGACGGGCATGTAGTAACTGAAAGGGTACGAGTACCGGTAGTCGGAACGTCCTGTCTAGGTTGGCATTCGTATAAATCCAATATAACGGACCAGTTTGCCTACCTGGGGACTAAAGATGAGAGTACGAAGGACCTATTAGGCCAAAGCATGCCACACCAAACGTCGTTCGAACTAACCCTACTTTGAGGTGTCACCGTGTCCACACCTGGATGCACTCTGAATATCATACGTTACATACATATTTCTCGATTTTCTCCGGTTTTAGTGTACGTTACCAGGCTAACACATGCGAACCATATGAAAGACCTGGTAATCATGGGGGCCCACATGATTACGAAGGTGAAGTATGGCGGCATGCAAGGCCCAATTACGAGCAAAGCCCAAGACATCATATGGATGTAGTAGATTTATTATTCTATATTTATTTTATGTTCATTCCTAAATACGACACATGACACCTAAAACGTCAAACTCATACTCTCGGTGCGTATTTCTTGTAGATGTCTTCCAGTCTCTCTCGTAGAAAAATGAGATCAGGAAAATCCCGCGAGCGCATGGCTGCCCAAATCGCTCAACAAATGGCGGCCGTAATACCCAACATCGTAGTTCAAGTTCAACAGGCCCTTACCGCTAATCCCGTCAACCCAATCCACCAAGAAGATCAAAACATTGTCAATCCTTCCCCAAAAGCCACTAAATGCACCTACAAACATTTCAAATCCTGCGATCCTCCAAAATACGAAGGGACTGAAGGTGTCACCTCTCTCCTCCATTGGTTTGAGGAGATGGAAAACACTTTTCTCAATTGCGACTGTCCCGATGATCGCAAGGTGCGATATGCTACCGGTCGTTTGCTCGGAGTAGCACTTACATGGTGGAATACAGAGAAGGCCAAGCGAGGTGCTGAGAATGCTATGACTTTGACTTGGGAAGAGTTGAAGGAAATCATGACAAGACGGTTCTGTCCAAGAAGCGAAATCAAGAAATTGGAAGATGAGTTCTATTCTTTGAAACAAAAAAAGGGCGACCACACCACATACAACAAGAGATTCCTTGAGTTAAATCAGATGGTCCCCAACTTGTTCACTCCCCTCTACCGTTTGATCGAGCACTACATTCGAGGTCTTCCTTCAAAAATTCAAGACCCTGTAATAAGTACCACACCTGCAACTTTGGAAGCAGCAATGGAGTTAGCTACAGAGCTCACCAAAAACCGCATACGGAATAAAGACTTTAAGGAGGAGAAGAAGAAGGATAAAGCATCAACCGAAACCCCAAACTCCACCCAAACCGAATCCTCTTCTCAAACCACTTCTAAGAGAAAACGAGATGGACAAATCTTCGCTGTCACCCAACACAACCAACCAGCTTCACAAGTTGTACCCCTCCAAGCTATCCCAATCACTCAAGTAGCACCCAACTCAACTTACCCAAATAAGAAACCTTACTTTGGACCTCACCCTCACTGCAACACCTGTTTTTATCATCATCCATCTACCTTACCTTGTCGACTATGTGCGAATTGTGGACGCTATGGTCATTTGAGCAAGGTTTGCCGCACCTCTCAAAACCAAACCTCACCCCCTACTCAAAATATGATCCAAACATATCAACAACCCCAATACCCCATGTTTCCATATGTTCGAGCTTGTTTTAATTGTGGCGACCCTAACCACTTTAGAAACACGTGCCCCCGATTGGTTAACATCATAAACGCCCAAGCTCAAGCAAATCCAGTTAACCAAGCAAATCAAGAAAACATAACCACTAGGCCACCAGGAAGAGGAAGAGCTTACAACATCAACGCCAATCCTGTTGAAGATAATAACGGCCCAAACGAACCACCCAACTAGTTTTCTTCACCAAAAATCAAGATTCAACTCCAACCGCTTAGTTTTTATGTTTTCTTTATGTTATCTCAATCTTCACGTACCTCAATTATAAATTGGAAATTTATCCAAGAATCTTAATGCGAATTACTATTTCAGTTTTGTTTTATACTCATTGATTTAACATTCATATCATCATACATCTCGATGTATCTCAATCTCATCATTCAAAGAAGTTGGGTTGTGTCTCACTTTTACCTAGACTAACCCCTTCATCATAACAAACGAGAGAGGTACTGTCATCATTCAATCATGTATACCTTCAGATTTGAGACTCAAGTTTTGGTTGTTGTGTTTGTTTATGTTTTAGAGTCACATAGAACTAATCATAATTTACTGATAAAGCCAATGAAAATCTGACAAGAATATGCTGGATACGCCGCTGGTACTTCCTATATATAAGTATTCTTGCCAAAGGATCAGAGGCATTATCAGGCGGTTACGAGAAGTTCCATGTAGGATTTAGTAATGTCATGGTTGAAGTTTGTTTTATACTCACTGATTTAGCATTCATATCATCATACATCTCAACGTATCTCAATCTCATCATTCAAAGAAGTTGGGTTGTGTCTCACTTCTACATAGACTAACCTCCTCATAATAACAAACGAGAGAGGTACTGTCATCATTCAAATATGTATACTTTCAGAATTAAGACTCAAGCTTTGGTTGTTGTGTTTGTTTATGTTCTAGAGTCACATAGAACTAATCATAACTTACTGATAAAGCCAATGAAAATTTGACAAGAATATGGTGGATACGCCGCTGGTACTTCCTATATATAAGTATTCTTGCCAAAGGATCAGAGGCATTGTCAGGCGGTTATGAGAGGTTCCATGTAGGTTATAGTGGTAGAAGTTTTGTTTTAGGATATAACCTTATCTTTCCAAACGTATCGATTCTCTCAAAACTCTTGTGCATGAGATCATACCTAGTCAATCAACTCTGTTTATCAATATTCCTTATCTTAGGCATCAAAAAGCGATTCCTGTAGCAGGGTATCCAACCCTTACTAGGAACGTTACCGCCTCCAATAAATTTAAACTTTCACCCTCTTCTGATTATGTAATTGTCAAATTAAAACACCCTCTCCACAAGTCAAATATACCACTATTACTTAAATTTCGGGACGAAATTTCTAAAAGTAAGGGATACTGTAACATCCGTAAAAAAACGGTTTTCAAAACCCGCTTCGTTTATTAACCGAATAGTCAGTCGTAAATTTTCATTGCGTATATATTGTTTATTTTAATTTTAAACGATACATAATTAATAAACATTTTAGAATTTAAAAACTATAATTATTAAACAATAAAAATCAAGTGAAGAAAAATAAAAGGGAGCTGCCGGGTTTCGAACCCGGGTCAGCAGGTTCCAACAAACAAACACTTTACCGCTCTGCCACTTGACTTCTTTGTTATTATATCGAAACAAATAATACTTATGATGAAATCTGAATTCAAACCGGACTTCCAGCGCGGCTGAACTCGCAATCACCGGAAAATCCGGCGATCCGCAAGTTTAGCCATTTTTCTTTTGACTATAACGTTATAACCGACGTCTACATCGGTTATAACCGACGTCTGAACCCCAATCCAAGTCGTAACCGCCGGAGAAACCTTGACCACGAATCAAGACCCAATTCAGACTAAATTCATCCTGTTCTACCCTATAAATACCCCTCTCAACCTTCCAGGAATCCTTTCGCTCAAGACCGCACACTTTTTTCGTAGTTGAAGTGCTCAGAAACTCGTCGCCGGAGATTTCCAATTTCGCCGGAATAGGTCACCGGAAAACCGAACCCATTTCATTTCTTTGCCTTACTCTAAAATAGGACTTCTAGAGGTTCGACAGAAGTCACCCACACTCACCTCAAACCTCCTGTAGGTCCTCTGTCGCAAGATAAACTTCGCCGAAGTTAACCTCAGCCGCCGGAACTTCATCGGAGATCACAACTGTTCGGTACAGCACCTTTAATCCTTTCTGTTTCAATTATTTCGTTAACAGTATTGATCAATCAACTAATTCAATAAGAATTATTGATTAAACAGTCGAGTTGATTCTCTGGTTTTATAAATCGAAGAAGATGAAGTTTTTAAATGCGTATAAACTTAATAAAAACCAGAATAATGACCGGGTTAGACACACAGTCCAGTGGTGGACTGTGTGCAAACATAACGTACACCTCTCGGGTTCGAGTCTTGAACATATCCGTTTCTGCTGAAATAAAATCCATTTTTTCGAAACCAAAACAGATTGTTCCACAGTATGTTGTTAAATATAATACAAACACTATATAATACGGGTTAGACACCCAGCCCAGTTGGTCGGGCTGGGTGCAAGTTAAGTCAAGGGTCACCGGTTCGATCCCCGCTAAGCCAGCCGGTCAGACGATATTTGAAACATTTTTAATTAAATAAAATTCGGAATAAACTAAAAAGTATATAAATATAATTAAAATCAGAAATATTTCGGGTTAGACACGTAGCTCAGTTGGTAGAGCTGCGTGCACGCGTACGGGAGGTCACGAGTTCGAACCTCACTCAGCGCACATAATAAACACAATCAGACCGGTCAACGGTCAAAGTCAACGGTCAACATTTTTTTTATTCATTTATTTAATCAGAAAATTATTTAAAAATACTTAAAAATAATATTTTTAAAGTTAGAAAATGTCCTTAAACTCACAAAAATAAATCTAGAAATCCTATTAAGGTTATGAATTAAAATTATTAATCTCAAATAAAATCCATTTATTTACCGAACCATTATGTTATTATTTAGGTTAGTTTCTATCGTGGTTAAATCCAAATTCGTGCGCATTCATCATCAATCCAAGAAACGCAACCACTGTGAGTGAATTCTTACAAATTACCCTTTTTATTCATGTTTTGGGGTGTATCATGTGTCGCTTAAATTAATTCGCTTATTCAAACTCGTGCTATACCATTATATGATCTAAACTTAGAATGTAAATATTGTTTGTTGTGATGTATTACATATTGTCAAGTTGTGTGCAAATTATTCATTAGGCCCATCAGTTCCTCGTGGGAGACGAGTTGAACAACGCGTGCCTCAAAAACATTCATTAGGCCCATCAGTTCGTTGAACAACGCGTGCCTCAAAATCATTCATTAGGCCCATCAGTTCCTTGTGGGAGACGAGTTGAACAACGCGTGCCTCAAAATCAATCATTTGGTGTATATGTGTGAAATAATTAATATTATGTGTTTTGTGATTAAATTTACATTTACGTTTACTCATGTGTGGTTATGCACTTTATTTTATAATCGATACAATAAACACGTTTAAATGTTTTTCATAGGATTCACTCGCCAACTTTTTGTTGATCCAAAAACCCTATTTTTACACATGATACAGGTGGACAGGTTGAAGCAATGAACACATAGGAAATTGCCTTAGAAGAAAAATAATGAAGTCTTGAAAGATGTATAGAACATGTTGTACTTGTATTATTGATTGTAATGATTCTCCTTTAAATAGAAATAATAAATATGAAACGTTATAATAAATGTCATGAGCTTTGATGAAAACCCAATCATGCCCCGATCACCTTTTCCGCTGTTCAAACCTGGTTTCAGATCTCGAAAAATCGGTGGTGCGGGGTTGCCAGATTTGTGTTGGTAGTGGTAATGACTATGGCGGAGATGGTGATTGCGATATTTGAAGCTGGTAGTGGTGGTGTTGTAGGTGGTAGCAGGTGGTGGTGTGGGCTAGGTGGTGGCAGGTGGTGTTGTAGGGGTGGGTGTTGTTGTGGGGATTTGTGGTGGGATGTGGTTTTGGCAAGATGTTGGTGGCAGGTGGTGGTGCTGATGGCGACAAATGGTGGTGGGGGTTTGCCTAAGAAAGAGAGAGAGTCAGAGTGTGCATTTTAGAGAGAGTGAGTGTGTTTACATATATATGTGTGTGTGTGGGTGTGAATTATTTCTTATATTATAATAAAAGCAAGGGGTAATTTTATAATTTCGTATAGACTTAACGGAGAAAACTAACCCCATCCACTTCAAGGACTATCTGAGTAAAAAATTGTCAAACCACTACAAAACCCAGGGTCCATTCTGGCATTTTACTCTTCTTATAAAATAATTGTAAAAAAATAATAGTTGACCAAAAAAATAAATGACTAATATCATAAATAGCTATATAGTTTTTAATGTTTCAAATTGCATTACATAATTTGTCGTGTCAATCTAGTAATGTTTGGTTTTATCTGTCTCATTTACTCATTATATGAAAATACCTATATGCACACTAAAATAAAACATGGTTTCTTTGTTTATGTGTTAATAACTTAATGTGAACTAAAATATACTTTTAGAGTATTAACAATGGAACCTCTATTTTTATATGAGTGTAATCTCTATATTTGTGAGAGTGTTTGTAAATTGTTATGAGTAGAGAAAAAGAAGAAAAAGTTTCTATTTATCAGTAAATTTGGAGGAGCTAATGTTCACCTCTGTAATTTTTTAATATTTTTTAAAGTGGTTGTAAGTGGAGGAGAGAGAAAAGGTAATGATAAAAGTATAAAAAAATATTATTTAATTAAAAATGAGAGAGAAAATATAGTATTTTTAGTGTAATTATAGAGATAAAGTAAAAGGTTTGATTGTGAATGCTCTTATATGTGTACTTATTTGTCGTATTATACATAACATACCTACTAAAAATACTAATATAAAAAGATCTCTTTTTATGTTTATGACATTATATGTTAAAACAGTGGTAAGTTATTGAATTTGATAATCATCAGATTTTATGAACATGAACCCATATAATTGCTACCATCTTATTATATTGTGTGCAGAGGTCTTGACTGGTATCAGGATCTAAGGCTTTGCTAAAGTCAACATGGGTCATTATGTCTTGATTTTGTTATCTAATATGGTGTCATACATGGAATTTGAAGGGATGCATTACTAATTTGGCTAGAATAAAAATAATGGTTGTAAAGGGTAGTTGATCAACTAACTTGAAGCTGTTAGAAGTAATTAAAACAGTTGGGATGGCTAGTTTGGAGTTAAGGGTTACAAACTCAACCATACTAACTAACATCAGATATTCTTTAGTTAGTTACATATCCACTAGTTATCAAAGGGTCTTTGGCCTGGCAGAGCGGCTAGTGCCAAGATGTTGGATAAGGTTTTGCCTTTTCAAGTGATAGGGATTCAATTCTCGTGGTGAACAAAAAAAGTGTAGTTTAGTGGTAGAATTATAGAGTGTAAGTTGCCGTTCTACAACAAGGTTAAGCATTGGTTTGCTGGTAAAAAGATCCGGTTGGTTGTGTTTGAGTATATATTTTTACGGTATCTTTTATGTTGCTTAAACTTGTGTATATACTGTCATGCTTTTTCGAGATATAAAACGAGTCGAGCCGCTTGTAAGCTACCTGAGAGAATCGATATGAGCTTAAACTTTAATGTTACAAGAGAAAAAAAATGAATGGATCATGTATCAACTTCTAGTTGGGCAAAAACAAAAAAAAACAAGTAAAACAATATAAGGTTTGAATGGTAAATCTACGTAAAGTTAAAAGTGCAATAATGTAATTTTAAAAGGGGGCATAATGTAAGTTTAAAAAAAGTCATTCTTAAGGTTTGTAGTATGTGCTTAAACCATGTGTAACATGTGATTTGACACAGTGGACAACAATCACCGTGCATACATTTTATATTACCCCGTAAATTTCTATTTACATATTCAATATTTTGTAGACCCAAATAAATATTATTAAATTAGGACCCGTCAATATACATGACATCTATAAACATCTCATAATTAAATAAATGGTAGATATCGTAAAGAAAAAGTACCAAATTCCATCAATCCAACATATCCATAGCCATGGTGAGAAACTCCAACAAAGGCGATCGTGGAACATTTAACCTATTCTCCTTGATATCGTTCTTGTTCTATGATAGTTCATTCTTTTCACTGTGGAACCACAGATCGGGTGTTCCTTCGAAGTATTGTAGTCGTGTGCTAAGTATTATATCATGCAGTTTGAAGCCGATTCTTACTTCATATATGATGTGAGTATTATTAAATTAGAATCATTTTATATCTAACCTAGAATTAGCTCAACAGATTTTTAAGTTGTTTACGAAATTGGTTAGATCTTCTTTTATAGTTCAATCAAAACATTACACGATGTACATTTTAGGACTTTAGTGATTCGAATGGATATATGAACGATTTTATTGGTGTGTTCCATATCGAGAACGTTAATCGGGTGAAATCATTATGTTCTTGCCAAAATCGTAGATGGTTTCTAATTTTAGGGTTTATATTTTTCAAAATCCCCAAAATACGATTTTTTTTCAATAAAAAAACAAGTCACATCTCAAGTAAAAATTGAAAGTTGCCTTCTTTTTCATTTTTGAGGATGAAGCATTGACAATCTTATATGGGTGGGAATATGACTAAGAAAGGGGCCTAATGATAAACAATAGAAAATACCATAGAAGCCTGCTTTGCTTTGTAAAGTTTTTTTTACTCTTTTGATTGGAGTTAGTAAAATTTACAATGAAAAGTGTGTGTATATATATATATATATATATATATATATATATATTTGAGAATGTTCATTTAAGAAAAAAATTTATGTGAGAAGAAAAAGAAGAAATGGTATAATGGTAAAACATTAAATAGTTTATAACTCCTCTCATTAATTATGTTATCTCTCATTAATAAAACAAAAACATTATATTCTACACATTTCAAAATTTATCTTGCATATACCTTATACTTATCGGAATTTACTTTACACACATGTAAATTTACCCTACACATTTCAAAATTTATCCCACACATACTAAAATTTATCCTACACGTGTCGAAAATTGTCCTTCAACATAAATTATTATATCTTGAAAAAGTATATTAAAATAATGAGTTACAAGTTTAACTCATTAGCTAATTAATGACAATTATAGATTTATATATATGTCCTTTTTCATAATATTAAATACACACATTAAATGAAGTAAATGGAGAATTTCTGTTGGTTTAAAAGTTATTCTTTTTATTCTTACAAAATTTTTCTTCTCATTTGAACTCTCTACTATATATATATATATAAATATTATATATATATGGGGAAGGTTCATTTGAAAAGAAATTTAATGTAAGAAGGAAAAAAAGAAATGGCATAATGGTAAAATATTAAATAGTTTATAACTCCTCTCATTAATTATGTTATCTTCATTAATAAAGCAAAAACATTTTATTCTACACATTTCAAAATTTATCGTACATATGTCTTACATTTACCGAAGTTACCCTACACACATGTGAATTTACCCTACACATTTCAAAAGTTATCCTACACATACTAAAATTTATCCTATACATGTCGAAAATTGTCCTAAACCATAAATTATTTTATCTTGAAAGAGTATATGAAAAAAAATGAGTTACAAGTTTAATTAATTAGCTAATTAATAACAATTATAGATTTACCTATATGCCCTTTTCATAACATTAATACACACATTAAATGAAGTAAATGGAGAATTTCTATTGGTTTAAAAGTTATTATTTTTATTCTTACAAAATTTTTTTCTCGTTTGAACTCTCCAATATATATATATATATATAATTTCCTGTTTATGATGGTTGATGGTTTTATCATTACATTATAACTTTTAATTTACTCAAATTTTGTGACTCAGAAAACGGCTATGAGAGGTGAAAGAGTTGGCCAGCAAGAGAAGAAGAAGAGAAGTTACATTGCTGCACTTTATAACAAATAATATGGTTAAATATATGTATTGGATGATTGAAAAGAAATCTTGTAATCACCAATGCATTAAATAAAAAGACATAAATATGTCATATGAAAATTATTGAGTGTTCGTTTATAGTTAACTAACAGCATTAATTCATTTAATTAGGTAAATGATCACAAAGAAGCATATACAATAACTTAAAAACGTTTTAAAAGATCTCCAACAATGATACACATAAGCAAGATGAAAAGATAGCCCCCTTTACGGTATTCATAGTTTTCTATAGTCTTGCTATTGCGGGATACGTAGCGTGTAGGTCGTATGTTGCTATATAGTATATAGTGATAAATAGTGATATTTTTTATTTTATGCTTTTTTTTCATTTTTTTCTCATCTACACTATTTGATACCTTAGGTTTGGTCGTATAAAATGTATTTTCCTCATCTCCACTGCTGATTACAAGTGGTTTTCTGTTTCTCTACCTTATCGCTAAACATAAATATAGCAGACGATATTTCGTTGCTATCACTATGTAGCATATATATGTAGCTTGTCGCTGTTGACCATTATTTGCTATTGACAACTATCCAAGTATTCATGCCACAAGAATGTAGTTATTAACAACAAAAGAAGACAACTTGCCACTAAAGAAGTTAAAAGTGAGAGAATAGAAAGAGACTTTAACTACAACTATAAAAGTTTAAGAAGTTTGAAGGTGTTCCTATGATGAGGCATAGGACTTGGTTAAGACTTTGTCAAATGCCCAAGAGAATTTTATTGAAGGGGGTGCAACGCTTCGTTTCTTACTTTGATTCCGAAAGTTTGGAGTCCGGTATTGGTTATTAACTTTACACCTATCATATAATTTGTATCAAGTATAAAACTACAGCTAAGATTATGGCTAATAGATTGTCCAAGGTGATAGATTCAATTGGTAATTCCGAGCAGTCAGCTTCATTAAGAGTCGTCGTATTCTTGATGGTCATCTTATGACGAATGATTTGGTGAACTGGTTCAAGGAAAGGAAAAGCGGTTTATGATTTTCAAGATTGATTTTCCAACGACGTACGGCTCGGTTTGTTGGGTCCCATCTATGGAATTCGACTTACGGTATTTTAGCTAGCTATTAGCTTGTTTTAAAAGGTGCAAGCAGGCGGATCCAGGCCAACTTTTGTGGGTTCCAGGAACCCATTCGGTTTGAAAAAAAATGAAAAAAAATAGCAAGAACCGCGTATTATTTGGAAAAAAAAATAGTGAGAATTTGTGAGAATCTATTAAAACGAACCTAGTAGAAAAAGTTTTTAGATCCGCCCGTGCAAGGAGAGGTGAAAAACACCTTCGGGGGCTCTTTTGGGTCAAATTAGAGTCTATAGGAGGCTGATACGTAAAACCAACCAAAAAAGATCGAAAAAAATTACGAAAGGTTCTTTTTTTATGTTAATAAGGTTGATACGTAAAACAGATGAGCAAGATGTATCTTCCGGTTGTAAGTAAAGCTTTTTGGTAGCACATAGAGCAGCGCCTCAGATAAGCGTCGTGTGCGCCTCGCATACCTAAAGCGCGTTGTGTCTCGCGCTTTGGCTCTGAGGACCTAATGGTTTAACCCAATACTGTTAATTAGAATTCAATGTTGTTGGAAACAAAAAAACTTGCAGATGTTGGATTTGGAAGAGGAAAAAGATGACTAATATGAGTTGGGACTGTTCTTTCACCCTCACACAACTTCAAAGCTCAAACTCCCTGTTGGCTGGGTGAGTTGTTGAGGAGGTATCCCATAGAACAGAAAGTCAAATCACATAATTTTGACCACAGATTTTGCGGTATTACTATGAGCCGAGAACAGGACAAACGTTAAGATCTCTGTTAGCAGTTGAAAAACACACAGCACAACTGCACAAGTGGTGGAATTCTCACCATATCAGTTGTACTAGAAGAGCAGAAAGGAGAAAAAGCTCTTTCAAGGCTTCCAAATTAAGCAGTGGTTGACTTCTGCAGTGGTCAATTCATGTTTATTGATCAGCCATCTCATTGCTTATCACTTGTGGTTTTTCTTAGAATTGTAGTTCATGTAAGAAAAGCATATTATCTAGAAAAGAGAAAACTTGTATCTCAAGCAAAGTCAATCGGGTTATTGTCGGTAGCAGACGGGATGATGCATGGATCGTTCCAAATCATGTGAAACAACAATGGAGAAACATAATACTACAGTTCTGGGTAAAAAGAGAAAACTTGTATAGGTAGCATTTCGCCTCGTTTACTTATATGAATGAGTCGTTTTGGCTTATGTTTTGTTTCTAATGGGTCAAGAGGGTAAAATAAACTTAAAAAATAATTAGCTTAAAATGAAACAGCGGGTTGGAAGTCACCCAAATCACTAAATTTCTTGATGTCATTTTGTCTCAACTGATCTCTTTTGTTATATGAAAAAACATTTGACTTGATTTCTGATGATATAATGGAAAGAAATACAGTCTGCAAATGTTCATTGCTTTTGCTTGCACTTCAGATTATGGTTCTGAAGCCAAATGACTATATTAGGATTTATGTAACGTCTTTTGGAATGAGTTCAATGTTGCAACTCAGGCTACTCGGTGTGTGGGTTGTCCAGGCCCGGCGACGCCCCCAACACCATTTCCGGTGGTCCGGCGGCGTTGAGGACGTCTCCCCCAGACGTTGGAGACGGTCCACAAGCTCTTCTTCTCTACACACACCTATACACCTATATATATATATATATATATATATATAGCCCCATCCTCCATTTCCTAGGTCCATCCCCTTTAGGCCCGTCCTCCCACCCATCCTACGTGACGCTGACGTGACGGGTCATCCTCCAGGAGGCCCATCATCCACACTGAGTAGCCTCTTGGGTAAGTACCCTAGCCCTGACCTGACCAACCATCACTCGCCACATCAAAAAGTGCTCAAAGTACCATTAACTAGTAACCGGTGGCGACGCCAACCCATGGCACAAACTTAATAGCTAAAATTTTTTGAATTTAGCCAATGGGTATAAACCCCCCCCCCCTCATGGTTATCTAATATGGTTGAAGAAAAATGATAACAATTTATCATTTCAAAATTTTCAATGAGAAAGCTCTTACTCTATAAATCAATTAGTGGCAAACAATCATCATACATTCATGAGCAACTACATGAACTTTATTTTATTTTATCAATTCAAAACATCCTAAACCAATTACCTCAACTACTCACTCAACATCCAACATATCCAACTCACATTATTAACCATAAAAAAAAACAAGCAGGTGAGCAGCAACCACAAAACAAACCTCAAACAGCTTTAAGCATATCCTCAGCACCACTAGAAGTAAAAGCCCCACCCTCTTCAAGATTCAACACCTTAACAGCCCCATCTTCAACAAGCATAGCATACCTCCTGGACCTCACCCCCAACCCTACCGGCTTATCACTCAAATCCAATTCACACCCAATGGCTCGAGTGAACTCCCCGTTGCCATCAGACAATAACAACACTTCATCCCCAATTCCCAAATCAGCTTTCCAAGCCTTCATCACAAACGCATCGTTAACCGAAACACACGCGATTGTGTCCACACCCTTTGATTTCAACTCGCCGGATTTTTCTACGAATCCGGGAAGGTGTTTTTGGGAGCAGGTGGGCGTGAAGGCGCCGGGGACGGCGAACAAGATGGTTTTTTTGGATTTGGTGAGGTCGGAGATGGTGGTGGTTTGGAGTTCGTCGGAGGAGTCGAAGTAGGATAAGGTGGCGTCCGGGAGTTTGTCGCCGACGGAGATGGTGGCGGAGATTTTGGTGGAGAATTTGAGGGGGCGGAAGGAGAGGGAGCGGTGGTGGGTGAAGGGGCGGTGGGGTCTGGTGGCGGAAGAGAGGAGTCTGGTGAAGGACAGTGAAGCGGTGGCGGTGGCCATGGTGGTGGTGGCGGCGGCTGGGGTTTGGAGAGTGTTGGTTGATTTGGACGGAGGATACGATGATGATGAAAGTGAACACTAAATAGGACTTTCTAGATTTTTTTTTAATTTTTTTTTGGTTTTTTTATATAAAGTACAAAAAGTTTAACTCGAGGCATGAAGTTCAAAGTATTTTGATGTGTGATTAAATTTCTTTTATGTTTTTTTTTTTCTAGAAAAGTGATAAAAATATTTTTTTGATTAAATGTTTTAAGTTTTATAAAAAAGTTATTTCTTTAAGTTGTTGAATTTTATAAATTATGTAAAATTTTTGCAATTTTTTTCCACAATAGACCTTGATTCATAACATACAAGTGAAACGAACAAGTTATTCCCTTCCACTATAGATGAGTTACGTGTCAAAACAAACCTGAAATCGAGAAAAAAATGGCCAATATAAAACCTGAGAACCCATCATGAAAGCTCGGGTTGATCCGTGTTTTTGTGTGTTTATTAGGTCGGTCTCCTAACTGGTATCGAGGTTATTGAATAGGTTTCAAAACTCGATTCGATCTTCATACCTTGCAATTTTAACATCCAAGATATTTCTAGGATTATATTGGAAAACCTTAATTGAAGTTATTGTTAGTTTCCTTAACAATGAAACGGAATATTGGTGATTCTATTTAAGGGAGAATGTTATAATCTCTATCTTAGAAACACAATAGTCACATTGTAAGGGTGTTCAAATTACGAATCGATTAAATTGAGCCGAAACCCTTTAAAACCGAATAAATATAAAAAAATTAGGTTGGATTGAGAAACCGAATTTCAACCGCTTTTCAGTTTTCGATGTGAATACCTTGAAAATTTTGAAGATGGTCAATTTTCTCAAATATTTTTTGATAATAATTTGTTTATGGATAGCATATTTATTTGTTCACTTTTTATAGGTCAATATCGATCAATGAAGAGTTGCTCGTAAGAACCTATATTTGTGATCTTTTACATATTCTCAGTCGTCTCTAGTTACATACTCTGAAATGTGACTAAAATTTAGACACCAAAGCCACGTATCAAGAAAACGAGGAAGAAGAGTACATATACTATAAATATAATGGATCATAAGAGTGTCATTGCTTCATTTTTTAACACATATGACGTAGTTGTAGAGGTAAACGTCGTTCGTCCTCTTGTTGGTGTAGAAACCGTGTTTGTAACATTCTTAATAATTGCAGCATGTGGTGAATTTTGTTGGCAACTTCAAGAGCTCTACAATATTTATTAACACATCAAAGTTACCATCCTAACATGTGTGTGTATATATATAGGATAGGGTTTATGTGAGAACCAACGTGAACACAAAAAAATACCTAAAAAAATTAAAAAAACACACATTTTTTTTTGAAAAAACGTTATTTTTCATGAAAAAAACCCATTTTTTTCGAGTAACAATTATCGATACACATGTGTCATTTATTGGACAAATTCCGTAATAAATTACCAATAATAGACAATTACACTTTCATTTATACTACCATCCGTAATACACTACTTTTTTACATTACCAATATTAAAAATGCACATGTGCATTATTATGTATAACCATGATATAACGTGTTTTGGTACAAAAAAATTGTGATTTTAAATGATGATGTTGGCCCATATACATGTTATTTGGTTAGTTATATCTAATGATTGATGGTTTGGTTATATTTGTCACTTTATGGTGTAATATGTAGTTTGAATTGTATAAAGGGTGTTGATATACGTGTTATAAAGTGAAATATTTGTAATTGTATTATGGATGGTAGGAGGTAATGGTATTATATTATGGATGGTAGAGGTAATGGTAGTGTATTATGGATGGTATGATAGATGAAAGAGAAAGTATATTCAAAGTAGTGTACCAAAACACGTTATATTATGTTCATACATATAGATGTATATGTGCATTTCTAATATTGTTAATGTAAAAAGTAGTGTATTATGGATGATAGTGTAAATGAAAGTGTAATTGTCTAATATTGGCAATGTATTATGGAATTTGTCAAAGAAATGATACATATGCACATGTGCATAGATAATTGTTACTCGATTTTTTTTGGTTTTTTTATTAACAAAAAATAGCATTTTTTCAAAAAAAATGTTAAAAAAAATTTTATGTGTGTTTTTTATTTATTTTTAGGTATTTTTTTGTTGTGTTCACATTGGTTCTCGCAATAAAGGGTGGTTCCTAACGGATCCTTCTCCTATATATATAATTTTGATACATTACATCAAGAATTCTTTGTGACATATATAAAGATGATTAGGATGCATTATTTTGTGTACAATAGATAAGTCGATAACCCTTTCTCAGTTTGCCGTAAGGTTTGTTTAGATAACTTTAGGGAGCATACAGTCTATTGTAAGGAGCTACCGTGTTTTAAATACAGACATGACTTAGTTAAAGATGTCCTATGTGATATGCTTAAGTGGGTTGGAATCTTTGCAAAAAAGAAGGCCTTTGTGAATTTTCTGATAGACTCACTTGAAGGGAGGTCCACTTTGTGGCCAGTGGATGTTCTTGTTTTCGGTTGGGCAGGAAGGAGACACACTTGTGTGGACTTTACTGGAGTATCCCTCTTGTTGGGCTCAAGAAAAAACCGTTTCATGGCTGGTCGGGCTGTGTTGAAGGCAGAATCAGGAAAAGTTGTTAAGCATGAAAAAGCTTGTGCTGGAATCAACATGTCTTCATTCCCTTTGATACCTTTGGTTCCCTTGCTCCTAAAGCTATTGGTTTTTTGGACAGAGTGTAGAGGTTCGTGCACAACAATTTCTCGATGCCAAAGAACCAAAGTTTTATTTTCAGTAGAATTGAATTTGCTATTCGAAATGGGTTTACGACGCAGCCTGTTGCTCGTTTACCTGATTTTTTCTAGTGTTGATGAAAATACCAATTGCATCGTTTTACTTAGAAAAATAGACAAATGAGATTTAAACAAAAATAAACTATATCTTATGGTTATAGAAAATCATCAACCTAATTAAAAAAGTCTTAAAAGATGGGCTGGAGATTACATTTAACACAAGTCAATTAAGAGTCACAACGACTACCAAGTACCAACCTTCATACTTTTATCACTAAATGTACCCACTACATCTTTTTCACTAGTTCAAATTCAACCAAAATTTTTATAAAGTAATATCTCAATAAATTTGTTTAAAGTCAGACACAATATCACTAAATCTGCTAGTGGTTTAAGGACTTGCCCTTTCAAATTTTTCCACGAATGTAAAGATGGCAAACCGGGGTCTGTGGGTTTTTTTCGCATACTTGAACACATGCAAAGCACACACCTCAAGACAGAAAACCGAAAGCTATCTTTGAAGGAGGCTATCTCCAAGGACTTGGACCTTTTTTTGGATGTTGCGGAAGTTCTTAGGGAAGAGGATAAATGGTTATGTGGAAAGTGCATGGTGATGGATGCACTCAGTAGGGGATGCAAGCATGATAATGAGATCGTGTCGTTTGCCATGATCTCGGGGGATGTTGAAGATTTCATTGTTGGGATCTGGAAACCATGTCTAGTGGTGGTGGACACAAACCCACGTCACCCAGCAGGGCTCGGGGGTGATGTTAACTTACTCGAGCGTGTTTTCTCCCTCCCTATTCAGACTGTTAAAAGCATTCCCCCAGTTGCCGGCTGTTGTTTGCTCAGGTTCTAACAGGTGCTTTGCGCAAAGTGGTAGCGTCGCCAGGATCGGTTGATAATTGGGTCCAATTGTTTTTACTACCGCGTTGCACCTTGCGGGTGGTTAGACCATCCTCCAGACAAGAGCGAAGGTCAGGGAACAGGAAATCTCTACAGTGTAGTAACATCTTACACGCGCTTACAATTTGGAAAGATGGGTCTGGGTTTGATGATTTGGTCTCTTCCCTATTGGATAGCGTGGGGGAGACGGGGGCTTCAAGGGGAGAATGCAGGAGAGAGGAAGACAAAGAAAGGAACCCTAATATTAAGCAATGTCTTCGGAAAGTCAGGGATGGACATTTCACAGATGCAGTTAAGGTCCTATGCTCTAGTGGAGTTGCCCCTCTAGGTGATTCGACATTGAAAGCTCTTATTGATAAAACCCAGTGGTGCCGCCCCGTCCTTGCCTTCCAACCCTTTGGTCCAACTAAATCTTGTTGTTGATGGGGAGTGTGTACTCAAATGTATTCGATCCTTTCCTATAGGGACGTCATGTGGCAGAGACGGGATACGGGCCCAACACCTGCTATATGCTATTGGTGGCGAGGGCTCGGTGACTTCCTTAGGTTTGCTTACGAGCATTACTGAAGTTGTTAACTTATGGCTTGGGGGATCCTGCCCTAAGGTGCTTGCTGAGTTTGTTGCCTCGGCACCCCTCACCCCCTTATTGAAGCCTGATAAAGGAATTCGACCTATTGCTGTGGGGGGTATTTGGCGAAGGTTGGTTTCAAAGGTGGCGATGAAGAAGGTCAGGAAAGAAATGACCCAGTACTTGGGTGACTATCAATTTGGGGTGGGGGTGCCAAATGGGGCAGAGGCGGTGCTTCACAGTGCAAACAGGTTTCTCAACTCATTTCATGCAGATGGTTCCTTAGCCTTGCTTACTGTAGATTTCTCCAATGCTTTCAACATAGTTGACCGCACAACTTTTCTGTACGAAGTTCATCAGAGTTGCCCGTCAATATATCGATGGGTCCAATTTCTTTACGCCCAGCCTGCTAGGTTGTATGTTGGTAACGAGTGTATTAGGGCTACTACCGGAGTTCAACAAGGAGATCCCTTGGGGCCCCTTCTCTTTGCCCTTGCCTTACATCCCCTTATTCTCCGGGTTCAGGACCGCTGTAAACTCTCGTTTCATGCTTGGTACTTGGATGGTGGGACGATTAACGGCAACGCCTCTGAGGTTGCTAAGGCCTTAGACATCATCAACGAGGAGGGGCAATCTCTAGGGCTTTATCTCAACATTAAGAAAACAGAGGTTTTTTGGCCGACATGCGACGGGCGGAAAGTTCAAGATGGGCTTTTCCCGAGAGGGATCGGTAGACCAGAGAAGGGGATTAAGCTCCTTGGTGGAGCTGTTAGTCGGGATCCTAGCTTTATTGAGGAGTTGGCAGGGCGGCGAGCCTCGGGGACGGTTGACCTCATGAAACTCTTACCCTGCCTGAGAGATCCCCAATGTGAACTCCTTCTGCTAAGGTCGTGCATGGGGGTCGCTAAGTTACTTTTTGGGTTGCGGACTTGTCAACCGCATTTTATGGAGGATGCGGTATCTCGGTTTGATGATGGCCTTAGAGAGGCTATAGAAGACATAGTAGTGGGTGGCGGCCCCTTCTTTGGTGACCTCCAGTGGCGTCTGGCATCTTTGCCAATGCGTCTAGGTGGTTTGGGCCTCTTCTCAGCTCGAGATGTTGGGGCTTATGCTTTTGTGGCGTCTAGAGCTCAGTCTTGGGAACTACAGGATCATATCCTTCGAAACTGTGAGGTCGTCGGGCTTGACCCGGACTATCAGCAGGCGCTTGAACGCTTAAATGTCTCTCTCCCAGACTTGGATATTGGCGGTTTTTCTAATAAGGACACCGCCCCCTCGAAGCCACAAAAAACTTTGGCGAATGCGCTGTTTAGCAAAATCACTCAAAGCCTGGGAGAAGCTTTTAATTTGTCATCCCGCCAGAAGGCGTTGTTTGAGTGCCTGAAAGGTCCCCATGCTCAGGAATTTTTGACCGTTATACCAATTGAGGGGTTGGGACAATGTTGTCTCCAGTAGAATATAGAGCCATTCTCAAATACCGGTTGATGATCCCTATGTACCCGGAAGATGAAACTTGCCCGATATGTCGTAAAGCTTGTATGGATAAATACAGGGAGCATGCAGTTCACTGCAAAGAGCTCCCTGGGTTCAAATATCGGCACGACTGGGTGCGTGATGCTTTGTGGGACATCTTAAGAAGAGCTGGGATTTCGGCTAAGAAAGAGGCCCCTGTGAATTTCCTCACGGACCCTATGGAAGGGAGATCTACTCTGCGACCAGCGGATCTGCTCGTCTTTGGCTGGGCTGGGGGGAAACATGCTTGTGTAGACCTCACGGGGGTTTCCCCTTTGGTTGGTTTAAGGGAAAACGGGTTTGTAGCTGGACAAGCGGCAAGAAAGGCAGAATCAAAGAAAGTGGATAAGCACGCTAAAGCTTGCGCAAAGAACCAGCATGTCTTTGTCCCTTTTGCCTTTGATACTTTTGGCTTCCTAGCGCCAGAAGCTATCCACTTCTTGACGAGGGTTCAACGGTCGTCTACAGCAATTGTTCAACCCCAAGGGGGCAAGGGTTTGTATTTGGAAGGTTAGGGTTTGCAATTCAGAAAGGATTGGCGGCGCAGCTTGTTGCCCGGCTACCTTCTGTTTTGATGTAACTTGGCAAGTTTTCTGAATTTAAAATAATATTATTTAAGGATATGTGACCAAACATGTTATGAAATTATTATTCATATAGTACTTGTGATTAGACCAAGTAATTGATATATATCATGTTTGATTCCTAAAGTTCTTTTAATCAAGAAACAAGTATCAATTTTGAAAATCTCAAGTAGAGTGTGTAGATCATAAACAAACATAATTAAAAATTAGTTTAGTTTTATGTTGCGGACGACTAAAAATGAATAATCCCAAAACTAAGTAGACTATTCCTAATAATAAATAACTATAAACTAGTGAAATTCTCTCTCGCATTACGTCGAGAGTTCAGTCGGTACTGGCAAAAACTTGTATGAACTTGCCAATAGCTATAAAATAGTCTAAGCCAGGCGGAATCAAGTTGAAAACAACTAAAAGTTGGCCTAGACGACATGCTCACCCTTTGCACCTTGAGTTTTAACTACCTAGAGCGCACGCGCCAAGATACACATAGATTTGCAAATTCTGTGCACAAGAGTTGATTTAGTTTTTATTATTTGTAATTTGGTGAATTCAGGTAACCAAGAAAGAGAACTTTAATTCATACAACATTTTGATCATTTGAAAAAAAAAGGATTATTACAAAAACAACACAAATCTTATAAACATGCTTGAATCACTTGTTACTTTAAAAAAGCTTATAGTTTCTGGACAAAAAGTGTTTTCAACCCAAACCAACTCGACACGTCTCTACATGTACATAACTACTTGCCCAACCCATTTTCCCATCTCTAGCTTCTCTTGTTCATTCTTTCGTACAAAACGTGCACGCACACTTTTTTATAGTATTTTAATTGTCTGTTAAATTGTTAAATAAGAGGTATTTAATGTTCATGGAAGAAAAAAAAAGTTGAATAACACACCATTGTCAGTTGTACTAAAAGAAATTAAAGAAAAGAAGTTACCTCTTTTTCCAAGTCTTTCAAATTAAGCAGTCCTATTGAGGTTGACTTCTTCACTAGTCAACTTATGTTTGTTGATCACTTATCACTTGTGTGTTTTTTCTTAGAATTGTGGTTTCATGGAAGAAAAGCATAACATGTTGAAAAGAGAAAACTTGTCTTCCAAGCAAAGTCAATCAGGTTATTGGTGGTAGTAGTTATGTGTACCGCGTATTGGTTCCAGATCATTTGAAACAACAATTGGGAGACACAGTCGTGATGGTCATTAACAATACCGTTAGTCCATTACTACAGTCTCTGGGTAAGAAGGTACTCAAATCTTGTCTGTATAGGTGGTAATTTTGATCTGTTTACTTGTCAGTTAGTTATTTTGGGTTATGTTTTTATCTCTAACGGGTCAAAGGGTAAAACAAACATTAGCTTAAAAGTTAAAGGATTAACAAGAACTCGGATTATAAACATGCAAACAATTACCGAAAACAAGATTACAAACTAAATATCTCAACTATAAAAGATGAACACTAATATGTAATCTGACTGCAGTGGAATGTTGCTAATCTAAAAATCAATAAACGCAAAAGTATGCTAGGGTTTCTTAACTGGACCAAGAATGAGAGTGTAAGGTGGTGGGTCCATCTCCAAATCAACCAATCACACCTTATCTTTTATTTTTTCTTTGTTAAATTTTTTAGTTAAACCAAAACGTGATACTTATAGGGTGGAGTAGTTAAAACATGTCTACATGATAACGTTATGCACTTTTTGGTTAAACCACAACAGATGGCTAAGTTTTTATACGAGTGCATTAAACTACATACTTTAACTTAAAGATACAACTTTTTAATATCAGGCATTGAATTTTTGAAAAAAATCGGGTATTGTCTTACCCGGTTCTAGTTTCGATTCTGGTTACAGTCCAAAAAATCCATAACCGGTGTACCTAGTTTTGGTTTTGGTTTGGACATGGAAACTGGTTCTTGAAGAACCGGTATAAAAATCCCGGTGTTCGGGTATAAAAAAACCTAGTGTTCAAGTATAAAAAAACTTGTATTTTGGTATGGAAAAAAGTCTAGCGCTACAACTTTTTTAGTGTTTTAACATATATATATATACCTACAAACCATAAAAATCAATATGTAACATATAAGCAAATAACATAAAAGTGCATATTGTATTGTATACTACGGGCATGTCGGTGGTATTTCCACCACCATTCACTTCAACTTTTCGGTTTTTCTTTTTTATTCGCTTTTTAAAATTTATGGTTTCGGCCCTTATGCTTTGTGTGTTGTTTTTTAAATATCAACTAATTTTGTAATTTAAAGTTTTAGTTTGCACTATTACTCTATTGTTACCGTGACCACCTCTCAAGTTTTAAACTTTACATTTTTACTCCTTGCATTATAACTCTAGTTTTACACCTCCTCAACTTTGAAAATTTCAATGCACCCGCGTCACAACGTGCGCGGGTAATTAGACTATTATGTTAGAATCTTAAAATATTACAAAGACATAAAATTTAAAAACATAAAAACATAGATTTATATTTTTTTTAACCTAAGAAAATAGAAAAACATAGATGGAAACTAAAAAAACACAGATATAAACATAAAAACATAGTAAAAACCTGGTTCCGGGTGTGGAACTGGTTCAGGTATAGAAAAACCCGAATCCAGGTATAATCGGGTACGATTCCAAGTTCGGTTATTGTCACTGAAATGCATACCCTATGTGTACCCGGCTGGTAAGTCGGGTACGGTTCTGGTTTCTAAATACCCGGTTCTTTAATAACCGGTTCTAGTTTTTTTTGGCTTTGGTTCAGGTTCTGGTTTCTTTTGCAACTCTACTTTAACTTGTAGCCTTCCTGGTCCGCAGCCCAATATGAACTTTAATCCAGTTGGTCTCTTAGCCCACTAGCAGCCCAGCTTCTGTTTAACCCACGAACACAGTAGCCCACAAACTTATTTCAACTTTGCACATTATTTCCATGTATAACCTGCACAACCTAATCATATAATACATAACCACTGTCAATAAAACTACATTTACCACTTGAATTGTGCTTCTTAACAGTTATGAATGAATAATGGTTAGTAAAAATTAAAAAAATAGGTGCTAGATGAATTAAGTTCTAGTTATTTCAGTAATGAATAGTGGTGGCTTACGAGCTTACACCACCCTACAGTGGCGGATCCCAAAAATCTTCGTAGGGGTAACGTTTATAGAAAAGGGGTAACGAAATTAAAAAAAGGTCAAATTTTTCAAAAATTTACACTACTGTCGGAGCGCCAAGGGATAGCGGAGGCTACCCCTACCAATAAGGTAGGTCCGCCCCTGCCACCCTATTATTTTTATAATTTTGATTTAACATATTAAATATATTATACAATAACTATTATACAGCCAATTATGATAAAATAACCAAATAATAAATAATACATATTATATAAAAATATAATTACAAATGTATAAAAATAATTATAAATGTATATAAATTAACTAATAAATAATAAACGAGCTAAACTCGAGCCAAACTCAAGCTTGAAAGACAACTCATGAGCCAAGCCCGAGTTTTAGAAAAAAAGGCTTAACACGAGCCGAGCTCAAACTTAGTCGAGCTAGCTTGTTTTCACCGTTTCAGAGTTTCAGTGATAAATGGTGGCGTTCACCCCTAATTGGGCTCAACAGACAACAATTTTTTTTCCCTCTTGAAAATGGATCTCCATTTATACATGTCGATTCTTCATCATTAAAATCTTAAAACAACAAATTACAAATAAATGGCAGGTAAGCGGGCAACAAGCTGCGTCGCAACCTAACAAATTGATGTTAGTTTTTTGCATGTTGATTTGTGAAGCTGGGCCTGAATCGGTAGTTACATTCATGGAGGCCCAGAGGGTTGTTGTTTGGGGCCCATCTGGAGATGACAATGTAGGGATAAGTGATGTACTTCAGTACTTGTACAGTACTACATGTATTATCTTTCTATGAACTTTGGTTTTGGAATTAAATTTTGGATCCCACAAGGGCATGTATATCCAACCAGAATTGTGTTGATTTTTATGCTACCATCAATTGTTTGACTTTCAAAGTCAAAAGGCATGGTTAATAACTTGTTTTCTAATGAGTGTGATGTTCTTGGTAAATTGGGTTCTCAATCGCCCAATCTTAAGTTGTAAACAATATTTGAGGAAGAATTGTTATTTTTTATTAATTAGATGTTATCATAACATCATCATTAATTTATAGGATTTGGTAACAAACTACATTAAATATGTTAGTCAACTAGCTGTTGACCAAACTTAAAATGTTCACCAAGTTAACTTTTAACACCAATAACTTTTTTTAAAGTCTTTTAACACTAATAACTTTTTTTTTTAAAACTAAACTTCATTAAAAACACCTTCGATTCAAAAGGGCAAAAGGCCAAACAAACAAACAAACACCTCCGACCCAAACGGGCAAAAGGCCAAACAAACAAACACCTCCGACCTAAACGGGCAAAAGGCACATAAATTACAATATGTACAAGAGATATTTACACCATTCCTCCCATCTAATAGAATTAAAGGAAGACCTATTTTTAACCACCCGAACCCTCTAGATTTAACCTCACCTAAAATGTTTTGTGGACTACGTTTGATGTTTTGAAAAACCACCTCATTTCTTCGTTTCCAAATACACCAATATGTTACTAAAATTAGACCATGAATAATCTTCTTAGCTTTCTTTCCCAATTGTAAAAAACCGTGCACTCCCATAAGATCTTTAAAGTCGAAGACAAAAATAGGCGGGAAGTTACACCACGCATTAAGGCCCATCCAAATTCTATTCGATAACATACAGGCTGTAAATAGATGATCCGCCGATTCCTCGAGCTCCTCACAGATAGGGCACAAAACTGTTGGGATATTAAACCAGCCACGCTAGTGGTTCATGATCAGACCGGTCTTAAAAGTCGGATAGCATCATAATTAATGATTTATAGTGTTTTTTTTAAGCCTAATTGATTGTAATCGGTTACTAGTAACTCCACCATTTATGTCGTGACAATGATCCAATGGGTTTGTGAAAATGGATGATGCAATCTTGAAAAAAGCTCGTTAGAAGGGGTCTCAAAGTCGAAGCCGTTTTAATCATGCGTATAAATTAAAAATATTGAAAAGAATAGTAGTATCACAAATTCTATGCAATAATCATTAGAAACGAATAGTTCCTTCAATGATTTGTTTAGAAATATATAAAAGAAAAAACATGATGACATCAAACATCCCACATCTCCATGTTTTATGTTTTAATCAACCACGTGACACGTGGGATGTTTCAAACTCAATCATCGTACATTCATGGGAAATTATAAAAACAATTACATGAATCATTGTTTGAATGTGTATAAGATATTCTACACTTTATTTATGTGGTTATATCTTTAACATATTAAAACAATACTAAAAAAGACATGTAATTTTATTTTTAGCATACAGTGTTTTGATGTATGATAGAATTCCTTTAATTTTGTTTTAAAGTGACTATAAAGTATTTATTAACATGGTTAAAACCTTATGGTAATACTACCGTAAGTAAATACAATAAAAGTTTATAGTTTTTTTTTTCAGCAACCGCCCTATATTCATATTGATTATAGGAGAAATGATAAAAAATAAAGGACTTTAATTGTAAGAAGGGTAATAAGCAATAGGAAGGTGATACCTGGAAAAAAATCATTTAATCTTTAATCAGGCATGGATTAGAGGGATGGGTATTTTCAGAACTATTTAAGGGCTTCAATAAAACAAGGATTTACGATCGATATGTTATAGTACGTAATTCTAGCCCTAATACGATCTATAGTACGTGATTCTTGCCGTAATTCGATCGCCATTTACCAGTTAATAACAAATTCAAGCTTGAATTCAATAGTTTTCTTTGTGGAATTGTTCAATCAAAGCTAATTGAGCAGTAAATCATGTCGACGAATGAGAATGGTACATGCTCTGCGTTTATGTTGCGATTTTGGTTAGGATTATGTTTTTTGCCTATTTGTTGTCGATTTATTGTTTCAATCAATTTTGTTTGAAAAGTTTAGAGATTTTCATCTTTTGAATAGATTGGATTGATTGATATGTGTTCTATTTTTTTAAAGTTTGTTGATTGTATTGTGTCTATTGTATATAAGATTTAGTTGTCTCTTGTGTCATATTGTTTGAAATTGTGTTGTATTATTTTTAAAATATCTCTGAAGTAGTAGTAATTGCAGCAATCACATTTAACGAGATTATTGTTTTAGTGTGTAGCATGCTATTTAATCAACTATCTAATGTATGTATGTATGTATGTATGTATGTATGTATGTATGTATGTATGTATGTATGTATGTATGCATGCATGCATGCTTGACGATATCGCGTGTGCATCAGTACATATTGGCAATTGACAAAAAAACACTTATAAAACACTACTGATCTGTATTTACATTCATGTAGACTGTCTTATTACAACATGAACAAGCCAGAGCTTGTACAACAAATTTAAAAGTCAATCGACGTCAAACCAACATCCGAACATTGACCAAGGTCAAAAGTCTACTAAGTCCTTGCTCTAGTGAATTATAGAATATCACACAACATTATAAGTACCTTGATTTGTGTTATGTTTCGTTTAAGCTGTTAAAGCATTGTGTCTATTTTTTTCACTTTGCCTAACTAACATTTTAGTTGATTTTGACAATAGGACGTGTGTTATTGTTTATTTCTTTTTCATAATGTGTTATTATTTGTATTTGAATGTGTGTTATTGTGTTGTATTTTGTATGTGTTTAAATGTTAGTTTGCTTTCTGTTTATAGTTTTTATTTCTTTGAATATCGTTTTTGCTACGTTTGTATGACATACATGTTTTAATGTGACATTGGTTATTTTTTATTTGTGTAGATGCTATTGTTTACAAAAACATGGTGTACGGCGTGTATCACCACGTACCGGTAAAATATTTTACACTCCTGGTGTGAGTGAGTCACTTAAACCTCGTGTTGGTATGGTCTTTGACTCCGTTGACCAAGCTTATGGTTTTTATGTCAAGTATGCTCATGCAAGTGGTTTCTCGGTTAGGAAGAACACTTCATACCACCCAAATGGTGTTCTTAAGTTGAAGTATTTTACATGCTCTAAAGAAGGTTTTAAAATTCCTAATAAGGGTAAAGGAAAGCGTCAGAAACCATCTAAGAGGGTTGGATGTGAGGCTCATATCAAGTTACAGTTAACTGTTGATGGGAAGTATGAAGTATATATTTTTTAAGAGGAACATAATCATAGTTTCGTGCATGAAGAAGACCTCTAGTTTTTTACATCCGTGAGAAGAGTTGATCATGTAAAAGAAAATGCCATTCAAGCATTGTCTATGACAAATCTTGGGCCAGTAAGGGCATTCTACGTTTTGAAAAGTTTATATGGTAGTTACAAGGAGTTAGGTGCTACAAGAACGGATTTTAAAAATTATAAGAGGGACTTAAATGAATACATTGGGGGGAATGATGCAAATATGGTTATTAAGCGTCTTGCAAAGAAAAAAGAGTATTGTTCGAATTTGTCATTTGAGTATGAAGTCAATCAAGATTGAACTTTAGGTGGTGTTTTCTGGGTGGGTGAGATTTCATAAATTAGTTATATGGTTTTTGGTAAGGTTGTTGGGTTTGATGCTACATATCGTTCAAACAAGTAAGAATTATAGGTTGTAGATGTTAGAATTTTTGTTCATTATCATTGTGTCATATTTAAGGACATTGTGTGAGATATACTAACATTGTATCATATTTTCCTTTATAATGACATTGTGTCATATTTTCCTGTATCATGACATCGTGTCATATTTTCCTGTCAAACATATCGTTCAAACAAGTAAGAATTATAGATGACATTGTGTTATATATAATGACATTGTGTCATATTTTCCTGTCAAACATATTTGATGCTACGTATCATTCAAACAGGTAAGAATTATAGGTTGTAGATGGTAGAAGTTTTGTTTATTATCATTGTGTCTTTTTCCCTAGGCATTGTGTTTTATATTGCTCGACATTGTAGAATAAATTAACCAACTGTTAAATTTTATTTTATTTTATTTGTAGGCATGATATGGTATTTGTTCCTTTCACTGGTATAGATAACCACAATAGGAATGTTACGCTTGGTGTTGTGCTTCTTGGATCAGAGACTGCTGACTCGTATAGGTGGTTGTTAAGGATGTATGTCAAGGCGTTTTGTCACACCCTGACCCGCAGCGGAAATGGTAGTCGGGGCATGATTGGGTTTTCATCAAAGCTCATGACATTTACTATAAAGTTTCATATTTATTATTTCTTTTTAAAGAAGAAATTACAATAAACATACAAGCACAACATGTTCAAATACACTTTTCATGACTTCTTTATTTTTCTTCTAAGGCAATTTCCTATGTGTTCCTTGCTTCAACCTGTCCACCTGTATCATGTGTAAAAATAGGGTTTTGGGTCAAGAAAAGTTGGCGAGTGAATCTTATGAAAACATTTAAACAAATTTGTTATATTGGTTATAAAAAGGTGCATAACCACATATGAATATACGTATATGTAAATTTAATCACAAAACACATAATATCAATTAATGCACACGCACACACCAAATGATGAACAATGAGATCAAGGCTCAATCAAACGGAGCCGATCTAATGAGGCACGTGATACTCAACTCGTCTCCAACGAGGAACTGATGGGCCTAATGAATGATTTGCACGCAACTTGACAAAATGTAAACACACATCACAACAAACAACATTTACATCACACGTTTAGATCATATAATGGTAATAGCACAAGTTTGAATAAACGAAATAAATAAGGCGACACATGATACACCCCAAAACATGAATAAAAAGGGGAATTTGTAAGAATTCACTCACAGTGGGTGCGTTTTTCTTGATTGATGAAGAGTGCGCACGAATTGAGGATATAACCGACGAAGAAGACTAACCTAGATAATAACGCAATAATTCGATAAAATTAATATTTTGATTTAATATTTTTTTGTTAGATTTTAGGTTATTTTTGTGGTAATTAATACAAATTTTTAAGCTTTAAAACCTTATTTTATTATATTTTTTTTGTATTTTTAATTAATTTTTAGTGAAAGTAAAAAGTATTTGAAGTATAAAAAAAATTACCCTTTTTTTTTCAGGGTTGACTGGTCAACGGCCGGTTCAACCGGTTTAATTATTGGTAGCGTGCGAGGTTCGAACTCGTGACCTCTCGGTTGCGTGCACGCAGCTCTTCCAACTGAGCTACGTGTCTAACCTGTTAGATTCTTGATTTTTATTATACTTATATACTGATTAGAATATTTCAGAAATTAATTAATTTAAAAAGGGTTTAAATGAGCGAACCAGTGTGAAGAATCCGACTCGAACCCGCGACCTTAGTTTGTTTTGCACCCAGCCCAACCAGTTGGGCTGGGTGTCTAACACGTATATAACTCGATTTTAATTATATAAAACCCTTATCTCAGCTTCATCTTCTTCACCCTTAAACCCAGAACTGAAAGTCGACTGATAACCCTTTATTCTGGTTTGATTCAATTATTAATGAACAAAGAACAAATAATTACGAGAAGTTTTGGGTGAATACCGATTTACCGAACGTATGACGACTCCGGTTCCGAATTCCGGCGAGTTAGCGAAATACTCCGACAGACCAACACAGAGCAAGACTTCACAGGAGTTTTTAGGTGATTGAGTGAGTGTGTGCGCAAGGATGAATGGGTTTGATAGGTATTTATAGGGTGAATAGTAATCAATTGTCGGTTTCGGTTTCGAGTTGAAGTTTCAAGATTCAATGATTCTCTTCGGTTACTAATCATTGGATTTAAATTTTTTTCCGGTACAAAACAGAAATAACGGTTACATTTAATGATCCTAACGTGATTGAGTTTATTGAGCTTTGATTTGATCTATTCAAGCGGTTACAGATCTGCCGGAAATTCAAAATTTGCAGGTTCTAAGTTGCGAATTAGTTTATTTTGCTTCGGGTTTATGAACATAGGAATCATGCAGCTCAGTGGTGTTGAGAGGTTATGTGAGAGAACCCGGGTTCGATTCCGGTTATCCAGCTTTTATTATTGTTATATATATATTTTTTTATTGCTTTATTATATCAAAGATTTATTTTAATTCACTTATTATTATTATTATTATTTATAAATTTTTAATTCTACAACATTTATTAATTAAAATAAACGACGCTAAAGATACGCAACGAACTATATAACAAAAACTTGATTAATAAACAGTACAGGTTTTTGAAACCCGTTTTACACAAATGTTACACGTTTGGTGTTGCACCTAATGTAGTTGTTACCGACCAAGATCCTGCCATGAAGAGGGTTATTTTAGATGTTTTACCAGATAGCTGTCAAAGGTTATGTATGTGGCACATATGCGAGAAATTGACTCCTAAGGTATCATTTTAATTTTGTTTTTTTAGATTTTTATTGTTTATTGTTATTGTGTCTTTTATTCTGTTATTGTGTCATTATTGTGTGTTTTGTTCTGTTTCTTATTGTTATTGTGCCTTTTTTGTAGCTTGGACCGGTTTTGTGTAACACTATAGATTTTAAAAAAACATTGGCGAAGATTGTATGGTCAGATTCAATTTCACGTGATGAGTTCGAGGAGAAGTGGCATACAATACTTTCGGAGTATGGTTTAAGTAATCATGAATGGTTGGGCAGTCTTTATCATATTAGACATGATTGGATTCCAGCGTATTATTTAGAAGAAAATTTGTCAGGGCTTATGCGTACGACATCAAGATCAAAGAATGAGAACTATTTCTTTGATCAGTTTTGCAACCACGGTCAACTTTGGTTGAGTTTTTAGCCATTTTGAAACCGCAATTGAGGCTCAAAGGTACGAGCATAGGGAAAATGATCATGAAACTAGATACTGTGAAGCTGAACTTTGGTTCCCGAATTTTGTACTTGAAGAACAAGCCTCAAAGTTGTCTATACGGACAATATTTATGGATCAACAATTGGAGATTGATGATGCCATTAACAATCGTGCGTCTGTTACCAGACAAAAAGTAGATGGTTGTTTGAAATTTGAAATTGAGGATATCTTATAGCCATGCACTTCATATTTTGAGGTATAATTTTGTTTATGTATTGTATAATATGTTGTGTATTTTTGCATTGTGTCTTTTTAATGATATTGTGTCATATTTAGTCATTGTGTCATATTTATTCATTGTGTCTTTGTTTTGTACTGTGTCTTATGGTTTTTAATGTATCGTGTAATCTATTATGTCATATTTGAGGACATTGTGTCACATTTATTCATTGTGTCTTTGTATCTTTATTGTGCTTTATGGTTCTTAATGTATTGTGTAATCCATTGTATCATATTAGTCATTGTGTCTTTGTTGTTGTACTGTGTCTGATGGTTCTTAATGTATTGTGCAAATTTTTGATGACATTGTATCATATTTATTCATTGTGTCTTTGTTTTTGTATTGTGCTTTATAGTTCTTAATATATTGTGTAATCCATTGTGTCATAGTTAGTCATTGTGTCTTATGGTTCTTAATGTATTGTGTTGTATTTAATGACATTGTGTCATATTTATTCATTGTGTCTTTCTTTCTATATCATGCATTTGTGTCTTATTGTTTTTAATTTTTATGTGTAGGTTATGTTTCGAAATGAAGATCAAACTATATCTTGTAGTTGGAGAAAGTTTGAACAGTTTGGATTACTACGCGACATATTTTTATGTTCTTAGGCTTTGTCATATAACTGAGTTTCCGAAAGAGTATGTGGCAGAGCGTTGGAGGAGAGAAGTTGTTCCAAATAGTTCACTTCGACGTATAAGGTATGATGACATCGAAAAAGGTTTGCAAATGAATATGCAATAAATCGACCGGTTCAAGACAAAGAGAAGTTATGTCTTTATAGAGACTATGTAAAAGCTTACATGAAGGCTGATGATGTTCAAGTTGTTGCTCCGGCTCCTAGTAGGAGGGATCGATTTGCAAGAAATGACTGGAACTAGTGAACCATGTAGTGTTATAATTAGAAATCCAATTAAAACTAGAACAAAAGGGACTCATAAGTGTTTGAATTCAGCTCGTGAAATTGCAATTAGTCAGGCTGGGAAGAAACAAAAAGGATGCAGTTTTTGCTGGTCATAATGTAGGCACATGCAATTTACGCATACAAAGTATTAAGGAGAAAGAAGCGATAAGTAGTTCAGGAGTTACCAATATGCAAGAATAGAGTGTCTATTATTTCTATATTTTATATCATTTAGTGTTTATAATATATTCCATTGTGTTAAATGGAAGGATATGTTTAACTATTTGCTTTGTATGGTGTTTATATGTCGTGACATTGTGATATATATCATTTGTGTTGGGGCCATATATTGTGTATTTTACCTATTTCAATCCACTTGTGTTATGTTATACATTGCGTATTTTAGCTATTACAATCCATTGTGTCATAAATCATTTCATTGTGTCATATTGTGTTGTTTATTGTGTATTTTAGCTATTTCAATCCATTGTGCAATAACATTGTCTCATATTTAGTGTATTCCAATCCATTGTGTCATATTTAAGTAAATTGTGTCATATATCAGTCTTATTGTGTCATAGTTAAGGACATTGTGTCAGATATAATAACATTGTGTCATATTTTTCTATATAATAACATTGTGTCATATTTAGTGACATCATATTTAGAAACATTGTGTCATATATCAGTATATATTATGTCATATTTAACGACATTGTGTCAGATATAATATTTAAGGACAATATGTCATATTTTAGTGACATTGTGTCATATTCAGTAACATTGTGTCATATATTTTCCTGAATCATATATAATGACATTGTGTCATATTTTCCTATCAAACATAAATCATCCTTAAAAACATCATCAGCAAATTTCAAAATATTATTTCAGCAAAATATCCTAGAAAACATCTTAAAAACATCAACATCCATGAAGTTTAAGAGATTAAAAAACATCAACCAAAATGAAAAAAACATCAAGTTGACATCAAGTTCCAAAATGAAAAAAAACATCAAGTTAATCGACTTCCTTATGCAGCCTTGCCAAGATTCTTTTGTCCATTTCGTTGTAGCTTTTGTTTTCGTTGACTTGGTAAATCTCAAAACTTTTACACCAAGGATATAACATATGGTTTATTTTCGTTAACGTCATGCAACAAGATCTTGGTAGCGTACTTTCGGAGCAAGTCTTCAATTTGTTTCTGTTGTACTCCAAAACTCTCTTCTACGAATCCACATTGATAATGTCACACCCTCAATTTCCACTTGCGGAGTTTTACCGCGAGGCGTGTGAACAAACCAGAATCTGAAACACTAGTACGTCGAACGACTCTATATGATTTGATAATAAGTTTTCCAAAAATCATTTGTTTAACCATTCATCGTAGATTTTATATTGTCTTAGTTAGTTACCAATGTTTAGCGGAAGAATTAGTTTTTATGGTTGAGCGGAAGCATAAAATAAGTAGAGAAACGGGCGCCAACACAAACGCCAAAACAAATGAAAAACCCAAAACAATGTTTGTAAATGAGACTCGATAAAAGATGTCTTGATCAATGCAAGTGAGTGCACCTAGAGCTCCTAGCGTCCTGAGAAACATGTAAAGAAACAAGTGTCAACATTAAAGATGAGTGAGTTCACAGGTTTTCATAAATTCGTTTGTTTGGTTATGAGTTTGTTTCCCCCATTACCACTAACTCGGGATAACGATTTAGTTCCATTATTCCCAACCCGGAATAATACTGATAGTTCCATTATTCCTAACCCGGAATAATAACGTTGTTGGTTCCATTATCCCTAACCTGGGATAATATTGCTGATGGTTCCATTATTCCTAACCCGGAATAATATTGTTGTTTGTTCCATTATTCCTAACCCGGAATAATATTGTTGATTCGTAATTAAGTTCAATGTTAACATATATAGGTAGCTACCCTAAAGTTATGTCACGTAAGTGTTCGCGATCGAAGCTGACTGTTGTGCCTCCGTGTTGCCAGGCCTATCACTGACCATGGCGAAGTTAGGCCAAATTATTCACCCGTTGACCATACCCGGTCGGCTAGCGCGACTAGCTCGGATGGGGCTTGTCGGGCCCAGTAGTACTACTTATAATTTCCTCGCTATTTAAACCCAATACTAATGATCCGAGAGATTGTCGAGGACTTATGTGATATAGCTGCTTAGTGACCATAACGTTACATTAACATTAACTTAGTTACCGAATAGTTATGTGACGTTGATTTCGTATAACGTAAAGAGATTGAGTTGAAGAGTGTATACATGTTTCTCCCCCTGTGGTTTAAAACCGGATAAAATTAGGGGCCGTGAACTCACCTTTCGTTGCTCGGTTAGTGTAACATAGAAGTTGCAAATGATGGGACCGCTAATTGCGTCCTAATAAACCAATTGATTTCAAGTCAGTGTGTGAACACACCAATACAAATTCTACACATAATTTACGTACAAAGTGACAGACAATCAAAATTCCTAACACTCAAACATGCATGCAAGTATCCTCATGTGAACATAGTAATCAAAACAATTTATCATGAACATAATCCAATCCATGCAACACTTTGGTGCACACATTCACAAGTTATCAAGTTTCAGCTTACAAACTCATAATTCGGCTGTTTTCTAGATTTTTATATAATAGTTCCAACGTTCCAAAAATTCCAATTATTTTACAGCAGGTTACAACTATACTGTAGAAATTTATATAAATTTGTCAAGTCCTAATACTTTACCAATTATCCATAAATATTCATATACTAGGCTGCAGTCAGATTCGTCACTTTCTGACTGCAGTCCACGGAAGAATTTATTTAAAAATCACTGTTCGTCCAATTAACAAAATTCCAGTGGGAGTTGCCCGAAAATTTCCATACCTAGTTGCTGTACAAATTTCATGGTTCGACTCCCTACAGATTATTAAATCCAACTCGATAAACAACTAACAAAATTTCAGGATTTTCACAGCTTTAGTTACTGAACTTAATTGGCCACTTAAAAATATCAAACGACTTCAGAAAAATATGAATCCAGTTCCATTAGATTCGTTATTTAAAACTCTACGTTTTAGACTTCAGAAAATCTGTTTTTCGACAACTAATGACCGAGTTACAGCCAGTTGAAGTCGGCTGTAACCATCATTCAGCAGCCTGATTCAGCACTTTATCACAAACTAACTCGCTTAAACCGTTTATATATTGAACATATGCGATCAAGAACAGATTTTTCCAATCATATATCATTATATATATCATATCCATGCAAACCCTAATCATAATCTCTAGTTTTTATCGATCAAAACGCAGCCTATGTTACATGATTTCCGAAAACATCAAACTTTCAAACTAGCATAATCAATCCGAAAACAACACAATCACTACATTCAAACACATATATCCGAATATGATCTTGTAACAATGATAAATCCTAACCTTTAATGACAAGGTAAATGAGCCGAGACTTGGACGGGACTGATTCGGATATGATGAAGGTTGCGACCGGGAAGGTGAATGGCGAGGGCTGTCGTGATCAAAGGAAGTGCAAGAGGGCTGTTTGCGATCGAGGAGGTGAACAAGGGGCTGCCGTCGGCTGATTTCTCACTAGGGTTTTTGTGTTTTTGTTTTGTGAAGAAAGCATGCATGTGTGTTTGTATATATAGGCGCAAGGGATAAGGGAAAGGGGAGGGTTTACGGTTTGGGTTGTTTGCTCGCGGCCGAAGGGTTTGGGTGGGGCGGTTTGGGTTTAAGACTTGATCCCCAAGTTTGGTTCCTTGAGTCGCAAGAAAAGAGGCCGGCTCGTGTCGCGGTTCGGCTCGATTCGTTTATATATTTACCATAAATATTTTATAACTAAAACAATCACGTAATCGAACATCACATATTCACCAACTCATAAACGTTTAATACACATAGCACATACTTCATTTGACAAGTTCACTAAATTATCGTAACTATTTCGAGCGTGCAAATTCAAGTCTCCGAATTAATAACCGTGAAGTAGTGCGTTTAAGTTATTCGAAAAAACCGGGATGTCACAGATAATCATTTGCATCTTCGCCCATGTATGTTTCCATGTGGCGCATAAGAAAAATCCCACAATCGATACCATTAAAAAAGGTTCTCCATGGCATTTTTAGATGATTTATTGATGTAGCCTTCATGCATGTTGCTTTTCGATGTGAGATACGTTCAAGATAACCTTCAAAAGCTTGTTTCTTAAAAAACAAAACGTAATTGTGCTATTTCTAAAGTATGCATTGTGCTGTATTTACAATACAAGATTTCGAACACTTACTGTTTTTCGTGTCCAACCATTGTAGGTATCATGATCACCCTCGTCTTCCAATGGTGCAATGTTGTCAAGCAATGTAGTCTTTGTGTGCTTGAGGTTGAAACACATTAGATAAAAGTGGTTTTTCTCATGATGAAAAATAGGTACAAAGACAATGTCAAAGTCTTTAATACTTTTTAACTTTTCTTTTCTCAAAACCTCATTCAAGTTATTAGTTAACTCATCAAGGATCACCTTCTTTTATCTTTTGTATGTCACTATTCTGAAATGAAAAAAAATCCATAATGCAAACAACATTAGTTACCACAAAATGAATTATGAGACTATGTACCTTAAATAGAATACAAAATGATCAAAAAATATTTCGTGATATTTGAATCCATTGTGTCATATTTTAGTCTATTGTATCATAGTTCAGTCCATTGTTTCATATTTCAATCCATTGTGTAATAATCCCCTGTATTCCTATTGTATCATAATCCACTTATCTAATAAATTTGATATGACACAATAAAATCATTAAACTTACAATCATGAGAGGATTGCAAAAGAGTTGGTAATCAGACCCCTTCGCTCTTTTCTTTTCACCTAAGTTTAGAATATGACTCCATGCGTTGATAAGATCAACATGCACTTCAATTCCAGGGCACAAACTTTCCAAAATCACTCTTGGAGTAGAAATAACATCTTTAACAAAAAATAAAACATCCCTGCAAAAAAAACTAAAAAACTAAAAGTATTTTGTTGTAATAATGTGTAATACAATAGTGACGCTGTTTTACCAATGGTCTTCTCTCGCACAAAATAGAAAATTTGAAACAATGTTTTCAGCTTTTGTCCTTTTTTCTACCATTAGAACTGCCCTTTGAATATAAGAAGGACACATGCTTCTGTCGGATTAACGTTTCTTTCAGGATTTTTTCTTATGTTTTGCTGCGGTTTTACACTTGTAGTTGGTTCGACAAAATGCACAATGTCTTTAGTTGGGGTTGTGTAACCCTATTCTTCAATGGGTAGCATATTTAACTCCACTACAACTTGCTGAATATATTGTTTTTGCTTTCCTTGTGTCTTGCTTGTCATTTTTAACCACATCCACTTTTTTCACTCTTTCGTTCTGATCATTGTGTACTTCATGTACTTCTGCTGTAGGTGTTGGTGGTGTTGGTTGAGAAATATTTAACTCAAAACTTGGTGGTTCAAAAATGGAATTAGAGATTTTCTTTTGTGTCTCTGGTTTCGTTGTTTTGTTGATCGCTTCTTTTTCCGCTTGACTCTATTCCAACATTTCGGATCCACTCACATGTGTCAAGACAATAACAAATTTTTCATTACGATCAACAACCTCATTTTTCAAATTAACTTGAATTCCTTTAGAATTCTCCTCATTACTTTGATTACTCTAAAAAAACACCTTCATTTTCAATGTTTTCTACTATACCTTCATATACTTGATTAGACACAATGAACTTCTAAGATTAAACATAGTGAGTATATGACACAATAGAAGTGATATATGACACAATTCCATAATATTTACCTTCAGTATGGGCTTCCTCTTCATGAATGTTAATTGTTGTTTCAACCATATCTTGCTTTGCTTTATCGACATCAACATTTCAACTTCTTTTCTCAAATTATCTTCAAGACCTTCATATACAAGATTAGACACAATGAACTTATAAGATTAGACACAACTAAGTTACAAGATTAGACACAATGAACTTATAAGATTAGACACAACTAAGTTACAAGATTAGACACAATGAACTTACAAGATTATGACACAATTCCATAATATTTACCTTCAGTGTGGGCTTCCTGTTGATGATTGGTAATTGTTTTTTCAACCATATCTTGCTTTGCTGTAGCAACATCAACATTTTCAACTTCTTTTCTCAAATTATCTTCAAGATCTTCAAATATAAGATTAGACACAATTAACTTATAAGATTAGAAACAATGTATATGACACAATTTCATAGTAGTTACCTTCAGTATGGGCTTTCTCTTGATGAATGGTAACATTTTTCCAACCATATCTTGCTTTTCTTTAGCAACATCAACATTTTCACATGTTTTTTTGTTTTGTTCTATCTCAAGATCCGCTTGCTTTTCATTGTTTTCTTGAAAATAAGAAACAATAAACTTAAAAAATAAGACACAATATATTATTCCATACGACAAAATAGAATATAAAATAGTTAAGTAACTTGATTATGGCATCACCTTTATGAGTTGTAGACGTTTCCGCAACCATGACTTCATCTACAACAGCCGTTTCTTTCACTTTTTCATGGATTTCATCTCGTAGACTTGGAACTTTTATTCTTTCGATTGTGTTTTTCTTCTTCGTTATTGGAACTTTTATGCTTTCGATTGTGTTTTTCTTCTTCGTTGTTGGAACTTTTATGCTTTTGATTGTGTTTTTCTTCTTTGTTGTCCATTCTTTATTAACTTTGTTTTTTGTTTGGTTCCAAAGAACAAAATCACCAACTCTCTTGTTTCCCACATATGATTCTACTGCGTGATATCTGACCAACACATATGCGAATTCTCTTCTTTTGGCTTGCATAAGTTCACTATCCCGGAAATCTTTTCTAGACTTCTCTAGTAAGGATTGAATCTTCTTTGCATGTTCCTCAAATATCATAAGCTCTTTGTCGATCATTTTAGCCCTCACCTGTTAAACAAAGATACATTCAAGCATTTTTGTGAACATTTTTGCAATACATCTATATAAAGCACACGTATATCATGGTTAACTTTCGTACCTCTTCTGTTTCAACTTCAACTAATTTAGTTTCAACCTCGACATCAATATCTTATAACACAATAAAACACAAATAATATTAGACACGTTTCAACTTAGACTAACAAGAAGATGACACGATAATATTAGATATATCTTAGAAAGAATATGATCCAATGATAATAAACACTACCATCTTTCACAAAAAAAAATTATGAGACTGTGATATTAGACAGACCATAATTTGATACAATGACACAATCATCTAACACAAACAAGGATTTTGACACAATGATAACAGACATTAGACACAACTATATTCCACAAACCAGAATTTTGAAACAATGACTTTAACACATAAACACAATCATCTTAGTAAGACTAGAAATGATGTTTCTTGTGGTTTAGGTGGAATAACTTTTTGTTTCTTGATAACTACTTTCAAGGAACCTTTGGATTGTTTAATCGTTTTATTTTTTCCGAAGTTGGGTTGTTTTGCCCCAAAACTAAATAATTCTGTTCAAACTCCAAAAGAATCGTGTAATCAATTTGACCAAGAATGTCAGCTGTTATTATTCATTTGCTCTTTTTAACGATTCTTTGCTTTTCAAGCATATAATACATCTGTTTATGAATAAAACAATAATAAAAAAATTAAAAACTGCAATTGTGTAACATATATGAAATAGTTGAAAATTTTACCGAAAGAAATAACATAGGGCCGTTGAACAAATCTGCTTCCCTTTTCCACATAAGTCGAGTTCTTTTTAAACAATCAATGATGTAGTCACACCAGTTTAGTTCCTATATATCAATATCTCCGTCTAGCGATAACAAAAAAAAATTTGGTTTACTGTATTACTCGATATCATCTCACCCATTACTATAAAAACATCACCAAGAAACCATCCAGAGTCTCTTCTTATTTGCAAATGGTCACTGAAAGTATTCGTTGTAATCTTCGGTGGGATTGGTTTACCAAACTGACTACGCCATTACTTTACAACTTTATTTTTTGAGTTTAGTCTAAACTTGGTTACAACAAGCTTTCCACCATTTGGAATCCCAAAAATATCACGGATCAAAGAACTAGAAACAGTAATTTCATTAGTTCTATAAAATATTTTGTGTGTTGGGATCATAGTTTTGAAGCAGCCAATAAGCAAAAGCAGTCGAGATTGTGTGTATATTTATACACAATATGCTGCCAACCCCCATTTCGTGAACGACCTTCTTGTGAGATGGAGTTAAGCCTTCAATAAAGGTAGTAAGGTTTCCAGGCGAACACCTCAAGTTCGCCTTTTGATTTATGAACGGATGATATTTTTGAGATTACTTTTGAATTTATTTTTTTGTCGTTCCTTCATTTGATAAACTCTTGATTTGACACTTTTTGCTTTGCAAACACCTTAATAGTTTGCTTCCATTTTTTTGTCGTTCCTTCATTTGGTAAAATTGGTTCGGCCTCTTTAGTTTGCTTCCATTTTTTTGTTGTCTTCATTTGACACTTTTTGCTTTGCAAACACCTTAATAGTCTTGATCACGTCACCTACAACACCATTGTTTAACAATAATTAAAATACATTATGTTTACACCAACTTTTATGTTAAACATGACACAAATGATACAGAATGATCCTATTACAAACAAATAGTAAGTCTTTTATTGACACAATAATACACATCTAATGACACAACAATCACAACAATATTTCCTATCATTTGTGTTTTATGAATATAAGGACACAACAGTCTATAGTCAATAGTCTACAAATAAACAAAACACGTTACTTATGCATTTAATGGCATAATCCTTACGCACAACAGTCCGGAATCAATTTAAATAACACAATCACAACAATATATCTTCTACATTGTATTTTATACATCTAATGACACAACAATCACAACAATATTTCCTATTGATTGTTTTTACACATATAACGACACAATAGCCTATACTAAATAGTCTACAAACAAATAAATCTGTTCTGGTTAGGTTAATTAACCTATTTGGGTTTTTTTTTCATGATTAAAAATTTTTAGATTCATGATTCTTTCGCTTCAATCTTAATATGGTTTGCTGTTGTTTTGCCTTAAATCATTTTGTTTTTATCATTTTGTTATATTTATTCAGTTTTCGAAGAGGTTTTCAGGGATGAAGGAGGAATCACTATTGTTGATTTAAATTTCGTCTTCGGAAGATATTGTTGATGCCGTGGATGTACCGAGTCCTATTGACACTACAATATGTATGGCAGCTGCCTTAAAGACAGATTATGAAGCCAGTAAGTTTTAATCGTATTTCTTTTGATTATACTATATATATTTTGTAAACAAAAAGCATAGAATCTATATAATTTTGTTGCAGGTGGTAGGGAACTGGTGCAGATACTGCTTGCTGCTGGAGTTGATGCTATTGTGCAAGACACCTAGCATGGGCGGATAGCTTTGAATCGTAACCATCTTCCCCAATTCCTCATTGCAGAGAAGAGAGAGAGAGAGAGACCAGAGATTTACAAGAGAGAGAGAGAGAGATAGAGAGAGAGAAAGATAAGAGATTTACGGTTTGCAATGAATTGGTTTTGAATACGAATGAGGAAAAATCAAAACATGTCGTTGTTGATCCAGGTAGGACGGTGAATGAACAGATGAGCGAGATTACCATGATTTCTATTCAATCTATGTTCATGTTTATATGATATAATTATTGCTATTTTTAATAATTTTTTCATGTTAAAAGTTCTTTTTTAGTTTTCTTATTTGCAGTCATTGTGCTTCGTGTTTAGACTACTTGTTGCTTGACCTCCATTTCTATGGATGCAATCTATAAGCTGTTCAATTTTATACTATGGGAAATAGTTAGGTGACTTGATGTCTATATACAATAACAGTGAAGCATGTAGACCATGTCATATTTAGAAGTACAAGCAAATAAGCTAATCATATTCGTGATCTAGTGATCTCGCAGTTCCAGCTCCAGAGGCAAATGCAAAGATCCAATCCAACTTAGATGTAAGTTAAACATACTTAATTTCTAATGATTTTTTGAACTTTAAATTAGAAAGATGTTTCATTTCTTGATTTCATTTGCAATAGCAAAATCCTTAATGGCTAAATCATTCAATACTAAAAGTGGATTAACACAAGGATTAAAATGTTTACATACCCTATTTATCAAAAAGTTATTAAATTTGCTACAGTGTTTGTCTTAAATTTATAGATGACGTTTGGTGAATTGGTTGTTTTGTGTAGGTGAAGGTGGACATGAAAGTGGATATCGGTGATCCGAGGGATGTGATCTGCGATGTGGTGGAGAATATGGGTGTTGATATGGTGGTGTTGGGTAGTCATGGCTTCGGTTTGATCAAGAGGCAACTTTCATACTTTCGTGCCAGATTATTTTATAGGATTAGTTTATATCTAAAGGCTTAAAATAGTAAGAAACAATTTGTTTTAGTTTAATGTATATAATCAGTTAATATGATATGTTGTTATCGAATGCAGATGAACATGGTGATCCATGAGTCACTTAGGCTATACCCCCTTTACAGTGACAAGAAAAGGGGAGAGGTTGAATATTTTCTTCTCAATTCTTGCACTTCATCACAATTCAGAGATTTCGGGCAAGGATATTCATTGTTTTAGACTGGAAAGATTCGCGAATGGAGTCGTTAAAGCTACCAAGAATAACACTGTTCTATTTTTCCCTCTGGTAATGTTTTAAATTTATCATACTTTTCTAAACACTCAAGGCACATCTAAAAGCAATTTTCTATGATTGTTTTATTACATTTGAGTATCAAGTTTATAACTATTCAGTAGCAATAATAACTCTTAAAGCGCGCATCCAAACATAAAGGAAAGGATATAAAGGTAATTTTAGCATCTTAATTCTTACCCTTAAGCTTGCTTTTCTATTTTATTTAATTAATTATAACTGTGGATGAATATGTAAGAACGTGCAGATTGATATAAATAGTTAGAAGAGGTGGGATGGTAACATTTTAGCAAAGGAGGATGAGGATGCTTTGTTGTTTGATAAGAGAGAAGCAGTTTGACTTTTGAGTTCAAAAGTCAAAACACCATATTTCAATTTATAGATTCGTTTGATTTGTTTAAAATCGTGAAATAACAACATTCTCATCTCCCCTATCAATAAAAGAAGAGATGAGCATTACATCAAAATACTTACGTGGCAACCATCTAGGCTATCCAACAATGCCAATCTCATCTCCTATAGTTTTTGTGAGTGGTTTAGCATCGTATTTCAGTAGTTTAGTTGAAAAGTTAGTTATATGTTTTTAATGTTTTGTGATTGGTTCGGTATCATATTTTAGCGTTTTGTGATCAGATATGTTTCATTTTTCATTATGTCTTGTGATCAGTTAGGTATCATATATCAGTAAGTTTTGTGATCAGTTTTGTTATGTGTCATGCTAAATTTTTTTAGTTTGATTTATGTAATGCTTAAAAAATCACATGAGTATGATTAATATTATATAAATTAGATATATGATAAACCTATGTTATTATTAAATGATAATTTTAGTAGTTATTTGGTATTCTGATTTGATAGTCATCCATATATTGTCAAAGTTTACTGAATTTATATATATATATATATATATATATATATGTGTGTGTGTGTGTGTGTGTGTGGAAAATTTGAGTTTGAGTTTGAATTTATCGATTTGTGACTAATATTGTTAATTTTCATGTCTAAGTTTGGTTAAGGAATTGAGACATTTGATAGATAGAATGTTTGAAATCAATACGTTATTTGCGTATGTCATACTTTGTTTGCTAATTGACCACTGATAAGTTATATCAGGAATCTAAGGGAAAAGTCTGAATTTTCTTCATTCATTCGATATTAAATAGTATTACAAAATTCTGATTTTGAAAAATATTAAAAATTACACGCTACAATTAACACTTCCTAGGATATTTATGACTCTCGCCTTCTTCCAAGCAATTTTATTTTTTCTTTTAATTAGTAGATCAACTAGCATATCACAAGTCTTCTGATCATGTTTCAGCAGCTGTGTGGTAAACTTTTCTGCTTTATCTTTGAACTCTGATGGAGGAGAATGGACAACTTCATCCAGCAGTGCAATTTTACTCCAGGTTTGCTTATAATAATTGTCACTCACATTAGCAACTTTTTGGTTGAGTTTTTCATCTGTCACCTGTTCTTGGAGTGACCATCTTGAAAATTTCATTTTAACTGTGTTAGTATCTGCCTAGTGGTAGAAGGATCTGTTTCTCATTTAGAAAGACTGTGAGTGTTTTTGGATGGTTTATTTTTGGATGAACAGATTTCTAAAAGTGAATTGTTGATGTTTTCAACTGAACTAATGATGAGCCTTTTGTAGTGTTTAAAATGTTAAATGAAGAGATTACTCCTAATTATAATAACTTATTTTTGAAGGTTTAAATTTTGTCATTTGGGTTTCTAGATATTTAATTTTACTTGATTTTCTATGAAAACTCATTTTTGAAAGGTTTTGTATTAAATGCACATGGTTTTTTTAATACAAATGTACATGTTTCTATTAAATGTACACGTTTTTCCCTCTTAAATCATTAAATGTACATGGTTTTTAAATATAAATTGTTATTTAATACTTGCATTTAAATCTGACCTTTGGGCTGGTAGATATTTCACTATATAATACCATTGCCAATTCAAATGTTTTTTTCATCATACACCGATTCGTTCAGTGAAATAGAAGAGCAGTTGTTATTGTTTTGCATTAGTTCTTATAAATACATTAAAATGGCATCATATACTTCTGCACAATCTGACGATTTAAAACAACGCTTTATTAAACAAATCGAAGAGCAAGTTTATGCTGATAGGCCTACTCTTCAAGAGCTGAAGAGGTGTTTTAACAGACTACAACTTGGTATGCTGACGAGAGACAAGGTTTCTTGACCTGTGTTGCGAGTAATATAGAGTGTGGAGATAGAGATCTGGAGTTCATGACAAAGATCAAGGACATACATCGAGAGGTTCAGTGTTCTATGGAGTTGAAGTTAAAGTTTCTTGATTCTTGCTATCAGAGTTTAAATGTCAAGTAGTTTTCTTTTTCATATGTAATTATTAGTATTTTAATACTTATTTTTAATGGTTGAAAGATTTATTGTTTCAAATTATTATTTGTTTTATGCTCAATAAATCGATTGCAAACAGTAATATATATGTGTCCATGACAGACCAAAATCTAAGCGCATGATCCAAATTGTTGTAAAAATATTTTTGACTGCTTAGATTTGATTACAGAAGTTCATTTCATTTTTAGATTTTAATTTAATTTTGTGCATCAGGTCATCGAATACAAAGATAGTGTGATGAGGCATGGACGTGGATGCTCTTTTCAGGTACACGATTGTTTTACATGTCAATAAAATACAAAAAAATTTCCTTTGCAATTTGTTGTTACCTAATGTCCATTAAATTTCGTAGAACTGTCAGTAATTAGTAGGAGTGATTGCTATTTAGTAGAAGAGGTTATTGATGAACAGGGTGAAGAGGATAAATCAGACAATTTGTGTTGGTTAACTAGAGATAGTACGTACAGATTAGGTGAATGCTTTTAGCAACAATCGGATTAAGTTGGTCATGATTAACAACCTTTTAGAAGCATGGTTAGTCTTTTTACTATTTGAATTCTTGAATAATTAAGGATTTAGGAGAAAAATATGTGTACATTTAATAAATTAATCCAAACTATACATTTAATGAATATGCCACATTCATCATCTATTAGGTTTTGTATGATGATGTTGCATATAGTGTTCATAATTGATTTTTTAATATAATTTCTTATGTAATTTTGGATGCACTATGTTATTGGAGGAATTATAAAGAACAATTTTAAAGGTTGATAAAAATGTGTGTATGCTATATGTGATAGTTTTTTTATTAATATTGTTTAGTTTTGATATTCTGGTTCAATATAAGCATATGCGTATATGATTAGTAAATTGGCTGTGGGAATTGGATTTTATAATCTTTATTTTAAGGGTTTTATTTTCTTTCTTGAATAATCTTCTCGTTCAATATAAGCATATGCATATATGATGTTCGTGTTTTCTGCATAACTTGTATTGTTTGTATTTAATTTTGGTTTTAGGTTTCAACTCACATGCATTTAGATTTCATGATTTTAGGGTTCTAAGAGATTTAATGAATAATTCAGCGTTTGATATTAAAGGGTAAAATTGTCATTTCGTGTTTTGACACACTGATTATGATAATAAACAACAAAAAAGAAAGTCTGAATTTTGTTCAGTTGATATTAAATAGTATTATAAAACTTATATTTTGAAAAATAACAAAACCTTACGCCTTCAATTTAACACTTCCAAGGATTTCTAAGATTCTTATCTTCTTCCATGAAACTTCATCTTTTATTTTATTTTGTAGATCAACTAGCATGTCACAAATATTTTGATCCTGTTTCAATATTTCTGTGATGAATTCTTCTGTCTTATCCTTAAATCTTGATGGAGTAGAATGGACAACTTCATCAAGTAACGCAATGCTACTCCATGTTTGCTTATAAGAATTTTCACTCACAATACCAACTTTTCTGTTGATCTTCGTCTGTTCTCTCTTTTTTAAGTGACCATCTTATAAATTTCTTTTTAACAACATTAGTATTTGCCTAGTGGTAAAAACTTTGGTTTGCCATTTAGAATATTGGTGTTGTTTTTGGATATATAAATTTTGGATGAACAGTTTTTTAAAAGTAAATTGTTGATGTTTCCAGTTAAACTAATCATGAGCTTTTATAGTGTTTACAATAGGTGATATGGTAAACGAAGAGACAATTCCTAATTATGATAACCCATTTTTAAAGATTTAAATTTTGGCCTTTGGTTTTCTAGATATAAATGCACATATTTATATTAAATGTATACGTATTTCCCTTCGAAATTATTAAATGTACATGAATTTTGAATATAAATTTTTATTTAACGCTTGCATTTAAATCGGACAATGAAATGATTCAGATGTTAAAATGTTGAAAAAAATGAGATCTTAAGTTAATACTATTTAGAAAAATGCTAAAATATTATATTTTAATAGTTGAAAATTTTAAATTTTTATCTTAAATAAGTCGCATGATCCAAAATGTTGAAAAAATATGTTTGACTTTGCTTAGATTTTACACTGGTCAGTAAACAGTTAACCTGTACTCGATTTTGGTAGCTTTCGATGTTATGTTCATATAAAGGATCTGTTGGTTATGGTAAGTTGTTGTTTAATCCGTTTCTTGATCTTTATTGGATAAGATCTAAAATACTCTATGTTACATGAAAGATTCTATTTGTAAGCAGACCTTACAAACAATTTGTAGATAGGTTGACATATTTCAAATTCAGTTGAAGTTCAGGTGTGTATATATATATGTATATTCTGATGCATTATAATTGCTTAATGATGAGGTGTTATGCATATTTGTTATTATGTAAGATCCTATCAGAAATATTTAAATTTCTATTAAAAATTTCACATTTAAATGAGTAAATGCGAATACACATCACTACAAATTTTCGAGTTTATTAAAACTTTATCAACATTAAACATTTTAACATGTCCTTACTAATTAGTTTCGTAACATTGAAACCAAATGCAGAAGCTTGATTTTTGATCGTGTTCGGTTCTTCTTTGAACTTGATTGTCATCTAAAGGTGTTTGCGATTACCCTAAACTGGAAATTTGCAAAATATTAATATTATAGCAAATAACCGAAAGCATAACATAACGACGTGCCAAAATATCGAAACAGAAAATTTAATTTTTGAGGTAGCGTCGGCGACGACTATAAGCCTCGTCGGCGACGCCCCTTTAAAACTCTCGTCGGAGCTTTACTGCCGTAGGCAGTCATTTAAGTCATCGAAATTTTGTGTAGCGTCGACGACGGCCAGTTATGGCGTCGGCGACGCTACCTTCTGCAGCGATTTTGCTGCTGTGTTGTTATAGTTGTTCGTTCGACCCGTTTCAAGTCCCGCGCCTTTAAACACGACCTGGGACTTACGGAGACGTTTTCGAGTAATACTATTTTCTGCGTTCATTTAGCAGTTGCCTGCTGTAAGCTACGGCTGGCCACCGTAGCTTAAGGTGGTATATCGCAAGAATTTCCGTCTTGCCGTTTTTATTACGAAAGCTTTTGTAACTTATTAAGTTTTTATTCGTTTCCCATGAAACTTGTTTCTAAATGTCCGTAAAATGTTTTCTTACATTTTAACCCAAAATCCTTAACCCGGATTCTTATTTCTTATGAATTACGCATCTATTCTCGGTTTATGCTCGTATTTTTCGATTTTACCCTTTAACCATAGTTAAACCAAACTACGCATTTACGCATCCATTTCGGTATGCATTAAAACTCCATTTTTACTCGTATGGTTGCCTTAGCAAAATGTATCGCTTTATTCAACCAAACCTTTATTTATTTTATCATTTTGAGCCGTTTGGTTGTCTTAGGGAAATCCAACGCTTATTTCAACCAAACCTTATCTATCTTACTATTTCCACAATAAGATATCCATCTATTTTCCACCACAACAATATTTGTGGTGGATTTGTTATCGTAAATTCATTTTATCCTATTTCTACCCTTCGGTTCGACAATTTACGGAAAAGACCATTTGAAAGGCCTTGAACCAAAAAAAGGCTTATGCTCTTTGCTTTTACACTACCGAAAGGGTCTATTAAATTATAAGACTCATTTTTAAACTACCCTTAGGGTCGTTTACTTATTTTACCACACGAGGGCATTTTGGTCAACTTAGGCCCTTCTTTTACGACGAAGGACTTTCAGTATCATGTTTTGACCAAATATGAACATTTAACCATAATCTGTTTAAAATCATTATGTTCCTAAAAACGTAATGTCTATGATTTAGATTATTAGATTTACCTTACCTTAGGTAATCAATGGTTCATTCATGACTCATTTTACCCTCAACGGACCTTAAGTCCTTTGAGAGTTGACCCATTACACATACCTGCCTCGGCTTATAGCATTGATTCGTTTTAATACCTTGCTCTATTAGTTGCTATATAATAACGATGCAAGTCATACTCTATTCTTCCTATGAACACAAAAACTCAACAAGCGACCACTAGTCATTATTGTCAAATAGTGATAATATCACCATTTGACCCGTTTGGTGACCATTTATCATTATGAGATGGCACTTAATTGCATCTCACCTATTTAGACAATTTCATTTTACTATGTGTGATCATATTACTTAAAAATCGTTTCTTAATTCGCTTGACCCATTATGACTTACGCCATATGGTTTCTTTTTCAAAACTCTTTATTTATCCATTAACTCATGACCGGATTACTATTATACCCCTTATTACCCATTATGGTTTACACCATAAGGTAATGTTTCAAAACTCTTTGTTTATTCACCGTCACATGACTAATTTACCATTTTACCATTTTTACCATCAATCATGGTTTCATACCATTTTTCACTTGTTCCGACCCGAATCACTTCGCATCGAAACATCATATTTCAAATACTAGTCTACCTTTTTCTTGACCAATACCTACAAGTATGTATTATACTTAAAAGATGTAAGCTTTACTTACCTTGCATCCGATTATGCTTTTCCCGCGTACTTGATCCGTTTGACCCGCTTTCTCCCAAGCTTCCACCTAGCTTGTCAAGCGTCAAACTGTCACTCATCATTCGCAAGATGGTTAGATTAGTCATCTTCTGTTATGACTATCCCATCTTACGCATTTTATCTCAAAATTACCATTTGATCTTATTTTAGATCAGTTTGACTTTTAAAAGTCAACTGCCTATTAACATTTGTAAACGTATAGTTAAGTTCAACGAACTCGTTTAGGCATTTATCATTTACCCGGCATGCGATATGTTTAAGCTACCCTCTTATCTAAATTGCCAACCAAGTTCATCTCATTTCTTTCACTTAAACAAGTTCGAGCAATTATTAACATCAAGTTAACTTAACTTTCGATTATCATTGCTAATTTATCCACTCATTGTACTAGAACTAAGGGTTTTCATCTTTATGTAGCAACCAATTTCATCTTATTATTAGATATTCATCCGAATACCTAATATAATCAAATTCTTCACACTAACTAGTAAACATGATCTCAAACACCTATTAACATTGACATAGCATCAGTTTCATTATATCATACAGAACCCATTTCAAGTCATGTATGATTACTTACTTGAAACTCTAATTTGTTCAAGTATCTTAAACATACTTACAAGTATGATGATCATAAACACTCATACATTATCAATTTCATCGTATAATCAAAAACCCACTTTATGTCATAGATGAACACTTATTCAAATCACAAAATTGTCCAAGTAATTCACATTTACTTGTGAGTATGATGATTATACACATAATTTCATTATCAATTTCACCATACTATTGAACTCAAGGTTATCACTTTCAAGATCATTCACATAATTATCATTACTAAAACATAATATACAACATACCTCATGATCTCCAAGCCTAGATGATCACAATTGTATGTTCATGCATAAGATTTAGCCATAGTTCACCCTTTAATTTTTTATGATTCTTGATCAACAAGCGTTTGCCCTTGTTACAACCCTCTGACGATCGACATATACACACTTAGTGTGTGTATTATGTGTTAATTTTATGTTTTCATAAAACAAGTTTCCCTTTGTGGCAGCTTTGGTCCCTCAAGTTGAGTTTTGACTATAAATGAAACTACAACTCATTGTCTTGTTATTTATATACATGTTATTAACTAGGTTAATTTGTTCCTATTTATTTCGTTTACGGGTTCACTTTTATCACTAACAGTCTGTTTTTTCCGCTTCTTAATATTAACGTGGTTTGATTACCAAACCCGTTTTTGGGGTGTTACATATTAGTTAACGGTTCATATATGTTTTGATGAATTGTTGTTTAATTATTGTGTTGATCTATGTATTTGTTTAACACGTATGTTAAAAGATAAGTTGAAGCATATCATAACCAGGTTCATCTTATTCCTAGTGTAGGATCATTTGGTGAACTTGTATTTTAAGAAATGAAGATGAAAGATTTATGGGACGCTATACCGCAGCAATGAACGGTCTTACATCAAGATATATTTCAAGATTTACGATCATATATGTTTTGATGAATTGTTGTTGTTTAATTATTGTGTTTATCTATGTATTTGTTTAACACGCATGTTAAAGATAAGTTGAAGCATATCATAACCAGTTTCATCTTATTTCTTGTGTAGGATCATGTGATAAAGGTTGTATTTTAAGAAATGAAGATGAAAGATTTATGGAACGTTATATACCGTAACAATGAACGATCTTGCATCAGGATATGTTTCAAGATTTACGATCATGGAATATAGAATAATGTGTGTTTGATTGTTATTTATTTGTTATCTAAAAGATGTTCCCTTTTGTTATTTATTTATTTGTTATTTAAAAGATGTTCCCTTTCTTTGGAATATGTTTTCAATTAATTTTTAAAAAATGTATAGTCATTCGTCGTTTTATAAAATGTGGTATGCATGTTTTCTAAACACCACCCGTGTTTGCACACATGTTTTACTACTAGTACTATATAATAAAAGAAACCAATAAGTGACATGTGTCATTCATTGAAGGCGTTTACTTTTTAATTTCCCGTCTTCTTCATACTTATCTTATATCAATTAATTAAATAATAAATTAACATCAAATTTTATCTTAATTTGAATGTGGGATAGAAGCACACTATTTTTTCTAATAAAATATTATCTTCAAACTTAAAATATAAATTTAAAATATTTTTAAATAAAAGCACAAAAATAATCTTAAACTTAAAAAAAATAATATGTTCATATAAAAATTTAAAGTATAAACAAAATATCAGAATAAGTTATTAGACATTAAATCCAACTTAAAAAAACACTAAATAAGAAGAAAAGCAAATAATTTAATTTTGTTTATGATTTTTCAAATTGGAGTTTTAATCAATTCCGATTAAACTTAACCAATTTTATGATTCGATTCGAATTAAACTGAACGAAATTTATGATTTTTGAACCGAATCAATAACATATTATTTACTATACAAAATTACCTTTATTTAACCCGTGTAATACAATGTGTTTCTAAAGATTTAACTTTTTATTATTATTTAGTATATATAATTAGATTGAATCAACCCGTACAATACACAGTGTTTATAAGTATATAACTTTTTGTTATTTATGTTATAAAATTACATTTATTCAACACGTGTAATACACAAGGTTATAAAATTACATTTATTTAACCCGTGTAATACACGGTGTTTTTAAAGATATAGCTTTTTATTATTTAGTATATATAATTAGATTTATTCAACCCGTATAATACACGGTTTTATAAATATATAACTTTTTATTATTTATGTTATAAAATTATATTTATTCAACACGTGTAATACACAAGGTTATAAAATTACATTTATTTAACTTGTGTAATACACAATGTTTTTAAAGATGTAATTTTTTTATTATTTAATATATATAATTAGATTTATTCAACCCATACACTACTCTGGGTTTATAAAGATATAACATTTTTATTATTTAGTTTATAAAATTACATTTATTAACTCGTGTAATATGCATGGTTTTTAAAGATATTATTTTTTATTATTTGGTATATAAAATTATATTTATTTAACACAATATATAAGGTTTCTAGAGCTAATATTTAATATAACAAATTACATTTATTGAATCCTTGTAATAGATATGGTTGTAAGCTTCTAAAACAAGAGGATGCATGTGTCAAAGTTTCATCCTTAAATATTATCAAGTTAAAATTGGATAGCATAAAGCTTTACTTTTAACATTAATTTTAGGTCGGCAAATAAATCAAAAAGTTTTTGAAGTACTTTACGGAATGCTTTCTTAATTTTTGAACATTAACACATTTGAATATCCTCACAAAGCTAGTTATTTTTTATTCAAACAACACAAACTTCAGATTTATTTATAATCAAGGGTTAACATGTCGAAGTTTTTTCAGATGCATCTGTAAAAGTTATGATGACAGAGTCATACGTTGCGTAGATGTTGAATAATGATGAATCAAATGATAATTAAGTGATTGTTTTCATTGAACAATGATGAATCAAATGTTAATTAAGTGATTTTTTAAATTATAGTAAAATAAAACGATCCTCGAACCACCCATTATCCAAAACAATCCGTTGACCAAGCCTCGTGGGAACATATTACATAAGTCAACAAGTCAATGAATCATGCTTCACAGTTCACACTCCAACACCCAAACAAAAACTCATAAAGGGATAAATCTTTTAACTTACTAAATTCAAAGTGTGACTACACTCATCCTTATAGTTTATCAAAACTAGGTTTGTTAATGGCCGTGCGTTGGATTGGAACAGAGCAAATGATAATGTAAAATAAAAATGTTATTTATAAATGAAGCATATTGTTTAAAAAGGCACCGTTAGAATTTATTTAGTTTAATATTGTACCTTTTTAAGATATCAAATAAATGTTTTATTTTGAATATAACTTTACTTTTAACAAAACTAATACTGAAATGTCAAGAGATAAAATAAGCACAACTACATACTTAAATTTAAAAAAAGATTAACGGACATAAGTTACTAAAAAATATCAAATTAATTGATAAAGGAAATATGATTTCAAAAATGATATATTGAAAACAAAAGGTAAATAATAAAAAAATATGGTTTTATAAAAAAATATATTAAAACTTAAAAGTTAATACAATAATAAACTATTATAATATGAAAATAATAAAATATAAAAAACCATATATATTAACGATAAAGGAAATATGATTTATTGAAAACAAAAAATAAATAATAAAAGAATTATTTAAGTTATAACAAAAGACTTCAAACAACGTCACATGTCATTCTCTACTTTAACGTCATAAATTTTATTTATATTTGTTTAATATATTTCTTTTAATACTATTAATAACTAATAGAGTAAACTTTCGTTTTGCTCCATGTGGTTTGGTCACTTTAATGGTTTTGCCCTCAATCATTTAAAAATAGCCAGTTTACTCCCTGATCTATGAAGCCTTTCATGATTTTACTCCCCGCCTCTAACTCCATCCAAAATTTTTATTAACTGACAAGGCATTTTAGTAACTTTAAAGATAAAACTAAGGGTATTTTAGTAAAACTGCATATAAAGGATTATTATATTATATATAATAATTAAATATAACAAAACCCATACTCTAATCATCTCACTGTCTCTTCTCTCTCTCTCTCTACACTCTTTATTCTCTCTCACCAACAACCATCACCACCACCGTGCACTGCCAAGAAAACCCCCTTCTGGCAGTTCTTAATGTTGCACCGGCTCTTAATGCCACCACCACCGTGCAATGCCAAATATTCGAGACCAGTAGATTCTCTCACCACCACCCCCTTCATTCTACTTCTCCCATATCACTAACCCCAATTACTTCAACACCACTCAATTCAATTCTGCTTACGTCATCATTAACCTTACCCGGACATGAAACAACAGTATGGGCTTCCGAATCGGCTACTGAAATTCCCAATCTTCAGGTCTGGAGAGGCCTAACGACCGGAATATTGATTCCACTTCAGTCCGGCCTACTGGAATGCCTTCAGTCCGGTGACTAAGTCGATGGTGGAACAGAGAACTATCAATTGATGGAGCTCCATGAGTTGATTTAGTGTTTCAGAGACCTAGCCACCGGATGCGGTGGCTGGGGTTCCGGTCAGATTTTGAAGCCCTAAAAGCGTGGTACGACGGTGACGGTAGGACTTCCAGACGGAGCAGGTTAGTTGTCACACCCCGACCCGCAGCGGAATAAGAGTCGGGGCATAATTGGGTTATCACCAAAGCTCATGATGTTTACTAATATGTTTCATATTTATTAAATTCAAAATTACATCCTCAATATTCCAAACATGTTCATACAATTACAAAGAAAAATAACTAACTAAACAATCCAAAGTCTAAACCGGTTTATTCTTCTAAGCCATCCTATATGTTTCTTGCTGCAACTGGATCACCTGTATCATGTGTAAAAAATGGGGGTTTTGGGGTCAACAAAAGTTGGCGAGTGAACCTTGTTAGAAAACATTTATTATTGATTTCTTGTTATATTTATTATGGAAAATTGTGCAATAATCATATGTGAGCAAACGTAAATAAACATACAATAACAATAACAATAACAAACAATAAAATACAATAACAAACCACCTTGCATGAATATATAACATGAATGATAATGTAAATGTTGGCAACGTCTCGTTCACGCTCATAGGTAATGGGGAACGGACGGCCTATGATGAATGTATGTGCGATCAAGGCTCATTCAAACGGAGCCGATCGTATGTTGGCAACGCCTCGTTCACGCTCATAGGTAATGGGGAACAGCTCACGCTCATAGTAATGGGGAGCGGCGGCCTATGATAATGTATGTACTGAAAATGATAAATTTAATCTAAACAATAACCACACAAACAGTTGATACATATTGAATACACATTTGATCATGGATATGATGGATGCACAATTGTTTAAATGTATAAATAATTAGACACATGATACACCCCAAAAACATGATTAAAACGGGGAATTTGTAGAGATTCACTCACATTGGGTGCGTTCGTTTGATGATGTTGAATGCGCACGAGTTTAGAGGATTGATCGACGAGGAATAACTAACCTAAATAATAACGAAAAGGTACGGTAAATAAGTGGATTTTATTAATAATTTTATTAGGATTTTTAGATATATTTTTGTGAGTTTAAGACTATTTTCTAACTTTAAAAACATTATTTTTAAGTATTTTTAATTGATTTTCAAATTAAATAAATAAATAAAAATATAAAAAAAATTGTTGACTTTTTGGGTTGACCGTTGACTATTTGACTTTGACTTGTTGACCGGTTCTGTCGTGTATAATGTTTGCATTGAGTGAGGTTCGAACTTGTGACCTCCCGTACGCGTGCACGCAGCTCTACCAACTGAGCTACGTGTCTAACCCGAAATATTTCTGTTTTTAATTATATTTATATACTAATTAATTTATTCCAAAATTCATTTATTTTAAAAAGGATTTTAATTCTATCGAACTGGCGTGCGTAACAGGTCTCGAACCCGGGACCTGTTGTCTAACGTTGCACACAGTCCACCGCTGGACTGTGTGTCTAACCTGGTTAAAACACTTGTTTTTATTTCTCTTATATACTAACTGGAAGTTTTCATATTTGGGTTTTATAAAAAGTCTGAATATTGTGACGAATCGGAACAAGGACGGACGCGAACCCGGTATCGCTATGTTTCAATTGTACACAGTCCACCGCTGGACTGTGTGTCTAACCCGAGATATAACCCGATTTATATTAAATTTATATACAAACTATACTTCATCTTCTCCGTTAAACAACACAGACAATGATTATTCTACTGATCTTGTTTAATTCGATTGACGAACATATAATTGATTCAAATGAAATGGACAGGGAAGGTTTTGGGAATGAACATACCGGAAGATGATCTTTATCAGAACTCCGGCGAAGACGTCGGCTCTGTTTTTATGAACTCCGTCTGAGCGGAGCAATTAACACTTTTTGATTAACTAATTGTGGAATTGAAGGACTAAACAAGAGTTATCAGAAGGTTTAAATGATAATACCGTTTCACAGCGCGATTTAGGAATTTTCAGCAAACTCCGGCGAGTGTTGATTATCCGATATCGTCGTCTGGGATTGATTCTGATTGAAAGGTTTGAGTTAGCAAAAGCCTAACAACTGATAGAAGATGAAAGAATTGAGAAACTTACCGTTTTGATGAAAGACACGGTTTTCCGGCGAGTTCAGAAAGCGATTCCAACGATCAGAAAATAGAGCGAAAGTGAAATTGGAGGTTCTGTGGATGATTTTGAGTCGCGAGATGATGATATTGTTGGAGTAATTCAGGAAGTGAATGATTTTGGTTATTAAACCCGAAATCATATGAATTCAAGTTCAATAAAAGCTGAATTGATTGAGATCGTGTGTCGTAATGTTTTCGTCGGTTATAACCAGTAATTATCAACACTCAATGTCTGGAAAACTGAAAGCCGATTACCGGTTTCAGTTTTGGCGCAAACAGGTGATTCACGGGTGAACTTATGTTTTAATTGTTTCCTAGATTTCACAAAGTCAGCTAGTGATATTTATATATTAATTAGAGTAAACTTCCATTTTGCGAATTCTGGTTAAAAGAGGTACAATTCATTGGACATGTCGTCAATGACAAGGGAATACATGTCGACCCCTCAAAGATCAAAGCAGTACAAGAATGGCAAGCGCCACGTACACCAACCGAAGTAAGACCATTCCTTGGTTTGGCTGGTTATTATCGCCGTTTCATTGCAAATTTCTCCCGCATCGCTGTACCACTCACGGCTCTAACACATAAAGGAAAACCCTTCATATGGGGACCCAAACAAGAAGAAGCCTTCCAAACCCTTAAACAAAAACTCTGTGACGCACCTATTCTCACTCTTCCTGAAGGTTGTGATGACTTCGTGGTTTATTGCGACGCGTCAGGGCAAGGACTAGGCTGTGTTCTAATGCAAAGAGAAAAGGTGATAGCGTATGCTTTTAGACAACTCAAAACTCATGAGAAGAACTACACCACCCACGACCTAGAACTTGGAGCCGTTGTGTTCGCTCTTAAGATATGGAGACATTACCTCTACTGTACTAAGTGTGAAATATACACTGACCACAAGAGTCTTCAACATATCTTCAACCAAAAGGAGTTAAACATGAGGCAACGAAGATGGGTCGAACTTCTTAATGACTACGACTGTGAAATTCGGTATCATCCTGGCAAGGCAAACGTGGTGGCCGATGCACTCAGTCGAAAGGGTTATGCGAACTCCATTCGTTTTCTATGTTCGCAAATCATAACAGTTATCAAAGATCAAATCCGAGAAGCCCAACATGTTTCAGTAACGGAAAACGACGTACGAAAGGAGCTGTCTTGTGGAGCTGAACTTAAAATTGAAACTAAATCCGACGGTATTCTGTACTATCTAGATCGCATATGGATTCCTGACCACAACAACCTTCGTGAATTCCTTATGAATGAGGCGCACAGAACACGATACTCTATACACCCAGGAGCCGACAAGATGTATCAAGACCTTCGATACACCTACTGGTGGCCTGGAATGAAAAAGGATATTGCTGTTTTTGTTTCCAAGTGCCTTACATGTTCCAAAGTAAAAGCTGAACATCAAAGACCCTCAGGACTTCTGGTCCAACCTGAAATACCTGTATGGAAGTGGGAAAACATAACCATGGACTTCATTACCGGGTTACCTCGCACTTCTGGTGGGTATGACACTATATGGGTAATCATTAATCGTCTTACAATATCAGCTCACTTTATTCCGATCCGCGAAGATTTCAAGAACGAGAAGTTAGCTCGTATCTACATCAGCGAAATCGTAAGCCGTCATGGTGTACCATTAAGCACTATTTCAGATCGTGATGGTCGTTTCACTTCACGAACATGGCAAGCCGTACAAGCCGCTCTGGGTACACGATTAGACCTCAGTACCGCTTATCATCCTCAAACTGATGGACAATCTGAACGCACCATCCAAACTCTTGAAGATATGCTTCGAGCATGTGTCATAGACTTCAAGGGAAATTGGGACGCTCATCTACCATTAGTTGAATTTTCGTACAACAACAGCTATCATTCAAGTATCGGCATGGCACCTTTCGAAGCTTTATATGGTCGTAAGTGCCGATCTCCAGTATGTTGGCACGAAATTGGGGAAGCTCAAATCACCGGTCCAGAACTAATTCAAGAAACAACAGACAAGATCCATCAAATTCGAAACAATCTTCTAGCGGCACAAAGTCGTCAAAAGAGTTATGTAGATTAACAACGAAAGCCTTTGGAGTTTAACATTGGTGATCATGTACTTTTAAAAGTATCACCGTGGAAGGGAGTAGTTCGTTTTGGCCAGAAGGGCAAGCTAGCACCACGCTACGTAGGACCTTTCAAGATACTCGAAAGAGTAGGACCTGTAGCATACAAGCTTGATCTACCAGAAGAACTCAACAGAATTCACCCCACATTCCACGTATCAAACTTAAAGAAGTGTCTCGCCGATGAAAACCTCCATATTCCCTTGGAAGATATTCAGATCGATGAATCTATGCACTTCATTGAAAGACCAGTAGAGATCATGGACTTCGGAGAAAAACGTTTAAGACGGAGTCGTATTCCAATTGTTAGGGTACGCTGGGAGTCGAAACGGGACCTGAGTTTACTTGGGAACGTGAAGACTCAATGCGCGAAAAATACCCGCATCTTTTTCCTGTTACCACTACTACTTAAATTTCGGGACGAAATTTCTAAAAGTAGGGGATACTGTAACATCCGTCGAAAAACGGGTTTTCCAAACCCGCTTCGTTTATTAATCGAATAACCAGTTTCATATTTTCATTGTTCATTTAATGCTTATTTTAATTTTAAACAATACATAACTAATAAACATTTTAGATTATGGAAATTAAAATTTTTAAAAAATAAAATTAAAACAATTAAAAATGAAAAGGGGCTGCCGGGTTTCGAACCCGGGTCAGCCGGAAACCTTAAACATCAAACACATAACCACTCCGCCACTAGCTGACTTTGTGAAATCTAGTAAACAATTAAAACATAAGTTCACCCGTGAATATCTACGAAATATTATGATTAGGGTAGTATAAGAAATTGAAATGTGACATTTAGTGGAATCCTTTATTATAGTTTAGATTACTAGACTAGATACAAAAAAGGATAAGGATAAGTGATATTTATATATTAATTAGAGTAAACTTCCGTTTTGCTCCCTGTGGTTTGGTCACTTTAATGGTTTTGCCCCAATCCTTTAAAAGTAGCCAGTTTACTCCCTGATCTATGAAGCCCTTCATGATTTCACTCCCCGCATCTAACTCAGTTAATAACTTCAGTTAGAGATAAGGGTATTTCGGTAATTTTACATATGAGTATTTCATTTTTATTAACTCCAAAAATCCTTTCTATGTATATTAGTCTTTATCATCTCTTTCTCCCTCTTAAAACAATTAGGCAATTAGTTGGCCATCAACATCAGGCATCAGAAACCCTCATACTACCACCCTCAACAGCCACCACCGCCTGCCACCACCGCCACTGTCACCACCTGCCATTGTCCTCTCTTTCTCTCTCTCTCTCTCTCTCTCTCTCTCTCTCATACACACACACACAAGAGCACAACCATCTGAACCAAATCCAGCGAGTTATTAGGGTTAAAACCCATATCAAATCAAAACCGGGGATATCAATACTCATCGCTACTAATGTAACATCCGTCGAAAAACGGGTTTTCCAAACCCGCTTCGTTTATTAATCGAATAATCAGTTTCATATTTTCGTTGTTCATTTAATGCTAATTTTAATTTTAAACAATACATAACTAATAAACATTTTAGATTATGGAAATTAAAATTTTTAAAAAATAAAATTAAAACAATTAAAAATGAAAAGGGGCTGCCAGGTTTCGAACCCGGGTTAGCCGGAAACCTTAAACATCAAACACATAGCCACTCCGCCACTAGCTGACTTTGTGAAATCTAGGAAACAATTAAAACATAAGTTCACACCGTGAATCACCTGTTTGCGCCAAAACTGAAACCGGTAATCGGCTTTCAGTTTTCCAGACGTTGAGTGTTGATAATTACTGGTTATAACCGACGAAAACATTACGACGCACGATCTCAATCAATTCAGCTTTTAGTGAACTTGAATTCATATGATTTCGGGTTTAATAACCGAAATCATTCACTTCCTGAATTACTCCAACAATATCATCATCTCGCGACTCAAATCATCCACAGAACCTCCAATTTCCCTTTCGCTCTATTTTCTGATCGTCGGAATCGCTTTCTGAACTCGCCGGACTTTCGCCGGAAAACCGTGTCTTTCATCAAAACGGTAAGTTTCTCAATTCTTTCATCTTCTATCAGTTGTTAGGCTTTTGCTAACTCAAACCTTTCAATCAGAATCAATCCCAGACGACGATATCGGATAATCAACACTCGCCGGAAGTTTTCTGAAAATTCCTAAACCCGGGTCAGCCGGAAACCTTAAACATCAAACACATAACCACTCCGCCACTAGCTGACTTTGTGAAATCTAGGAAACAATTAAAACATAAGTTCACCCGTGAATCACCTGTTTGCGCCAAAACTGAAACCGGTAATCGGCTTTCAGTTTTCCAGACGTTGAGTGTTGATAATTACTGGTTATAACCGACGAAAACATTACGACGCACGATCTCAATCAATTCAGCTTTTATTGAACTTGAATTCATATGATTTCGGGTTTAATAACCGAAATCATTCACTTCCTGAATTACTCCAACAATATCATCATCTCGCGACTCAAAATCATCCACAGAACCTCCAAGTTCACTTTCGCTCTAGTTTCTGATCGTCGGAATCGCTTTCTGAACTCGCCGGACTTTCGCCGGAAAACCGTGTCTTTCATCAAAACGGTAAGTTGCTCAATTCTTTCATCTTCTATCAGTTGTTAGGCTTTTGCTAACTGAAACCTTTCAATCAGAATCAATCCCAGACGACGATATCGGATAATCAACACTCGCCGGAAGTTTTCTGAAAATTCCTAAATCGCGCTGTGAAACGGTATTATCATTTAAACCTTCTGATAACTCTTGTTTAGTCCTTCAATTCCCTAATTAGTTAATCAAAAACTGCTAATTGGTCTGCTCAGACGGAGTTCATAAAAACAGAGCCGACGTCTTCGCCGGAGTTCTGAGAAAGATCATCTTCCGGTATGTTCATTCCCAAAACCTTCCATGTCCATTTCATTTTAATCAATTATATGTTCGTCAATCGAATTAAAGAAGATCAGTAGAATAATCATTGTCTGTGTTGTTTAACGGAGAAGATGAAGTATAGTTTGTATATAAATTTAATATAAATCGGGTTATATCTCGGGTTAGACACACAGTCCAGCGGTGGATTATGTGCAATTGAAACATAGCGATACCGGGTTCGAGTCCGTCCTTGTTCCGATTCGTCACAATATTCAGACTTTTTATAAAACCCAAATATGAAAACTTCCAGTTAGTATATAAGAGAAATAAAAACAAGTGTTTTAATCAGGTTAGACACACAGTCCAGCGGTGGACTGTGTGCAACGTTAATCAACAGGTCCCGGGTTCGAGACCTGTTACTCACGCCGGTTCGATAGAATTAAAATCCTTTTTAAAATAAATGAATTTTGGAATAAATTAATTAGTATATAAATATAATTAAAAACAGAAATATTTCGGGTTAGACACGTAGCTCAGTTGGTAGAGCTGCGTGCACGCGTACGGGAGGTCACAAGTTCGAACCTCACTCAGTGCAAACAGTATACACGACCGAACCGGTCAACAAGTCAAAGTCAAATAGTCAACGGTCAACCCAAAAAGTCAACACTTTTTTTATATTTTTATTTATTTATTTAATTTGAAAATCAATTAAAAATACTTAAAAATAATGTTTTTAAAGTTAGAAAATAGTCTTAAACTCACGAAAATATATCTAATAATAAAATTATTAATAAAATCCACTTATTTACCGTACCTTTTCGTTATTATTTAGGTTAGTTATTCCTCGTCGATCAATCCTCTAAACTCGTGCGCATTCAACATCATCAAACGAACGCACCCAATGTGAGTGAATCTCTACAAATTTCCCGTTTTAATCACGTTTTTGATATGTATCATGTGTCTAATTATTTATTACATTTAAACAATTGTGCATCCATCATATCCATGATCAAATGTGTATTCAATATGTATCAACTGTTTGTATGGTTATTGTTTAGATTAAATTTATCATTTTCAGTACATACATTATCATAGGCCGCCGCTCCCCATTACCTATGAGCGTGAGCTGTTCCCCATTACCTATGAGCGTGAACGAGGCGTTGCCAACATACGATCGGCTCCGTTTGAATGAGCCTTGATCGCACATACATTCATCATAGGCCGTCCGTTCCCCATTACCTATGAGCGTGAACGAGACGTTGCCAACATTTACATTATCATTCATGTTATATATTCATGCAAGGTGGTTTGTTATTGTATGTTATTGTTTGTTATTGTTATTGTTATTGTTATTGTATGTTTATTTACGTTTGCTCACATATGATTATTGCACAATTTTCCATAATAAATATAACAAGAAATCAATAATAAATGTTTTCTAACAAGGTTCACTCGCCAACTTTTGTTGACCCAAAAACCCCCATTTTTTACACATGATACAGGTGATCCAGTTGCAGCAAGAAACATATAGGATGGCTTAGAAGAATAAACCGGTTTAGACTTTGGATTGTTTAGTTAGTTATTTTTCTTTGTAATTGTATGAACATGTTTGGAATATTTAGGATGTAATTTTGAATTTAATAAATATGAAACATATTAGTAAACATCATGAGCTTTGGTGATAACCCAATTATGCCCTGACTCTTATTCCGCTGCGGGTCGGGGTGTGACAGATTGGTATCAGAGCCATGACTATAGGGATATAGGATAGGTTATTAGACCCTTAGAGCCTATACTATAGTTGATTAGAATTTTTAAATTGTTTGTGTGTTTACATGCAAAATTCATGATGTTTATATGCTTTATGTTTATTGTTACATTCAATGTTATGCAAGCATGTTCATAAGTACATATTATTATACAATGCCTATCATGAATCATTCTCATAATATATCATATCCATGAGAGCACACACCACACAATTTCCATGACTTTTGCAACGATTTTTTTATTTTCAAATCACATCAAAGTGAGTTCTCATGACGGGCATGTAGTAACTGGAAGGGTACAAGTACCGGTAGTCGGAACGTCCTGTCTAGGCTTGGCATTCGTATAAATCCAAAATAAAGGACCAGTTTGCCTACCTGGGGACTAACGATGAGAGTATGAAGGACCTATTAGGCCAAAGCATGCTATACCAAACGTCGTGTGAGCTAACTCCACTTTGAGTTGTCATTGTGTCTACACCTGGACACCCTCCGACCATACATCTCCCAAACATATTACATGGTTTTCATTCGGGTGATGTGAGTGTTAAACCGCCAATACCAATGTGAATCCTACTAAGCAATAGCCATGGGGGCCCACATGACTATACAGGCGATGGTATGGGGGACATTTGAGGCCCAAACATGAGCAAACCCAAGACATCCTATGGATGTAGTTGCATTATTGATGTTTATGTTATTTTTTTTTAGACACATGACACCTAAAAAGACTCTATAAACTCACAATCTTCTTATGTATGTTCCTGTAGATGTCGGCTAGGCAACAACGTGGGGGTAGAAGGTCAGGAAGGTCAAACGAACGCTTGGCCACCCAAATCGCAAAACAAATGGCCGCGGTGCTTCCTGACATCGTAGTTCAAGTCCAACAAGCTCTCGCCGCAAATCCCATCAATCCTCCCCAACAAGAAGACCAGAATGTTGACAACCCTCCCTCCAAAAAGTGCTCATACAAACATTTCAAGTCTTGCGATCCCCCGAAATTTGAAGGGACCGAAGGTGTCAATGCTCTCCTCCACTGGTTTGAGGAAATGGAAAACACCTTCCTCAACTGCGATTGTCCCGAGGATCGCAAGGTACGTTACGCAACCGGGAGGCTATTTGGAGTAGCTCTTACCTGGTGGAATACTGAAAAAGGTAAGAGAGGAATCGAAGATGCAATGGCCTTAACGTGGGAGGAGTTAAGGGAAATCATGACGAGACGTTTCTGTCCAAGAAGCGAGATCAAAAAGTTAGAGGATGAATTTTACTCGTTGAAGCAAAAGGAGGGAGATCATACTTCCTACAACAAGAGGTTTTTAGAGTTGAACCAAATGGTCCCTAACTTGTTCACCCCAGTTTACCGCTTAGTCGAACACTATATTCGAGGCCTCCCCTCGAAAATTCAAGACTCAGTTCTCAGCACTTCGCCTGCAACACTCGAAGCTGCTATGGAACTAGCTACTGAGCTTACCGAGAATCGTATCCGCAACGGCGAATTTAAGGACGAGAAAAAGAAAGCCCCCGTTGAGGGCCAAACTTCAAACCATTCCACCTCCTCCTCAAAGTTTACTAATAAGAGGAAACGAAACACCAGAAACTTTGCGGTCACACAAACAAATTTCCCTATCCCTACTGCACCCATTACCCAAGTTGCCCCCTCACCTGCACCATATAAAAGGCCATACTCCGGCCCATACCCAAAGTGCAACCGTTTCCAATACCATCACTTTCATGATCATCCCTGCCAACATTGCACCGGTTGTGGTCGCGCAGGTCACACCATTCAAACTTGTCGCATACCTCAGCGAATGAACCGCCATCAGCCCTCAACCCAAACCCACCATCAGATAGTGGGTCAAGCCCAACAACCTTTACTACTACCACCTACCCAACATGTAGCCCAATCCTACTACCAACCCAACTATCCCATGGTGCAACCTATGCAGGCTTGTTACAACTGTGGAGACCCGAACCACTTCAGGAACACCTGTTCACGCCTAGTGAATATTATCCATGCCCAAGCTCAAGCTAATCCAGTAAAGCAGGCTAATCAAGCTCCTCCACCTGCAAGAGGAAGAGCTTTCAACATCAACGCTAATCAAGCTAGGGCTGACAACAATGTGGTTAACGGTACGTTTCTCATCAATGGTAGTTATGCATCCATGTTATTTGATACTGGCGCGGATAAGAGTTTTGTGTCCTTAGAATTTGAACCCATTCTCAACCAAACTCGTGATAAACTCATGGAATCCATAACGGTAGAAGTTGCTGACGAAAAACCGGTCTCCTTAAACTCTATTATACACAATTGTACTCTCACTCTAAACGATCACGATTTTCCAGTTGACCTCATACCTATGAAGTTGGGAAGTTTCGACATTATAATTGGTATGGACTGGCTCAGCCAACATCATGCTGAAGTTGTATGCCGCGAAAAGTTTATACGCATTCCTCTTACAAACGGTCAGACTCTACGAATCTTTGGAGAAACCCCTTCGAAAGGGCACAAATTAATGTTCTGCCTTCAAGCCCGAAAATATCTCCGCAAGAATTATGTCGCATTTCTAACTCATGTCGTCAAAAAGGGAACCAAGGAGAAGAAACTTGAAGACATCCCAGTAGTAAAAGATTTTCCTCAAGTTTTTCCTGACGACATTTCAGGACTTCCTCCCGTGAGAAAAGTCGAATTCCGCATTGATTTTATACCTGGAGCTACACCAGTTGCAAAATCTCCTTATAGGTTAGCCCCATCCGAAATGCAAGAGCTAGCCAGTCAATTGCAAGAGCTGACTGACAAAGGATTCATACGTCCTAGCTCCTCGCCTTGGGGTGCACCTGTCCTTTTTGTGAAGAAGAAAGATGAAACGTTTCGCATGTGCATCGACTACAGAGAACTCAACAAGTTAACGGTCAAGAACCGCTACCCATTACCTCGCATCGATGATCTTCTAGACCAACTTCAAGGCGCCAGCTGTTTTTCAAAAATCGACTTTCGTTCTGGTTATCATCAACTCAGAGTACATGAAGAAGACGTCCCAAAGACCGCCTTCTGAACTCGTTATGCTCATTATGAATTCATGGTCATGCCATTTGGTTTAACCAACGCTCCAGCTGTCTTCATGGATCTAATGAACAGAGTCTGCAAACCCTGTCTCGATCGCTTTGTTATAGTCTTCATCGACGACATCCTCATTTACTCAAAATCTAAGTCTGATCATGAACGACACCTTCGACTCATCCTTACACTCTTAGGGAATGAAAAGCTCTGATACCAATCTGCCACACCCCGACCCGCAGCGGAATAAGAGTCGGGGCATAATTGGGTTATCACCAAAGCTCATGATGTTTACTAATATGTTTCATATTTATTAAATTCAAAATTACATCCTCAATATTCCAAACATGTTCATACAATTACAAAGAAAAATAACTAAATAAACAATCCAAAGTCTAAACCGGTTTATTCTTCTAAGCCATCCTATATGTTTTTTGCTGCAACTGGATCACCTGTATCATGTGTAAAAAAATGGGGGTTTTTGGGTCAACAAAAGTTGGCGAGTGAACCTTGTTAGAAAACATTTATTATTGATTTCTTGTTATATTTATTATGGAAAATTGTGCAATAATCATATGTGAGCAAACGTAAATAAACATACAATAACAATAACAATAACAAACAATAACATACAATAACAAACCACCTTGAATGAATATATAACATGAATGATAATGTAAATGTTGGCAACGTCTCGTTCACGCTCATAGGTAATGGGGAACGGACGGCATATGATGAATGTATGTGCGATCAAGGCTCAATCAAACGTAGCCGATCGTATGTTGGCAACGCCTCGTTCACGCTCATAGGTAATGGGGAACAGCTCACGCTCATAGGTAATGGGGAGCGGCGGCCTATGATAATGTATGTACTGAAAATGATAAATTTAATCTAAACAATAACCACACAAACAGTTGATACATATTGAATACACATTTGATCATGGATATGATGGATGCACAATTGTTTAAATGTAATAAATAATTAGACACATGATACACCCCAAAAACGTGATTAAAACGGGGAATTTGTAGAGATTCACTCACATTGGGTGCGTTCGTTTGATGATGTTGAATGCGCACGAGTTTAGAGGGTTGATCGACGAGGAATAACTAACCTAAATAATAACGAAAAGGTACGGTAAATAAGTGGATTTTATTAATAATTTTATTAGGATTTTTAGATATATTTTTGTGAGTTTAAGACTATTTTCTATCTTTAAAAACATTATTTTAAAGTATTTTTAATTGATTTTGAAATTAAATAAATAAATAAAAATATAAAAAAAGTGTTGACTTTTTGGGTTGACCGTTGACTATTTGACTTTGACTTGTTGACCGGTTCGGTCATGTATACTGTTTGCACTGAGTGAGGTTCGAACTTGTGACCTCCCGTACGCGTGCACGCAACTCTACCAACTGAGCTACGTGTCTAACCCGAAATATTTCTGTTTTTAATTATATTTATATACTAATTAATTTATTCCAAAATTCATTTATTTTAAAAAGGATTTTAATTCTATCGAACCGGCGTGCGTAACAGGACTCGAACCCGGGACCTGTTGATTAACGTTGCACACAGTCCACCGCTGGACTGTGTGTCTAACCTGGTTAAAACACTTGTTTTTATTTCTCTTATATACTAACTGGAAGTTTTTATATTTGGGTTTTATAAAAAGTCTGAATATTATGACGAATCGGAACAAGGACGGACTCGAACCCGGTATCGCTATGTTTCAATTGCACACAGTCCACCGCTGGACTGTGTGTCTAACCCGAGATATAACCCGATTTATATTAAATTCTATATACAAACTATACTTCATCTTCTCCGTTAAACAACACAGACAATGATTATTCTACTGATCTTCTTTAATTCGATTGACGAACATATAATTGATTAAAATGAAATGGACAGGGAAGGTTTTGGGAATGAACATACCGGAAGATGATCTTTCTCAGAACTCCAGCGAAGACGTCGGCTCTGTTTTTATGAACTCCGTCTGAGCGGACTAATTAACAGTTTTTGATTAACTAATTGTGGAATTGAAGGACTAAATAAGAGTTATCAGAAGGTCTAAATGATAATACCGTTTCACAGCGCGATTTAGGATTTTTCAGAAAACTTCCGGCGAGTGTTGATTATCCGATATCGTCGTCTGGGATTGATACTGATTGAAAGGTTTGAGTTAGCAAAAGCCTAACAACTGATAGAAGATGAAAGAATTGAGAAACTTACCGTTTTGATGAAAGACACGGTTTTCCGGCGAAAGTCCGGTGAGTTCAGAAAGCGATTCCGACGATCAGAAAATAGAGCGAAAGTGAAATTGGAGGTTCTGTGGATGATTTTGAGTCGCGAGATGATGATATTGTTGGAGTAATTCAGGAAGTGAATGATTTCGGTTATTAAACCCGAAATCATATGAATTCAAGTTCAATAAAAGCTGAATTGATTGAGATCGTGCGTCGTAATGTTTTCGTCGGTTATAACCAGTAATTATCAACACTCAACGTCTGGAAAACTGAAAGCCGATTACCGGTTTCAGTTTTGGCGCAAACAGGTGATTCACGGGTGAACTTATGTTTTAATTGTTTCCTAGATTTCACAAAGTCAGCTAGTGGCGGAGTGGTTATGTGTTTGATGTTTAAGGTTTCCGGCTGACCCAGGTTCGAAACCCGGCAGCCCCTTTTCATTTTTAATTGTTTTAATTTTATTTTTTTTAAATTTTAATTTCCATAATCTAAAATGTTTATTAGTTATGTATTGTTTAAAATTAAAATAAGCATTAAATGAACAATGAAAATATGAAACTGATTATTCGATTAATAAACGAAGCGGGTTTGGAAAACCCGTTTTTCGACGGATGTTACATTAGTAGTGATGAGTATTGATATCGCCGGTTTTGATTTGATATGGGTTTTAACCCTAATAACTCGCCGGATTTGGTTCAGATGGTTGTGCTATTGTGTGTGTGTGTGTATGAGAGAGAGAGAGAGAGAGAGAAAGAGAGGACAATGGCAGGTGGTGACAGTGGCGGTGGTGTGGCTGATGATGGTGATGGCGGTGGTGGCTGTTGAGGGTGGTAGTATGAGGGTTTCTGATGCCTGATGTTGATGGCCAGCTAATTGCCTAATTGTTTTAAGAGGGAGAAAGAGATGATAAAGACTAATATACATAGAAAGGATTTTTGGAGTTAATAAAAATGAAATACTCATATGTAAAATTACCGAAATACCCTTATCTCTAACTGAAGTTATTAACTGAGTTAGATGCGGGGAGTGAAATCATGAAGGGCTTCATAGATCAGGGAGTAAACTGACTACTTTTAAAGGATTGGGGCAAAACCATTAAAGTGACCAAACCACAGGGAGCAAAACGGAAGTTTACTCTAATTAATATATAAATATCACTTATCCTTATCCTTATTTGTATCTAATCTAGTAATCTAAACTATAATAAAGGATTCCACTAAATGTCACATTTCAATTTCTTATACTACCCCAATCGTAATATTTCGTAGATAATACTATTAATTAATTTGAATAACAGCCCAGCGTAACCGCACCATGATATTGTCCGCTTTGGCAACCAGCACGCCCTCAGCGCCTGCCCCTCACGGTTTTTAAAACGCGTCATGATGGTGAAGGTATCCAGCCCCGTATAAGGAAGCCTTTGTTTCCCTTCACAACCGATGTGGGATATCACAATCCACCCCCTTAAGGGGTCCAGCGTCCTTGCGGGACCTGACACCACCCAGCGTAACCGCACCATGATATTGTCCGCTTTGGCAGCCAGCACGCCCTCAGCGCCTGCCCCTCACAGTTTTTAAAACGCGTCATGATGGTGAAGGTATCCAGCCCCTTATAAGGAAGCCTTTGATTCCCTTCACAACCGATGTGGGATAACACAATACATCAGATAATCGAGCAAACGTTGGGGCTGTAAACGAACCGAACGTTCAACGAATAGTTCGCGAACGTTCGGCGGAAAGTTCGTTTGTGTTCGTTCGTTGAACGGACATGAACGAGAAATTTCGTTCGATTAGTTAAATGAACGAACATAAATAGAGGTCTCGTTCGTTCAATTGTGTTCATGAACGTTCGGTAAGGTGTTCGTGAACATTCGTTCATTTGCGTTCGTTTATGTTCGTTTGTTTGTGTTTCAATTAAAGATTTTTGTAATTTTATATTTTATCTGTACTTTTTATTTATTAAATTTTTATTTATTTTATTACCCTAACAATTAAACTAAGAAACCCTATTGCACCTTGTTTTTGCACCATTCTCCTTTCATTTCTCATTATTTACATCGACGAATACGATCGACTCCCGTTCCACAATAAGGGATCAAACTCTCTGGGCCATCCACCTTTATCCTTCGTAACGTTCGCCAAATTTATTTGTGTTCGTGAACACGTTCATTTCCTTAATGAACGAACATGAACATAAAATCATGTTCGGTAAATGTTTATGAACTGTTTATGAACACATTTATTTCCTTAATGAATGAACACAAACAAAGTATTGTTCGTATTTATTCAATTCATTTACTGCCCTAAGAAATGTTATCAATTATTATTCAGTGGCATGGTCTACTAATAAAAATCAATGCACGGATACACACAACATATAAATCTCTCTTTTGTTTAAAAAAAGGTTCAGTGTATTTTATTTTTTATGTATACCTTTCATGAGTTTTATTTCATTTGCTATTCATCACACCATATAGCTATTATAATCTTATTTTAACTAATTTACATAACTGTTAATTGTTAAATAATCAATATATAAAATGTTAATTTATAAAATCAATCTAATCTAAATTTATGTAATTTAAGACGGTCTGGTCACCAACGTTGTTCGTGTTCGTATGGCGTTCGTGGCTATTCGTCAACGGGTTTGCTTGGATGGACGGGATTGTATAATATCCGTTGTCCGTTAAAAAAATAAACAAAAAATTCCACTAAATGCCACATGACGATTTCTCATGCTATCTCAACCATAAGAAATTAAATTAATATAAGAATGGTTTAGAAGGAAAAAAATATAATTTATTTATTTGTAAATAAAATTTGAATCATATATTATAATAAGGATTAACTATTAAATATTCGAAACTATTTATTTATTAATAAAATAAGTTTAGTAAATCTTCTATAATCAATCTTATTTAAGAAATAGTTAATATTATTTAAGAAATAGTTGATAGTTTAAAGATATTTAGTGTTAATCATAATTGAATAACTATATAAAAACAATATCTTTAGGTAAATATAAACAACTTTATAAAAATATAATTAACTAAAAATAAAAAAAAACTATTTGGATATTTGAAAAGCGTTTAAAGGATATTGTTTTATAATTCTCAAACCTTTATTACTAATTATTTGATTGTTATGTATTCAATCCGTGTAAGTCACATGGTTATAACATAGTGGTTTTATAAAAAGAAAGTATATTAATTTTCATATTATAAATTAGCAATAATTTGTTGCATTGTGTTGTTGTACTCAAGCATTGGGAGTTTATCAAAAAAAAAGTTTGATTTTTCACTTTGAACCCAAAGATTTTTATATTTTGTATTTTAGCCCCTTTTAATTTTTTTAATTTTAATCCAAACTTTTTCATCTTTTATAATTTCACCCAACAGTTTTTCATGTACAACTTTGGTCCCCCATACTTTTTATTTTTTGCAAGTTTTTCGTTTTACGTTTTATTAAAATTTTGCAAGTTAACACGTCATAACGTGCAAGCGAGGTTCAACGTTTTTTGCTCTATTTTTCATACTTGACAGGCCCGTCGTAACGTGTCCATTTTTCCCCGTTTGAGAAGTTCGTCGCAACGGGCGGGCCTAGATCGACTTAGTTATTATTTTCTACATTTTACGTTTCTGTATAATTTCTTCGCATTAACACACTTTAACGGGAGTGCGTGGTTCAACGATTTTAAGTCTGCTTTTCATTCGTTGTAATTTTTCCATTTTATCTATTTTATTTTTACGAGTTTTTCCGATGTTGAGAGTCGATGCCGTTGTGGCATTGGTGCTACTTTGCACGGTTTTACGAACGTTTTAACCTATTAGATTTTTACTATTTTGTTTCAGTTTACCCCTATACTTCCTTTACTTAAAACCCATTTTTTTACGTGCATCTTTTCTGTACGTGCAGGTATAAGTATGATATATTCTACATTTCGACGTAAACTTTTATTTATAAAGGACTCAGGTCAAATATAATACGTTTCGTGTAACACCCTGTAAAATCGTTTCCAATAGTATAGTGACACGTGTTGTATTTTTAATATAGTCTATTAAAGACCAATAAGGACTAAAGGCGTCAACATGCTCAAGTTGAGCCTCTGAGTGACGAACCGATGTCAACATGCATAAATAATAGCCTCTGAGTGACTGATATGTCAACATGCTTAGATCATTAGCCTCTGAGTGACTGATACGTCAACATGCTTGAAACTTGGCCTCTGAGTGACTGATATGTCAACATGCCCAGCCTCTAAGTGACATCGGAATCAACATGCTTGCAATAAGCCTATGAGGATCCTTTGTGAAGTCCTAACTCTCATACGTGCCATTTGTTGGACGAGAGGGTTCAATTTTGTAAATATGTGAAAGTTGGATAATGGGGGGATTAAAAGTGTCAACATGTTAATTTATACCTCTGAGTGACCTTTTAACGAACCGAGAGCTCGACAATGTCCGAGCATAATCCTGGGTATGCCAAGTTTAGGCTACGGAGGACTAAAAGTGCCAAAAAGGTGTTTAAAATGGTTTTTATAAGCTTTATATAGTTCAGGGGTCAAAGTGTTAAATTTTGAAACTGAATTAGGGGCGGTTGCGGGCCGCGAGAGACCCGACCTGTGTATCTCGCGCCCCGCGAGACAGGCTTTGCTGCAGAAAGTTTATTTGGTCACCAAGCAAAACTCCAAAACCATTTAATCCGAAACCATGGCTTCTCTAAACTGCTATGCCACGTTTTGGGACACTTGTAAGCTTCTTCTTACTCCCCTAAACACCTGGCTTCACCTCCTTTGAATTCTCCAACTATAAATAGGTGTTCAAGTGTTCATTCCAACTTGCACCTATCTTAAACATAACTCTTCTCCATCCTGTGGAAGTTCCTAGTTGAAACGAGCATCCAACTTAGTTCTCTTGCATTGTAGGAACCTCTGGTAAGTGTTCCTTCTTTGAGCATTTTCGTTTATAGGCTTTTATAGCCAAAAGTCAAGCGTTTTACGGTAAACGCTTTGACTTTCGGTTAAGACCTTTATGGTCCAGCCATTGTTCGAAATGAACATGGCTAAGTGATCATAGTAAGGTAGGTGTTAGTCCCTATAAAGGGCACCTCCTGAAGATCACGTTTGCTAGACCAATTGACGGGTCAAAGTTACGATATTAAAAAGTCAAACAGGGCACTTTTCGGAAAAATCATAAATTGATCTTATATATGTTATGAAACCTGTTTCGACACTTAAACAAGTTGGTAATAATTATTAGAACATGTTAGAGCATGTTCGGTTCGTCAATTTCAGTTCTAGGGTCGGTTCGCAACAGAAAGTCGCGAAGTTTGACTTCTGCTGTCACACCCCGACCCGCAGCGGAAAAGGTGATCGGGGCATGATTGGGTTATCATCAAAGCTCATGACATTTATTATGCGTTTCATATTCATTAATACAATTTAATGGAAATTTACAATAAATGTTACAACATGTTCTAACTATCAATCTAAGCTTCTTTGTTCCCTTCTAAGGCATTTCCTATGTTTTCCTTGCTTCAACCTGTTCACCTGTATCATGTGTAAAAGGGTTTTTGGATCAACATAATGTTGGCGAGTGAATCCTATGGAAAACATTTGAACAAGTTTATTTAAATTGATTATGAAATGAGTGCACAACCAAACATGAGTAAAAATAGATATAAACTTATTCAACAATCATAAGATATTAAATAAAGCACACATGAACAAATATGGAACATTTAGAGGCACGCGTTGTTCAACTCGTCTCTCACGAGGAACTGATGGGCCTAATGAATGAATTGCATAAACATGATAATGTGAATGACACCACTACAAACAATATAAACTCAATGATACACACATGAACAATAATGAATTTGATTTGAGGCACGCGTTGTTCAACTCGTCTCCCACGAGGAACTGATGGGCTTAATGAATGAGTTTCATATAATTTGACAAAATGAAATAAGTAATCACAACAATATAAACAATCTATGTTTAGATCATGACATGGTATGGCACAAGTTTAAATAAACGAGTTAATTATTTTGTGACACATGACACACCCCAAAACGTGTAATTAAAAGGGGGAAGTTGTAAGATTCACTCACAGTGGGTGCGTTCGGTTGATGATGTTGAATGCACGCGAAGTGGTTTTAACCACGAGTGAGATTAACCTAGATAAATCGCATTATGGTTTGGTAAGTAAACGGATTTTATTAATCTATTTTAGTAGGATTGTTGGGTGTATTTTTGTTAGTTTAAGGCTATTTTCTAACCTTAAAAATGTTATTTTTAAGTATTTTTAATTGATTTTTAATTAAAATAAATAAATAAAAATTATTAAAAAATTGACTTTTTTTGACCATTGACCGTTGACTTTGACTGACTGTTGACCGGTTCGAATGCGTATTGTTGTGCGCTGAGTGAGGCTCGAACCCGAGACCTCCCGTACGCGTGCACGCAGCTCTACCAATTGAGCTACGTGTCTAACCCGTCATATATCGGTTTTTAATTATATTTATATATTAATTAAGTTAAACAGAAAATCCTTTTATTTTAAAAACGATTTAATTGAATACTCGGTGCGCTCCACAGGTCTCGAACCTGGGACCTGTGGGTTATGATAACACACAGTCCACCGCTGGACTGTGTGTACAACTTGTTAACTTAACTGATTTTTATTATACTTAAACACAATTTAATTATTTTCATTTCTGACTTATATAAAAAGGTAAATAATTGTCCGGGTCGATGCAGCAGACTGGACTCGAACTCGCGTGCTTTGATTAAACATACACACAGTCCACCACTGGACTGTGTGTCTAACTTGGTTATCTTTCCGGTTATTAATATACTTAACATATATCAGTATGACTCCGGTTCGGTTAATAAAAAAAATCATTTTTATTAAGGCCGCGTGTGTGGAACAGGATTCGAACTCGAGACGTTAGCGTTTATTGTGCACACAGTCCACCGCTGGACTGTGTGTCTAACCCGAGTAATATCTTGCTTTTAATTATACTTAAACATTACCGAACATCGTCTTCTTCACTGGTTTTAACCAGAATCGGAAATCGACTGGTTCGATGATTAAAACATGTTCTTTAGTGACAGAGGGTTAATTACAAGTGAGATTACATAAAAAGAATGAAGAAATTAAGCGTGAGGTATACCGATTGAATTCCTCTGTTTCTCCGGCGAAACTCCGGCGACAGCAATCCCTTCCGGCGACGTGGGTCTTGCAGCAGAGAGTCTTCAGAAAGTTTGAAAAAGGTATGGGTGACTTCGGTATAAGCTTAGGGGGTTCAGTATGGCTCAGAAATGAAGAACCCGGTTTTCCGGCGACAAACAGAAGAATTCCGGCGAGTGGGTTTACGCCGAGAAAGGGTGTGGTTTTGAGCGAAAAGGTTTGCAGAGGTTCGAGGGGGTATTTATAGGGCAAATTATCGATGAACTTGGTCTGATTCCCGACTGGATTCGTCGGTTATAAAAACTCCGGCGGTTATAACTTTGGTCGCGGACCCAGACGTCGGTTATAACCGATGTCTTAGTAAATGTTTACGTTATAACGGAAGTTGTCGTTAAAACTCGCGAGATTGCCGGGATTTCCGACGACTGAACTTTTGGGCGCCGGTTTTGAATTCGGAACGTCAAGATATGAATTAAATGATTCCATTATTTAACAAGGAACATCAGTGGCGCAGTGGTTTGTGTGTTGAGTGTTAAGTCTGTTTGACCCGTGACTCGGCGACTGACCCGGGTTCGAAACCCGGCAGAACCAAAACATTTTTATTTTGCGATTTTTAACAGTTTTTCAAAAACTAATTATATATTCCCGTATAATAATTGATTATGTATCGTTTAAAATTATTTTGGGCATTTAGTTCGCAACGAAAATTTTAACTGACTGCTCGGTTGATAAACGGAGCGGGTTTGGTAAATCCGTTTTTTTACGGATGTTACATCTGCTTTGACTTTCGATTCTGACCCGATTTAGATTACTTACCTACTGATCTAAAGTTGTATTATGATAACATAATTTAGCATAACCCTCTGAGGTTATATTACATGATCATAATCAGAATCTAAGTTTATGCACAAGTTCCATAATTATGCCATTTTTTACCAAAATGCCCTTTTTGAACAAAACAAGGTTTTAATGATAAACTTGAAATTGAGTTTCCTACTGATATAAGATTATAAGTAGGATTATTTGGGATGTTAAACCAAGTTGTAAACTGAGTTTCCAAACAGGTCCTTAAACTATGTCGATAAATGACGGTTTTAGTCCTTGTGACTCATAAAATGATTTTAATCAATCTTTTCAAGGTAAATCATTTATCTACTGATATGTTATATTAAATAACATATTTTAAACATTTTAAATATGGCCCTAAGGTCAGTTTTCATTAAACATCGGTTAACAACGTCATCTTACGACATAAGCGCCATTTCGGCGCATAGTATGGTGTTAAACCATATTATTGACCAAAACTTGATGCCTACTGATTTCAAAACTTATTTTAAACATAATTACAGTAGGTACATCTTATAAACTCGGAATCCCAAATAATTTATAAACTATGTGGAAAATGACCAAAATGCCCATTCGGTGCATAGTTTGGTCATAAAAGATAATTTACACACATAATTGACATCCTACTAATATTATGTCATAAATAAAGTATTTTTCCAGAATACTTATAATTGTAACATTAAATGATATTCAAGTTCTTTTTATATGGTATGAAACTACCAAAATGCCCTTATGAGGCATAGTTTCGTTTTAAAACCTTAATGGGCATATAAGTTGATATCCTACTGATCTTTTAACTTATTAAAAGTATAATGGCATATAGAACTTGTCCATTACTTATCCGGTTACCCGATATCGCTATTATGCGCACAGTTACGTATATGTAAGTATTTTACGGAATTTAACCATAACGGGTTTAACCTTGTCATTTAGCCTCAAAATACAGAATGTTTATAGTTTACCCATATTATACAAGTCAAGTACTTGTCGGGTTCAAACTACATTCTATCCGATCATCGTTTAATCAAGCGTTGTAAGTAATGATCATGTACACTATTCGGTTTATAAGACCGTTAGTATTTAATTGGCTAGCTTATGCCATAATCCAGACTAGAGCCTTCTCGGTAAATGCTATCTGCACTTGGTACTTTTGTATACGGCTGAGTTATTTAAAAATAAAAGAAGAAGACAAGCTCAGGTAAAATACTCTCGACTTATTCCCCGATAAGGGCTTGGGATACGGTAAATTATTATTGCATGGTCCATTGCAAGGTTAACCTTCCTAAGTTAATAAAAGATTTTGTGTCGTTTGCACTTAAAATCATTTTTAATGTTTTCAAAATGAGTCAGTTGGGTGTATTTACCAGCGTAAGCTGACGTATCTTCCAAAGGCTAATACGCAGGTATAATACGAAATGGGCCGGAAGCTGCTCGGTAGAGAATAAGAGGATCTTGTAAATCCTTAAATCTGCCTAAAGTCTGTTTTGTATTCTTTCTTGTACATTTTACGATCCGCCTGTGGATCTTCTATTACGAGCCGGTATATTATTTTAGATTTCAAACATTTCGGTTTGTAATAGTAATTTTACTCCAACACTTCCGCTGTGCTATGTTTAATTGACAATGATGTTATCAACTTACGTCACGATACTCCCCACCCGGGCCCACCGGTGTTTGGATTTCAGGGTTGGAAATCCAGGGTGTGACATTTCGTTTAAAGAAACCATTTTTACGTGCATATTTTTATGTACGTTTCGTTATAAAATCGAGTTGTTCTATGTGTCGACATAACTTCTTTGGGAAATGATTCAGGTAAAAAATAATATGTTTTGTGCTTATTTTATGTATATTTCGTAAATTTTGTTTCGAACCGAGTGGAGTCAAATTATGGTTTCCTTTCTCCCTTTTTTTTAGAAAGCTCTAATTAATCTCTTTTAATTACACGTGTCAGTTTTTCCTTCATACCCGTTACGTTTTCTATGTATGAGTTGGGTCATATATAATACATTATGATTGTACGATATGAATTTGATTTACTTTACGTTTTGATTGTAACACCCCAAAAACGGGTTTGGTAATCAGGCCACATTAATATTAAAGAACGGGTAAAAGACCCTTAGTGGTAAGAGTGAACCCGTAAACAAAATAACTAGGAACAAATTAACCTAGTTAGTAACATGAAAATAGCAATAAAACAATGAGTTGTAGCTCTTAATAAATAAAACCTCAAACATGAGGGAGCTAAAGGGGAAAAGTTGAAACTTGAATATATAAAAATAAAAATAAAAACAAAACACCACATACACATAACAGGTGTATGTGTGTGTAGCGACCAAGAGCAAGACAAGGGGGTAAACCCTTGTTCTTCTTAAATCGTCAAATTGGAGGATGAATTAAACTCGGAATTGATGCATGAACGCATATAAACGATCACCTAAATGAGGGGATCATAAGGTATGTCTAAAAACTTAGATTGGTGAAAGTTATAAATTGAGACAAGTAGAACACTTGCAATTAGGTTGTTAGATTATGATCCAAAGATGAAATTGAATTTATATGTATGCATAATTTCGTTTGATATAGTGAAATTATGAAATATTTGAGGTATGATTACTTGTAGGTGATTAACGAGTAGATAATGAAGTGGGGTTTGATAATATGATGAAGTTGATGATATAACTATGTTTAGAATCATCATGCATGATAATAGTAGGAAGGTACTTGAACAATTTATGAGTTTGAGTACATATTCATACTTGCTATGGAATGGTTTTGTACGAAATGATGAAATAGATGTTAAGTTAATGTTAATAAGTGTATAAGATCATGTTGTTTACTAGTTTGCATGTAGAACTTGATTATATTAGGTAATCGGATGAATAACTAATAATATGATGAAATGGGTTTTACATAGAGACGAAAAACCTTAATTATAGCGTGATGAATGGATAAATTAACATTGATAATCGAAAACTAACTTAACTTGATGTTAACAATCGCTCGAACTTGTTTAAGCGAAAGAAATGACATGAACTTGGTTGGGAATTTAGATAAGAGGGTAGCTTAAACATATCTCATGCCGGGTAATCGACAAATGTCTAAATGAGCTCGTTGAACCTGTTTGCGCATTTACATATGTTAATAGACAGTTGACTTTTAAAAGTCAAACTGATCTATAGTAAGATCAAATGGTAATTTTGATATAAAATGTGTAAGATGGGATAGTCGTAATAGAAGATGACTAATCTAGCCATCTTGCGAATGAAGAATGATAGTTTGACGCTTGACAAGCTAGGTGGAAGCTTGGGAGAAGGCGGGTCAAACAGATCAAGTACGCGGGAAAAGGCATAATCGGATACAAGGAAAGTAACGCTTACATCCTTAAAATAGTAAATTTACTTATGTATTTGAATAAGGATAAGTGATTTGGTATTCTGAACGAGATTTCAAAATATAAGGTTCCGACGCAAATTGATACGGGTCGGAACAATGAATATGATATTAAACCATAATTGATGGTAAAGGGTAAAATAGTAAATAGTCATGTAATGACAAATAAACAAGGAATGAAAAGCTACCTTATGGTGTGAACTATAAGGAATAAGAAGGGGCAAGATGGTAATTTAGTCACGAGTTGACGAATAAATATTAAACTCTAAAATAAGGGTAATGGCGTAAATCTTAATGGGTTGAACGAATTAAGAAATATAAGCATAAGGCATAAACCGAAATGGATTAAATGGTGAGATGGTAAATAAATACCATCTCATAATGATAAAATGGTCATTTAGACCAAATGGGTCAAATGGTGTGGTCATCACCATTTGACAATAATATCTAATGAACGCTTGTCGAGTTTTTTGTTCACAGGGAAATAGCATTTGGTTCGCGTCGCTATTAATTAGTAATTACTAGTGCAAGGTATTTAAACGGATCAATGCTATGACTCGAGTCAGGTACGTGTAATGGGTCAAACTCTCATTAAGAAATTTAAGGTCCGATGAGAGTAAAACGAGTTATGAATGAATATCGGATTGCCTAAAGCAAGGTAAATCTCATAATCTAAATGGTAGACATCAGGTTCTTAGGAACATATTGATTTTAAATAAGATTACGATTTAAATGTGCTCATTTGGTCAAATCATGCGATTGAAAGTCCTTCGTCGTAAAAGAGGGGTCCAAGTTGACCAAAATGCCCTCGAGTGATAAAACAAGTAAACGACCTTGAGGGTAATTTAAAAATGAGTTTTATAAGAAAGTTCACCCTTGCGGTAGTGTAATAGAAAATGGCATAAGCCGTTTTGGCTTAATGCCTCATATTGGGTCCTTTCGTAAATTGTCAAATCGAATGGTAGAATTTGAAAATATAACATTTTCTATAACCAATCCACCACAAGTATAGTTGTGGTGGAAGATAAATAGATATCTTAGTATGGAAATGAGAAACAGGGTAAGAGGAAGTGAGATTTAAGTTTATGTGCTTAAATCTCTTAATGTGTCAAAATGAATATATGCATAAACCGGGGATAGGTGCGTAATTCATAAGAATTAAGAATCTGGCATTTGGATTTCAGGTTAATTATGTTAGAAAACATTTTACGGAGATTTAGAAAGAAGTTTCATAGGAAACGGCGGAAATGTATCAAGTTGTGGAGGTTTTCGTAACAAAAACGGCAAAACGAAAAATCTTACGACAGCCCACCTTAAGCTACGGTGGTCAGCCGTAGCCTACGGATGGCAAATGTGAAATGAAAACAGGAAATAATGTTTTACGGTCGTGTCACCGAAAGTCCCGAGTCGTGTTTTAAATGTTCGGGACTTGAAACGGGTCGAACGGATAACTAAGCAAATCTGCAGCAAAGCTGCTGAAGAAGGTACCGTCGCCGACGGTGTAACAGGCCGTCGCCGACGCAACTCTAATGTCCTGACGCATTAAACTACTGCCTACTGCAGTCTTGACCCGACGTAATAATCAGCATGGCGTCGCCGACGCGGCTATATGTCGTTGCCGACGCCATCTCAGAAATTATATTTTCTGATTTGATTTTTTTCAAGTCGATTATGTTATGCTTTCGGAAATTTGTTATAATACTAATAATTGCAAATTTCCATTTTAGGATAATCGCAAACACCTTTGGATGACGATCAAGCTCAATGAAGAACCCGAACACGATCAAGCTCAAGCTTTCGCACATGGTATTGTTATTACGCAACCAATGATGATATATCAAAATGTTTAATGTTGATAAAGTTTTAATAAAGCCGAAAATATGTAAAGACGTATAATCGCATTTTTACATTTAAATGCGAAAATTTTTATAGAAATTCAAAATAATAAGATAGGTCCTTACATTGATGCAATCACAATCCTTATACATTACATTGAGTTCAATTTGATACGTCGAAACGCGTGTTTTCATATGGTTAATGTATCACCTAAAGTTTGGAATAATCCATTCAATGTTTACGATATACTCACGTCGTAATACAGGCGGTTCTTAATACTAGTTAAACTTAAAATTAAATTTATAATAAACTATTATAATATTAAAATAATAAAATATAAAAAAAATTATATATATTATATATTATAATAAATTCAAAATTACTATTCACGGCCTTCGTCAAATATATATATATATATATATGTATAATATAAAATAATAAAATATTAAAAACTATATATTATAATAACTTCAAACTTACTATTCACGACCATTCGTTAACGTATCACCTAAAGTTTGGAATAATCCATTCAATGTTTACGATGTACTCACGCGTAATACGGCGGGTCTTAATACTAATTAAACTTAAAATTAAATATAATAATAAACTATTATAATATTAAAATATAAAAAATATTCATATTATATATTATAATAAATTCAGAATTACTATTCACGACCCTTCGTCAACCTTCGTCAAATATATATATATATATATATATATATATATATATAATATAAAAAATAATAAAATATTTAAAACTATATATTATAATAAATCCAAACTTCCTATTCACGACCCTTCGTCAACCTTGAATATATATATATATATAATATATAATAATATAAAAAATAAAAATATTTAAAACTATATATTATAATAAATCCAAACTTCTATTCACGACCCTTCGTCAACCTTCATATAAAATATTAAAAATAATAAAATATTAAAACTATATATTATATAAATTCAAACTTACTATCACAACCTTCGTCAAATATATATATATATATATATATGAACTACACTTGTTCTTATAGTTTATCAAAATTTTAAATTATGTCATAGAATTTTAAAAGTATGCGGATGATTTTTGAAGTTTACACTTTGTAATGTATTTAGTTTTCAGCTAAAAATTAAAGGTTTAGCATTTCTAATTTAGAAACTAAATGCGTTATAAAGTGCAAAACACATGGGTCATCCATATACTTTTGGAAAAAGCTGGGGACTAAATACGTTACAAAGTGCAAAACTTAGGGACCATCCGTGTACTTCTGAAAAACTAGAGACCAAATCCAAAATTTTGGTAAACCACACGTTTGCTCATAAATAAATATACTAATAATATCTCCGGTTAAAATCTTGTTGTCAGCGAATTTCTCCTAGAAATCAAGTTAAGGGGGTGTACAAGTTAGCCGGTTTCCTTCTGGAATGGTTTAGTGCCATCCTTAAACATCAAACTAACAATAAACAGTTGTAATTCCGTCTAAGATCGAATATTTACTTGGGCTATGAAAAAAGATCAAATAAATCCATGTTAGTATTTCATGGGACAATTCCTTAACTTAGTAGCCGGGAAGATAAAAAGTTTAGTTATATGATAAATTTTATGAATATAAAATCTCATGAGACCTCACTAGAAAAGATATATAGTACTTCTCAGTTGATCTAACTATTATTAGTAACATGAGTGGATACCGATTGAGCAAGCGTTTGGATTTTGGAGTCTTGTTTCGGACGATTCACATGTGGACGGTCTTATTATCTTTATTTGCACACATACAGTGGCAGTTTAGGCAAAATAACTAGGGGATCTTTTATAATTTTAAAAATTTTAGTTGAAAAATTTACACTTTTAACTGAAATATTGGAGGGGGCGGGTGCACCCCTGGATATCAACTAAGCTACGCCCCTGCACGCATGTACTTTTTCGCCCCACCGATTCTAATTTTATTCTTTTCTGTCTTTAAAAAAAGTTGGGTTTTTATTTTTTACTATGTGGTTAATTAATACATTAATTAATTAATTAATTGAAAATTTTGGGTTTTTATTTTTTTACTAGGTGGTTAATTAATATATTAATTAATTGAATTGAATGATCACAAATTATATCTAAATAAAGTCTAACAGTGGTATTGGTATAAAACACTATGTTATCAATTTTCCCATCAAAAGGTTTTGAAATTCTATATGTTGTTTAAATTTGATTAAAAGAGTCCAAAAGGATTCTATGTTTTTGATCATGTTAACGAGATTAATTGAACTCTTAAAATTCATAAAAAAAATTAGTGAAATCAGTTTAGTTTGATACGATACCAGAATCAAACGAAAGAGAAAACTCAAAAAAATAAAGTTGTAATATGATCAAAGTCAATATCTTAACGTGTTAAATTCGTTGGGAAAAAAAGTAACCACTACATAGTTCAAATACTCTGTTAAAAAAATAGTTCAAATATTCTTTGAGAATAGCTTAATGGTGTTGGTAAGTAAGATAAGGTGTAGGATTGCAGGAGGTTATGGGTTCAATCCTATTGTATGCAAGTTTAGCCATTAAAAAAAGTTCAAGTATTCATATTTTTCATTTGTTCAGACGGTATCGGTTCAGTTTCTCACGGTAAAGAAAAAATTATCAACTATATTTGGTTCGTTGGAATAAAACTTTTATCGAATCGTACATAAAAATAAGGATATCGCAACAGTATTTTAAGAATTTTATATAAAGTTATATTATATTACTAAAATAACAAAAAAAAGTAAACGACTCACTTTATATTTAAAAAACTAAACAGCCGCGAGATAATATTGATGTAGATTTGTTCTACGATCACTTGTACACTATTATTCATAGTTTCATATTGAGTAAAAATTATATTTAGATGTAGATAAAAGATAAGTATGTCGACACGGCATACTCGAAATTTCTTACCTAAAATATTATATTTTTAAAGTTATAATCGGAAAACAAAATATGGTCAATAGCAAAAAAAAAATATATATATATTACAATAATATAACAATGAAACACAAAAATTATAGTTGTTTAGTGTTCATCATAACTTCATTTTAAAATTCATAAAAAATATTTGTGCGATAGGAAGGAAAACAACCGAAAAACATAACTGTAGACTGATTATTAGCTATTTATATGTAAACAAAACACCTAAATACTTTTAAATTTTTTATCGGACAGAATAAGTAGATAATGTGATTTACGCAGTTCTTAAGATAATATTAATATTGGATTGAACGTGTCTCTATATAGATAATTTGGTATTTAAAGAAGCTTTTGTATGCATAAAAATTGATATCGGATTCTACATAGATAATTCAAAGAAGCTTTTGTATGCTCAAATATTCTTCATGCGATGAAATAGTAGCACATAGCACACTTTTTTTATAAAATTTCTTCTAATGTTTTCAACTAGTTAAGATAAAGAAACATATGACTTTAAAATGTTTCATAACATATTGTAAAGTTTTACCTCGACTATTCGAACATCACAAGAGATTAGAAGATTGTTGAATGTTGATTTTCCAACTTCTTTGGAGCCGATGATGCTAGCCTATTGGATTGATATGTCTACTATGTTAAAATTAAAAAAAAGAGTTGGTTAGTGCTATTCTTGAAAAAAGTATGGTTCGAAGAAGAATTATATTTTTTATTCGATTGTTAAGGTTTCTTCTTTGTGGTTTTTCAATAGGGTAAGGTAAATATTTCTCTGGTGTGGCTTCAAAATCTACTCATTTTTTTTTGTAAGTGTTTGTTTTTTTATGCCAAGTTTCTTGCTAGTTAGGTAATTTTTATATCTTGTTCTCTGCCACTAGAAAAATAGAAATAAAATTGACATAGGCAAAGATGTTGAAAAAAAAAACATAATTGTTGGCCTATTCCATAATCAATTCCTAAAAAAACATCATTTTTCCATTGGCATGATTATATGAATAAATCAAACCTTTATTTCCATATAAGGCAAGTAAACCAAATAAAAATTATGAGCAAAAGATTACAAACTTATAAGATAATTATCACATATATATTTACTTGTATTATTGTGTTCTATCGACGGAAATAATTGTTTTAAAGTTTCTCTAGTCTCAACGGTTGTGGAATTCATGAATAGGATTCAACACGTCATGAACAGTAATATCTCGACCCTTAAGAGTCGTTTCTTCTTTAGTAGGATCGGTTTTGCAATTCAAAAGGGGGTTGCGGGGGAACTTTTTGCCGTTTACCTGCCGTTTGTTTGTAATTTGTTGTTTTGGCATTTTATAAATATTTAAAAAGATCAAAACTAAGGCATTTTTACCAAGCTAGTGGGGTGTCCTCGCCAAGCAGTGGGGAACACAATATTTAGGTTAGTGATTTTAAAAATGTGTAGGGTGTGATTCGGTTTTAAGCTATAACCAAAACCAACTCAAATCGGGTCAAGTAACGGTGATATAAATATCTTTCATATATGAAAAAAAACTTAAAGATACCCAAACACATGTGCCAAGTAACAGATCAAAATGTTTAAACTTTATAATTTTTCTATAACTAAAATGTTTCATTTGAACTTGTGAAGAAAGAAAACGAATATATTTTTATTATTAAACGACGTGATAACAAGAAAAAGTTAATAAAATGACGTCTTAATTATAAAAAATTTAGAAACTATTACATAGAATATGTGTTTTTTACGCATCAAAATAAACATTGTGTATTAAAAGTTATCAAAATAAACGTTGTGTATTAAAACAATGTCTTAATAACAAGAAATTTAGAAACTTTTCTATCTCTTACACATCAAAATAAACTTTGTGCGTCTTTAAAAAACTGTAACAAATCTGTATTCTTTTCAAGGTTTTTACTTTTTTATATAGTATTAATATAGATAAAAAAATGGAATAAAAAATGTACTGATTTTGAGATATCTATAACGTGCCGTAACAAGCACGGAACCTGTCCAGATACAACGATTATTTCTTTTGGGAATCTTCATAATTGACCGACAATTTCTTAATTTGGTAACGTTTTTCAAATATAATAATAATATATTTGAAGCTTTTAAGTCATACTTTTGTTTACTACAAATTTAACCAACCGCAATCGGCTCACAAATCATCACATACGTTATACGTATCACGTAAGACGGAATTTTCCAATATAAACTAAGATACTTGCTTCGTTTAATTTAACGTTATACGGTCATGATTGAAACATGATTCGTCATATAGGAACATGAATGGAAGACTACACCTAGTGGCGGAAGCAGCTCTGTTTTGCGGGTTCATATGAACCCACTCAGTTTGGAAAAAATGAAAAAGTTTAGTGAGAACTTTGTATGGTTTGAAAAAAATAGTGAGAATCTATGAAAACGAACCGACTGAAAAAAGTTTCTGGATCCGCCACTGGCTACACCACCCTTTTCCCTAATCCATTATGGTTGGCATGGATTAAAATGTCAACCATAGTCCTCCTTTCCATTTTTCAAGGAATCATTTCTTTTTTCTTTAAAAAAAGATAAGTTAAAATAAATATGGGGATAGTGGTTTGGGTCATGACCACACCCTTAGGGTAGTGGTTTTGGATGATGGGTGACATGACACTAACGTGAAGGATCATTGTGGTCATGAAGGTCATGACCACACCCTATAGCCTAACAATGGTTAGAATGAGAAAAGAAAATTAGTATGTTAATATATTTTTTTTCTTTTCTAGTGAACATCGTTCATACATATTTAGAAAAAAAATTGTGACTCTTAATTAAGTGATGTTAAATAAAATACATCATACCTAATAGGAACTTGTTACGCCATGCGTTATGGGTGAAAGATGAAACATGAGATGGTAATGTGGAATCAAACAAAGGAAGGGGAACACCACACCTCTCCTTTCATCTTTTGAGTTTACGATGTGTGAAGGATGGCCATCCTGTTCATCATTCTTCTCTCTCTCTCTATTTAATATTTTAAAAAGAAACTAGAAAAGATGGCGAATGATGATGAATAGTGTTGGTACATAATGTCTATTGTCAGCGTCTTTTGTTTGTCAGTCTATGTAATGTATGACAGAGTTTTCGTGTCGTTTATGTTTGTTTGAGTTTTATGTTTTGAGTTGTGTTTGTTAGGAGCGCATGATGTGATGCGCTAGCGTGACTTCATGCGCAACGTATCAGTGCAGCTCAAGGTGTTATGTGCTGGTCAGTGGGTGTGTCTATATATAAACGTGTGATGCGCCCCGGTGTGATAAGTTTGCAAACCTAGCTTTTGAAACGAGTCTCATTGTAATGAAGTTCTGCCAAATTTTCAGTGGATTATATAATGCATTTATCTAGCTTTCCTTTGTCAATTTCACACATAATTCATTGGATTCCTCACTTCAAATTGTGTTCCTACGACTTCCAATCAACATGAACAATATCATTCTGGGAATATCATATGGATATAAAATAGCTTGAGAGATGGAGGTGAACGATGAAGGGGATGGTTATGTAACGTTGAGGCGTTAGTGAAGAAAGAAGGATGGGGATGGGTATAACATAACCTTATTCAACACGGTTTCATTGGGAATTCTTCAATTCAGGATTAAAAATCATTATTAATGTGTATATATATGTGTGTTTGTGTATGTATGTATATGTATATTTATATAATTTTTAAATCACATAAGATCAATATTGATTCTTACCGGCATTGCTTCTATGTTCTATGACCTTTATATCTTAGTATGTTTTTAATATTGGTTCAATGTATTTTGCTTAACAACAAATTATAGGTGATGTTATTATGTTTGATGAGCTACTTGGAATTATTTTTAAGTTTATATGAGGAAAATCTCTTAACCATTGTCAGAAATCTCGGTCTCCAATGAGGATGCAAAGTCATTTGTTAACTGTGATAAGGATGGACCGAGAGTGGGGATGTATATACATCACATGAGTTGTGTGTTATTTCTGATACAATATGCCTCTAGAAAGCGCAACACGCGACACACTATTACATTGACATGTATATTTTTCACGTAACCACCATTGAAAGGACGCCGCTTAGAAAATACACATTTTTAAACCGATACACCACAAGAGATCACCTTGAGAGGCATTTATGGGCGATAGTAATCGAAATAAACGGGTGATACATGAGATATCAATGATTTACTTCTACATAATTTTAAATGTATATCACATCATAATATATATATTTGTTTCGCATTTTTTTTCTTTAGTAATAGCCTATTTTATAAAAGTTAGATGAATTGTAGATGTGTAAAGCAGAAGTATGGTTGTGGGACACGATGTTATAACGTATGTTTATGTTGGGACAAGGGACCCTCAATTTCTTGGAGTACTAGCCTACAACGTATGTTTGGGCAATTGACTTAGTTCACACTTCACATGCCTCTTCCGCCAATGCTATTTCCATTTTTTAACTCTTTCTTTTCATTAATCATTAATCAATAAAAATAAGATATAAAGATTATGAATAGTAAGTTAAGTCTTATGTTTACTTTTCAAAAAATTTACGTTTCTTTCTTTTAAGTCTTTTTGCTTGAAATCAAAGTTGTTACGCTCTTCTTGTGGTTTGCGCATATAATGATATATGTGCGGGTCTTCTGAGGCAAAATGAAATTGCACTAGTTTTGACGTTATTTTACTAATTTCGTGAAATAACGTCAAAAGCGACAGACGATTAATAGTGCTTCATGTGTTGGCGTTGATAGCCGAAAGACAAGGGGTTACATGCACAAATCGGCCTTTGTCCCGATTGATGAGTGTTATATGCCTAATGTACAAGGCCTGATACAAAACTACTGTCAAGTCGGGGGTCTCACTGGAAGCAGCCTCTCTATTTTTCGGGGTAGAGGTAAGGCTGTCTATATCTTATACTCGTCAGACCCTACCTTAGCTTTGCTATTTATAGGATTTACTGAGTATGATCATGATGATGCTTGAAATTAAAGTTTTATCCATGAAATTTAAGCTTTAAGAATCAGAATTATAAGCATTTCATCCATACTTTCAAAAAACTATCATGTATTTGAAGAATTCAGTAGTCTTGGATTGTCATAGAATTACAAATGATTTTAGCTATTTTTGAAAACTTTTAAGTTAAAAAGTTATAATCAAAATATAACATTAAATCTAAGAAAAACATCTTGTGTCTTGAGAATCGATCACTACGATTTTCTATGGGTTGACTTAATAGTCCATTCTATTATTGATGATACGTGTCTTAGTATTTGTATTGCTTGCAAATTCTTTCTTTTACATATCAATTTTTATTGAGTTATGATATTTTACACATTCACAAGGTTGAACCATGGGTGATTGGGTTCGGGCCATTAACTCATTGATCAACCAGATTTGGCATGAGTTGAGAATTTGAGATGGACATGAAAGTTTAAAGTAGCCCATTGCCAATCAATTAGTATCATAATATTAACCCTTTACTACTAACACGTATAAATATTTCATCTTAATATGTATATATATGGAGAGTTTAGAGAGAGAATGTGAGTCGCGCTAAGCCAATGGACTGGATCGTATCAGGGCCTAGGATGATATCCGAATCGATTACCCAAAATATGGGTATGGAAAAAAATATTCCGCAAGTATGGGACGGGTATGGGGTTAGATGATACCCGAACCGATTACCCGAAAACTTTTAAGTTTTACATTTATTTTCCTTTAACTATAGTTTTGTAATGTTTCGTTCTTGTAGCATTATTATTTGAAAAGTATTTTTTTTCATTTTAAATTATATATTTTGATGCCATTATTCATATTAATATGTTATAAAATACAAAATTATTTTTTTTAAATTAATATTATAATATATTTACATTTTTAAATATTTCAAATATTATTACGGTGATGACGATATGCATGTCATTGATCATAATATAACAAATTAAATAGCTTTTTAAAACATAAAATTATAAAGAAAAGTAAAAAAAACATATATACATGGAAATCCCACCCAATACCTGTGGGTATGCCTAATACCTGACCGTAAATACCCAACGAGTAATAGACCGAATATAAGATAAGATTTTACAACCAGATATAGAATATGATATTAACTACGCCCAATCTATACCCAACCCATTACCATCTCTAATCTATCATCCACTAAATTTTACATAATTGAAAAACTTCAAACAATTTACTTCTTTTTTCTTTCTATATTTGATTTTCTCTTATTTTATTTTCAAATTTGATTTGGTCACACGTGGTAAATTTTTTAATTGTATATATTTATGACTTATCGTTTAGTACTGTCAATTGAACGGATCACACCCAAGCCTAGGGCTAAACACCGATTTTGATCTGAACATACGTTAATCAACAATTAACTTTTACATGTTTTTTTAGAAAATTGCAAACACCTAACTAGGAATTTTGTTTTTTATATGTGTTTGTGCCAAAAAAAAATCTATTTTTATATGTTTTTTATATGTAGCTTAGTGACATCTTAAGGTTGAGATAAGTCTTAGGCACTATTAGATATTTATTTTGGTTTTAACAAGCGAGTTTTTCCAATATTTATTGGATTTCTTTCTAAATTGGTGTACATGCATTATTGTCTGGTGGAGATAAATATGATCGGGTGGTTCCGCTGATGGGACGATGATACTACAGTGGTCCATCAATAATCCAAATTTACGGTTAAAAAATCTTGCCTTAAAAAACTGATAAAAATATATTCAAATTGAGCTTGTAAATCTATGAAGCATGAATTTTCTTTTTTCGAAGGGCCAACTAAGAGCTTTATTAAATAATAATAACACCAAATATTAAAACATTACACGCCCAAATTGGCTACATCAAAACTATGCCAATTTTAGACTTATGATAAAAAAAAATACGTGTCTTAATATAAAAGACATATATCAGATTGCACTGATTGAGGTTTTAATATGCAAGTTGCCATGTTGTGTAAGTTCTAATGAATAGAAGTGGAGGAAGCTTAAGAACTTGACACCAAGATTTGACACGGACAACTCATGTTCAAAGTGTATTAAACAACAAAAGTAGCCATCATGTGTGTGTTTTATTATTATTATTTTTTATGACAAATTTTAACCAAGCTAGCAAGATGTTAGAACAAACATACAACAAGTTACAAATTAAAATCATACTATACATGCCAATCAAAACATTCTATTCATGCCTTGTGTTTGAGACAAAGGAACGAGTTAGACTTAACCTCGTCTAACACCTCTTCCCACGACTTAACTTTCTCTGAGAAATCCTAACATTTCTAGCCAACCATAGAAAACTACGCGTAGCCATACACATCGACCGTATAACTTAGCTGTAACATGTGCATTTAGTGGTGTTTTTTTTCTTTTGGTCAGCTAAGTATGATATTGCAAGTCACTTCACACATTCAATTTTCTTTTACTTTTAACCAATTTAACTTTTCATCTTTTACAACATATTTCATTTCTAGACCATGTTTTTGGCGTTTTTTCCCAAAAAAAAAGCCCAACCAAGCCCCGAAACCGCCCCTTGGGCTTTTTTTCAAAAAAATGCACATGGCGTCCTTTTTTCCACGCCCCTTCTTCAATTCTTTGGCCAATGACCATTGGGCAACAGTCAACAACGGCTATAATTTTTTTTCTTTTCTATTTAACCTTTATAAACACACACACTCAAACTACACCATATTTTATACAAACCAAAACCCAAAATCTAAACATAAAACATCAAACTACAAACCATTTATATAAAAATTGGATTCCCCGCGCAGCTGGTCTGGGCGTTTGTTACTCAGTTGTGATTGACAATCTAGTCGAGGAGTTTTTTGTGGTTGAGTCGAACCAAGCATAAGTTAATCACTTGGGAAAGCTGGTGTAGTTTCGACGTAGGGTGACTGGTGTGTAACTTTGTAATCTGTTTTTTAGTGTATATATGTAACCCGAGTTAACGTTCTATTAACCCGAATGTTTCTTTTGGTGGAATAAAACTTCTTTTTGGTCGTTAAAAAAACTTAAATGGAGTTATGTAATTATATGTTTGATATCATTAGTTGGACTTTTCGCAGATTAATACCTTGTGGATTGCCATTATACATTTACATCATAGGTGAGTTTTCCTCTCTTTCTTTTTTTTTTTCATTATCCATCACAAGCCAAATTAATAGACATTAAACTACTCACACAAAGGCCACCTTGATACTTTGGCTTCACAACATTTTTCTTAGAAATATGTATCTTCTTTTCAATACAATTCCCTCCCTAAAGAAAATTTTTCCTCATACATTCCAAAGTAACCAAAATCTTTTTCAGAGTTATAAACATTAAAAATTAATATATTAGAACACTAGCAAAGACTAGTTTTAGCGGGGTGAAACGACTTCTAAAGGAGAGATTTTTTTGAACTTTCCATGTGTTTAATTTATCTTTTAATAACTACATGTTTTTTGATAACTACATGTTTGCACAAATAGGCAAACCTAGATATATAAATAGGAATAAGGTAAATTCATATGTGTTTATCCCGAAATCCATTTTCGCCATTCTATTCAAAACCCATTTGCTTCATTACGGAATAGAGGAATCTCTTAATGGAGTCAAAACCCTTTATCAAAATCCATCTTGAATAACATATTTGGGTCCTTTTCGCCTAGGATTGAACTTCGTTAACCATCATGTGACCTATATTATGCCTTCCACATGCGTTGTTTGCTCATTTATTATAATCTTTGAAATCACTTTCTTTAGACGTCGAGCAAGAACTTTTAAAGAACCTTAAGCATACCTACAACGAGACTAATCGGTCTGAATTCTTTTAAGGATATTGGATCTCTTACTTTCGGAATAAGATAAATTACTACTGAAGCATTGCATGCACCGTTAAGATAACTTTCCTCTCCCATTTTGATCATCATTCACCACTTAACTTTTTGAATAGACCATAGTGTAGGAATTGAGTTCACTTAAAATATAATTACAAAATATATAATAACGAAACTCTCGTTATTCATAGGAAATATCATAGTACAATATCGGTTGCAATAACTAAATAAAAAGAATATAAAATATAATTATATATATCAATCTTGATTCAAGCCGCATCTCTGGTGGGTCATTCACGCACACTTGATAGCATCCTAGACTCGAGCATTCATCATCTTGAGTTTTGAAAATACTCCTTGACTGCAACAAAGAGCACACTAAAACGTTGACGATTTTGGTTGAGGCACATGTTCAACACGCTCCCCTTAAAACATATTTTGCGCCTCTACTAAAGACGACGCGATTGTTTCCTAGGGTACAACAGCCGAATCAGTATGTACTGCCAAGGATGGTTCACGCGCCCGAGGTTACACTGGGTAATTGTAGTGTTTGAACTTATGGAACAAATAAGGATGTGATGGTGGTGGAAAACAAGTAGGGAGTTCTACTCTCTCTAGTTGGTCTTCAAGTGTTCATCCTTCTTCTAATATGTTTATGTATTAAACAATACAATCTTCTTATAGTTATAAAAGAGCACATAGCCTACTAATTGTACAAGAGTTAAAAATTAGTGAAAAGTTTCATTTAATTAATCACTTAATTAGAGACTTAAAAACTCTAATAAAACTAATTAAATATCATTAAGAAACTCTACTTAAAAATTTCTTTTTATTTCCTATATTAAAGATTCTAATTAATATTTATAATTTAATATTTTCAATAAAGATCCAACACATAGTTCCCCAATAGTTTTCCTTTCCTTTTCATGTGATTAATTTTCTACAATAGACTGAACACATCTTTTGTTTACTTAAACAAATAATATTTTATAGTAGAGCGAATACATCTAGTTCATTTAACAATCTATTAATATTGTTGTAATTATTGTATGCTGAAAGGCATATCTATATGATTCTCAAACTAAATAAAAAAATTATGAATCAATCATATAAAAAATCGTAATATATCACAAGCCTAAATATTCCATTTGTTTCTATTTTCAAGACTTTGCAAGCAAAAACTGAAAAAGATATTCCTATAACACTTGACCCTTTAATATTTTATTGTTATTATTATTAACATCACCAATATTCCCAACACAAATAGCCTACTTTAGTTATAGCCTTTTTTCTTTCAATTTGAACGAAAATTAAAGTGCAACTTACTTTTAGTTCCCAAAAAGTGAGTCTCACAAGACGAATAATTTAATCAAATTATTTTAACTATCAAACAAAAGTCTCAAAGATTCTTTTAACAAAAGTCAAATTAATAAAATCTACAAACCACATCCAAACTAAAGTTGTCAATGTCAATTTAAGGTAATAAATACAATTATATACGGTATCGTTGATGTGCCCGGACCTCAATAGTTATTGAATGACGAAACACCAAGGAAAAAACAATATATGTGGTAAAAATAAAAGAAAAAACACACACAAGTATTTCCTATTTACAAATGCTATTAGACTAGTATGTATTTTTTTGTATAATTATAGTATAATAAAATCTGTGTTAAATCTATTATTAATGTACAAAACTAATACATAAACTTTTTAGCTGGGACAGATCAAATGGAAATATATCCGAAACCTAAAAAAATGAGCGATTACAGTTTAATTTTTAGGGTCCAACTTTAGAATTTAGCTTTTAGTGATTATAGTTTAAAATTTAGGATTTAGCTTAGGGTTTAGAGTTTAGCTTTAAAAGTTTAGGGTTAAGGGGCAAGGGATCTGGTTAGCGTTCGACAAGTCGGTACCAACGCCGTTAGAATGAGTTCAATTGGAGTTCGTTTGATCTTATTTCCTTATGTTTATTAAGTTAAGCACATTGTGTACCGGAACCAACCCATTTCTAACTTTTTTTTCTCTATGTGATATCAAAGATATAACCCTGACATTATCGTTTCCGCTAAGATCATAGTCCCGATCACTGCAATCTGTGATATTTGAATCAAAGATATAATCCTGACCTTATCATTTCAACTTTTATGTGTAGTAATTTCTATAAAAATATAAGCTTGTTTAAAATGAAAAGACACAAAATCAACAATAAAACATATAAAAACACAAACTTGAGGATTATATATAATTAAAATGAAAAGACACAAAATCAACAATTAAACATATAAAAACACAAACTTGAGGATTATATTATTATGTTTCTCTGATGTTTCTCACATGTTACACCCTTATCTTTTCTCATAAACAACAACATTCAACCTTATTATAATATGTGCTACTATAAAATAATATTGAACATAATGACAAGAGTTATTTCACCCAACTAACAAGACAAAACCTCATTTATGTAAAGCCTCTAGCTTTTGACATGCATAGTTAACTTAACGGGAGCTTGCAAGAGTCAGCTTGGGTTGTCATAGCTGTTCATGGTCACACCCAGAGAGAGTACATCACATTGATCCCTAACAAGGTGGGCCCACTTGCAAGGTGCAGTCAAGATTTTTAAGTTTAAAGTTTGGATTCATAAAGACAAGACAAACTTACTTGGTTTGACTTTATGTGTCTTGAGAAACTAAATCCTCTCTTTGATTATTGTAGGAGTTTCAACAACCAACTTTACTCAAAACACATGGACAAGATATGTTATTTGATGTATTAATAAGAATATTAACTAAGTTACTGATTTTAGATATGATAAAAGTCAGTGTTAATTATACAAATAGTGAGTGGTTTAAATTAGTTATGCTATTAATCGCCACTATTCATGGTATCTTCTTCTTGACTTTTGTGCCGATTGATACGTACCTCCCATGTAGGCGTTTGATGTCTGACAAAAATAGGACAACTAGTAGATCTTGATCGGTCAAAACTCGAAAGAGACCACATGGCTTTCGATGGAACAATTGTTAGGAGGTTTGTATCCTTAATTGCATCGAAATCAATTTCTATGTATAGTCGTAGGAGAGTTGAGCATATTGATGGTTGTTTATAGTTGGTGGTCAAATTTCTAGAACTGGTTCTAGGATTTCTAGGAAGACGAAGGGAAAATCGACAGAGGTGGTGGTTTTGAGTGTGTGTTAATGAGTGCGGTGGTGCTTGCAATGGTGCGGTCGAACCCGATTTGTGGGTGGAATCGCCAATGGGGAGACAAAGTGGTGGGATTTTATGTCAATTACATCAATAATGCATTTAACATGTTAAAAGAGTAAAATAGTAACTTTATACAGACTTTACAAACATTTGATATAGACGAGATGAACATCAGATAACCCAAACCTGCAAACTTAACTTAGACTACAAGTGTGTGACTATGGTTAACCGATGAAAACTATTTATGTTATTATCTCTAAAAATGATTTATAGTAGGGAAAATCAGGATAGTTTATCCTCAACTTTAAAAAAAATAACAAATTTGACATGATAAGGAGAAGGTGATTTACATCCAAAAATATATTTTTTAAGGCATGGGAATTACAACTCGCATTGGTTAAACATGACGTCTTCACCATTATTAGTTAATATTCCCACACTCTCCCTTTTATCTCTTTATATATACATAGATATATTTAGAGAGAGATAAAGGTGTGAAAATAAAATTTTAAAAATGTGGAAAATTTTTTACCCCAAAAGTGCGTCGTTTTTTGTTTTAAGGTTGACATATCATTACTTGATTGTTGGCTAGTCACCTCATTTTTTACTTTTGAAGCCTAAAACCATGCAAATATTACTTTTATATATATATATATATATTTAAGTCCACGCGATATTTTTTTACCGGTTATACATTTGTATGAGTTAAATGTTATAGTTTTAAAAAAACCATTAAAAAATGTTATAAGAACAATTTTCGTTTATTGTTGGGTTAGTCGTCACTTAAACCTAAGACAGCTTGATTGTTGGGTCACATAGATCACGATTTATTTGTTATTTCTTCGTATTTAACATTTATTGGTACTTAAAAATTAAAACAGACAACTATATGTTTTTCTCTAAATGGCAAAAAGAAGTATTTATTTATTTACTACATATATGTTTTCAAGTTGAGGGAATAGTGCCGGACATTTTTAAGTTACTAACCAATTTTTTATTTTGTTATCAGTTTAAAATTATGTTTCTGCCATCAGTTCAAAATAAAATTATATTTTTGCCGTAGTTTAAAATTGCAATTTTGTCGTCAGTTTAAAACTGATTTTCTCCTCAACTCAAAATTACGTTTTTATCCCTAATGACCAACCAATTTTTAATTTTATTCTTTAGTTTAAAATTATCTTTGTGCCCCAGTCCAAAATGAAATTATGTTTATGCCCTTAGCTCAAAATTACGTTTTTTTGCCCTCAAAATTACGTTTTTTCCCTGTTCAAAATAAAATAATGTTTTCCCCCTGGCTAAAAATTATGATTTTACGCTCAGTTCAAAACTATGGTTTCACTCACATTCAAAATAAAATTATAATTTTGCCCCTAACTTAAAATTACGATTTTACCATCTGTTCAAAACTTTGATTATCCCCCTTTCAAAAAATACGATTTTTCCCTAGTTAAAAGTTGTGACCTTGGCATCGTTTTACTCTTTTTTTTTGTTTTTTTTTACCAAACTATAAGAGTGTTTTATTTTACTTGGTTGACTAAATGTAACTTTTATTGCGTCAAGCAGTTGTCTAACACTCGTTCATTGGTCTTGACAAATTAATATTTTACCTCCAGCTCAAAATTACATATCTGTCATCATTTAAGGTTTTTTTTAACAAAACTATGATTATGTTTTGGTTTAATTGGTTGTCTCGATGTGTTTTTTAGAACGTGTTATAAATTGTAGTATGTACAAATAACCTAAATACATGTTATGAAACCAAGAATAATTCGATTTAACGCCCCGCAACGCGGACAAACATAAGTGTAATTTTTATTGTCCATGCATGCCTAGCACATGCTCATTTTTTCTTAAAAGTTACAATTTTGCTACCAGTTTAAAATATAGTCTTTCCATCAATTTTTTTGCAAAAGTATGGTAATGTTTTGTTTTAATTGATTGACTCGATATAATTTTTTTTAGATTGTATTATAAGTAGTATGTACAAGTAACCGAAACACAGACATTCATGTTATGAGAAAAAATATTTGGCTTAGTGCCCCGCAACGTGAACGGATTTACAAAAGACAACCATATCTGACATGCCAAATATCCCTAAATAATTGTGCTAGAATGTTTTGAGTTGGTGGTTATACATATTCTAGATGGCAATGAACCTGATGGGTAACCTGAAACCCAATGTATTTAGAATAGGTTTGGGGTTGGTTAATCGGGTTTAGGACTGGTTTTAATTTTTTTCCCCGGTTGAGACGGGTTTAGGATTTGATGATATATCAGTTTACCCAACCCATTCTCATCCCTACTTAGAAGTGATCTCAACGATTATGGAAACTCATGCGATGGAAGCGATTGCACTTCTCACGCACCAATGATCAGAAGTAGTAGACGATTAGTTTATAGTAGTATGAAACCAACATCTCTTTATACAAAAACCAAAAGCAAACGGTTCTCCTCGGGGCAACCGAGAGCACCGTGCTTAGCCTCCGAAAACGTACGCGTGACATAATAAATGCTAATTGCATTTTTACGTGCTTGAATCTACTTCTAAATTAGAATATACGAAGGTCACCTCACATATAAGCCCATATGAATCGACCTTAATATCAGTCTCGACATATATGTAAAAAAGAAAAAAAAATTATAACCTAAATACGATTTACTAATATTTGGTAATAGTTTACCGACCTCCATTGTATGAATTAGATCGCTTAATAGCTGGAAATTCCTCTTTTTTTGTTTCTATTAAACTCCCACTGAAATATTCTTTATCCTCTGTCACCATCTGTTTTTTAACTCTTCGGTTCTTCCTCAAAACGACAGCGTCTCCCACTGTACCATCCTCCACATTGCCACGTGGCACCATCCTAGACTTGTAATGTGAAAGCAGCGAAAAACCCGGGTTATCTTTCCCATAGGCCCCCGGTCCACAATCTCTGAACGAAATCGACCCGCACGTAATCAACTGCATCAGCACTGACGATGCTTTCACTTTGTTTCCACCCGTTGGATTTGTTTTCAAGTTCTGATCTTCTGTTTCTGGCCGTAGGATTAGCTTACCGTCCGCTTTCATCAACGACTCTAGCGTTTCGGGGCTTGAATCGGACGGTGGTGGTGAAATTTCGTATCTTGTAAGCTCTGTACTCTCGTTTTCTTGGTCTTCATTGATTTCTTCTTGTGTTTCTTCTTTGATTACCGCTTTACGCCGGCGGCGTTTGTCGTCGATTTGTGTAGAGGCGTCGGCGGCGGCACCGGCGAGTTTTCCGGCGGATGAGTCACCGGTGTAGACTTTGTATTCGTGTAGATCGACTGCACTCCATGATTGATTCCTTCTATGCCTCACCACCGGAAAACCATCGTCGCCGGATTTTTCAAATTTTTCAAATTTTTCAAATTCCGGCGACAACGACGGTTTTCCGGCGATAACAAGCTCTGATCCTTTGAGAACGTACTCTTGCCCGTTCGCTGGGTAAATGTAATCGTTTTCAGCCAAATCGTGCCACACGAATCCGTTTTTGTAACTTCTGTGTATTGAAACTTAATCTATTAGCCATAGAAATCAAAATCATGATGTGGATGTGTAACAAAATCAACGCACTGACCGTTTAGAAGACCACGAGTATAATGCTGCCATTCCTTTTCCCCGGAGAGAATCCAGTCGATCGATCACGTCTACACATTACATTCAGAAGCTTTCACCAAATTAAATAATTTTACAGATCGTAACTGAAATGTATCACCAAATTAGTATTTGAATTGCAAAACTCACCTCGAAGATAAAGGCCGTCAGGGGAAGAAAGCGGAACCTCAATAAAATGAGGATGTTCAAGAGTACCATTTCTGGAGAGATAATAAACAACGGGGACTCTACGCGGTTTGTGGGCGCTCGGGTGTGGTTCGGTCCAGACTATGTTGTGTTCCGGGCTGCGTTCTGCGCTTCTCGGATCTTTCCCCTTTCTAGAGATGTGGTGGAGCTCCGTCGGCTTCTTACGGGACCTCGGAATCGGCTCCGTTGACATTGTGGGTCTGCAACTGGGTGGAAGTAATGAGAGGAGAGAGGGGTTTATATTATTGTTGTGAGTGTGAAAGGAGGGAAGGAAAATGCGATTTATTCAAAATTGGACGCCACAGTTGACAGACTACCAAACAAAGAAAGGACTCGGGTTCGACCGAGGGCTACTCTGATCTAGTGTGAGTTTTTTTTTTTACTTTTTTAAGATGTGTTGTTATAAAGTTCAGAATGGTTATGCTTTAGATGGTTGTACATAGTGCGGTGAAACTTGTACTCTGATGTGGTTAGGTGTTTGAACTAGGCAAGTAGGCTAGCTTAAAATTGTTTTTTTTTTTTAATTTTGGTGAAATTTAATTTATATTTATTCATAGGGTGTCTTATTCTCACCATTTTTTTCTCTATCTATTTATTTAATACGTAGATAAATAGAAGGGAGTGTTAAACACTCATTATTTATATTTAAGGTGATTTATGACATTTGTTTACCATATAAATATTTTCTCGTTAAAAAAATACTTATGGCTTTAAATATGATAATATAACCGTAAACGGGTCATCTTTCTGTCTTCTTTTACACCTCTCCAACAGTAGAGCTATTGTTATGCATGAGTGGTGTGTTAGCGGTGAGTCTGGTTGTGAAACAACGAAAAGTTACATCTTTACTGGTGTGAAAAAGCTAGAATTAAATAAAATACTAATACTAGTACTAATAATAAATTTGTAAAAACTTACATATAAAATTCACAAGCCTTTATTTCTTTACACAAAAATCATTCCCATCTATAGTTCTCTACAAATCTACAAAGAAACTATGAACCCAAACAATCCATTCAATCCAAACAAACCCAAGTCGAACCCGAATAATTTTCCGATTTGATAATAAGAGTTTATTACCCATAATTAGATCTTAAGTTTTTATTTTTCATTCGTCACTTGGAATTATCAAGTTCCCAATATCCAATAACCACAAACTTATCTTAACCTGAGTTTTTAAATAATAATAATAATAATAATAATAATAATAATAATAATAATAATAATAATAAATAATAATATTATTATTATTATTATTATCAGAAAATTCAATCACCACTTACATGTAATAATAGTTATAAAAATCCTGATTAGTCTCTGATTAATAATCAATTAATTACTAATTGGAGGTTTATCGATTAATCGCTAGGCGGTTAATGGCGGTGTTATTTTGGCCAGATCCCGACCAAACCTTATAAATTCCCGTCAACTACTTAAAAAATGGGTCAACGAGGTGTTATGTCTATATATATAACTAAAAGTTACATGTAAAAATCCTGATCCGATTATTTCTGATTAATCTCTATTACTCCCAATTAATCGATAATCAATACCCCACCGACTGACTAACACCTAACGATTCTTACAACATTATATGTAATGTATGGTGAGGAAGTGCTTTCTCTGCTTACGTGACGTATATGTACAGCCGCTGGTTGTTATTAAAAAACTAATTTTATATTAAACGTGTCTTTATGGTTTATTATGATGAGCATATATCAATATAATAAAATCTATAAAAGGTATAAAATAAACCCCTCCGCTAAAGCGTATAAAATGACAAATAAGGCGTCAACGAAGGTCTATCATAAGAAAATACTAAAAAATATATATCTCTAGACAGTTTAAATCTCGTGACGACCAAGGAGACGTGTGAAGGTGTTTGTCCTACAAACATTAAAATTAGTGTGCAAAAAAGCAATGGGGTCAAACCGAGTTGACTTAAATTGATTATTCATGAAAATGACTAATATGATTTTGGACGGTGGTAATTAGCATTTCTTTTAAACTTGAAAAAAATGACTTTGAGATCTTCTTGCCTAGGGATGAGCATTTTTGCTGGGTACTGAATTTCTTGTTTCGTACTTGTTCGATATCATTACCCACTTTTTGACATTTTTGGCACCAATATTGGTAAATTACCGATTTTAACCTTCATATATCGTTATCGTATTAGTCTTGTACTGGTATCCAATTTTAACGATTTTTTTGTACCGACACCACGATCATCCCTGTTGTTGCCCTATCCTCAACTGTAGTAGCAATCCTTCCAGATAATTTATTAAGATTAGATCCTGCACAAACACCATGTCAACAAAGTCACATGAAGTATTCAACGGTTGTATTTATTTGTCGGCTAGAGTTTGATAATTTTATACAAATCCAAAAAAATATCAAAGTTACAAACTCGAACATGATACACATAGTTATTTTGAAATGATACAAGCAGGTTAACTCGAAACATGTAGCATTATATGGAATTACATGTTAAAACTTTAAAATTATAAACTTATAGCAAAGATGTAATTGTGTACAATGTATAAAACAATATTATGTAAAATTATATGCTCATTGTAACACCACAAAATATACTTAATATGTAATGTCAAATACTTACCGAATGATAACTAGTAGAAGTATGTAACTAGAGAAATTTAACCTAGTTAATAAAAATGATTAAAATTTAATTGAATCTCAACTAATAATCCCTTTAAAAATAAAACTACAAACTTGAAGGGCCAAAAATAAAAAAAAAACTGAAAATCTAGGTTTTATTAAGAAATAAAACACAACACACACACTCACTCACATAGTGTGTGTGTGTTTCGATCAGTAGCAAAGAAAGAGGGAGAAAACCCCATGTCAACCTAATTCAGTAGCAAAGAAAGAGGGAGAAAACCCCATGTAATTCTCAAAACTCTAAAATTGGAAGACTCAAGTGTGTAAATCTTGTGCATAAACTGAAATTTGTCATCACTAAGCTAGGAGATCAAAAGTTATGCTGAAATTTTGTGTTAGGTGAAGCAGAGAATTTAGATGAACACCATAACTTGCAATTTTTGAAAAGGTGTAGACTTTATGGTGAAATTAATACTGAGTACATATTTAGAGACCAACTATGAAATTGTGAAACAAGTATGATGAATCAAGTGTTTGGACTAATAGGCTTGTGTATGTAAGTGGGATTTAGTGAAATTAAGGAAGACATGAATTATGATGGATAATTTATCCATTTGAAGTATGATAAACTGAATTAGATGTTAATTAGATCACAATTGTGCACATTGATTTGATAAAATGAGAATATATGGTTGAATGATGTTTAATTGAGTTACTAAATAGTATAAAAATCGATGTCTATAAGGTCTTTGATAAAATGTCTAAGTGAATATGGATTGTTGAAAAATATGAAGTATCATGTACTTGAAATTTTGACAAAGTTGCGTGTCATATGATGTACTAAGAGTTCAAAATGATAAATCGGATTGAACTCTACAGGCAAATTGGGTGAATCATCAAGTGGTCAAGTCGGGGCGGACGCACGCTTGAAAGGGAAGCTATAAGCTACGACTATGCGTTTCATAGTTACTTCTTTGTTTAAATAATGTAATTTGTTGATAAGATAGTTGAGAATTATTATATGCATAAAGTTTGGTAGTTAATAAGTGATGGATTTCATAAGATCGAAGCAAACGGGTCAATTAAAGAAATGATAAAGTTTGGTCGTTTATAAGTGATGGATTTCACACGAACGAACCAAACGGGTCTTGTCACACCCCAACCGATGGCGGAAACATCAGGGCGGGACGAACAAGATTGTTCGACACTTCATACGCTAAAATATGACAAGTAATTTAAATAACAAGATTTCATTTCATTGATTGAATAGCAAGTACATAGTTTCAAATTTGAAATACAATATCATAAAAATAAAATACAAATACAACAACTTTCTAATACATTCTAGGTGAGTATCTAAGTCGTCCTACTTGATTCCACGCGTCTCATCATCAATATCAACCTGCAATACATGCTAAAGTATAGTTCAATACGCAAGGCATTGGCGAGCATACAAGTTTAAATAAATAACATAGTATAAAGTTTTAAATGAATCCTTATGCATCAATGTCTATTCTCGAGGCTAACATGAAATATACGAGCATGCAAATATACTAGTCAACCCAAAGTTTCCCGCTAGCGTAATCTAATTATAGCATTGAAAAGACCGTATGTGTTTAATGTAACATTTGTCGTAAAACGGGTTCTAAAACCCGCTCCAATTTTTGTAATTCAAGTACATGCTATGATTCGTTACGCGTCTAGGTTAAGTGTTTTAGAATTCGTAGTAAATATTATATAATAAATAATAAGGTTCAAAATAATAATAATATTAATAAATAAATTATAAATAATAAAATTAATAAAACAAGAAAAGGGTGTGGACCGCGGGTATCGAACCAGGGTCTCCACCCAAACAATGCACACAACACACCACTACAACACACACATATTTGAAACAAACCCAAAACGAATAACTTTTATATCATCGCATCCTCCTGTAATCAAAACCCAAATGCCCAAGAAACAGCTGAAATCATTAAGACATCAAATTCCGTTTTTTCTTTTTCGAATTAACCCTTTGTAACTACCTCTAATCATATACGCGAGTCAATCGGTGAAATCATCAACTCATAAAACGGTCGCTGTAACATCCGTCAAAAACCGGATTTACCAAACCCGCTTCGTTTATTAACCGAACAACCAGTTAAAAATTTCGTTGCGTATTTAATGCTCAAATTAATTTTAAATGATACATAATTAATAAGTATATTAGAATATAAAATTTATACTTGAAAATGTATTAAAAATAGTGTAATAAAAATAAAACAAGGCTGCCGGGATTCGAACCCGGGTCAGCCGGGTCAACCGGGTCAGCAAAGCCTTAACACACATCCCTCCAACCGCTCCGCCATTTGTGTTGTTTGTTAATATATTGAAACAATTAATACATAAAATCAATCTGGAAATCAAACCCAGTTACACAGCGCGCCCAAATCCGCTCTCGCCGGAAATCCCGAAAATTTCGTCAAACTTTGCCGTTTCTTTTGGTCATAACGTTTACATTTACAGTAATATCGGTTATAACCGAAAAATCCATCAATTTCATTCATTACCATAATTCCCGTTGAAACTAAAAATATGATTCAAATCCGGGATTATACTTTGTTCATCAGTTAAGCTCACAAATCTATCCAACTACACTCTTCTTTTCGATCAGAAAACTTCGTCGCAGTCGCCGGAATTCTCTGTAAATTAACCGGAAATTTTCGCCAGAAAACCGAATTCATTCTATTCCGTCTGCTTACCCAAGAAATAAGATCTTAGAGTTCATACTGACATCACTCCCACTCACCTTAAACCTCTGAAGAATCTCTATCGCAAGAAATTTCACTCGCCGGAATTCTCTGCAAGTCGCCGGAAAACCAGGACTTTTATCTACACGGTAATTACCTCGACTTTTCTGTTTCATTCCATTATTGGACAAATTCTAATATCAATCCCTCACCTAGAATCTATTCCAGACGAAGTTGCCGGATTTTCTGTTTTCGCCGGAAAATTTCTGAAATTCCAGAAACTTGCTGTTAACCGGTATGATCATTTAAACCTACTAATAATCGTTACTCAGTAGTTCAATTACATATTTAATCCCTCCAAACTATTAATTGATTCTAACAGCCGAAGGTCACCAAAATAGAGCCGACGATCTTTGCCGGATTTCTGAAGAAGACGATCTATTCGGTACTTTCTTTCCCCAAACTCTTCTGTTCTATACTTTTCAATTGTTCATATTATTCATTAACCGAATTAATCAAGTAACAGTTAGTTAACCGATGTATGTGTTTTGAACGAAGAAGACGAAGTTGGGTATGTTATAAGATTAATTAAAATCGATATTATGAACGGGTTAGACACACAGTCCAGCGGTGGACTGTGTGCAAACAATATGCATACGACGCGAGTTCGATTCCTATCACAACCTTAACCTCTGTAATAAAAATGTTTTTTTTATTAGAAACCGAACCGGGTTAACTCAGTAAGATGTTAAGTATAATAAAAATCAGAATATTTACCAAGTTAGACACACAGTCCAGCGGTGGACTGTGTGCCAAACTAAACCACAGGTGCCGGGTTCGAGACCTGTGGAGAGCACCGAGTCGATACATTAAATCCTTATTTTAAAATAAGTGATTTTCGGATTAACTTAATTAGTATATAAATATAATTAAAAACAGAAATATTTCGGGTTAGACACGTAGCTCAGTTGGTAGAGGTGCGTGCACGCGTACGGGAGGTCTCGGGTTCGAGTCCTGCCCGGCGCATACTTACACACAATAAAACCGGTCAAACAGTCAAACGCTTATGGTCAAACAGTCAACGCTTATGGTCAACGGTCAAAAGTCAACATTTTTTTTATTATTTTTATTTATTTATTTAAATTAAAAATCAATTAAAAATACTTAAAAATAACATTTCTAAAGTTAGAAAATAGCCTAAAACTCACAAAAATATATCCAATAATCCTATTAAAATTGTTAATAAAATCCATTTATTTACCTACTTTTTCGTTATTAATTAGGTTAGTTTTTCCTCGTCGATCAATCCTCTAAACTCGTGCGCATTCAACACCATCAACCGAACGCACCCACTGTGAGTGAATCTCTACAAATTCCCCGTTTTAATCACGTTTTTGGGGTGTATCATGTGTCTTACCATTTATTATATTTAAATCATTGTGCATACATCATATCATGAACAAATGCGTATTCAGCTTGTATCAACTGTTTGTGTGGTTATTTTTTAGATTTAATTTATTATTTTCAGTACATGCAATTTCATAGGCCGCCGCTCCCCATTACATTATGAGCGTTGAGCAGTTCCCCATTACATTATGAGCGGTGAACCGGGCGTTGCCAACATACGATCGGCTCCGTTTGATTGAGCCTTGATCGCACAGACATTCATCATAGGCCGTCAGTTCCCCATTACATTATGAGCGTGAACGTGACGTTGCCAACATATACAGTTTCATTCATGTTATATATTCATGCAAGTTCATATGTTATTGTATGTTATTGTATGTTATTGTTTGTTGTTGTTTGTTATGGTATGCTATTGGGTTGTTATTGTATGCTAATTGTTTGTTATTGTATGTTATTGTTTGTTGTTGTTTGTTATGGTATGCTATTAGGTTGTTATTGTATGCTAATTGTTTGTTATTGTATGCTAATTGTTTGTTATTGTATGTTTATTTACGTTTGTTCATATAGGAATATTGCACAATTTTTCTGTATTAAATACAATAAGAAATAAATAATAAATGTTTTCTAACAAGGTTCACTCGCCAACTTTTGTTGATCCAAAAACCATTTTTACATATGATACAGGTGAACAGGATGAAGCAAGGAAAATATAGGAAATTGCCTTAGAAGAAAAATAATGAAGTTTAGAAGGATGAATAGAACATGTTGTATTTGTTTGATATGATTGTATGATCTCTTTTAAATTGAAATAATAAATATGAAACATTATAATAAATGTCATGAGCTTTGATGAAAACCCAATCATGCCCCGATCACCTTTTCTAGCTGCGGGTCGGGGTGTGACAGTCGCACAATCATCGCGGCATTTACACCTTTGACCAAAACCGAACTTTATACGTGCTACCTTCTTCAACTATAAATTGAGAGCTTGGACTCGTTTAGAATACACATACATACCTTCAAAACGCTCTGCAAACTTCTGATTAACAACACCACGTCAGAATTGTACTCGACTGCCGGAATCATCGCCGGAGTTTGTAAAACACCATTGTTCGGTATATCTCCATGCTTATTTCTTTTCATTCTTTTAAACTCATATGTTCATGTTTAACAATTATATGTTAAACAAATTATTTTGATTAAACAGGGTCTGTGTATGTAGTTCATTGAAATGAAAAAAGATGAAGTACAGTTCGTGTATAAGTGAATTTAAAACCGGTATTTAAACCGGGTTAGACACACAGTCCAGTGGTGGAATGTGTGCATTTTAACTAAATGGTCACTGGTTCGAGTCTCACCCACGTTTCCGAATTCCTTATATAAACCAAACCTTTTTATAACTTATATATAATAAGACTCAGATAGTATATAAATTTAATTAAAATCGTATATCCTTTGGGTTAGACACGCAACCCAATTGGTCGGGCTGTGTGCAACACGAAGCAAAGTGCGCAGGGTTCGAGTCCGGTCGGTTACATGTTTATGAAATTACCAAACCTTTTTACAATATAACCAGATTATGGTTTAGCTTATTATGTGTGTATATATATATATATAATTAAAACTGGATAGATTTCGGGTTAGACACGTACCTCAGTTGGTAGAGCTGCGTGCACGTAAGCGAGAGGTCACGCGTTCGAGTCTCACACGTTGCCAAAAGCGCCCGGTTCGACCCGCTAAGGAATATATTTTTTCATTAAACGTTTGTTTATTTTTCTCCAAAAACAGTAAAATTATATAACCAAATAATTTCTTTTAACACAAACATTAGTAATAAATACAATAAAAATTACCTAAAAAAGTCCAATAAAATTCATTAAATAAAAATACTAATTCTAAATAAAAGTAATATATTTACCGAATTATTACGTGAATATTTAGGTTACTCTTTCTTGTCGGTTGGTATCTCTAATGCCAAGTCGTGCGCACTTCTCATCAAATCAAAACGCACCCACTGTGAATAAATTCCTACAAACTTCCCCTTTTTATTCATGTTTTGGGGTGTATCATGTGTCGTGTTATTTATAATATTTATTCAACTCTCCTGCTATTACCATTATATGATCTAACGTGCTACGTGATATGTTTGTTATTGTTATTCGTGGTTATACTTTCTCATTTCAGTCAAGCTTTCACATTAGGCCCATCAGTTCCCTGTTCCATACGTGTAGAGCATCGCGTTGCCTAATTAGATCGGCTTCGTTTGATTGAGCATTGATCTCACAGCACATCGCTTATCGTGCTCACATATACATTGCTAGATGATTGTGTGGTTTGTGGTTTAGATTACATATACGTTGCTCATATTTAGTTTATGCACATTCTATTAAAATAATAAACATACAAATTCTTTCAACAATTAAACGGGATTCACTCGCCAACTTATGTTGACCCAAATCTCTATTTTTACACATGATACAGGTGATCAGGTTGAAGCAAGAAACATATAGGACTTGGGCCTTAGAAGAAAAATAAAGCGTTATTTGAAAGTCTTGATTTGAACATTTTGTGTTTGTATGTGTTGATTGGAATATTTCTTTTAATTTGAAATAATAAATATGAAACTTTTATAGTAAATGTCATGACCTTTGATTAAAACCCAATCATGCCCCGACTACCATATCCGCTGCGGGTCAGGGTGTGACATTTAGCTTAACATAACCTCAAGTTTACGGGCGGTGCGTTGCTCCTATAGCACTATACATGTTAAGGGAGGCTTGATCAAAGTTAATGACTAAGTATGAGAATTCGAGTATAAGCATGTGTGATTTCAAGTATAGCACATAGCGTATAGTTAAGGATTGTTTCGTGATTTAAGCATAACATGTTTGTGTGAATTGATAAAATACATGTATTGCACCCCAAAAGTGATAATAGGTAAAACAGGGTCGAGTATACACACAGTTTTGCAAAGCTTCCTTAATAACCACGAACTGTAGGATGGAGGGTAGGACACAGAAGTTATCCAACATGGGGAAGCATAATTGCGTGAGTGTTTCAGAGTTGGATTCGGATTCGGGTTGGAAGGCAGAAAATAAAGAAGGTAAATACGGAAAAATGCCACTTCGTACGAGGTGGCCACTTCGTGCGAAGTGACTGATCACTTGGTACGAAGGTCTGTTTCTGTAACGTTTTAGCTCATTTTGCACCCGTTCGACATTGATTTTCTTGAAAAGGGTATTGGCAATGAGGCAGAACAGTCTAGAACCATAATATTTAATCAGAAAACGATTAAGATTCTGTTCCGACAAGTTTATTAAGAAAATACGAAAATTATGTATGGTTTAAGTATATAGATATTCGAGTTGGTCATAGATGTCACACCCCGACCCGCAGCGGAATAAAAGTCGGGGCATGATTGGGTTATCACCAAAGCTCATGATATTTACTAGCAAGTTTCATATTTATTAAATTCAAATTGAAGTCAAATATCAAACACAAAATTTCACAAACACAAACAATAAAACAAGCAATTGTTCCAACGAAATAACTTGATTATTCTTCTAAGGCGATCCTAGGTGTTTCTTTCCTCAACTTGATCACCTGTATCATGTGTAAAACAGAAGAAATTTGGGTCAACAAAAGTTGGCGAGTGAACCTTGATAAAACATTTAAATAAATGAATTTTATTGTTATTTAAATAAGATTGTGCATAAATCACATGTGAACAAATGTATATATGTAACAAATCACAAACCACATTGTATGAACATATGCCATAATGGATGATGCATGTGAGATCAAGGCTCAATCAAACGAAACCGATCTAATGAGGCATCTGATGCTCAACCCGTATCCCACGAGGAACTGATGGGCCTAATGAAATGATTGCACTGAAATGATAAAATGTATCCACATATAAAACACATAACAAACAATACACATTTGGTCACGAAATGATGTAAGCACAAGCGTTAAATAAAATAAAGGAATGGTACGACACATGATACACCCCAAAAACGTGATTAAAACGGGGAATTTGTAGAGATTCACTCACCTTGGGTGCGTATTCTTGAGTGGTAATGAGAGCGCACGAGTTGTGGATTTAACCGACGAAGAAATACTAACCTAAAAATAATAACGCGATAGTTCGTAAATAAATAAGCTATTATATAGGTTAAAATCTTTTGTTTAAGTTTTTAGATTATTTTTGTGAGTTTTATTTATGTATTAAAACCTTTATAATTATGAGTTTTTAAAATATAAACCCTTTTTAATAAAACCTTGAAATGATAAAAGAAAAGTAAAAACAAAATAGGATAAAATAGAAATAAACTAAAATAAAAAGAAAAAATAAAATAATAACAAAAAAACGACAGTCTGACACGTGTCAGACCGGTTCAATGGGTGTGGTAAGCATGCGTGTGTACAGATTCGAACTCGAGACCTCACGGTTGTGTGCACACAGCTCTTCCAACTGAGCTACGTGTCTAACCCGAAAGAATCTAGATTTTTATTATACTTATACACTTCTTAGATTTATTAAATTTTAATTAAATTTAAAAACGATTATATTGGGTCGAACTGGTGATAACCAAGGGACTCGAACCCGAGCCTTGGCGGTGTGATGCACCCAGCCCGACCAACTGGGCTGGGTGTCTAACCCGGCTATTCATGCATTTTTAATATACTTATATACTAGTTAAGTTTATACAGAAAGAGTGAATTTAAAAAGAGATTAAAAGTGTCTGGCCGGTGTGTGAGGAATGTTTCGAACCGGCGGTCATAGGTTTAGTTTGCACCCGGCCCTACCAGTTGTAGCACTCGGTTTTTCGTATTTCCATAATTAGAAAGCGTCTCTTGTACTCTCTTCGTAATCGACTTTCATTTTTTTTATTTGTAATCGAGACTATCGATCATAATGAGAACGAAACTATTTTAATCATGTTGGAGCATCATATTATCCAAAATTCTCAATTTGTTATTAACGCAATAAAACTTGATACTCATTAAACTAATTTCATTCAACTTGTTACGTATATGATTACTAGTTCGTTAATTAATTAAATTAATTTAACCTTTAAAAAAATAAATTAAAAAGTTAATTCTTTTATATATATATATATATATATATATATATATATATATATATATAATAATTTAGTAGATTAGAAAGTTTAATGGTGGAATGTTATAAAAATAATAAAGTTAAGGGTTTAGTTGGTAATTTAATGATTTTAGAACTTGCAGGGGCCATTTATGTTCATAATTATAAGTAATATAATGCTTTTAATAAAAAAAATAATAACCAAAACCTGTGCCCGCCGGACTCGAACCCGGGTCACCCGGTTCAACAAACAGCGCCTCAGCCACTCCACCACAAGCCTCTCACTGAACATATCCCAGCTCAAAATTCATTTAAACACTCGTTATCGGAGGCTGACGCAGCGCGACCAGCCCCTCCAGCAGCGAATTTAGGCGGGTTTTTTGTGTTTGTTTTGAGTTTTAAACATGTTTTAACATTTAATACCTCACCAAACCCAACCCAACCCTAATCCTTCCCTATAAAAACCCATCATTCTCCAAGCCTTTTTACACTTTTCTAATCATCAAAACACTTTCTAACCTCCATAATCAAGCTAAAAGTTGCAAATTCGGGCAGAATTACTCTTCTTCACTAAAGTGAGTGTAACTCACTCGTTTCTCAACGAAAACACTCCATTCTTTTTCCCACTTGCTTGGTTTGACCTTGTGCACATCTTCCAATGGTTTTCCATGGAAAATCAGGCCCTGGAATGTCACGAGAAAGGCTCCAAATGGACTGTTTTGATTTATATTCTTCAAACTTTTATAAAACTTGTTTAACTTGAGTTCAACTCATCTCAAACCTATGTCCTAATGCTTACAACACTATATGTGGTTGGTTAGGCTTAAAAACAAGGATGAGACATGTCAAATTAGAGGTTAAAACATCACAAACTTTCTGTTTTTGACTAGGGTTTACACCCACAAGTAGTGTTCAAGTTAAGCTTGATGAATGTGTGATATTTGGACTAGCTTGGGCTATCCACAATTGAATCCACACACTACTTGTTGATTTTCATAGCTTAGTTGTCTCATTTCATTCCTTACTTGTAAGTTCATGACCCTCCTTGTGTCTAAGACACATGTGTAGTGGTGAATCCAAAGAGGTCTTAAGTGGATGGTAAATCCTCCCCCTCCTACTTGACTTATGTAAACTACAAAGAGGTTCCTAAATGGATGGTTCAACCTCCTACCTCATGCTTGACCTATATGACTTAATGTACACTATATAATACTTATATATTATCAAAGTAATCGAACTCTTGATGATGAACAAGTGGTCATTTGTCAAAATAGTAGGTTACATCATCTAAAGACCATACACTTGTTTCGATTCTAATGGATCTTTGAATCCATAAAAACATACCAAACCCTTGAGGTTCTATAGTGTCAAAAACAAGTGTTATGAGTACAAGATGATTACTTTCATAATACTAATTTCACGTTATTTTAATTCCGAATCCATAACCTTCTGTTAATTCCCAATACTCACATGCCTATGTTTCTTCGTGTAGAAGGACAAGGTGCTCGAAACTAATCCATCAACCAACAACGTTCGCGGGATTTCAAGTGGGAAAGCTTGCAAAACCGTGAGCATACTCGATCCCTTTTTCCTTTTTACACTTTGGGTGCAACATGTACATTATAAAATATATCACAAGACACATAAACTATTTTAATCTCTATCCATGCTTAACATGAAACTACTTGATGCTTGTTAGACTTGTATGTTATGTAAACTATTTGTGTCGATATATGCTTCATTAACTTTGCTAGCCTACTTTAACAATTATAGTGTTATAGGATTAACGCACCGCCTACGAAACTTGGGGTATTGTTAAGTTAAACATGTTAACCTCCCGCTACTCTATTGGGATAGGCTATTTTAACGCGTTGGATTCTTGGGTTTGAACATATAGTACACCGTTTCGGCATGCTAGTAAACTTGCATATTATGGTTCATGTTGGATATGAGACTTTAAACAAATTTATTCTATATTATGCTATGTAACAAAACTTGTATGCTCGCCAACTTTTTGTTGATATATTTTAATACATGTTGCAGGTTGATTGATGAGGTGATGTCACAAGATGAAACAAGATTTAGGTGGACTTAGATACACACCTAGATTAATTTATCTATTTGATGTTATGTCGTTTTGAAACAATTGCTGACTATTATTTGGAACTTTTGTATGACAATTTAGTCTTGAATGAAATTTGAATTTAATCTATATTGTCACATATCGTTATGAAGTTTTGAGCAATTTGTTCGTCTCATCCCGATGTTTCCGCCATCGGTTGGGTGTAACACCAGTTGGGCTGGGTCCTTAACCCGACCGTATTCTTATTTATAATATACTTATAATGACACCGCACTTCATCTTCTTCACTGTGATTTTGAACCAAACGTATACCCGCCGTACATTAACCCAATTCTCCCCAGTTTAATTACAATGTATGATTTGTTAATTGAACAATACACAAGAAAAAGGATAGAGGTCTACCCTAAAACTCAGAAATGAAGAACTCCACAAATTCCGGTGGTTTGATTCCGGCGACAACCGATGCTTCTGGTGAGTAGGGGGTGTCGAATGATTGTGCGTAAAGTAATTCGCAGTGAGCGATTTCTGAAGGGGTTTGTATGCGGTATTTATAGAGATGAATTGAGGTTCGGTTTAGGAAACCGATTCTGATGATTGCCAATTTGCTCTTAAGGTGACAGCCCACTGATTTGGAGGTTGCCAACAATAGACGCCTGAGCCAATTTTCGGGAATTTTGAAAGAAAAGGAAAGGCGCGGGTTGCGGTGATGACGGTTGCAGGTATTCCGCCCAATGAGTGTATATATGAAATAAAACACGGAAATGGTCATGACTTAGGCGTATGGCGTAGTGGTGTTGGTGATGTTTGTTAACCTGGGGAACCCGAGTTCGATCCCGGTACGCCCTTTTTTTTATTTTAATTATTTTAAGATAAATCATTTACTAATTATATATATATGTATTTAATATTTAATTGATTATTTATTTTGTTAACATTATTCTAAACCTTTGTTATTTTTTTATTTAATTGATTAATTATTACAAAGTTATTTTAAACTTATTACCTTTTATTTTAGATGCGCTATAATCAATACATAAAAAATATATGCATGAACGACGTAATTAAATATTCTTTTATTGAAACAAAAAGGAGCGGTTTTCGAAACCCGATTTACACGGATGTTACAGTATCCCCTACTTTTAAAAATTTCTTCCCGAAATTTAAGTAGTGGTTGCAACAGAAAAGAGATGCGGGTATTTCTCGCGCATTGAGTCTTCACGTTCCCACGTAAACTCAGGCCCTCGTTTTGACTCCCAACGCACCTTAATGATTGGAATACGACTTCGCCTTAAACGCTTCTCACCGAAATCCATGATTTCTATTGGTCTTTCAACGAAGTGCATCGATTCATCAACTTGAATGTCTTCTAGAGGGATATGGAGGTTTTCGTCAGCGAGGCACCTTTTCAAGTTTGATACATGGAACGTGGGGTGAATTCTGTTAAGTTCTTCTAGTAGGTCAAGCTTGTATGCTACAGGACCTACTCTTTCAAGTATCTTGAAAGGTCCTACGTAGCGTGGTGCTAGCTTGCCCTTCTGGCCAAAACGAACCACTCCCTTCCACGGTGATACTTTCAAAAGTACTTGATCACCAATGCCAAACTCCAAGGGCTTTCGTCGTTTGTCAGCATAACTCTTTTGACGACTTTGAGCCGCTAGAAGATTGTTTCGAATTTGAATGATTTTGTTCGTTGTTTCTTGAATCAATTCAGGTCCGGTGATTTGTGCTTCACCAATTTCGTGCCAACATACTAGAGATCGGCATTTACGACCATATAAAGCTTCGAAAGGAGCCATGCCGATACTTGAATGATAGCTATTGTTGTACGAAAACTCTACTAACGGTAGATGAGCGTCCCAATTCCCTTTGAAGTCAATGACACATGCTCGAAGCATGTCTTCGAGGGTTTGGATGGTGCGCTCAGATTGACCATCAGTCTGAGGGTGAAAGGCGGTACTAAGGTCTAAACGTGTACCCAAAGCAGTTTGTACGGCTCGCCATGTGCGTGAAGTGAAACGACCATCACGGTCTGAACTGATGCTTAATGGTACACCATGACGGCTTACAATTTCGCTGTTGTAGATACGAGCTAACTTCTCGTTCTTGAAGTCCTCGCGAATCGGAATGAAGTTAGCTGATTTTGTGAGTCGATCAATGATTACCCATATGGTGTCATACCCACTGGAGGTGCGAGGTAACCCGGTAATGAAGTCCATGGTTATGTTTTCCCACTTCCATACAGGTATTTCGGGTTGGACTAGGAGTCCTGAAGGTCTTTGATGTTCGGCTTTCACTTTGGAACATGTAAGGCACTTGGAAACAAAAATAGCGATATCCTTCTTCATGCCAGGCCACCAGAAGTGGATTTAACTCGCACGGGTGGGTTGGTTTTGGGCTGTTTTTACGTATTTTAGCTGGTTTTCGAGTATTTTAAGCATAAGAGAATGATGTATCAGTATAATTGCACTCAAGGGCATTCGAGTATTCCAAGTATGAGTTTCTTGCATAACGTCACGTATCAAAGATTTTAAAGTATGAATCATATGTGTAAAAGATGTACATTTATTGAAAAAAGTTCCATTTTGATCAGAATCTCGGATCACAAGGATTGAAATAAAAGATACGAATACGATTACAAGTTTTCAAAAATAGAAGTACATTTACATTTTCTAAATAAGGAGAGTACAAAAATGCGGAGCATTACAATCTCCCATCCTTTAAGAAATTTCATTTCAAAATTTATTTAAGAGGAAGACTCAATGAAAAGATGTGAATGTTTGGTCTTCATTTCACTCTCGAGTTCCCAAGTGAACTCAGCGCCACGTTTGCCTTCCCATGGAACTTTGACTATGGGAATGTGACTGCGCCTAAGTTGCTTGGTTCCTCGGTCCATGATTTCGATTGGTTTTTCCACAAAGTGCAATGACTCATTGATTTGTAGATCGTCAAGTAGAACTTGAAATCCTTCATCAGCTAGACACTTTTTTAGATTTGAAACATGGAACTTTAGGGGAACGTTGTTGAGTTCTTAAGGTAGCTCCAGTCGATACGCTACCTTGCCAATCCTTTCAAGAATCTTGAAAGGATCCCACGTAGCGAGGAACGAGTTTGCCTTTCTTACCAAAACGAACTACACCCTTTCAAGGGAATACCTTGAGGAGTACATGGTCACCAACGTTGAATTCCAAGGGCTTGCGCCTTTTATCAGCGTAGCTCTTTTGTTGACTTCTAGCTTTTAGCACTCATATATTTGTAAGATTTTGTCCGTCGTCTCTTGTATGAGTTCAGGACCAGTGATTTGAGCTTCTTCGATCTCGTGCCAATAAATTGGAGATTGGCACTTTTGACCATATAAAGCTTCAAATGGTGCCGTTTGAATGCTAGTGTGATAACTGTTGTTGTACGAGAATTCTATTAAAGGTAAGTGCGAATCACATTTGCCACCAAAATCATTACGCATGAACGAAGCATGTCCTCAAGAGTTTGGATAGTGCGCTCGGTTTGACCGTCGGATTGAGGATGGAAAGCGATTAAGATGAGTGCCAAGAGCTTTTTAGAAGGTTTGCCAAAGGCGCGAAGTAAAACGACCGTCACGGTCCAAGATGATGTCAATGGGGATACCATGACGACAAATGATTTCCTTTGTGTAGAAAAAGAACCGAACACAACCAGACATCAAGCTTCCGCGTTTTGTTCTTTCGATTATTAAATCAAACTACGGTAACTTGTTAAAATGTTTTTGAATCACTTATGAAGCATGTGTAAAACCCGTAAATTTTGTATGGCATAATTTTGCACTATTTATATAAATGGAAATTTTATAAAACTTTGTTAATTATGGTCGGGTCTTACACTCATTTTTTAAAAGAATGTGTACAGTGTATAAAACAATTATTATGTAAACTATAAAAATTAAATGCTCATATTTTAACTTTTAAGTTTGGATAAAAATACTAATGCTCATTCTTATCTTTTAAGTTTGGATATTAATACTAAACTAGTTTAAACGATATCATAAAACGCATTTAAATATCAGATTGTGAAAACACATTTGAATAATGCACGTATAAAGGCATTTAAACAATTCAACCTGTGAATCAATTAGGTTAAGACGTACCGGCCCGTTTAGCTACATGTGGTCACGACTCGCAAGTTAAGTTTGAAACTAACCCGAATCCATTTAGACTAAACTCAAATTTTCACTGCGTATACGATTTAGAATTTTTCATAAAGTCGCATTCAAAATGTGACTAGGAAAAAAACAAAAAAAGCAACCAAGGTGCAAAATGGATTCAACATTTTAAAATTTTTTACAAGCATTTATATGTTTGATGAATTTTTTAGCAAATTAAGATAATAACTTATCAAATGGTCGAATTGGTTAATGATAAAAAAAAAAACAAGTTACGTTTTAGAAGATAAAATGAGGGTGTGTTGCTACAAGACTTTTAGTCAAGGGACTAAAATCTAGAACAATGCAAGAAAGTGAATCGTCCCATTCAGATTTGTTTCATTGATGTTTCGACTTCATTTCTCCTCTTCTCAACTTCATGAATTGCAACCACAAGAAACTCGTTAGGGGCCTTGGAGCTTGAGCTTCGAGGGCATTCTAATGCTCAAGTCAGTATGTGTATGAGATATGTTAAACATATGCATAAATGTATGTGTAAATAAAGATGATAAGTGTGAGAAGTTTGAGCTGAAAATATATAAAAAGGAATTAAGAGGGTTTCTATTTATTTATTTTTATAAGGAAAGCTTGTTAGTTTGTGGTGGTAACAAAATATAAATAATGTGATATTAAAAAATAAAAATAACAATATGAATTTGTGTATTGTAAAAATAAGAAACAAAAGAATTTGTAAAGAAATATTAGCGGATGAAACATGTAATTAGTTCACATCACAAAACTGTAAAGATATTAAAGTTCAAAATTAAAGGAATTATCATAATTGGGTCAACCCAACTTTACATGGATCAATCAACACTATGTTTACCGAACTTTTTTGTAAGATCAAATGGGAATATCAAAATAATCAATCTAGAATTTGAGAAATACTATTATTTTAATAAAGTGAGATTTCCTTAACATCATGTCGAAATGAGTTGTGAATTTATTATGTAAAATAACATCATGTTGAAAAGAATTATGAATTTATTATGTAAAATATTGACTAGTAACTCAAAAACTGTTGGTTAAATTTGACATCCAAGTTTGTGGTCGTAAAAAGGGTTCAAGTAAACGACTAAACGAGGTGAGTTCTGAAAAGTCCATGAATTTAAAAGAATAGGTTGCTTTTAATATATGCGATCATGAGTTATTCCAACAAAAAAAGGGACCAAAATTCAAAATTTATGCAAAACAAGAATCACGGTCTATGCCCTTTGCCGATCTATATATCTAATATGCATGGTGCACAAAAAAAAATTAATGAGAAATAACAGAACCGTGGTGTTCAGGGTGAAAGGGGTACCTTCGGTGACCCCTTCGGAAACCCAGTTTGCTGATCGGCAAGAGTGCCGCCACCAACATTGTCACGCGTGGGGAGTCCCCACTGCGGCGACTAGTCACCGTGCAAAAGAAATGTAGCCGTTGGAATTTTTCGGACCGTTGCATGTTGCCGTTGCAATGATTCGACTGTTGGACTTGAACATGTGGGGTTAGAAAATTGTTTTTTTTATTTAAAACCCATACATTTCACTCATCTCACACACCACTCTTACTAAAATTACTACATACAACACCATGGATAAACAAAGCAAATGTGATCCCAAGAAAAAAGGTTCCGCTAGCCGAGGCTCGGGTTCAAACTCAAGTGGACGCGTGTCGCAGACGAGACGAGGCGGTTCTAGCTGTCCGAGTGCACCGGTTCAAACCTCATACTCTCAACCTCAATGTTTTTACCCCTAAGCTTCACAACCGACTTTTTATAACACCCAACCGTAACCTAATTTTACGCCATAAATATTTTCACACCTAAATGGTCCAACGATGGTCGCTCCCGGCATGTACGAATACTCATGGAAGCGCAAAACCCATTCAATACATTTGCATTTAGGACCCCGTCAATTTATTTTTAATGCATATATAAAAAAATATGCTTCTAGAAATAAAAATATATAAAAAACAAATAAACACTCCATGTATTTGAGCATCCCTACTGATTAAGTACAAAATAATAAATAAAGTTATAAATTAACATGACATGATATTATTAATTAAAAAAAAGTTTACTACTTCACGATTCAACCATCCGACCATATGACAATTTCTAAGAGGAACAAGACGGGAAATTTAAGTCAACCGCAATTATAAATGTAAGCTTTAACAAGTTGGAGTGAATAAGAAATTAAAACAAATATTCTTGACATATGTATAAGAACCACATTATTTAATTAAAAAATAAATTGATTATAAATCTAAGATTTAAAAAAGTAAGTAAAAAAAATTGAAATAAATATTCTTCAAAAAGAACTTTTTTATTCAAATTTTAAAACTTAAAAAGATTGGCTGATGAGATGAGATAATAAACAACCATATTGTTAAATAGGGTCTTCAAAAAACTTGTGGCTCGGAGCTTGCTCGGATTTAGCTTGGAAAAAGTTCGTTCGATATAGCTTGGTTTGAAAATAAGTCTAGCTCGGCTCAACTAGGATCATCTTACTTATAATATATTTTATTTTTATATACATTATAATATATTACAAAAAAACTAATTATTATTTACATGTATTTAGATTTGTAATTTGATATCTATGCCTTGTTTAAAGGTTGATTACCATGCTAATGAACTGATATTGTATTCCCTCGAAGTTTAAAACTTATTTTGTGTTGTTTAACTTGATTTTGGCTTTTGATGTATTAAGTTGAACTTATTTTGGATATACTCTTTTGAAGTATTGAATAATATTTTAGATTACTTAATTTTTAGAGTTATGTAATAATTTTTATTTTTAAATCGAGCCAAAATAAGCCGAGCCTAGCCAGCTCGGTTTAAACCAAGCCAAGCCCAAGCTTTGATTTTTAGCCCAGTTTCGAATCCGAATCAAACTAAACCAGTTCAGTTTATAATCGAGTTAAACCCGGCTCATAAACAACCCTACTGTTAAAAGGCTTTAATTACACTTTTAAGATTTAATCATTCACAATCACCATTGGTCAAATGACACTTTTTGCAAACAATTTTCACATTTTGCAAGCAAATGTACTTTGGTATCCACACATTATATATATATGAACTTATGAACAAATAATTATAGATATAATTATTCTAAAATCTCCAAAATGAACACAACCTTGGAGTCAAAGTAGTTGGGAGAAGCGACTCGTTTGACAAAATAGTACATGTTCCTAAAACTTCAAACACTTTGAATTATGTGTTTCGTGCGGCCACACAGCATTTATTAAATGAATCTATTAATTATTCATGTTCGTGAAGTACATAGATTTTTACAATTACACTTCTACTTCTTTACCAAACCGTCAACAACTTTTGTATGCCATTCATGCCTCACGAAACAAAGCTGTACACGTGGTTGGTGTTTATATAAATGTAAAATTCATTTTCGTAATTATTAGTAGCTAATTTTATAAGGTCTAATCTCAGTAGATAATAACTAAAAACTCCTTAAGGGTGTGTTAACAATGGTGTAATTGTGTGTATATTGATTGTTGGGGGGGGGGGGGGGTATTAGGGTGGAGGGTGTGTCTTATTCTGCCATTTTTTTGGGTAACTTGGAGTAAAGTAGGTAGGGGTAACATCGCTCCCACTATAGAGCATGGCAATCGAGTATGAAGACCGGGTTTTGTACTCGGTCATGGGTGCGGCTAAACAAGGGCCATAATGCCATTACTATTTTGAAAAATAAAGAGAAAAAAAGGAGTAAACTGCTATTTTCGTCCTTGTGGGTTAGTCATTTTTACCAATTTCATCCAAAAAAATTTTTTATCGCATTATCGTCTCCGTAGTTTCAAAAACTTTGCCATTTTCATCCACATCATTAACCTTATCCAATTTGTCTGTTAATTTAAAGGGCATATATGTTTTTTTATTGAAAGTAGAAACAAGAAACTAAAACCCAAAGGTAACGACCTACATCTTAAGTTCTTCTCCTCACCCTCCTCGTATCGTTACCCCTTCAATTGCCAAGCTCTATTACCAGCGACTCCATATCCGGCTTTGGTTTTCTTCTCGTTGGCTCAATACTTGGTTTTAGTCCAGCCGTTACACCTCATAGATTCTTAAAGCAACTAAAGATCAACAAACAGAAGATCAACGACTAGATAAGAAGCCTGGTGCCGTTGTTCGAGGGATAGGGAAGCGTACACTATGGGGTTCTCATATTCTAGCGAATTTATCCTAGATCGGCGCTTTATTTAATCAGAAGACGTCTCGCAACAAGATCTATCAACTGAGACGCTATGTATTTCAATTATTCAATTTTAGGTTGCGTAATTCGATTTCATATAATAAAAGTTATAAGAAAGAATGAGTTTAAAGTTAATTATAATAGTAATTATAAAACAATTAAAATAAGAAAACTTAAAAACACATGATCAAAAGTAATAACATCGAAGGGCCTTTAGTCTAGCGGTAAGTTTTTTCTTTTCATGTAGTAAGGATTCAAATCTCATCGATGACAAAAGTTAAGCTATTATAAAAATTAATAAAAAATTAAGTAAAGTTTTAATCATCCTACCACATCTTTTACTTAATAAGTTTTTATTTTTATTTTATAAATTTCTATGAAAAAAAAACTCATCAGAGGTGCCTTATCCTTGACAAACCCACTTGGTTCTGCTTATGGACTGCTAATAGATATTTTATTAGTAACTAATTCATAAAAAATAAAATTTTAAACAATTTATTTATAGTATGAAAAGTTTTTTGTATTTTCTTGAAATAAAATTTTAAACAATATTATTTACAGTATGAAAAGTTTTTGTATGTTCTTGAGAAGTCACGAGATTTATTAATAAGCAGAAACCGGCCCAACTGACACAAGTAAGTGGGCTTAATCAAAGCTTAATAAGCAGAAACCGGCCCAACGGACACAATAAGTGGGCTTAATCAAAGCTTGAGCATCAAAGCCCAAGAGGAACTAACGAAAACCACAACATAAATCTTTACGATATTTCAAGATACTTTGGTAACAGATTACCGAACAATTACCTGAATCAGTCGACAAAATCAAATGGTAATAACCGAACCCAAAAGAAAACCACATTGTATTACGTAATGCCTCAATATACATGATAAATAAGTGAAACTTTTGTAGTTATACCATGGAGGTGTTCATCGAATCGAATAACATATTTTTTTTTTTGAATTATTCGAATTTTTGAATTATTCAAATTTTCGAATGATTTTTATTTTTGCTTGAGTTCTAATTCGATTTCGACTAAAACTGACCAATTCGATTTGAATTCATATTCGAATTAAAATCTCAATTTGAATTCAGATAAATTCGAATAAATTCGTTTTGATGCTAGGTTAGATTTAAGTTATGAGCTTGATAATGAGTTTGGTAATGGATTATTTTATAATTTAAAATTAATTTATACTATATAGCACAAACTAAAGTTATATGTGTATTATAAAAAAAACATAATGAATGTTAATGCATAATTTTAATTCGAATTTCGAATCAAATTTAAATATTAATTTAATTCGATATACTTAAATCGAATTCGAATTCTTGATAACCGAATTGAATTAAGTTGAAATTTGAGTTTTTCGAATCTGAGTCGAATTCTAAACACCCCTAACTAAGAGTGAAAAAACTAAATTCGTTCTTGATGGGATACATAAAACATTTTTTGACCATTTGTTGAGGGCTCAAGAGAGAGTGATAGAAAGCTAATTTGAGATGACTAATTTTCCAAGAAATATGAATCAGGACGAGACTATTTAAGACCATATTTCTCATTCAATTCATAATATCATTCCTAAATTTTCATAGGCCTTTTATGTACTATAAATAAAAATAAATTAACGGCAAATTAAAAAGTACCATTAACGCACTAACTCTAAGGCCATTCGGTGTGGGGGGCCGTCCAGGCCCGGCTTCGGCCGACGACGCCCCCAACACCGCGCCGGATGGCTCGTCCGCGTCGCGAGAGTTCCCCTGCGGACGTTGGAGACAGGGCGAATTGTTTAATATATTTTAAAAATATAGCCGTTGAAACGGCTAGTTTAATAATTTTTTTAAATTAATAAATTTACCTATAAATATCCCAATACCATCCCAATTTTTTACACAATTTATTCACCTCCATCTCTCAAATTTATAAAATCATTCCCATCTCTTTATAATTCTCCAACCTTTTATTTAAAAAAATATTGACATGTCACCTTCTTTGTGGTGTTCATCATCTTCGGATGAGACCGAATTGTTTGTTGCGAACTTCGTTATGCAAGTAGCACAGATGATTATGGAGGAGGAGGAAGAGGAAGAAACGTCGTCACAACCGCAAACAAGGGCGGCCGCCTTAAATCGAAAACGAGAAGGCATTTAATTCGTTGTTAATAAAGCATTTAATTTTTTAGTGTGTCTTTATTTTGATTTGCTTTCCTAATTTATATAACTCGTTAATAATCAGCTGGACATGATAGTTTAGTAGCCGATTACTTTGCTGACGAACCTGTGTACACGGACGCGATGTTTAGACGTCGGTTCCGAATGAGTCGTCGACTATTCTTACGTATAGCGTACGACTTGGCGCAGTATGATCCATATTTCACACTTCGATACAACGCCAGGGGTCGTAGGGGATTCACCACTTTATAGAAATGTACCGCGGCCATTCGATTGCTCGCATACGGGACTGCACCCGATTCGTCAGACGAGTATTTAAGGATGTCCGAAAGAACTTCACGTGCATGTTTGCACATGTTTTGCAAATGGATCGTGACGTTATATAACAAAAAATATCTGCGGAAACCAAACGCAAACGACGTCCAAAAATTATATCAAGCGCACGAAGAAAGACATGGTTTTCCAGGAATGCTCGGAAGCATTAATTGCATGCACTGGCCCTGGCAGAACTGCCCTACTGCCTGGCAAGGTCAATATAATCGGGGCGATCACGGTCATCCAACTATAGTACTAGAGGCTGTTGCGTCACAAGATCTTTGGATTTGGCATGCCTTTTTTGGTCTATCTGGTTTACTTAATGACCTTAACATCATCTACCAATCACATATATTTGACGATGTAATCCAAGGAACAGGTCCAACACAAGTTTTACGATTTCGGGGGTGGAAAATATTCCGCACCCTACAGACGATAAAAGAAAGAAATTGCCAAGTTTCAAGAGGGGGCGAGAAAAGATATTAAACGGTGTTTTGGAGTTCTACAAAAAAAGTGGCATATCATTGAATATCCAGCTCGTTCTTTTACACCACAGAGGTTGCGATACATTATGTATGCTTGTATCTTGCCACATAACATGATCATTGAAGACGAGGGTAGAGCGATCTGTGACTACGACGAAAACGAGTCTAGTGGGAATTCTGCTCCAGTGAGTGCAGAACAACAAAATTTAAACAGATTCTCTCTACGTAACGAGTACATACATCACAACCTGCAAGCGGAATTGGTGGACTATATTTGGAACAACACACAGAACGAACCCACCGACGACATGCCGGATGAAGACTAGCAGTTTTTTTTAATATCATGTTAGTTTATTTTTATGTAATGTTTGAATTAATATTTAATTTTAGTTTTTATAAATATTTTGCCAAAATTAAAAAGAAAAATAAAAAAAACTAGGTGGGGTCGGGTCGTCACCCATTTTCAAGCTTCCATCCCTGAAGGAGCGTCCTCCAAGATCTTTGACGCGTTTGCTGACGTGACGGGTCATCCTGGAAAGAGATCCGTCACCTACATCGAGTAGCCTAAGCAAATAGGAATAATAACAACTAACTAATTATTACGTATGAAATAACAATGGGAAATAAACAACTGCTGATGTATGGTTACGTGCGAGTTGGTTGTACACGTATCAAAGAGCCATATAATGTAAGAAAAAGAGGTGTAGAAGTTGACGAAGACATGATTACCTTGTACTTAAAATAAGGATTTAAGAATTATAAAATAATAGTTTCTGTTAGTATATAATTGAACTTATGTATAAGAGTAAATTGTTATTTTGGTCTTTTTGGTTTAGTCAATTTAACTCTTTCAGTTTAATTTTTTTTAATATATCAGACTTTAAGTTTGTATTTTATAACAATTTTGGCCTCTGACAGTAAGTGTAAGCGTAATTAAGTTATTATATACCTTAGGGCTGTTTTTGATAATTACATAGTTCTTTTAATATTTAGGAGATTATTAATGCAATAACTCAAATTTTTTTATTATTTCGTTATTTTCACAATTATTATTCAACAAAATATGTTTTATATATACAAATAAATATGTATTTTCATTAGGTGTTTGTTTTTTTATAAACGTGGTTTTTAGACATTTGTTTTTTAACCTTTTTAAGCAACTATCGTTTTTGAAACAATCGATTTTAAACGAAGATTTAAAAATCAACGTTTATAAAAAACAAATCTTAAAAAAATATGTTAACAAATTTAAGATTTTAAAAAACACACGAATTTAATAAACGAAAGGTTAAAAAATAACGAATTTTGATTATACTGACGGTCCAAAGAAATGGAAGATTTGAAAAAAAACCATTTAAAAAAAGTTTGAAAATTGAATGATCTTTTGCAAACTTTTTATTAGAATGTTTCATCTTTTATTTTCAAATCTTACATTTCTTTTATTTTTTATACACGTCATTTCGTAAAATCTTAAAAGTGAACGACTTAAAAGTGAATTATTTAAAAATATTTAAAAAACAATTTTAAAAATAATGTTATAAAATGAAGTGTTTAAAACACTTTAAAAGACAAACGAATTAAAAAGAACGATTTTAAAAATTAAATTATTTGAAAGGAACTATTTTAAAAACGATAGATGGTTTAAACAAAATGATAAAAAGGAAGTTATAAAAACAACAGTTAATGAAATAGATATTTATTTGTATATTTATACGTAAAACGTATTTTGTTATATAATAATCGTGAAAATAACGAAATAATAAAAAGACTTGAGTAATTGCATTAATAATCTCTTAAATATTAAAAGAACTTTGTAATTATAAAAAACAACCCCTTAGGTATACAATTACCTAATTACCCTTACACTTAACTGCAAAAAAGTAATAAAGAGTGTTAGGGGCCAAACCGTTATAAAATGCAATCTTGGAGTCTAATATGTTAAAATATTTCTTTTTAGGCTGAAAGAATTAAACTGACTAAACCACATAGGCTAAAACAGTAATTTACTCTACGTATAATTACACTTATTAATACTATTAATAATAATATTAATTTATTAAATAATTAATAAAGCAATATTATTTAAATAATAATAAGATGTTCGTTTTTCATAAATCTTTAAATTCTCATTTCCACACAATATTTGGTGTTCTGTAGCCTTTGTCAGAAATGCCATTTCTCGAAATATGGACAAATGGAAGCTTAACTTCTAAAGAAGCTTTTCACGAAGCCTTCCGGAATTTGATTGATCTACAATAAATTTGATCAAACTTTTTTTTTCTGTCGTTATGGTGAAGAACTTAACAAAAAATTCTCTTTTTTTATCATCAATCGAATTACTGTTTACAACCCAGGATTTTATTTTATTTTTTTTCTTTCATAAAAGGGTTTTTTTCCATGGGTTTGCCTCGGTATCATATTCATACCCGTTGTATTTGAATGATCCTGGATGGATGCTTTCATAAAATGCATACAACATGGAAACCCCGATTTTCAAATGATTAGAAAAAAATAAACAAGCCAATTTTGATACATGGTTTTAATTATTCACATCATTTATAAAGTACCACAGTATTTCAAACATTTATAGATTATCAATTTGTAACATACTTGTGTTTCTATTGGTTACACTTCGCACATCAGTACTTTACTGTGTATCATAGGTTTGTACCCTTGCCTTTGTAAGTTGTTTTCTTTAGTGGGTATTTAAGTGGTTGTTTTAGTGGGTTTTGATTTTACTTTAAAGTTTCCACTCTCCATCTCTCTCTGCGACCAACGAAATCCCATCGCTTTTGACGACCTCTCTTTGCGATGGTCGGACTCGCTCCGATCTCTGGCCATCGTGATGTTTACATGTAGATTCTTGCTATTATTGCCTCTGTTCCGTTTTTACATGTTTTCGCGTAGTTAGAAACTACGCATTGCGCTTTAGAGGTTATTTTTAGAGTTTAATGCTGGGATTTTGTGTTGGTTTTAACGATTTGTTGTTGCATGGTCTTTTTTGGGGGTGTTCTTCCATCGTTAAAGACGACGACTTATGTTTCATCGTTTGATTTTCAATTTTCTGGTATGGGTTTTGTGTCACCGTGGAACATCTGTTGGTGCATGTGTTTTTTTTGTCAATTAGGGTCTCACTATTGAACATCTGATGTTGTTCTTTAACCTTAATTTTGGTTTAGAGTTGTTTTGAATGAGACCTATTTGAGTTTTATAAGGGTCTGTGATTGTGTCAAGATAATGTTCACCGAATTACCAGAGATCCTTTGTGGTTTTAAAGTTGTTGTTTGTCTTTGTGACGTTTGGTGTTGGGTCGATGAAGATGGCCTATGGCTCATCGGACACCATTTGCTATGATGTTGCTTTGGGCTTAGCTTTTTTTTTGAACGGCCAACGAATCCTCCAAATAGGTTACTGGCGAAATTCACCACATCGGGATACACTTGCCTTCGAACCGGGGAAAACCCTCACCTAGGGCAGAAGCCCATGAACACTAGCCAAAAGCACGATAGTGCGGTGAGGTAAAACCCGCTCAGTTCAAGGATCGAACTAGCGATCTCCACCTATTCGCCTAGTCTCCCATCATCACCAGGAGTCGCAGAAAATAATGGAGAGGGCAGGAATCGAACTTAGGTCCCTTAGAACACCAAGTCTCTTCCTTACCACTCCACCACCACCTCGTTGGTGCTTTGGGCTTAGCTTGGTGACTTATGTTTCAACCATCTATTGCTTATAAGCTTTGTTTTATGGCTATTTTGATGTTGATTATGGGCATTTGGGTTCTGCTGTTGTTTGCTAATGTGCAAGTTGCTTAGCCTTATTGGTTCAAAATAGTCTATAATATGCCTCTAGGCTTGGCTTAGAAAACCTAACCTAAACTACATTTGTCTATTGTTTAAACATTCTTTTGTTTGGCTGTTTGTTTGGACTTGGCTTGTTAACTTATAGTGCAGCCGTCTATTGCTTATGAGCTTTGTTTTATGGCTGTTTTGATGTTGATTATGTAACATTTGTAAAAAAAACAGGTTTTTCAAACCCGCTTCGTTTGTAATCGAATATCAAGTTATAAATTTTTCGTTGCGTATTTATGTTTATTTTAATTTTAAACGATGCATAATTAATAAACAAATTAGAATTTAAAAACAATAATTAATAAAAAGTGAAAATAAAATAAATAAAAAAAGAAAACCGGCTGCTGGGATTCGAACCCGGGTCAGCCTGGTGAGTCTAGTCTTAACTCGCGCACATATAACCACTCCGCCACTAGTTGCCTTTGTGAAATGTAGGAAACAATTAAAACATAACTTCAACCATGAATCGACCTGTTTACGCCAACTGAAACCGTTATCGGCTTCCAAACGTCCAAGACGTTTGAGTGATCGCGGATTTCTGATTATAACCGATAAACCGACATTTTTAATCAATTCAGTCTTGAATGGACTTGAATTCATGTGATGATCGGTTTTAATAATCGAAAATCTTCACTTTCTGAATTACTCCGTCAAAATCACCATCTCGCGACTCACTAGCATTCACAGAACTTCTAATTTCACTTTTACTCTAATTTCTGATAGTCGGAATCGCTTTTTGAACTCGCCGGACTTTCGCCGGAAAACCGTGTCTTCCATCAAAACAGTAAGTTTCTCAATTCTTCCATCATCTATCAGTTGTTAAGCTTTTGCTAACTCAAACCCTTCAATCAGAATCAGTTCCAGGCGACGATATCGGATAATCATCACTCGCCGGAAAATTTCTGAGAATTTCTAGAATTCGTTGTGAAACGGTATAAACCTTTAAACCTTCTGATAACTCTTGTTCAGTACTTCAATTCCACATCTAGCTAATCAAAACTGTTAATTGGCCCGCTCAGACGAAGCCCATAAAAACAGAGCCGACGACTTCGCCGGAATTCTGAGAAAGAACATTTTTTCCGGTATGTTTACTCCCAAAATCTTCCCTGCCATTTCATTTTAATCACTTGAATGTTTGTCAATCGAATTAAATAAGAACAATAGGGTAATCGTTGTCTGAGATATTGTAACGAAGAAGATGAAGTTAGTTTGTGTATAAGTTTAATATAAATTGGATTATATCTCGGGTTAGACACACAGTCCAGCGGTGGACTGTGTGCGCAAATTTATCACACGCCGTGAGTTCGATCCTTGACACAATCGTATTCTCTGTAATAAAGATGTTTCCTTTTTAACTGAACCGGATTAACTCATTGAAGATGTTAAGTATAATAAAAATCAGTATATTAACCAGGTTAGACACACAGTCCAGCGGTGGACTGTGTGCAACATTAACCCACAGGTCCCTGGTTCGAGACCTGTTACGCACGCCGGTTCGAGGATTAAAATCCTTTTTGAAAATAAAAGAATTTTGAAGAAACTAAAACAGTATATAAATATAATTAAAAACAGAATTATTTCGGGTTAGACACGTAGCTCAGTTGGTAGAGCTGCGTGCACGCGTACGGGAGGTCTCGGGTTCCAGCCTTACCCGACGCACACTTGCACACTAGCGAACCGGTCAAACAGTCAACGGTCACGGTCAACGGTCAATGGTCAACGCAAAAGTCAACAGTTTTTTATATTTTTATTTATTTATTTATTTAATTTAAAAATCAATTAAAAATACTTAGAAATAATGTTTTAAAAGTTAGAAAATAGCCTTAAACTCACAAAAATATATCTAAAAATCTTATTAAAATTATTAATAAAATCCACTCATTTACCATACCTTTTCGTTATTATTTAGGTTAGTTAATTTCCGTCGATCAATCCTCTCAACTCGTGCGCATTTCATCATCTTCAACCGAACGCACCCAATGTGAGTGAATCTCTACAAATTCCCCGTTTTAATCACGTTTTTTGGGTGTATCATGTGTCTTATTATTTATCACATTTAAACTATTGTGCATCTATCATATCCATGAACAAATGTGTATCCAACATGTATCAACTGTTTGTGTGGTTATTGTTTAGATTAAATTTATCATTTTCAGTACATACATTATCATAGGCCGCCGCTCCCCATTACATATGAGCGTTGAGCTGTTCCCCATTACATTATGAGCGTGAACCAGGCGTTGCTAACATACGATCGGCTCCGTTTGATTGAGCCTTGATCGCACAGACATTTATCATAGGCCGTCCGTTCCCCATTACATTATGAGCGTGAACGTGACGTTTCCAACATATACAGTTTCATTCATGTTATATATTCATGCAAGTTATTTTGTTATTGTATGTTATTGATTGTTGTTGTTATTGTTATTGTATGATTATTTACGTTTGCTCACATATGATTATTGCACAATTTTCCATAATAAAGATAACAAGAGATCAATAATAAATGTTTTTCTAACAAGGTTCACTCGCCTACTTATGTTGACCCAAAAACCCCCATTTTTACACATGATACAGGTGAACCAGCTGCAGCAAGAAACACATAGGATGGCTTAGAAGAATAAACTGGTTTAGACTTTGGATTGTTTAGTTGATTATCATTCTTTGTAATTGTATGAACATGTTTGGAATATTGAGGATGTAATTTTGAATTTAATAAATATGAAACATATTAGTAAATATCATGAACTTTGGTGATAACCCAATTATGCCCCGACTCTTATTCCGCTGCGGGTCGGGGTGTGACAGATTGGTATCAGAGCCATGAATATAGGGATATAGGATAGGTTATTAGACCCTTAGAGCCTATACTATAGTTGATTAGAATTTTTAAAATTTTTGTGTGTTACATGCAGAATTCATGATGTTTATATGTTTTATGTTTAATGTTACATTCAATGTTATGCAAGCATGTTCATAAGTACATATTATTACACAATGCTTATCATGAATCATATTCTCATAACATATCATATCCATGAGAGCACACACCACATCATTTTCATGATTGTTTTTGCAATGATTTTTGTATTTTCAAATCACATCAAAGTGAGTTTTCATGACGGCATGTAGTAACTGGAAGGGTACAAGTACCGGTAGTCGGAACGTCCTGTCTAGGCTTGGCATTCGTATAAATCCAAAATAAAGGACCAGTTTGCCTACCTGGGGACCAACGATGAGAGTACGAAGGACCTATTAGGCCAAAGCATGCTATACCAAACGTCGTGTGAGCTAACCCCACTTTGAGTTGTCATTGTGTCTACACCTGGACACCTTCCGACCATACATCTCGTAAACATATTTCATGGTTTTCATTCGGGTGATGCGAGTGTTAAACCGCCAATACCAATGTGAATCCTACTAAGCCAATAGTCATGGGGGCCCACATGACTATACAGGTGAAGGTATGGGGGACATTTGAGGCCCAACATGAGCAAACCCAAGACATCCTATGGATGTAGTTACATTATTGATGTTTATGTTATATATATTTTTTTAAAAGACACATGACACCTAAAAAGACTCCATAAACTCACAATCTTCTTATGTATGTTCCTTTAGATGTCGGCTAGGCAACAACGAGGGGGTAGAAGATCAGGAAGGTCACACGAACGCTTGGCCACTCAAATCGCAAAACAAATGGCCGCGGTGCTTCCTGACATTGTGGTTCAAGTACAACAAGCTCTCGTCACAAATCCCATCAATCCTCCCCAGCAAGAAGAGCAGAACATCGGCAACCCTCCTACCAAAAAGTGCTCATATAAACATTTCAAGTCCTACGATCCTCCGAAATTTGAAGGGACCGAAGGTGTCACTGCTCTCCTCCACTGGTTTGAGGAAATGGAAAACACCTTCCTCAACTGCGATTGTCCCGAGGATCGCAAGGTACGATATGCAACCGGGAGACTATTTGGGGTAGCTCTTACCTGGTGGAATACTGAAAAGGGTAAGAGAGGAATCGAAGATGCAATGGCCTTAACGTGGGAGGAGTTAAGGGAAATCATGACGAGACGCTTCTGTCCTAGAAGCGAGATAAAAAAGTTAGAGGATGAATTTCATTCGTTGAAGCAAAAGGAGGGAGATCATACTTCCTGCAACAAAAGGTTTTTAGAGTTGAACCAAACGGTCCCTAACTTGTTCACCCCAGTTTACCGCTTAGTCGAACATTATATTCGAGGCCTTCCCTCGAAAATTCAAGACTCAGTTCTCAGCACTTCGCCTGCAACACTTGAAGCTGCTATGGAACTAGCTACCGAGCTTACCGAGAATCGAATTCGCAACGGTAAATTTAAAGATGAGAAAAAGAAAGCCCCCGTTGAGGGCCAAACTTCAAACCATTCCACCTCCTCCTCTAAGTTTGCTAACAAGAGGAAACGAAACACCAGGAACTTCGCTGTTACACAAACAAATTTCCCTATCCCTGCTGCACCCATTACCCATGTTGCCCCCTCAACTGCACCATATAAAAGGCCATACTCCGGCCCATACCCAAAATGCAACCGTTGCCAATACCATCACTTTCCTGATCATCCCTGCCAACATTGCACCGGCTGTGGTCGCGCAGGTCACACCATTCAAACCTGTCGCATACCTCAGCGAACGAACCGCCACCAGCCCTCAACCCAAACCCACCAACAGATAATGGGTCAAGCCCAACAACCTCTACTACTACCACCTATCCAACATTTAGCCCAATCCTACTACCAACCCAACTATCCCATGGTGCAACCTATGCGGGCTTGCTACAATTGTGGAGACCAAAGCCACTTTAGAAACACTTGTCCACGCTTAGTGAACATTATACATGCTCAAGCCCAAGCAAATCTGGTGAATCAGGCTAACCAAGCTCCTCCACCTGCAAGAGGAAGAGCTTTCAACATCAACGTCAATCAAGCTAGGGCCGACAACAATGTGGTTAACGGTACGTTTCTCATCAATGGTAGTTATGCATCCATGTTGTTTGATACTGGCGCGGATAAAAGTTTTGTGTCCTTAGAATTTGAACCCATCCTCAACCAAACTCGTGATAAACTCATGGAATCCAAACAGTAGAAGTTGCTGACGGAAAACCGGTCTCATTAAACTCTATTATACGCAATTGTACTCTCACCTTAAACGATCACGATTTTCCAGTTGACCTCATTCCTATGAAGTTGGGAAGCTTTGACATTATAATTGGTATGGACTGGCTCAGCCAACATCATGCTGAAGTTGTGTGCCGCGAAAAGTTTATACGCATTCCTCTTGCAAACGGTCAGACTTTACGAATCTTTGGAGAAACCCCATCGAAAGGGCTCAAATTAATGTCCTGTCTTCAAGCCCGAAAATATCTGCGCAAGAATTATGTCGCATTTTTAACTCATGTCGTCAAAAAGGGAACCAAGGAGAAGAAACTTGAAGACATCCCAGTAGTAAAAGATTTTCCGCAAGTTTTTCCTGACGACATCTCAGGACTTCCTCCCGTGAGAGAAGTCGAATTCCGCATTGATCTTATACCTGGTGCTACACCAGTTGCAAAGTCTCCTTATAGGTTAGCCCCCTCCGAAATGCAAGAGCTTGCCAGTCAATTGCAAGAGTTGACTGACAAAGGATTCATACGTCCTAGTTCCTCGCCTTGGTGTGCACCTGTCCTTTTTGTAAAGAAGAAAGATGGAACGTTTCGCATGTGCATCGACTACAGAGAACTCAACAAGTTAACGGTCAAGAACCGCTACCCATTACCTCGCATCGATGATCTTCTTGACCAACTTCAAGGCGCCAGCTGTTTTTCAAAAATCGACCTTCGTTCTGGTTATCATCAACTCAGAGTACATGAAGAAGACGTCCCAAAGACCGCCTTCCGAACTCGTTATGGTCATTATGAATTCATGGTCATGCCATTTGGTCTAACCAACGCTCCAGCTGTCTTCATGGATCTAATGAACAGAGTCTGCAAACCCTATCTCGATCGCTTTGTTATAGTCTTCATCGACGACATCCTCATTTACTCAAAGTCTAAGTCTGATCATGAACGGCACCTTCGACTCATTCTTACACTCTTAGAGAATGAAAAGCTCTACGCCAAATTCTCCAAATGCGAATTCTGGTTAAAAGAGGTACAATTCCTTGGACATGTCGTCAATGACAAGGGAATACATGTCGACCCCTCAAAGATCAAAGCAGTACAAGAATGGCAAGCGCCACGTACACCAACTGAAGTAAGATCATTCCTTGGTTTGGCTGGTTATTATCGCCGTTTCATTTCAAATTTCTCCCGCATTGCTGTACCACTCACGGCTTTAACTCATAAAGGAAAACCCTTCATATGGGGACCCAAACAAGAAGAAGCCTTCCAGACCCTTAAACAAAAACTCTGTGATGCACCTATCCTCACTCTTCCTGAAGGTTGTGATGACTTCATGGTTTATTGCGACGCGTCAGGGCAAGGACTAGGCTGTGTTCTAATGCAAAGAGGAAAGGTGATAGCTTATGCTTCTAGGCAACTCAAAACTCATGAGAAGAACTACACTACCCACGACCTAGAACTTGGAGCCGTTGTGTTCGCTCTTAAGATATGGAGACATTATCTCTACGGTACTAAGTGTGAAATATACACTGACCACAAGAGTCTTCAACATATCTTCAACCAAAAGGAGTTAAACATGAGGCAACGAAGATGGGTTGAACTTCTTAATGACTACGACTGTGAAATTCGGTATCATCCTGGCAAGGAAAACGTGGTGGCCGATGCACTCAGTTGAAAGGGTTATGCGAACTCCATTCGTCTTCTATGTTCGCAAATTATAACCGACATCAAAGATCAAATTCGAGAAGCCCAACATATCTCAGTAACGGAAGACGACGTACGAAAGGAGCTATCCTGTGGAGCTGAACTTAAAATTGAAACTAAATCCGACGGTATTCTGTACTATCTAGATCGCATATGGATTCCTGACCACAACAACCTTCGTGAATTCCTTATGAATGAGGCACACAAAACACGATACTCTATACACCCAGGAGCCGACAAGATGTATCAAGACCTTCGATACACCTACTGGTGGCCTGGAATGAAAAAGGATATTGCTGTTTTTGTTTCCAAGTGCCTTACATGTTCCAAGGTGAAAGCTGAACATCAAAGACCCTCAGGACTTCTGGTCCAACCTGAAATACCTGTATAGAAGTGGGAAAACATAACCATGGACCTCATTACCGGGTTACCTCGCACTTCTGGTGGGTATGACACTATATGGATAATCATTGATCGTCTTACAAAATCAGCTCACTTCATTCCGATCCGTGAAGATTTCAAGAACGAGAAGTTAGCTCGTATCTACATCAGCGAAATCGTAAGTCGTCATGGTGTACCGTTAAGCATTATTTCAGATCGTGATGGTCGTTTCACTTCACGAACATGGCAAGCCGTACAAGCCGCTTTGGGTACACGATTAGACCTCAGTACCGCTTATCATCCTCAAAATGATGGACAATCTGAACGCACCATACAAACTCTTGAAGATATGCTTCGAGCATGTGTCATAGACTTCAAGGGAAATTGGGACGCTCATTTACCATTAGTTGAATTTTCGTACAACAACAGCTATCATTTAAGTATCGGCATGGCACCTTTCGAAGCCTTATATGGTCGTAAGTGCCGATCTCCAGTATGTTGGCACGAAATTGGGGAAGCTCAAATCACCGGTCCAGAATTTATTCAAGAAACCACAGACAAGATCCATCAAATACGAAGCAATCTTCTAGCAGCTCAAAGTCGTCAAAAGAGTTATGCAGATAAACGACGAAAGCCTTTGGAGTTTAACATTGGTGATCATGTACTTCTAAAAGTATCACCGTGGAAGGGAGTAGTTCATTTTGGCCAGAAGGACAAGCTAGCACCACGCTACGTAGGACCTTTCAAGATACTCGAAAGAGTAGGACCTGTAGCATACAAGCTTGATCTACCAGAAGAACTCAACAGAATTCACCCCACATTCCACGTATCAAACTTGAAGAAGTGCCTCGCCGATGAAAACCTCCATATTCCCCTGGAAGATATTCAGATCGATGAATCTATGCACTTCATTGAAAGACCAGTAGAGATCATGGACTTCGGAGAAAAACGTTTAAGACGGAGTCGTATTCTAATTGTTAGGGTACGCTGGGAGTCGAAACGGGGACCTGAGTTTACTTGGGAATGTGAAGACTCAATGCGCGAAAAATACCCGCATCTTTTTCCTATTACCACTACTACTTAAATTTCGGGACGAAATTTCTAAAAGTAGGGGATACTGTAACATTTGTCAAAAAAACGGGTTTTCCAAACCCGCTTCGTTTGTAATCGAATATCAAGTTATAAATTTTTCGTTGCGTATTTATGTTTATTTTAATTTTAAACGATGCATAATTAATAAACAAATTAGAATTTAAAAACAATAATTAATAAAAAGTGAAAATAAAATAAATAAAAAAAGAAAACCGGCTGCCGGGATTCGAACCCCGGTCAGCCGGGTGAGTGTAGTCTTAACTCGCGCACATATAACCACTCCGCCACTAGTTGCCTTTGTGAAATGTAGGAAACAATTAAAACATAACTTCAACCATGAATCGACCTGTTTACGCCAACTGAAACCGTTATCGGCTTCCAAACGTCCAAGACGTTTGAGTGATCGCGGATTTCCGATTATAACCGATAAACCGACATTTTTAATCAATTCAGTCTTGAATGGACTTGAATTCATGTGATGATCGGTTTTAATAACCAAAAATCTTCACTTTCTGAATTACTCCATCAAAATCACCATCTCGCGACTCACTAGCATTCACAGAACTTCTAATTTCACTTTTACTCTAATTTCTGATCGTCGGAATCGCTTTTTGAACTCGCCGGACTTTCGCCGGAAAACCGGGTCTTCCATCAAAACAGTAAGTTTCTCAATTCTTCCATCATCTATCAGTTGTTAAGCTTTTGCTAACTCAAACCCTTCAATCAGAATCAGTTCCAGGCGACGATATCGGATAATCTTCACTCGCCGGAAAATTTCTGAGAATTTCTAGAATTCGTTGTGAAACGGTATAAACCTTTAAACCTTCTGATAACTCTTGTTCAGTACTTCAATTCCACATCTAGCTAATCAAAACTGTTAATTGGCCCGCTCAGACGAAGCCCATAAAAACAGAGCCGACAACTTCGCCGGAATTCTGAGAAAGAACATTTTTCCGGTATGTTTACTCCCAAAATCTTCCCTGCCATTTCATTTTAATCACTTGAATGTTTGTCAATCGAATTAAATAAGAACAGTAGGGTAATCGTTGTCTGAGATATTGTAACGAAGAAGATGAAGTTAGTTTGCGTATAAGTTTAATATAAATTGGATTATATCTCGGGTTAGACACACAGTTCAGCGGTGGACTGTGTGCGCAAATTTATCACACGCCGCGAGTTCGATCCTTGACACAATCGTATTCTCTGTACTAAAGATGTTTCCTTTTTAACTGAACCGGATTAACTCATTGAAGATGTTAAGTATAATAAAAATCAGTATATTAACCAGGTTAGACACACAGTCCAGCAGTGGACTGTGTGCAACATTAACCCACAAGTCCCGGGTTCGAGACCTGTTACGCACGCCGGTTCGAGGATTAAAATCCTTTTTGAAAATAAAAGAATTTTGAAGAAACTAAAACAGTATATAAATATAATTAAAAACAGAATTATTTCGGGTTAGACACGTAGCTCAGTTGGTAGAGCTGCGTGCACGCGTACGGGAGGTCTCGGGTTCGAGCCTTACCCGGCGCACACTTGCACACTAGCGAACCGGTCAAACAGTCAACGGTCAATGGTCAACGCAAAAGTCAACATTTTTTTTATATTTTTATTTATTTATTTATTTAATTTAAAAATCAATTAAAAATACTTAAATGTTTTAAAAGTTAGAAAATAGCCTTAAACTCACAAAAATATATCTAAAAATCTTATTAGAATTATTAATAAAATCCACTCATTTACCATACCTTTTCGTTATTATTTAGGTTAGTTAATGCCCGTCGATCAATCCTCTCAACTCGTGCGCATTTCATTATCTTCAACCGAACGCACCCAATGTGAGTGAATCTCTACAAATTCCCCGTTTTAATCACGTTTTTGGGGTGTATCATTTGTCTTATTATTTATCACATTTAAACTATTGTGCATCTATCATATCCATGAACAAATGTGTATCCAACATGTATCAACTGTTTGTGTGGTTACTGTTTAGATTAAATTTATCATTTTCAGTACATACATTATCATAGGCCGCCGCTCCCCATTACATATGAGCGTTGAGCTGTTCCCCATTACATTATGAGTGTGAACCAGGCGTTGCCAACATACGATTGGCTCCGTTTGATTGAGCGTTGATCGCACAGACATTTATCATAGGCCGTCCGTTCCCCATTACATTATGAGCGTGAACGTGACGTTGCCAACATATACAGTTTCATTCATGTTATATATTCATGCAAGTTGTTTTGTTATTGTATGTTATTGATTGTTGTTGTTATTGTTATTGTATGATTATTTACGTTTGCTCACATATGACTATTGCACAATTTTCCATAATAAAGATAACAAGAGATCAATAATAAATGTTTTTCTAACAAGGTTCACTCGCCAACTTATGTTGACCCAAAACCCCATTTTTACACATGATACAGGTGAACCAGCTGCAGCAAGAAACACATATGATGGCTTTGAAGAATAAACTGGTTTAGACTTTGGATTGTTTAGTTGATTATCTTTCTTTGTAATTGTATGAACATGTTTGGAATATTGAGGATGTAATTTTGAATTTAGTAAATATGAAACATATTAGTAAATATCATGAGCTTTGGTGATAACCCAATTATGCCCCGACTCTTATTCCGTTGCGGGTCGGGGTGTGACAGATTATGGCAATTTGGGTGTGTAATATTATTTGCATGCTTTTTGTTGGTCTTATCTTGTTGTTCTTGGCTGATGTACAACTTAATTCAACTAACTGGTTAAAAACAACCTTCTTCCGAGAGCCAAAGCTTTGGTGAGGATTTGGCTTGGTATTGTATGTTGCGGCCGTCCTACACCTATGAGCTTCGTTATTTAAGTGTTTTGTTGAGGGTCATGGTTGTTTATGAATATTTGGTGCATTGTTGACCATGGTCCTGTGCTTTATTTGTGTTTCACATTTTCGTCGTAAAGTATGCAACCATGACGTATTTATTCGCTTGAGATAACACGTATCTTGGCGGGGCATCTGACCTAGTGATGTGATTGTGTAATGTGTGATAGTTGTGTCGATTCTCAACAGTTTGGCTTCTTGGAACACTTTAATATGGTTGTTCATGCATACAACCTGAAATTGTTGTGTTGTGCATGTGTCGAAGTGGTCTCGATTCTTTGTTTCAACTGTTTGATGTTTCTATATTTATTTATTTATTTCATTTTGCGTCATAGGTAGTCTATGTTTAAATGTACGTAATGATTTATTGTTTTCTTATATCATGTTGCAATTCTTGCTTTGTCGCATTGGGAGGCTTTCTACCTTTCCATCGTGTTTTTTCTGTGTTCGTTCATGTAGTTCAATGTGCCCGCAAAACGGCACCTTGAAGCTGCTTCGCGTCGTCCTTAGGTTCATCTACGTGGGGCCAACAGGGCAGTAACGTAAGGTTGAACAAAAACCAGCTTGCGGTGTTTTTGGAAGGAGAAGGAAGGTGGGGGTCTACAAAGATACCAACTGGCAAAGGGGTCCAAAACCAGATCGACCAGCTTGACTAGTTGGAGGAACAGCCGCTTAACAAAGACGGGATAACCGACTATGTGGCGAAGATGCATTAGTATAGGTTAGGCGCATTAGGTTTAGTCATGTAGTATAGGAAAAAATGTTGACGCTGTATCTTTGTAAAAGTGTTTACAATAGCACTTTGGGTCTTTGAATATGTTATGTTTTATTGTATTTTTTTATAATGACAATTAAGAAAAGAAGTTGTTTTAAGGTTTTAAAATTAAACACCAATTAAATCAATAATCATATACAAGATCAGCTCATGTGGTTGACGATTGTCAGGAACGTCACTTGAATACGTTTATGTCTGCAAACCTATAACTCGTTTAGGTATAAGTTTCTTGCAAAGTGTTAGACCTAACTTTTTTTCAAGGGTGTCACTTATATTCGATGTTAGGATATCTATAATTCTATTATAGATATTTGGTCGAGTCTGGCATGATTTGGGTGGGGTAGCATTATAAAAATAGACTACAAAATCTATTAGAATAACAGGTCATTAGAAAATACATAATAAAAATTCAATATTCTTATAACTATTGTCTACAAGTTTTAGTCTTAAGAAGATGTTAAACTACATTTTCAAGAAACATTTTTATGCAACTATTGTTCTATGTAACTAATACAACTACCAATAAAATAAACATCATAAATCCAATTACGCAAATCGGCCTTAACATACTTTATTGTAAAATACCATCCCACAACACTTGCTAATTGCGATCGTTAAAAATAATAACTCTTTATAATGATACAACAACGTAAATAAACGATATTTATTTCTCTTTAACATAATCTTCTAGGAGCAAATTATCCATTCAACTTGACATACTTGTATCCGTTTTTAGATTAAGAACATGATTTGAGAGTTAAACCGGTTTTTTATCACCAAAATCACATGGATACATTTCGGCTAACCTTACTATATATGGTACATTAAATTCAATAAAAGCATCGAAGGTGACATCGTTAAAATCATTACCAAACAATTGAATTTACATATCTAGCACCGCACTGAAACAATGAAACTCATAATTGTGACAATATGTGATGTTAGTCATTTTCTTGTCTTTGGGTTAATGTAATCATCATTTATGTTGACTGTTTAAAGATCGTTTTTTTTAAAAAACGTTAGATTTCTTCCTAACACTAACAATAATCACATGTCCTATAATTTAATGTGTTATTATAAATTCATCTTTTGATTAGGGTGATAACAAGATTTGAGTTTTTTTTTTATGAAAAGATTCGTTGGAGGATTATCCAAAGTCCAAATCAAACCGCGCGAGACTATTTGTTTGATTTAGGAGAGGGGGAGATTTTAGGTTTAACCATGGCCGGCCCATACTCTGTGTAGAATGTGCCATCGCACATGACCCAATTTCTAGAGGGCCCACTAATCTATTGTATATATTGTGTATTAATTAATTTTATATGACAAAAAGTATCAAAAGGGTTCTTAAGTGTAGTGGGTAAAGGCCCACGTTTTAATTAGGGAATTCTAAGTTCGCCTGACGATAATTTTTTTAAAAAACTTTTTTTTGTTCCATGCCTCACGTTTTAATTGGGCCTTGGAAACCTATCTAGCTAAAAACAATTTAAGATTCAAAAATCACGTTTGGAATTTTGTAAGCTTGAAAAAAAATAAACCTTTTGACTCCAAGAGTCACTAGGCAGTGAAAGGTGACGATGGTCGGTGGTGGCGGCAGCAATGGGTGGCAGTGACAGATGGGTGGTGGCGGCGACCGTCATTGGTGGTTGGTAGCGGTGGGTAGCAACGGTGGCGGAGGCGGTAGTAGGTGGCGGCGACTGGTGGGTGGCTGTAGCGGTGGGTGGCGGTGGTGGGTGGAGGCGGTGGCCGGTGGTGGTGGGTGGCGATGGCGGCGATAGTTGGTGGTGGAAGATGTGCGGTGGGTGGCGGAAGCGGTGGCGGTCGGGGTGCCGGCGGAGGCGGTGGCTGGTTGCAGGTGTCGGCGACTTGTGGGTGATGGTGATGGTGGGCGTTGGTGGTGGGTGATGGCGACAGTGGAGAGTTGTGGAGTTGTTAATGAAGGGTGTAAGAGGGGATGAAATAAAAAAAAACATGAGGGGAGGGTGTGTGGATAGAATGATTTTGAGGGAATAAAATGACTTATGTAATTTGTGATTCTAATTCATCGACCAACCGGACACTCTTTTCTTCGTAATGATCCATTGCGTTCCACCTTTTATTACAGCATGCCAAACAGTAACTAAACCTTTTAGCTCCAAGTACGGTTTGGAAAACTAATATTTTTTTTAAATATTACTAAAATCATATATATTGTGTTTCATTCCATAATAAAAATTATCTGTTTCATTCTATAAGGATATATTTCAGAGATTATATAAAAGGATAACTACCAATAACGTAATTAAAATACGAAATTTATCTTTTGTCTTTAGATATATTTTAAGTTTAGGTTATCTAGATTCATTTTGCATTTAACCCATCTAAACTAATTGAAAGTTAACCATTTAATTTAAATTTTAAAGAATTAAATATTTAACTAAAAAATCTCCAATTGATTTGTCTATGCTTCATAAAACAGTAGGAGTCCCTCACGATTTGTTGAATTACGTTAAATAAATCATTTACTATAATAATTTTTTTATTGTTATTACATGTATCATCATATATATATATATATGATAAGAATTCATTAGAAACCACTCTTTATTGCAAGAACCAATATGAACACAACAAAAAATATTTAAAAAAATATAAAAGACAAACAATTTTTTTTTAATATTTAAAAAAAATCGCTATATTTCGTCACTAAAAAAATTTCGAATAATAATTATCAATGCATATTTGCATATGTATAATATCTTTGACAAATTTCGTAATACATTGCCAGTATTATACTATTGCACTTTCATTTACACTACTATCCGTAATACACTACTTTTTATATTACCAATATTAAAAATGCACATGTGCTTTTATATCTATGAACATGATATAACGTGTTTTGGTACACTACTTTGAATACACTTTCCCTTTCATCTATTATACCATCCATAATACACTACCATTATCTCCTACCATCCATAATACACGATCATTACCAATATGTATAATATTTTCATTTTATGCACATGTACATCTAACACCCTTCATACCATCCAAACAACATATTACATCATGAAGTGACAAATATAACCAACCTATCAATCATTAGATATAACTAACCAAAAACATGTATATAGACTTACTTCATCATTCAAAATCACAAACTTTTTGTATCAAAACATGTTATATCATGGTTATATGTAATGATGCACATGTGCATTTTTAATATTGGTAATGTAAAAAATATTGTATTACGGATGGCAGTGTAAATAAAAGTGTAATTGTATAATACTGGTAATGTATTACGGAGTTTGTCAAAGAAATGATACATATGCACATGTGCGTCGGTAATTATTACTTGATTTTTTTCTAGTGACGAAATATAGCGATTTTTTAAAAAATTATTTTTTTGTGTTTTTTGGATATTTTTTTGTGTTGACATTGGTTCTCGTATTAAGAGTGGTTCTCAAATAAACCATATATATATATATATATATATATATATATATATATATGAAGTATTGGAATAAAACCCACTTGAGTTGAAACAATTCAAGAAAACCCTATGTAAGAATTTTATTTTTTTTTCTAAAAAAAGGGAATGTAACATACATATATTTAACATTTTTATAAAAAAATGTAAAAGCGCCGACTAATTTTATTTAAAAAATGTTCAAAATTTGTATGTTATATTTTTCTGGACGTATATATTATATAACATGGAATTTTTAACATTTAAAAAAAAACTACTCTATAATTTTTTTACGCAAATGTTCAAATATATGTATGTTACATTCCTTATTTTTAAGAAAAAAATAAAAATGTTACATAAGATTTTTACAAGGGTTTTTTTTTTGAGTTTTTCAACTCAATTGGGTTTTCATTTTATCTTTCCAATATATATCTATGTATAAGGATCCGTTAGGAACCATCCTTTATTGCGAGAACCACGAGAATCAGTGTGAAAACCACCAAAAATACCTAACAAAAATTAAAAACACACAAATCTTTTTATAAATTAAAAATCGCTACTTTTCATTGATTTTTAATTAAAAAACTTTTATTAGCATTTAGCTTGGGTGGAGGGGGGGGGGGGGGTAGGTCTTTTTAGGTTCCTAGGGGGTGGGGTGATTGTTTAGGTTTTGGGTGGTGGTGGATTGGGTTTATTTTATTGTGTTTACATTGGTTCACGTAATAAGAGTGGTTCTCAAATCAATCCTACCATATATATATATATATATATATATATATATATATATATATATATATAAGATTAGGTTCAAGAGTGAACACTAGTGTATTTGCGAACTAATTTTGGCCATATACGTGTGTAAATCAATAGGCAAGATTTGATCACTCAATTCGCAATATATATATATATATATATATATATATATAAGATTAGGTTCAAGAGTGAACACTAGTGTATTTGCGAACTAATTTTGGCCATATACGTGTGTAAATCAATAGGCAAGATTTGATCACTCAATTCGCAAATACACTAGTGTTCACTTTAGAACCACACCCTATATATATATATATATATATGTATATATATACAATATATATATATATATATATATATATATATATATATGTATATATATTTATCATTATGCTATATGAGCCAATGTTTTCTATTCGCACAACGCTTCTAGTGGCCTTCGAGTTTTCAAGGACGGCTATGGGTTTAACTAACATGCGTTATGGTTTAATTAGTTGTCACATGGGTTTAAGTTGGTGAGTTTAATTTTAATGCACTTATTTTAGTTTTAAAACATGCTTAGTCTAGATGGAATGTCAAAAAGACGCAGGGTGTCACTTTGCTACAATTTCCCTTCTCGTTGTGACACCTAAAGAAAGATATTTGTGAAATATTTTGATTTGAACACAAAACTTGAACATTCAGTATCCATTATGGTTTAAAATGTATAAGTTTCATCGACACAATATATGAACTTTAGAAATCCAAACAACTGCCCACGAGTATTCAATTCCTCTTACCGTGTCATACCGCATAAGGAATTTCCATACATGTTCGTGCATAAGAATGAAACATGATATATCTTAGCTAATCATCAACGCCACTTTCGACAAGTTATATCAAACGTCTAACCCTGTCAACAAAATGCATAAGTTTTCATTTATAAAATCATACGATCAAGGAATAACTTGGAACTTTATGGAAATGCTCTATATAACATCATAATCAAATGTTTGAAAAATAAATAAATTTGAGTTCTATGTTGGCTCTAGAAACAACTTGGTGGCATCAGTTTACCTCAACCATTGATAAATAAACAAATAGGGTTCTCAAGCCTCTCAAATGTACTACAATGCAAGAGTGGCCGACATCCATTCTATATGTTCTTTCTATACACGTACCATTCCTATTGCTCTAGTTATGTATTGCACAAAATTATCAATAATATAGAAATATGTAACTCCTTACATTTATTGGTTTTTGTGACCTTTGGTTTGGAGCTTTTTTTATTACTCAATATATTATAAATTTCTCAAAATAAACACATTGTTGATATCACCTAGTTAATTTACACAAAGGAACAAAAAAGCTTAGAGGTGAGCTCATTTATATTTATATATACTACAAAATACATGGAGGAGAATAATGTCAAACAAATGTCTGTTACTTTTCTATTGGTTCAGCCACATTACGATTTTGTCCTGTTAAATTTTAAGTTTTGTCATAGTTTTGTTTTTTTTTTTCTCAATCAAATTACGATTTTACCCTCACCTCAAATTTACAGTTTTGTCATCGTTTTTGTTTTTTTTTTCCCTGTCAAATTACGATTTTGCTCCCGTTGTAAACTTACTGTCATGCCATCGGTTTTTTTTTGATAAAACTATGATGGTGTTTTGTTTTAATTGGTTGACTCGGTGTACTTTTTATTCGTGCCAGATGACTATCTGACACACGCTCATTTGTCCTAAAAGATTATAATTTTGTCCCCAGTTTAAAATTAAGTCTTTCCAATGTTTTAGTTTTTTTTAGCAAAAGTATGATAGTTTTTTTTAACTGGTTGACTTGATATAATTTATTTTTTAAGATCGTGTTATGAGTAATATGCACAAGTAAGTAAAATACAGACTTATAAAAGAGAAATATTTGATTAAGTGCTACGCAACACATGCATGAAAAAAAAACTAATTTAATATATTGTGCAAAAAGGAATGGCATATCAGTTAAATAAAAAATATTTTTTTCTTTAATCTCCACTCATTCTTAGATGATGTAAGATGAAGTATCCTTTTGACACCACTATTTGTTCAGTGCAAATTTCTACATCATCATTGAATCAAACAGTTCATTATTATAGTTTTATATTGAAATGTTTTATTTATAATCTTCCTTTTGTGCCCATCCTTGTCAAGTTGGTACTAATTAAATGAAGGAAAGAAACAAGCTAGGTTGAAATTTAGAACCTTATCTTATCATGACCTTATAATACATTCAACTCATCTGTATTAATAATCAATTTGAGTGTTTTCCATATTATTGTACAGAATACATGCAAATAATCTCAATTATGCTAATAAAATCTTATCTTATAAAAATGTAAATTATAAAACGAGATTTAAAATAAGGTTAACACAATGTTTCGAAGTTCATTAATACAAATTTGGTGAATCATATTGCAATTTATAAATTGATGCTTACAGTATATATTAATATAAATAGACGATATAAACCTGAAAACTAAGCTGATTATAAAAATAGGTACTGCAATCCGGTTGTACGATCGGGTAGCTCTTTAACTAATACAACATAGTTGTTACAGTGAACTCGTATTTAACACGCACATGTTGCGGCGCGGTAGACCGAATTGTTCAAAACTCGACCAAAACAATAAAAACGGCTTTTCGGGTTTAACTTGGAGTATAACACATAAATATAAAAAAATAATATTTAACCAAATATCGAGTTGGTCTAGTGTTACTTTAGGTCTTGCCCTTTGTGGTGGGACTGTTAAACCGAAAGGAAAGTAGACGTAAAAAGGTTGAACTACGTAACATGCGCCCGTTGCGGCATTTTAACACGTAAAAATCAGACCGAAACATAAAAAATAAAAATAATTACTAAATTGAAAATTAGTAATAAAGTGTAAAGGTAAATAAACAAAACAAAACATTTCTTGTTACATATGTAAATACAATTTCGGTGCAGACAAGATGGCAAAGTTCGTTGTGTCTACGAAATTCAAGAAAGAGAGGGGAGAAGGTAGATTTTGGAAAAAGATATATGAATTCAAGTCTTGGGTTTTGGTAATATACTTTAATGTATGTAACTGGTTAGCATTTTTTGTTACAGGCGAAAACTGAGGAAGATGTATGGAGCACATATCGTGTTGTCGCCTTCAAATATATTGTTGTTTTATGCAATGTGATAGAATGTCTTTTTGGATGCGATTAAATATGTTTACATGATTGAGGACCATTTGCATATTGCGGGTGTTACCTAAAAATGACCATTACATGTGTTAAAACACCTGCCGGGAAACAACCGTTACACGTTTAGGTGATCAATCCATCAGGGGCAAAGCAGATAATATATTAGCATGGTTTACTTGAGATGGTACACATAATTAAAACCTAATGTGATTTATTATAACTAACAATGAGATAGTTTAATATCACTCATTTGTACATAACGTGGCTCATAAAGGCCCAACATGAGTGACTTAGTGAACTTACCATCAATGATAATCCATTAACACCTAATATTACTTGCTATAACCTATAATGACTGAGTGATACCTTACTCAACTCATCAAAACATAATAAGACCTCTGAAGGCCCATTAATACGACCTATTTGACTTATTATAAAAAATAAGTCAATAACACATAAAATCAGGAGGTATAACCTATCAAGGCCTAATAACACTGAATTAACACCTAGCATGACTTGTATTATTGCGCAATGGCTTTGTGTAATCTAAAACATCTCATTAACACATAGCAAGTCCCATAATACTTAATACCCTTTTTACCCCATTGGGGTGATCTTCGGTGACTATCAACTACTTTCATATTAACTTTTAGTACTTTCATTAATAATCCTTTGGTTCAATTTTTCAGTATCCTTTGCTCAAATTTTCTTTGAGTATCACCAAACAAGAGGTGGGGAAAACAATTTTGACCCCATTTTCGCCCTTGTTACCCTTTTCCCTTGGGAACATCAACCCCAAAAGCATCATTCAACCACGAATGCCCTATCCCTTTCGAGATACAAATAAGCAATTAATTGTCTGACTGTTGTCCAATGTTCAAGTACCAATCGACCCACCACCAGTTGTTCAACAATCAAGCCATCACTAACCATTTGACCACCTCAATTGTCTACTACTATCTTAGCCTTAAATCCATCATCCACCAATGCCTCAACCAAACCACTGTCAGCCGTTGCCAGAAAATTGTGATTTTGGGTCCTTTTCTGTTTTTTTAATGCTAATATACAGTTCTTGACGATTAATTTTATGAGTTTATCTAGAATGATTGTATTAAGTTAAATGTAATGATTCATTAAGGTCATTTTCTTGAGTTCAAGTTTCACATATTTATTGAGTTTGACAAAATTGATGCTACACTTCATGTGTTTAGAGTAGTTTGACATTTTTACACAATTTAGGGATTATTGACCCAATTTTGGGGTTCTTGAGTTCCGTTTGTTAGATTTGTTTATCTAATTTTTTATGTTCTTAATGAAGTTTGTTGACTTCTCGACCCGCTTTAGGCAAATACATTATGTGTATGATATAGTTAACAACACAGAGATAATACCTCTATATATGGTGAATACATCCATTACCAACCTTGGATCAAGAGTTGGATAGTTGGATTTATGAGGTTTAGGTAGACTTATAACACATTCAAAAGTTAATACGAAGGGACATTCAATGTCATACCATGTACGCTGCATCAAACCATGATGCTTAGAAGGCAATGTATGCTATAAACTAGGAACTGATAAACATACAAACTAGTAACTTATTAACATTTAAACTGATAACTTGTAAACATAGAAATTGGTAATTGTATAAATATAAACATGTAACTTGTAAACCATATAAACTTGTAATTCAATTCGTAAGCATATAAACTTGAAACTTGCACACATATAAACTTGTTTCTTGTAAATATATAAATTGTAAGTTGTATACATAGAAACTTAAATGACATGTAAAACAAGAAGTAACAAAATAACATAACAAAAACAAATCATCATAGATAAATGGTTGATAACGATTGGTTTCACAAGGATGCCTAATAACGTGGTTAAGACACTATTTCTTATTTTAGGGTTGATTCATGTGCATCTAGACATACATAATACAAACATATAAACACATTGAGATGATATCTTCTTCCCACAAAATGGATTTATACACATCAAAAAGATATAACGACAATCCTCAAAGCAAAACATATAAATATCCATTTGGCACTCCTCATCGCAACAAAACATGTGAGACATTTATCCAAGAAAAGTATGACATACATTCACTAGAGAGAAAGAAACATAACAAACCACCGTGGGTAAAAAAATGACAAAACATGCAAATAGACAACCTAGACGAAACAACAACACATCAAATATGTAATCGGTACCCTTATTTGCAAATAAAATTTTGGATTCAATAATATATTGCCCTGTATGCGTCAATATCATACGTGTTCCAAACATAAGGTTGTATCTCTCAATAGCTCGACCTAATACTATTAGAGTAAAGTGCCCTTTTCAAAACTTTGATTTTGTCAGAACTTCCACTTTCAACCAATAGTTTATTTTCTCGCGTCTGAATCCTCGTGCTTTCAGAAGCTTGTCACTTTCATTTAGTCAATTAACACCATCTATTTTTCTCAGTTAAATGAGGGGTTGTTTAGTTCTTTTACATATTTGTTTTATTTCTTCATTTTCTACCCTCATTTAATCATCCCTAAGTTAGAAAACCTGGTCTTAATATTTCTTTTGTTGAAGAATGAGGTTTCGTGAATTTGCTTCGGTTGTCTAACATTTTAGTGGAATAAAACTGAAATGATTAAACCCTCATTTGTTCTTTATCCTTTAAGATTGATAAAAAACAATCAAATTTTGGTTCAAAGTAATGCATATATAATCTGATAATCAAACCTTAATTTTTTCTTAATTGTAGTTTTCTATGCTCATATAAGAATATTAATTACTATAATAAGGAAAATAAAAGCATTCCACAAAGTCCTATTTGTTTTCTTTATTGGAGAACTAATTACAGATCAGGAAACAAGGGTGTAACAACAGAGATGGAGTTGACATTTTAACAACAATTGATTTATGCTTCAATTTTTGCAAACTGACTTTTGAAACAAAATATGAAAGAAGATGATTTATTCAAATGTTATTAAAATTGTCACACGAAATCAATCCATACTCAATATGACTGTGTTGAAATATACTGATTGCGTTTTTGAAAATTGCAAGCTCAGATTCATCATTATTCTTTACCAAAAACTAAATCAGACTTGATTTAACGCCATAGATTGACTTTGTTGTTTTTCCAACGAACAAATTACACACACTATGATCAGGTAACACAACAAAAACAAAGCAAAATTGGACATGGATTGAGTGGATATCATTACAAGATCTCACGTGACAAATGTAGTATTTTCTTAAAAATTTCTTCGATAACAAATTTATGACAAGGTTTTAAAACTAAAAGGACCCAGATGCAAGAAAACAAATTATTGGATGAAAGTGATAATTTAACCAAGCCATATGAATAAAAATCACAGTTTACTCAATACTATTGTTTGACACTAAGATACATTGTTAAGGGAGCTAAATTCTACTATGTACCATCTTTAAATTGTATGCGAGAAAGTAAATATCAGAGGGAATTATATAGTGGGTTTGTTTTGTTGGGCTTCCACCTATTCCATTTTATTCATCTACCTCCTCTAAAGGAAAGGTAACCCCATCCTAAGGGGTTTTTCTTTTCTCCCCCTTATGTATCCCCAATATCTCTTTCACTATGTTTTCTTATTTCTCTCATCTCTTTCACTATGTTTTCTCATTTCTAAAGATATAACATATTTTACAAACATACATAAACACACACATATACCATATATATGGATACTTGTATGATAACTTAACCGTCGTAGGGTGGTCCACACTCTATACCACAATGAACGCTTTAAAAAAATCATCAAGACCAACTTGACGAATTTATGCTTCAACATATGCCATGCATTTGGTGTTGATAAATATATATATATATATATATATATATATATATATAATATATATATATATATATATTAACGCATGTTATAAAAAAGATAAGGAATGACACGCGTCTCAATCTCCTGCTCGCGTATGCAACGCATAAGAAACACTATTGTATTTTACACACTCTCTCTCTCTCTCTCTCTCTTAAATTATAATATATATAATATATATATAAATAGGATTAGGTTCATTTGTGAACAACCCCTTGACAGTGAACTTTATGAACTAATCCTAACCTTGGATTATCAATACACAAGTGTAAACTAATAGTTAGGATTTGATAATGAAAATTCACTAGTGTATTTTACGATTTGATGATGTAATTCAATGGCCAGGATTTTTTTATTCAATTCACAAATATACTAGTGTTCACTCAAGAACCTCACCCTATATACACACATGTGTGTGTTTATATTATGACATTAGTTTGTGTATGTGTACTTATGTAATTATGGTTTGTTTAGGCTTAGGATACTAACGACGACGTTGATGCTTGTACTGCTTGCTGTTTGCGCCGTGAGGCACTTTCTCACCAAATTCAACCATCATCAACCATCATATTGACATGTACATACATGATATCTTCTATAACAATGAAGATCACCAAGATAATACATTATCCATTTGATCTTTTCGTTTCAACTAAGTGTTCATTTGATCTGTACTACTTTAATTTGTGTGCTATGTTTTTTCATTTTATACTAAACCAAGAGTGCCATAGCGTGTTGCTTCAATTGCCTGCCACAAAATTAGGGATGATCATTATTTGCATGTGTGAATTTTTATTATTTATTCTTAAGCCTTTCTATTGAAATACCGTATGTCTTTTTAAGTTTCTTTTATCCGAAGAATTAAAGTTTTGCATGATAAACCATTGAACCTTCATCCAACCACCTTAATGTTTGGAAGCCCCATTCTGACGACTACAATAACAATTGAATGGTTAATTTTAATTTGAATATTCTTATTCTTAGTTAACACTTTGGGAAAAAGGAAAGTAGTTATATATATATATATAATATATATATATATTCCTTTCATAATAAATGATTGGAATCATTCATTTCCTTGTGCCCATTCATGTAACCAAAGATTAGCATGTCATAATGAGGATACTTGGACCACCACTCACCAAAATGAGCCATTGAAGATCATCTACTCACTAACTAGTTTGCCCACTCATGTAACGAAAATCATTTGCTCTGTCAATTTCTTCTGTTTGAGCTTTACCCATCAATAAAGGTATCCCCATTGTTATAAATATTATAACTCCACTTTTAGAGGGTTTCTAACCACGCTTTAAGATAACTCCACTCCATATACATGGCCTTCAACGCTTTAAGATAACTCCACTCAATGCATATGACGTTTTTCTTTCTTTAATATTGTATTCGATTGCACTTGTCAAAGGTTAAAAACTGTCGATGAAAGAGAAGGATTTAAAAAGGTCATTGATCATTTGCATATGGTTTAACGATCATAACAAATAACAAGAGGGTAAGCACTTGTTACACTAGATTTTAATTGTGTTATTAACTACAACTTTAATGTTTTCATTAATAAACTCACAAACTTAACTATATATCTGTCTCGTTGAAAATTTGAACTATATAGATCTTGAGCTATTAATTATCTAGAAAGAAACACTCTAGATACACATGCCGCTAGACTAAAAACATCTTGGAAAGATTAATGTATTTGGCATTTCTTTTTTCTGTTGTTATCAATTTTCTTTCGTAATATATGTAGCGTATAACTTACAATTATAAGCTTATATCAGAATAAATAATTTCACTTTGAAAAGAGAACAAATATAAAATAGTTAATCAAATTAATATTCATTCACACACAAAATCGCTTATCTTATATCCGAATAACTCAATCGTATAATTTCACTTGAAAAAATCAACAGATACATAAAAAATGGCAAATTAACATATTTTACTTATTTTCAAACTTTCAAAAATGGAATTTTAGCCAATAAGCTACTACTTCATTTTACAAATTAACCCATCTAGTTTCTGTTATTCCAACTTTACCCCAGGTATTATATATAATCTATATTTTAACTTATTATTTTTTTCTAATTTAATTTTTCTTCAATAACTTTCTTTCGCTAATTTCATTTTTTTAAAGAACTAACTTATCGTGCTTGAAAAGTTTGTAAAATATCATTTTGAACTTCTCGAGTTTCTAAGATTTTGAGTTTACCCCTTTCATTACTTTACTTAAGAAAAAAAATACTTTTACATGCCTATTTTAACATACGTGTTGGCATAAATTCAGGTTGGTCTACGTTTCGACTTAAACTTTTTTCAGAAAAAAGTAAGGTCAAATACAATACATTTTTGTCTTTATTTTATGTACGTTTCCAGTTGGTGTATATTTCGACGTAAATTTTGTTCCGAACCAAGTGGAGTCGAATATAATACGTTTTAATTGACGGTATAAGTTAAAGTTACTCTACCTTTTGACCGCGCAACGACGTGCGACAGTTAAAATTAGTATTCTAGTAAATATTTATACTAAAGGCCAAAGTCGCTGGTGTTTACACCTCCTGACCTTGGTTATTTCACTTTGCAAAACACTTATATTTACTTAGTGTGTTTTCTTTTTACATTTTCTAGTTTTTTTTTTAAAAGCTCTTATTAATCTTTTTTTTACAAATGTCAAATTTTCTTTTATACATGTTTTAAGCCTCTTTTTTATGTTTTACATGTATAAGTCGAGTCACATATATTATGTTATAATTGTATGGTATAAATTCGATCTACTTTACATTTTGATCCAATTGCAGTGCTTATATATGTTACATTGAGTTAAATTAAATACGTTGAAACATGCATTTTCATGTGATTAACATATTACATGATGCTCAAATACTCAAATGTAGTTGAATATTCAAATGCGAACTTAATTTAAAATTCTTAATGAGATTGTTGTATGTTTATGTGTTTGTTAGAGAGCTAAAAGTGTGTCATCTTTAATTATAACGGAGCGATAAACAAGCTATGTCGTTACAGCTAAAATATATTTAATTATAATGGTATGTTTGAACTAGTTACAATTGTAACACTTCATTTTAAATAACACATCTAATAAAGTCTGAAATTTATGGATTAGTAAACGTATCATGACTAAATTTGTTAACTTGAGAAATTACAAGGCAAGATCTATATAGGGCAAAGTGGTAATTTTTGTGAACAAAAACCTAATACGGAAGGGTGTAAGATGAACCTCCTCTTTCTTACTCTACACACCTTCATTCTAGAGAGGGAAATCGTGAGACGACCCCTAGATCTTAGTGAACGTGTGTTCCACCTTGTGGATTAGCTATATCAGATTGATTTCTCTATCAGAGATCGAAGACAACTTATTACATCGCATTCCCTAGTCGGTTTTTGAAGCATTCAAGTCGGTTTAATGGTTTTTTGAAAAAGATGTGAGAATCACGTAAAAGTTTAAACATTTTTTATGTTTGAAGCTTGAAAGACGTTATTGGTTAATTCTAATGCAAAATTTAGGATCTTGATGTGGAAACGGGCTTGGATCTCAAGAAAAACCACCATTTTTACCTTTTAGGGTAACAAAAGCTTTTCACATGTCTTTTCTTGTATGATTGATGATGTGAAATGTGGCATATTTTGCGTGATGATTTTCATTTTTGCATAGTACATAGCATGGAAATAAGTACATTTCGCTAGATTGTGTTCTAGTGAAAAGTATAGTTTACAAAAAGTTAATATAGATGAAATGCTAGAGTGGTGAAATTTATCATATGTTAGTTCACATGTTATGAATTTTATGCTAACATGGAAGGATAATAATCCCTAATTATGGCCAAGCCATAAATTGAACTGGATATATTTTATAATGGCAAATTGGATTTTATTAATCTCATCTTTTGTTTGTTAGCCAATAGTAATCCCACCTGAGAATATCCCTATCAGCAGTCCCACCTTGAACACTATATTTTCTCAATGACACCCGTTAAAAAAACTAACGTCGTTTGATTTTTAGTGATGTGGATGTTGAATTAGCAATGACGTGGCAAATCCTTTATCCTTTTTAAACTCCTTTAATCCCTTCATCCTTTTACCATTCAACGCCACTACTAACCTCCACTATTCACCACCATCAACCACTTTAACATCTATACAATCCTATCTTTAACAACCTTCACATTAACTACCATCGATTAATCATCAATCACCACTATGACCATCTCCATCTTCGTTAACTATAACATCCCGAAATCCATTTCTTATAATATTTATAATTCCTTATATATATGTGATTTATTAATTGGTGTAAATAATTTATGAGCCCAATTAATGGGTTAAATATTAATGAAGTTAACCATGTTAGTAAATGAATAATTAGGCAAGTTATTTTAAAGGTCAAATTAGATTATCTGTTAGTTTGGTTAAAAAGTGAAAGGGGATGAGAATTGAGGGAGTGAAGTTGTCACATTTAATTAGCACAAAATGGTTTGGATCTTCCCCACGGGGAAATTGCAGACAACCCATACCCATCAATGGTTTCCACTTCAATCCTTAATTCCTTCAAAATGACACTCAAATTTAGTGTGCTGAAGGCTAGAAGTCACAAATTGGAGGTCAAAATCAGGTTGGGAACCAAGTTTAACCTCTATTTGATCTTGTAAGTGATTCATGTCTATGCCCTATGTTGGGGTTCACCTTCATATTGAAAATTTGGTGATGTCTCACCTTAAATTGCTTACGACCCTTGATTTTTCTACAAGATATAGTATATGCATGTTGATATGGAATGGTATGTAGTGCCAAGTCCTTCACATCTTGAATTTGCAACTTACATATGTAATGTAGTTGATATTGTGAACTAGGAGGTTTAAGGTAGGATAAAATTCTTGTGAATTATGCTTACATAGCAAATTGATTATGCAAATCATGTATGAGTTGATGACTTTGAAGTGTATTGTATGTGCGGTTCTTATTTTATAGCTAAGTAAAAGTTATGGACATGTTGCTATGAAAAATGTAATGAAATAGGCATATAATCTTGTGCACGCCAAGTGTTCAATAAAATGCCTAAGTGAGTTTTTATTAGATTAAAAATCATGTTACAACCCTGTTTTTAAAAAGTCGTAGTAAATTACTCGATGTCATCAATGGTCCTTGAGACGACTTCACTTTACTTTTAGAAAGTAAGCACTCATTCTGATATTAAACGGGTCAAAATTTATGATTTTCACAGTTATGCAGTTTTCTCATCATGCTGTTTGGGACCATTTTATGTGTTGTCTTAATCTTTGAAAAATTGTATAAATCATGAGAAAATCGTTAGAAGGTGTACCATATATGCTTGGAAAGGTAATAATCCATCTTTGAACATGAAAAGCTGATTAATATTTTAAAGATGTCAAAATGTGTCGTGAACAGCTGCTACAGAAAAGTGCAGCATTGAAAATGCGGCTTTGGTTAAAAGTTTAACTAATGACGAATAATTAGGCCCCGGTTGGTCTAGATATGAATAATAAGTCACACCCTGACCCGCAACAAATTAGGTGACCGGGGCATGATGATTGTTCACAGCTCATGACAACTAACTAAAGTTAAATATTATTCATATTCGAATTAAGCAAGTGTCACAAAACCAAATAAGTATTCAAATAATCCAAGGAAACAAAACATAAACATAAACATAAACAAAATGATCCGATTTATTATCTAGGCATACCCCTACATGTCCTCGTCCTCATCACTTCAAACATGTTACTTGTATCATGCGTAAAAATATTTTGGGTCAACATAAGTTGGGGAGTAACCCTAATTTTTAAATAAAACAATTTTTTTATTTAATGTAAAAGGTTTAACATGCGATTCAATGGTAAATAAGTGATTAACAACACTAATGGTAAATAAACCACAACAAACCAATATGATAATGTGATGATGCGAAATTGCGATAACGCGGTAAATGCGAGACTCAAGCCCATCGACGAGCGAATCTTATGCTGTGGTGATACCAAGCTATATCCTATGGAATGGGAACGTTCAGCCTATGGATCCATGCGCGTTAATGGTTAGCGACACAAAACGTTAAATGATTAGTCAAACAACTACAACATAATTCCCCATTGAGCTTTTACTTGTATTTGATAAATGAAATATGTAACACAATAAGATAAGTGACACATGACACACGGCAAAACATTAAACTGTAAAAAAGGGAATTAGGAAGATTTGGTCACAGGTTGCGTATTTTGATTCTTTGAGATAGCGTACGAAGAATGAGAAAACTCAAAGAGACGAAACTACCCTAAAATTATAACGTACAAAGATACTAATAACCACAACAACACATTGCAAATCTACAACCTATGATTTGGGGACTTTGGTGAAACCTAAAATATATTTATTATATTTCCTCGTGAATAATTAACTAGTTTAACCGATTAGTTTTATCCGCAAAGTTTGTGTCTTGTTTCACCATGGTTTTCCTAGATCTTGAAATATTCGGATGAGATAAATGATCTTCATCTCTTGGAAAGGTTAGGAGCTTTCCCAAATATAAACTTTCATGAATAATTAAATTGATTTTTTTTATATAAATAGTTATTAAAGGGTATTGAGATTTTATTTTAGAAAAATAGATACACAACTCTATATATTCTGGTAAAAGTAAATTAATATATATAAAATTATATGTTGATATTATATATATATATATATATATTATAAATTTCCTAAAGATTACAAAAGTTGTCCAAAAATTCTTGAAATTTACACAATTTGTTTTAACATGATTATGAAATCATTTCTGTCACGATACCTGACAGAACCCAATCGTTCAAAACGTTTTTTTGTCATTTTCGATCTATTAACACAAAGACATATTTTGATTAAAAATGTGAAATAAATCATGCGAAGAACTGGACACTGTTAAACCGCCATCTCCTTGGAAACATCTTTTCAGGTAAGATAGAGCATGATCACACGTGACAAAGTTTCGAGTCTAAAACCCTAATGTATTTGGACTGCGATATATGTGTAATAATCAACAACGTTAGTTTGTCTAGGTTATCAGTTAACTTAGACTTGTAAGCTCTATGTTATGTTAAAAATTTAAAAATAAACATTTTGGGACCTAATCATCTGAAGATATTCGATATAAATGGGAACGAGTGTTACATTAACCACCTAAACCCCACCTTAAAACCCTATTGACTGTTGTTAACTATGATACAATCATCATCCTATCACCATTATCATACTCCAACCACCGCCCGGTGACATCTCCGTCATATTACCCCGCATCTTCATGACTGCCACCCCTAGTCTCCAACTTCATCCCTTGTTCGCGATCATCAGAGTCGAGCACCTCCCTAAACCACCACGACACTCTACGATGTCCCTTCAAAACATCATCACGACCATCTACTTTTCCGTGTTCCGATCGTCATCATAATCACCGCTGCATCTTCACTGTTGTAACATTTGTGTAAAACGGGTTTCGAGAACCCGCGCTAAATTATTAATCAAGTGTATATTTTACGTTGTTTGGTTTTAACTTTGTTTATTGTTTAATATATTAGAATTATATATAATATATATATATATATATATATATAAATAATAATAAATAATTTAAAAATGATCTTAATAACATAATAAAATAATTAATCAATTTATAATTAATAATAAGCATAAAAGAGATTTGATAAAATAAATAAAATCCCAAAAAGGGGTAAACCGGGAGTCGAACCCGGGTCTCCTGGGTAAAAGCACACACACAGCACCACTGCACCACACATGCCTCATGTGCTAGAACCCAAGAATCTTTACATATATTGTCATGCCGAGTTGAAACCGGCAACTGCAACAAATCTCCTCACCGGAGATTTAGCAGTCAACGCGGTTTCCTCTAAAAACCGACAACTAGCTCAACGTTTATTTTTGGCAAACTTCAATCACGACGGCTATCATCTCCGCGGCAATCTATCCTAATTCAAGGATCAATCACCCGAATTGGTTTCCAAAACCGAAATCAAACCCACCCCTGTTTCAATCTATAAATACAGATCACAAACCCACTCCCAAATCGCTCAATTCTTTCTCCTCTAATCGCAAGTTATATTTTGCTCAAAACATCCCCCCTGTTTCACCAGAAATCGCAGTCGGTCGCCGGATTTAACTTGCCGGAAAAACTCACTGTCGACCGGTAACAATCCTTTACTTTCTAATTCAGTTCGTATATTATTTCGGTAACTATTGGTATGGTGATCAAGTTTATATGAGTTTTAAAATCAAGGAGCGGGTTCTGGGTAAAATTTTCAAACGAAGAAGATGAAGTCCAGTGTTTGTGTGTATATATATATATATTATAATCTGGATTCTAACCGGGTTAAGCACCCAGCCCAACTGGTTGGGCCAGGTGCAAATCAACTTCAGGTCGCCGGTTCGAATCTAAACCCTCACACCGGTCTGATCACTTTAAAACCTTTTTAAAATTAATCATTTCTGTATGAACATAACTGGTTTATAAGAATAATTAAAAATCAAGTCTTATCGGGTTAGACACCCAGCCCGGTTGGTTGGGCTGGGTGCAAAGCACAAGTAAGGTCACGGGTTCGAGACCCTTAGTGCACGCCGGTTCAACGCGGTTAAATCTTTTTAATATAAATTAATTTCTGAAATGGTTTAAAGAGTGTATTAATATAATTAAAATCCGGATTCTTTCAGGTTAGACACGTAGCTCAGTTGAAAGAGCAGCGCGCACGCAACCGAGAGGTCACGGGTTCGAGTCTCAACACACGCATGCCAATTCCCTCAATCGAACCCGTCTGACAAGGCTTGTCAGACTGACAAGTTTTTTTTAATATTATATTATTTTTATTATTTCTTTTGTTTTAATTCTAATCTATGGATTTATATTAAAATCAATTAAAAATGCTTAAAATATATAATTTCAAAGGGTTTAATATATCAATAAAAATCACAAAAATAACTCAAAAATCTAAACAAAGGTTTTTAACCGAAATATTAATTTATTTATTTATCAATTTATCGCGTTATTATTTTAGGGTAGTACTCTTCCATCGGTTAAATTCTCAACTCGTGCGCACTCATCATCAACCAAGAATACGCACCCACTGTGAGTAAATCTCTACGAATTCCCCTTTTTTATCATGTTTTGGGGTGTATCATGTGTCGTATATTTTTATTTATTTAAACACTTGTGCTAATATCATCTCATGATCAAATGTGTATAGTTGTTGTGTGATTATGTGTGATTACATTTTATCATTTCATTAGGCCCATCAGTTCCTCGTGGGATACGGGTTGAGCATCAGGTGCCTCGTTAGATCGGCTCCGTTTGATTGAGCCTTGATCTCAAGTACATCATTCATCATATCATATATTCATTAAAATGTGGTTTGTGATTAAGTTATTTATATACATATGCTCACATGTGATTCATGCACAATTTTTATTTAACAACAATATAATTCAACTATTTAAATGTTTTACTAAGGTTCACTCGCCAACTTTTGTTGACCCAAATATTCTGTTTTACGCATGATACATGATACAGGTGAACAAGCTGAAGAAAGAAATACATAGGAATGGCCTTAGAAGATTAAACAAAGTTATTACGTTTTGAACAATCTTTTGGTTATGTTTGTGTTTGTATGAATTTGGTGTTTGAATATTTGAAGTTTTAATTTCAATTTAATAAATATGAAACTTATTAGTAAATATCATGAGCTTTGGTGATAACCCAATCATGCCCCGACTTTTATTCCGCTGCGGGTCGGGGTGTGACAGATTGGTATAAGAGCTTGTGGCTATAAGGATATATGATAGGTTATTAGACCCTTAGAGCCTATACTATAATTGATTAGATTTTAATTGTTTATCTGTTACATGCAAAATTCATGATGTCTATATGTTTCATGTTTATTTTCACACACAATTATATGCAAGCACTCTCACAAGTATATGTTAATATGTGATGCTCGTTATAATTCATATCTCAATAACATCATACTTATGTAAGCACACACCTCACGATTTCCCAATTTCCATGATTTTCTTTTCAAAGATCTTTGCAATGTTTTCATATTTTTTCAAATCACGTCAAAGTGAGTTTTCACGATGGGCATGTAGTAACTGGAAGGGTACGAGTACCGGTAGTCGGAACGTCCTGTCTAGGCTTGGCATTTGTATAAATCCAAAATAAAGAACCAGTTTACCTACATGGGGATTAACGATGAGAGTACGAAGGACCTATTAGACCAAAGTGTAACACCCTGTAAAATCGTGTCCAATAATATAGTGACACGCGTTGTATTTTATACAATTGTCTGTTAAAGACTAGTAAGGACTAAGGCGTCAACATGCTCAAGATTGAGCCTCTGAGTGACGAACCGATCTCAACATGCATAAATAATAGCCTCTGATTGACTGATACGTCAACATGTTTAAATCATTAGCCTCTGAGTGACTGATATGTCACAATGCTTGAAACTTAGCCTCTGAGTGACTAATACGTCAACATGCCTAGCCTCTGTGTGACATCGGAATCAACATGCTTGTGATAAGCCTCTGAGTGATCCTTTGTGAAGTCTAACTCTCATACGTACCGTTTGTTAGACGAGAGAGTTCAATTCTGTAAATATGTGAAAGTTGGATATTGGAGGGATTAAAAGTGTCAACATGTTAATTTATACCTCTGAGTGACCTTTTAACGAACCGAGAACTCAATAATGCCCGGGCATAATCCTGGGTATGCCAAGTATTGGCTACGGAGGGCTAAAAGTGCCAAAATAGTATTTCAAATCGTTTTTATAAGCTTTATATAGTTTAGGGGCCAAAGTGTCAAATTTTAAAACTGAAATAGGGGCGGTTGCGGGCCTCGAGAAACCCGGCCTGTGTCTCTCGCGCCCCGCGAGAACAGACCTGCAGCAGAAAGTTTGTTTTGGAGCCCAAGCAAAGCTCCAAAACCATTAAATCGAAACCATGGCCTTCCTAATCAGCTATGCCACGTTTTGGGACACTTGTAAGCTTCTTCTTACACCCCTAGACACCTGGCTTCACCTCCTTTGAGCTCTCCAACTATAATAGGTGCTTAAGTTCACCATTTCAACTTGCACCTTTCTTATTCAGTCTTCTTCTTCCTTTGGAAGTTCCTAACTAAAAGGAGCAGTCCAACATAGTTCTTTTGCATCAAGGAATCACTGGTAAGTGTTCCTTCCTTGTGCATTTTCGTTTATAGGCTTCTATAGCCTAAAGTCAAGCGTTTTACGTAAAACGATTTGACTTTCGGTTAAGACCATTATGGTCCAGCCATTTTTCAAAATTAATATGGCTAAGTGATCATAGTAAGGTAGGTGTTAGTCCCTAAAAGGGCACCTCCTGAAGATCACGTTTGCTAGACCAATTGACGGGTCAAAGTTATCATATTAAAAAGTCAAACAGGCCATTTTTTGTAAAAATCATAAATTGATCTTATATATGTTATGAAACATGTTTTGACACTTAAAAAGTTGGTAATAATTATTAGAACATGTATGAACATGTTCGGCTCGTCAATTTCAGTTCTAGAGTCGGTTCGCAACCGAAAGTCGCAAGGTTTGACTTCTGCTTTAACTTTCGATTCTGACCCGATTTAGATTAGTTACCCACTGATCTAAAGTTGCATTATGATCATAATATAATATAGCATAACCCTCTGAGGTTATATTCCATGATAATAATCAGAATCCAAATTTATGCGCAAGTTCCTAATTATGCCATCTTTGACCAAAATGTCCTTTTTGCATAATACAAGGTTTCAAATGGTAATGAACTTGAAAATGAACTTCTACTAATGTAATATCATAAGTAAGATTATTTGGGATATTAAACCAAGTTATAAACTGAGTTTTTAAACAAGTCTTTAAACTATGTCGATAAATGACGGTTTTAGCCCCTGTGGCTTATAAAATAGTTTTAATCAAATTTTTCAAGATAAATCAATTACTTACCAATATGTTACATTAATTAACATATTTTAAACATTTCAATCTGATCCAAACATCAGTTTTTCATAAACATCACTTTACGACATAAACGCCGTTTCGGCGCATAGTATGGTTTTAAACCATATTAGTGGACTAAGACTTGTTACCTACTGAATTTAAAACTTATTTTAAATATATTTACAGTAGGTACTTATTATAAACTCAGAATCCCAAATAATTTATAAACTATGTGTAAAATGACCAAAATGCCCATTTTCGTGCATAGTTTGGTCATAAAAGGTAAAATACATATATATATTTGATATCCTACTGATATTATATCATAAATACATTATTTTTCCAGAATACTCATGATCATAAACTTAAATTTTATTTAAGTTATTTTTATACGATACGAAATTACCGAAATGCCCATATAAGGCATAATTTCGTTTTAAAACCTCAACGGACATACAAGTTGATATCCTACTGATATCTTAACTTATTTAAAGTATAATGGCATATAGAACTTGTCCATAACTTATCCGGTTACCCGATGTCCGTAATATGCGCACAGGTTACGTATATGTAACCATTTTTCGGAAATTAACCGAAACAGGTTTAACCTTATCATTTTAAGTTCAAAATCCGGAATATTTATAGTTTACCCATATTATACAAGTTGAGTACTTGTCGGGTTTAAACTACATTCTATCTGATCATCGTTTAATCAAGCTTTGTACGTAATGATCATGTACACTATTCGGTTTATACAACCGTTAGTATATAATTGGCTAGTTTATGCCATAATCCAGACTAGAGCCTTCTCGGTAAAAGCTATATGCACTCAGTACTTTTGTATTCGGCTGAGTTATTTAAAAATAAAAGAAGAAAACAATCTCAGGTAAATACTCTCAACTTATTTCCCCTATAAGGGCTTGGGATATGGTAAATTATTATTGCATGGTCCATTGCATGGTTAACCTTCCTAAGATAATAAAAGATTTTATGCCGTTTGCACTTGAAATCATTTTTAATATTTTCAAAATGAGTCAGTTGGGTGTATTTACCAGCGTAAGCTGACGTATCCTCCAAAGACTAATCTGCAGGTACAACACGAAATTAAGCCGGAAGATGCTCGGTAGAGAATAAGAGGATTCTTGTAAATCCTTAGATCTGCCTAAAGTCTGTTTTGTATTCTTTCTTATACATTCTATGATCCGCTTGTGGATCTTCTATTACAAGCTTGTATATTATTTTGTATTTTCGAACATTCGGTTTGTAATAGTAATTTTATTCCAAGACTTCCGCTGTGCCACGTTTAATTGACTATGACGTTATCAACTGTTGTCACAATACTCCCCACCCGGGCTCACCGGTGTATGGATTTCAAGGTCAGAAATCCGGGGTGTGACAGGGTTGGTATCAGAGCCAACGTTTGAGAGAATTAAACACTAGCCTTTTGTGTTTAGTCTCAAACTTACATGAGCACATTCCTTTGACTCTCGAGTTTAGGCATTTGACCTAGGATTACTCATTTCATTATTAAGTTATGGTATGTTTTTGAATCGATTTTCAACAGGAAAAAAATGCCGCCACGTGTGAGAGGACAAAGTGGACGAGGAAAAGGTCAATGAGAGGAGTCCATCAGGGCGTATTCCCCCTCAACCTCATAATTCAGATAATTATCGAGAATCAGGAGATTCGTCTCCGTGGCAACCAGCGAGACGTGCCGTTTCTATTAGACACTCGTCCTCACATTCCAAAATTCTTACCACTCACACGATTCCTATCATTCTCACCATTCTCATTCTCATTACTCCTACCATGAAGAGTTTAACCCCAACCATTACTTAAACACGCCTCCAGCCGATCAAAATCAGTTGGATGAACCACATCCAATGAACGAGGACTCCGACCCGGAGATGCCACCGTCGGGATCAAATGTGCATCCCATCGAAATTTCGAGCGATTCAAACTCGTACGCCGGATCGCCCTACCAAGGTCCTAATGAGTGGGACCAATATTTGAATCGATTTACTTTTGCCCACACTCCTTCTCACCATTCTCAACCACCTCCGGTTCAAGAAGATGTCCACATGAAACCAGTGGACCAACCTCAACCACCACTTGAACCACCAAGGAGGAAGCGTGGAGCCGTATGTCGGTGCATGCCAGACAAAGGTCGGGATCGCTGCCACCTTTGCTCAATTCTTACCCCACCATTCAAGAGGACCCACAAATGGGTGGACCCTCTAATATTCCACATATAGTGGAACCAACATCAACACTAACATCTGTTGTTCAACCTCCACCATCGGGTTATACTAACCCAATTCCCACATATCTAGACACGTCTGGATATGATCCTTTTAACCCGCCTACACCGATAGACTATCAAGCATGGTCGCAAGACCCATATATGCAGGCAGTTATGCACAACACACTTTACCCGTCTCCTTTCCCACCTACTTATCCATCGACTGGATATCTACCTTATGGGTACCAGTATCCGGTTGTGCCACAACCTCAACCACAACCTCCGCCACCACTAGAGGCCATTAATGATGCCTTAGAAAGAATGAAAGAGATGCAGCAGCAGGGGGAGAAAATGGAGAAGAAGACAAATAAGTTCTTCAAGAAACTCTCCAAGCTAGTCAAGGGAAAGAAAGACGAGTGAAGTCTTTTCTATTATATGTAGTCCCTGCGTGGACATTATTATTTCTTTAGTCCCTGCGTGGACATTTTGTTTCTTTTAGTCCTTGCATGGACAATCAGTTTCATTTATTTGTTTCAAGTATTATAATTTCTTATGGAAATTTAAATATCTTGGAATTATTTATATCATCCTCTTGAAAACGAGCGTCTCGATTTTATTCGAAATTTATGCTCTGCGGTATAATTCCAAAAGATCTTAATGGTTTTGATTATTGCCAAGTGGCACAGACCACATATTTGGCCAAATATATGATAGTTAAGGGAAGTTATCATTCTATCTAGAGGTGGTGGACTAAGTTCAAGCCTCCAAGTCATTAAGGTCAATGTGACTGGGACTTATAATCAACCATTAAGATCCTCTTATGTTAACATTCGAGTAATGTGCATACTCTTGGTAGTGTGACTTGAGGAATCACGCTAGCCTTCAAGGTTATGGACTATATCCTAACCTTATATAGCCTTTGTGACCTGTGTGGTCCCGGCTTAAAGGCCTTTGTGATCTATGTGATCCCGGCTAGTATCACAGTGTGGTGATAAAACATCTATTAGAGATGTATAAAATATAACCTTTGTGATCTATTTGATCCCGGTTATATAGCCTTTGTTACCTATGTAGTCCTGGCTTAAAAGCCTTTGTGATCTGTGTGATCCCGGCTAGTATCACCAGTGCGGTGACAAAACATCCATTAGAGATGTATTAATATATAACCTTTGTGATCTATTTTGATCCCGGTTATATAGCCTTTGTGACCTGTGTGGTCCCGGCTTAAAGGCCTTTGTGATCTATGTGATCCCGGCTAGTATCACCAGTGTGGTGATAAAACATCCATTAGAGATGTATAAAATATAATCTTTGTGATCTATTTTGATCCCGTTATATAGCCTTTGTGACCTGTGTGGTCCCGGCTTAAAGGCCTTTGTGATCTATGTGATCCCGGCTAGTATCACCAGTGTGGTGATAAAACATCCATTAGAGATGTATAAATATAACCTTTGTGATCTATTTTGATCCCGGTTATATAGCCTTTGTGACCTGTGTGGTCCCAGCTTAAAGGCCTTTGTGATCTATGTGATCCCGGCTAGTATCACCAGTGTGGTGATAAAACATCCATTAGAGATGTATAAAATATAACCTTTGTGATCTATTTTGATCCGGTTATATAGCCTTTGTGACATGTGTGGTCCCGGCTTAAAGGCCTTTATGATCTATGTGATCCCGGCTAGTATCACCAGTGTGGTGATAAAACATCCATTAGAGATGTATTAAATATAACCTTTGTGATCTATTTTGATCCCGGTTATATAGCCTTTGTGATCTATTTGATCCCGGCTTAAAAGCCTTTGTGATATGTGTGATCCCGGCTAGTATCACCAGTGCGGTGATAAAACATCCATTAGAGATGTATTAAAATATAAACTTTGTGATCTATTTGATCCCAGTTATATAGCCTTTGTGACCTGTGTGGTCCCTGCTTAAAAGCCTTTGTGATCTGTGTTGATCCCGGCTAGTATCACCAATGCGTGATAAAACATCCATTAGAGATGTATTAAAATATAATCTTTGTGATCTGTTTGATCCCGGTTATATAGCCTTTGTGATCTGTGTGATCCCGGCATAAAAGCCTTTGTGATCCGTGTGATCCCGACTAGTATCATCAGTGTGATGATAATCAAACATCCATTAGTGATGTAACACCCTTTCGGGTTAAAATCTATTCTTTAAAGCCCATATGATCTATTCGATCCCGGCTACTATCATCAGTGCGATGATAATTATCCATTAGCGATATTGTGCCTATGTGCCTTATTATATGTCCATTAGTGACAGGCCTAAGTGCCATATATTATGTCCAATGTGACCAGCCAATGTGCCCAATTAATATGTCCATTAAGGGACATGCTTATGACCTATGTATAATTGTCTGTATGACAAATGACAGTTGTGACATTGCGATCCCCTGTCTAATAATGTATGGACTTCGTCCAAATTGTAAATTGCCTATGATGGTCCTAATAAGACCTAGGCCAAATATAGATATGTTAAGCCTAAGAGTTGTGATTTATTCACACTAGTATAGGCAGTGGATTTTCTTATATCCAATGTTTAAAAGCCGATATGGTTATTATACCATGGCTAAGAGAAATTTTATTTGGTATATAGAACCAAAGCTTTGAAGAATGCCTAATTCTAATGAGGCACAAAGTAGCCATCGGAACGTCAAAGACGCCGAAAATATAGCCATAAATAATATAATGATTTCCAAGCTCGCATTGATGCGGCTGTGGAAAGGGCCATGAGTAAGGCCATAGAAAGGCTAAGAGAGCCGAGTGCCACTCGCTCTAGACCCCTATCTATTCCACCATCTTCAGCTCATAAAGAGAGCTCTGTTCACTCTTCAAATGCGAAGAGTGAACCAAGGATAGCAAACTTTGCTGATAGGTCCTGTTCTGCTAAAGACGGGTGTACCTATAAATACTTTGTCTCCTATAAACCCCGAGACTTTAATGGGGAAAAAGGAGCCGTAGAAGCCTTAAAGTGTCTGGATGAGATGGAGACTATAGTAGACATCACGGCTGTGCTGAAAAGGATGTGGTCAAGTACGTATCACAGTCCTTTAAGGGCGATGCCCTAACATGGTGGAAGGCCATGATTCAGTCAACAGGTAAGGTATACCTGTATAATCTGGGATGGTCGAAGTTTGTGGACCTTGTAAAGGAAACTTACTGCCCAACCCATGAGGTGGAGAAAATAGAGACAGACTTCTTGTCTCTTTCATGAAAAACCTAGATTGTCGGAAATATGTTTCCGATTTCAATTCCCTATCTAGGTTAGTTTCCTATTTAATTACCCCTGAATCCAAACGCATTGTGCGTTTATTAATGGGTTAGTGCCTGAAATAAAGGGCATGGTAAAGGCTGCACAACCTACTACCTATAGGTCTGCTGTAGACCTATCTCTTTCTTTCACCCTTGATCTAGTGAGACAAAAGTCAGTTAAGTCTGAAAGTGACGGAAAAAGGAAGAGGGAAGATGACAACTCCCATAAATTTACTAAGAAAAATAAAGGAAGATTTGGGTTCAAAGGAAACTAAGGCAAGTCGGCTGTGATGCCATTTTGCAAGACTTGCAACCACAAACACTGGGGACAATGTACTTCTGATCCACAAGCTAGACCTTGTGGCATGTAAAAGGAGAGGGCATAAGACCCTAGATTGTAAAGATCTTAAGGATGCTGTATGCTATATCTGCAACGAAAAAGGGCACATTGCAACTAACTACCCTAAGAGTTCAAAGAATAATAATCCAAAGCCTGGAGAGGCCAAGAAGGGGAATGCACGCGCCTTTCGGCTAACTGCTAAGGAAGCTGTTAATGACAATAACGTCATAACAGTACTTTCCCCATTAATGATATTTTTGCTAGAGTATTATTTGATTCGGGTGCAGATAAATCATTTGTTGATATAAGTTTTGTAAACTATTAAATCTGCTCGTAAGAACTCTAGACAAAATTTATGAGATAGAACTCGCCGATGGAACCTTAGAAACTGCTTCATCTATTCTTGATGGATGCTCGATATCCATTAAGAATCATTCCATCCTATCTCTCTTTTACCAATGAAATTGGCGGGGTTCGATGTTGTCTTAGGCATGGATTGGTTATCTCATAACCAAGCCCGCATTGCCTGCGATAAAAAGCTCATCGAGATTAAGACCCCATCTGGTGAAATGATCACCATCTCTGGAGACTCACACTATGGATTGCCAGACAAGGTGTCGTTATTTAAGGCATCCAAGTGTTTGAGAAGAGGCTGTGTCATCTATATGGCTCAAGTTACCATAAATGAACCAAAGCCGAACCTCGAAGATCAACCAGTTATCTCGGAGTATCCCGATGTTTTCCCTGAAGAATTACCAGGCCTACCTCCAGATAGGCAAGTGGAGTTTAGGATTGATATCCTACCAGGAGCAACACCTGTTGCTAGAGCTCCGTATCGGTTAGCACCGACGGAAATGAAGGAATTGAGGACGCAATTAGCTGAACTTTTAGAAAAAGGCTTTATTCAGCCTAGTTCCTCACCTTGGGGAGCTCCTATTTGGTTTGTAAAGAAGAAAGACGGTTCTATGCGAATGTGCATCGACTATCGGGAGATGAACAAGATAACCATTAAGAATAGATATCCTCTCCCTAGGATCGATGATTTATTCGACCAAATTCAAGGGGCTAGTTACTTTTGTAAAATAGATTTGAGATCAGGATATCATCAACTGAAGGTTAGAAGTGAAGATGTTCCTAAGACAGCCTTCAGGATCCGCTATGGTCATTTTGAATTCTTAGTGATGCCTTTTGGGTTCACAAATGCACCAGCAACATTCATGGATCTTATGAATAGAGTCTGCAAGCCATATTTGGATAAGTTTGTCATTGTATTCATAGACGACATACTTATCTATTCTCGTAATCAAGATGATCACGAGAAACATCTTCGGTGCATCCTAGAATTATTAAGGCAGGAGAAACTTTATGCGAAGTTCTCTAAATGCGAATTTTGGCTTAGAGAAGTCTAATTTCTTGGACACATGGTAAGTGAGCATGGTATCCAAGTGGATCCCGCCAAAATTGAGGCTATAATAAATTGGGAAGTGCCCAAGACCCCAACAAAAGTTCGTAGTTTCTTAGGACTGGCTGGTTACTATAGGAGGTTCATTGAGAACTTTTCAAGGATAGCCACTCCTTTAACTTCTTTGACCATTGGGGTCCAAAGCAACAGGAATCTTTTGAGGTTCTTAAACACAAGTTGAGCAACGCTCCTGTGTTATCTCTACCTGAGGGTATTGAGGAATTTGTAGTCTACTGTGATGCATCGCACACTGGCATGGGCTGTGTGCTAATGCAAAAAGGCAAGGTGATTGCCTACTGCATCACGATAATTAAAGGTGCATGAAAGGAATTACACCACCCATGATTTGGAACTGGGTGCTGTTGTATTTGCACTAAAACTGCGGAGACATTACTTGTATGGCACAAAGTGTGTTATAAACACAGACCATAAAAGTCTCCAACACCTGTTCAATTAGAAAGAATTGAACATGCGACAACGTCGGTGAATGGAAACACTTAACGATTATGATTGTTCGCTACCATCCAAGCAAGGCAAATGTAGTTGCCGATGCCTTAAGTCACAAGGAATAGGTGAAACCTATAAGGATTAACGCTAAGAGCATTGAGCTCAGAAATAGCTTAAGTGAGAAGCTATTAGATGCGCGGAAGCAAGCCTTGTTAGAGGCTAATATCCTTAATGAGGGATTAGGCGGAACTGTGGATCATTTAACGCCTGGAAATGATGGAATCCTAGGATTTAATGATGAATTTGGGTTCCGATCTTTGGAGGACTTAGAGATCTAATCCTCCAGGAAGCGCATAATTCAAGATACTCTGTTCACCCGGGTGGTGACAAGATGTATCAAGATTTGAAGAAAAATTATTGGTGGATGGGTTTGAAGAAATCCATAGCCACATATGTAGCTAAGTGTCTGACGTGTTCGCAGGTTAAGGCCGAACATCAGAAACCGTCAGGACTTTTACAACAACTTGAAATTCCCACTTGGAAATGGGAAATGATAACTATGGATTTGATTACCAAGTTACCAAAGACCAAAAGTGGTAAGGACACTATTTGGGTCATAATGGATAGACTGACTAAGTCAGCTTACTTTTTGCCAATTAAAGAGACATATAATTCAGATAAATTGGCTAAGTTGTATGTGGAGAAGATAGTGTCCCTACACGGTGTGCCATATCTATTGTATCCGATTGAGATACTAGATACACATCTCACTTTTGGAAAAGTTTCCAACAATCGTTAGGCACACGATTAAATATTAGTACGGCTTACCATCCAAACACTGGAAGACATGCTTAGGGCTTGTGTGATTGATTTAGGCAAAATTGGGATGACCACTTACCCCTAATAGAATTCTCCTTCAATAATAGCTATCATACAAGCATCAAGGCTGCTCCTTTTGAGGCCTTGTATGGGAGAAGATGTAGAACGCCCGAATGTTGGGCAGAAGTTGGGGAGGCCCAACTGTCAGGACCTGAGATTGTCCTGGAGACCATGGAAAAGATTATGCAAATCCGTGATCGTCTCAAAGCTGCCAGGGATAGGCAGAAAAGCTATGCTGACAAGAGGCGTAAACCTCTTCAGTTCCAAATAGGGGACAAAGTCATGTTAAAAGTATCACCCTGGAAAGGTGTGATGCATTTTGGAAAGAAGGGCAAGTTAAGCCCAAGATATATTGGACCCTTCGAGATAATCGAACGTGTCGACACTGTAGCTTATAAGATCAGGTTGCCAGAGGAGCTTAGTGGAATCCATGATGTATTCCACATATCTAATCTTAAGAAATGTCTAGCCGATGAGTCGCTAGCAATGTCGCACAATGAGGTGCAAATTGATGAAAACCTGAGGTTCGTTGAGAAACCAATTTTGATCGAGGATCGACAGGTTTAAGAAGCTCCGAAGAAAAATAATACCTATAGTAAATGTGAAATGGGACGCTTTTAGAGGTCCTGAATATACATGGTAGATTGAGTCCACATGCGACAAAAGTACCCCCATCTTTTTGAATAAAATCTCGAAGTCGAGATTTCTTTTAAGGGGTGAGGATGTAACACCCTGTAAAATCGTGTACAATAGTATAGTGACACGTGTTGTATTTTTAATATAGTCTGTTAAAGACCAATAAGGACTAAGGGCGTCAACATGCTCAAGTTGAGCCTCTGAATGACGAACCGATGTCAACATGCATAAATAATAGCATCTGAGTGACTGATACGTCAACATGCTTAAATCATTAGCCTCTGAGTGACTGATACGTCAACATTCTTGAAACTTGGCCTCTGATGACTAATACGTCAACATGCCTAGCCTCTGTGTGACATCGGAATCAACATGCTTGTGATAAGCCTCTGAGTGATTCTTTGTGAAGTCTTAACTCTCATATGTACCGTTTGTTGGACGAGAGAGTTCAATTTTGTAAATATGTGAAAGTTGGATATTGGAGGGATTAAAAGTGTCAACATGTTAATTTATACCTCTGAGTGAACTTTTAACAAACCGAGAGCTCAATAATGCCCGGGGATAATCCCGGGTATGCCAAGTATTAGCTACGGAGGGCTAAAAGTGCCAAAATAGTTTTAAAATCGTTTTTATAAGCTTTATCTAGTTTAGGGGCCAAAGTGTCAAATTTTAAAACTAAAATAGGGGCGGTCGCGGGCCGCGAGAGACATGGCCTGTGTCTCTCGCGCCCCGCGAGAACAGACCTGCAGCAGAAAGTTTGTTTTGGAGTCCAAGCAAAGCTCCAAAACCATTAAATCGAAACCATGGCCTTCCTAATCAGCTATGCCACGTTTTGGGACACTTGTAAGCTTCTTCTTACACCCCTAGACACCTAGCTTCACCTCCTTGAGCTCTCCAACTATAAATAGGTGCTTAAGTTTACCATTTCAACTTGCACCTTTCTTATTCAGTCTTCTCCTTCCTCTGGAAGTTCCTAACTAAAAGGAGCAGTCCAACATAGTTCTTTTACATCTAGGAATCACTGGTAAGTGTTCCTTGTGCATTTTCGTTTATAGGCTTCTATAGCCTAAAGTCAAGCGTTTTACGTAAAAGGCTTTGACTTTCGGTGAAGACCATTATGGTCCAGCCATTGTTGAAAATGAACATGGCTAAGTGATCATAGTAAGGTAGGTGTTAGTCCCTAAAAAGGGCACCTCCTGAAGATCACGTTTGCTACGACCAATTGACGGGTCAAAGTTATGATATTAAAAAGTCAAACAGGCCATTTTTCTGAAAAATCATAAATTGATCTTATATATGTTATGAAACATGTTTTGACACTTAAAAAAGTTGGTAATAATTATTAGAACATGTATGAACATGTTTGGCTCGTCAATTTCAGTTCTAGGGACGGTTCGCAACCGAAAGTCGCAAGGTTTGACTTCTGCTTTAACTTTCGATTCTGACCCGATTTAGATTAGTTACCCACTGATCTAAAGTTGCATTATGATCATAATATAATATAGCATAACCCTCTGAGGTTATATTCCATGATAATAATCAGAATCCAAGTTTATGCGCAAGTTCCATAATTATGCCATCTTTGACCAAAATGTCCTTTTTGCATAATACAAGGTTTCAAATGGTAATGAACTTGAAAATGAACTTCTACTAATGTAATATCATAAGTAGGATTATTTGGGATATTAAACCAAGTTATAAACTGAGTTTTTAAACAAGTCTTTAAACTATGTCGATAAATGGCGGTTTTAGCCCCTGTGGCTTATAAAATAGTTTAATCAAATCTTTTCGAGATAAATCACTTACTTACCAATATGTTATATTAATTAACATATTTTAAACATTTTAATCTGATCCAAACATCAGTTTTCATAAACATAGCTTAAAGACATCACTTTACGACATAAACGACGTTTCGGCGCATAGTATGGTTTTAAACCATATTAGTGGACCAAGACTTGTTACCTACTGAATTTAAAACTTATTTTAAACATATTTACAGTAGGTACTTATTATAAACTCAGAATTCCAAATAATTTATAAACTATGTGTAAAATGACCAAAATGCCCCTTTGGTGCATAGTTTGGTCATAAAAGGTAAAATACACATATATTTGATATCGTACTCATATTATATCATGAATAAATTATTTTTCCAGAATACTCGTGATCATAAACTTAAATTTTATTTAAGTTCTTTTTATATGATACGAAATTACCGAAATGCCCCTATAAGGCATAATTTCGTTTTAAAACCTCAACGGACATACAAGTTGATATCCTACTGTTATCTTAACTTATTTAAAGTATAATGGCATATAGAACTTGTCCATAACTTATCCGGTTACCCGATGTCCCTAATATGCGCACGGGTACGTATATGTAACCATTTTTCGGAAATTAACCGAAATAGGTTTAACCTTATCATTTTAAGTTCAAATCCAGAATGTTTATAGTTTATCCATATTATAAAAGTCAAGTACTTGTCTGGTTTAAACTACATTCTATCTGATCATCGTTTAATCAAGCGTTATATGTAATGATCATGTACACTATTCGGTTTATACGACCGTTAGTATATAATTGGCTAGTTTATGCCATAATCCATACTAGAGCCTTCTCGGTAAAAGCTATCTGCACTCGGTACTTTTGTATACGGCTGAGTTATATAAAAATAAAAGAAGAAAACAATCTCAGGTAAATACTCTCAACTTATTTCCCCTATAAGGGCTTGGGATATGGTAAATTATTATTGCATGGTCCATTGCATGGTTAACCTTCCTAAGATAATAAAAGATTTTGTGCCGTTTGCACTTGAAATCATTTTTAATATTTTCAAAATGAGTCAGTTGGGTGTATTTACCAGCGTAAGCTGACGTATCCTCCAAAGACTAATGTGCAGGTACAACACGAAATTAAGACGGAAGCTGCTCGGTAGAGAATAAGAGGATTCTGGTAAATCCTTAGATCTGCCTAAAGTCTGTTTTGTATTCTTTCTTGTACATTGTATGATCCACCTGTGGATCTTCTATTCCAAATTATTTTTTATTTTTGAACATTCGGTTTGTAATAGTAATCTTACTCCAAGACTTCCGCTGTGCCACGTTTAATTGACTATGACGTTATCAATTGTTGTCACGATACTCTCCACCCGGGCCCACCGGTGTATGGATTTCAGGGTCAGAAATCCGGGGTGTGACACAAAGCATGCTACACCAAACGTCGTGTGAACTAACCTCACTTTGGGTTGTCATTGTGTCTACACCTGGAGACCCTCCGACCTATATCTCGCAATCATGTTTTACGATTTTCATTCGGGTGATGCGAGTGTTATCAAGCCGACACCAATGTAAACCCTTCCAAGCCCAATAGTCATGGTGGCCCACATAACTATACAGGCTATGGTATGGAAGACATTTGGAGGCCCAAACATGAGCAAGCCCAAGACATCCTATGGATGTGGTTAACTTATTTTCTTCAGTTATTCATAAAATGTTGTTTTTCATTCTTTTTACGACACATGACACCTAGAAAACTATCAATCTCACAATCTCTCTACGTATATTCCTGTAGATGTCTGCGAGACACTTACGAGGTGGTAGAAGGTCTAGCGAACGCATGGCCACTCAAATTGCTCAACAAATGGCTGCGGCACTTCCTGACATTGTTTTACAAGTTCAACAAGTTCTGGCCACCAATCCCATCAACCGTAGGAATCAAGAAGGTCAAAACGTCGTCAACCCTCCTCCCAAACCCACTAAATGCACCTATAAGCATTTCAAGTCCTGCGATCCCCCAAAATATGAAGGGACTGAAGGTGTCACCGCTCTCCTCCATTGGTTTGACGAGATGGAAAACACCTTTCTCAATTGTGACTGTCCTGAGGATCGCAAGGTGCGTTACGCTACTGGACGTTTGTTTGGGGTAGCACTTACCTGGTGGAACACGGAAAAGGGTAAGCGAGGTGTTGAAGACGCCATGGCCTTAACATGGGAAGAATTAAGGGAAATCATTACGAGACGCTTCTGTTCTAGAAGCGAAATCAAAAAGCTAGAAGACGAATTTTACTCTTTAAAGCAAAAGGAAGGAGACCACACCTCATACACCAAGAGATTTCTCGAGTTGAACCATTTGGTCCCCAACCTATTCACTCCGTTATACCGATTGATCGAGCATTATATTCGAGGTCTCCCCTCAAAAATTCAAGATTCGTTTTTAAGTACTTCTCCCGCAACGCTCGAAGCTGCTATGGAATTGGCTACTGAACTTACCGAAAATCGCATCTGAAATGGCGATTTTAAAGACGAGAAGAAAAAGACACCTGTTGAAACTCCAACCCCAACCCAATCAGGCTCATCCTCAAAGTTCGTTGGTAGGAGAAAGCGAAATGGCAAAAATTTCGCCGTCACACAAACCAATCCTCCTATCACTGCTGCTCCAATCACACAAGTCGCCCCTCCAGCCGCACCATTCAAAAAGCCATACACTGGTCCACACAAAAAATGTAACCGCTGCCAATATCATCACCCCCTGAGAACCCTTGCCAATACTGCACAAGTTGTGGCCGTGCAGGTCACACTATCCATACTTGCCGTACACTCCAAAGATCAAACCGCAATCAGCCTCAAGCCCAAACCAATAATCAAATGGTGGGCCAAGCCCAACAACCCTTACTTTTACCACCTGTCCAACCCATGGCTCAACCTTACTACCAACCCAACTACCCGATGAAGCAACCCATAAGAGCCTGTTTCAACTGTGGTGATCCAAACCGCTTCCGAAATACTTGCCCACGCCTGGTGAATATCATTAATGCCCAAGCCCAAGCAAACTCGGTGAACCAAGCTAATCAACCTAACCCACCTGCTAGAGGAAGGGCTTTCAACATCAACGCCAACCAAGCACGGGCTGATAACAATGTGGTCAACGGTACGTTTCTCGTAAATGGTAGTTATGCATCCATATTATTCGATACTGGTGCGGATAAGAGTTTTGTGTCTTTAGAATTCGAATCTATTCTCGATCTACCTCGTGTTAGTGTCGCTGAATCGTTCATGGTGGAAGTTGCTGACGGAGAACCCATTACGTTAAATTCGATTGTTCGTAATTGTACTCTTACCCTAAATGAGCACGATTTCTTGATTAATCTTATTCCTATGAAATTGGGAAGTTTCGATGTTATCATCGGTATGGACTGGCTCAGCCAGCATCACGCCGAAGTAGTTTGCCATGAAAAGTTCATTCATATTCCCCTCGCTGACGGTCAAACACTACGTAACTTTGGAGAAACTCCTTCAAAAGGGCTCAAATTGATGTCATGTCTTCAAGCTCGAAGATACCTTCGCAAGGATTATGTTGCGTTTCTAGCTCACATCGTCAAGAAGGAAGGCAAAGAAAGGAAGCTCAAAGATATTCCAATCGTTAAAGAATTTCCTCAAGTTTTTCCCGACGACGTTTCAGGACTTCCTCCTGTGCGAGAAGTCGAATTTCGAATCGATCTTGTACCTGGTGCCACACCAGTTGCAAAATCTCCCTATAGGTTAGCCCCATCTGAGATGCAAGAGTTGGCTAGTCAGCTACAAGAGCTGACTGACAAAGGATTCATAAGTCCTAGCTCGTCGCCTTGGGGTGCACCTGTTCTTTTTGTAAAGAAGAAAGATGGGACGTTTCGCATGTGCATTGATTATAGAGAGCTCAACAAGTTGACTGTTAAGAATCGCTATCCATTGCCTCATATTGATGACCTCCTAGATCAACTTCAAGGTGCCACATGTTTTTCAAAAATTGACCTTCGTTCTGGTTATCATCAGCTTAGAGTGCGCGATGAAGATATTCCAAAAACTGCCTTTCGAACTCGTTATGGTCATTATGAGTTCATGGTTATGCCTTTCGAGTTAACTAATGTTCCTGCTGTCTTCATGGATTTGATGAATAGGGTGTGCAAACCATATCTCGACCGTTTTGTCATAGTCTTCATTGATGATATTCTTATCTACTCCAAGACAAAATCCGATCATGAGCAACATCTTCGACTTATTCTTACACTCTTGAGGACTGAAAAGCTCTATGCTAAGTCTCGAAATGTGAGTTCTGGTTAAAAGAGGTACAATTTCTTGGTCATGTCGTTAATGACAAAGGAATCCATGTCGACCTTTCAAAAATCAAGGCAGTACAAGAATGGCAAGCGCCACGTACTCCTACCGAAGTTAGGTCATTTCATGGCTTGGCTAGTTATTATCAACGCTTCATTGCTAATTTTTCTCGTATCGCCGTTCCACTCACAGCCTTAACTCACAAGGGAAAACCCTTTATTTGGGGACCCAAGCAAGAGGAGGCTTTCCAAACTTTGAAGCAAAAGCTTTGTGATGCACCTATCCTTACACTCCCTGAGGGTTGCGAAGATTTTGTGTTTTATTGCGACGCGTCTAGACAAGGGTTAGGTTGTGTTCTAATGCAAAGAGGAAAGGTGATAGCCTATGCCTCTAGGCAACTCAAAGTGCATGAGAAGAACTATACCACTCACGACCTAGAACTTGGAGCAGTCGTGTTCGCTCTAAAGATATGGAGACACTATCTCTCTGGCACAAAGTGTGAAATATACACTGACCACAAGAGTCTTCAACATATCTTCAATAAAAAAGAGTTGAACATGTGGCAACGACGATGGGTCGAACTCCTTAATGATTACGACTGTGAGATTCGATATCATCCTGGCAAGGCAAACGTTGTGGCTGATGCACTCAGCCGAAAGGGTTATGCAAATTCCGTTCATCTTCTATGTTCTCAAATTATAACCGACCTCAAAGATCGAATTCGGGCGGCTCAACATACTTCTGTAACGGAAAATGACGTACGCGATGAGTTGTCTTGTGGAGCTGAACTCAAAATAGAAACCAAATCCGATGGTATTCTTTACTACTTAAACCGTATTTGGATACCCGATCGCGAAAACCTTCGTGTTTTCCTCATGAATGAGGCACACAAAACACGATACTCTATACATCCAGGAGCAGATAAGATGTATCAAGTGTAACATCCGTCAAAAACGGATTTACCAAACTCGCTCCGTTTATTAACCGAACAATCAGTTAAAAATTTCGTTGCGAATTTAATGCCCAAAATAATTTTAAACGATACATAATTAATTATTATATGGGAATATATAATTTGTTTTTGAAAAACTGTTAAAAATAAGAAAATAAAAATGATTTGGCACTGCCGGGTTTCGAACCCGGGTCAGTCAGCCGGGTCAACAACTTAACACTCAACTCTCCAACCACTGCGCCACTGATGAATCTTGTTAATTATTAGAATCAATTAATTCATAACATCTTTTTCGAATTCAAAACCGGCGCCCAAATTTCAGTCGTCGGAAATCCCGGCGATCTCGCGAGATTTAACGATATCTTCAGTTATAACGTAAACATTTACTAGGACATCGGTTATAACCGACGCCTGAGTCCGCGACACAAGCTATAACCGCCGGAGGATTTTTAACCGACGAATCAAGTCGGAAATTGGACCAAGTTCATCGATAACCTGCCTTATAAATACCCCCTCAAACCTCTGCAAGCTTTTTCGCTCAAAACCGCACCCTTTCTCGGCGAAAACTCACTCGCCGGAAATCTCCTACAAATCGCCGGAAAACCGGGTTCTTCACTTCTAAGCCTTACTAAACCCCCTGAGCTTATACCGAAGTCTCCCACATCCTTTTCAAGCTTTCGGAAGACTCTCTGCTGCAAGACACACGTCGCCGGAAGTGTTTGCTGTCACCGGAGTTTCGCCGGAGAAACAGAGGAGTCCAGTCGGTATACCTTACGCCTAATTTCTCTTTCTTTTTATTTATATCTCACCTGTAATTAACTGAAAACGCTAACGAACATGATTAAAAACTTCGAACCAGTCAGTCATCGTTTCTGGTTAAAATCAACGAAGAAGACGAAGTTCTGTAGTGTTTAAGTATAATTAAAATCAAGTTATAACTCGGTTAGACACACAGTCCAGCGGTGGACTGTGTGCACATTAAACACACTAACGTCTCGAGTTCGAATCTTGTCCCACACACGCTGCCTTAATAAAAATGTCTTTTTTTTGTTAACCGAACAGGAGTCACCACTGATATATGTTAAGTTTAATAATAACCGGAATAATAACCAAGTTAGACACACAGTCCAGTGGTGGACTGTGTGTATGTTTAATCACATGTCACGAGTTCGAGTCCGGTCTACTGCACCGATTCGGACAATTATCTAACTTTTTAAATAAGTCAGAAATGAAAATACTTAGTTTGTATTTAAGTATAATAAAAATTGGTTTATATAACAAGTTAAACACACAATCCAGCGGTGGACTGTGTGTTAACTCAACCCACAGGTCCCGGGTTCGAGACCTGTGGAGCGCACCGGTCCGATTCAGTAAAATCGTTTTTAAGAAATAAAGGATTTTCTGTTTAATCTAATTAGTATATAAATATAATTAAAAACAGAAATATTTCGGGTTAGACACGTAGCTCAGTTGGTAGAGCTGTGTGCACGCGTACGGGAGGTCTCGGGTTCGAGCCTCACTCAGCGCACATATACACGTATACGAACCGGTCAAACAGTCAAGGTCAACGGTCAACGGTCAAAAAAGTCAAATTTGTTTATTATTTTTATTTATTTATTTTAATTAAAAATCAATTAAAAATACTTAAAAAATAACATTTTTAAGGTTAGAAAATAGCCTTAAACTCACAAAAATACATCCAACAATCCTACTAAAATTGATTAATAAAATCCGTTTACTTACCGAACCATAATGCTATTTATCTAGGTTAATTTCACTCGTGGTTAAAACCACTTCGCGTGCATTCAACATCATCAACCGAACGCACCCACTGTGAGTGAATCTTACAACTCCCCTTTTTTTAATTACACGTTTTGGGTGTGTCATGTGTCACAAAATAATTAACTCGTTTATTTAAACTTGTGCCATACCATATCGTGATCTAAACTTAGATTGTTTATATTGTTGTGATTATGTATTTCATTTTGTCAACTTGTATGAAATTCATTCATTAAGCCCATCAGTTCCTCGTGGGAGACGAGTGAGCAACGCGTGCCTCAAAACCAATCCATTATTGTTCATGTGTGTATTGTTGTGTTTATATTGTTGGTAGTTATGTCTTTCATATTATCATGGTTATGCAATTCATTCATTAGGCCCATCAGTTTCTCGTGAGAGACGAATTGAGCAACGCGTGCCTCTAAACGATCCTTTATTGTTCATGTGTGTATTGTTTAATATTAAATTAATTTATGAATAAGTTTACATCTATTTTTACTCATGTGTGGTTGTGCACTTTATTTCATAATAAATTAAATAAACTTGTTCAAATGTTTTCCATAGGATTCACTCGCCAACTTTTTGTTGATGCAAAAACCCTTTTACACATGATACAGGTGAACAGGTTGAAGCAAGGAAAACATAGGAAATGCCTTAGAAGAAAACAATGGAGCCTAGATTGATATTTAGGACATGTTGTAATATTGATTGTAATTCTCCATTAAAGTGTATTAATGAATATGAAACGTATAATAAATGTCATGAGCTTTGATGATAACCCAATCATGCCCCGATCACCTTTTCCGCTGCGGGTCGGGGTGTGACAGATTGGTATCAGAGCCATGACTATAGGGATATAGGATAGGTTATTAGACCCTTAGAGCCTATACTATAGTCTGCCTAAATTTTAATTGATTAGGTGGTTACATAAAAACTTATGATATTTATTTGTTTCATATTTTCATATTTACAGTCAAACATACATACTTACATACACATTCATTATACATATATCAATGTTCATATATTCAATTCATCTTCATACTTTTGTTATTCAAAGATTTTGTTGCAATTTTCAAATCTCATCAAAGTAAGTTCTGCGACGGGCATGTAGTAACTGGAAGGGTACAAGTACCGGTAGTCGGAACGTCCTGTCTAGGTTGGCATTCATATAAATCCAATATAACGGACCAGTTTTGCCTACCTGGGTACTAACGATGAGAGTACGAAGGACCTATTAGGCCAAAGCATGCCACACCAAACGTCGTTCGAACTAACCCCACTTTGAGGTGTCACCGTGTCTACACCTGGACACATTCCGAATCTCACACGTTGTATACATATTTCTCGATTTTCTCCGGGTTTTAGTGTACGCAACCAGGCAAACCCATGCGAACCATATGAAAAACCCGGTATTCATGGGGGCCCACATGATTACAAAGGTGAAGTATGGCGGCATGTAGGGCCTAATGGCGAGCAAAGCCCAAGACATCCTATGGATGTAGTAGATTTATTTTTCTATAATTATTTTATGAATGTTCATTCCTAGTGCGACCCATGAACCCAAAAGCATCCAACTCATACTCTTGACATGTATTCCTTGTAGATGTCTTCTAACCACGCCCGTAGGAAGATGAGAGCAGGAAAAGCCCGCGAACGCATGGCTGCCCTAATCGCTCAACAAATGGCTGCCGTAATACCCAACATTGTCATCCAAGTCCAACAAGCACTTACCGCTAATCCTGCCAATCAAGAAAACCAAAACATTATCAACTCTCACACAACTACCACTAAATGCACCTACAAGCATTTCAAATCATGCGACCCTACCGAAATACAAAGGGACTGAAGGTGTCACTGCTCTTCTCCATTGGTTTGCAGAAATGGAGAACACTTTTCTAAATTGCGATTGCCCTGATGATCGCAAAGTGCGATATGCTACCGGTCGTTTATATGGAATAGCACTTACTTGGTGGAATGCAGAGAAGGCCAAACGAGGTGTGGAAGATGCTATGACCTTAACTTGGAACGAATTGAAGGAAATCATGACCAGACGATTTTGCCCAAGGAGTGAAATCAAGAAATTAGAAGATGAATTTTATTCGTTGAAGCAAAGGAAGGAGACCACACCACATACAACAAAAGATTCCTCGAGTTACATCAAATGGTTCCCAACATGTTCACTCCCCTCTACCGTTTGATCGAGCACTACATTCGTGGTCTTCCGTCAAAGATTCAAGACTCTGTAATAAGTACCACGCCTGCAACTTTGGAAGCAGCAATGGAGCTAGCAACAGAGCTCACCGAGAACCGAATCCGGAACAAAGACTTCAAGGAGGAGAAGAAGAAGGATAAAGCATCGACTGAAACCTCCGACTCCACCCAAACCGAATCCCCTTCTCAACCCACTTCTAAAAGAAAAAGAGACGGGCAACTTTTCGCTGCTACCCAACGTAATCAACCAGTTTTACAAGCCATACCAATCCAAGCTATCCCAATCACTCAAGTGGCACCCAACTCAACCTACCCAAATAAGAAACCATATCTTGGACCTCACCCTCAATGCAACAACTGTTTTTATCACCATCCCCTTACCTTACCTTGTCGACTATGTGCAACTTGTGGACGCTATGGTCATTTGAGCAAGGTTTGCCGCACCTTTCAAAACCAAATCTCTTCCCCTACTCAAACCATGAACCAAACCTATCAACAACCCCAATACCCCATGTTCCCATATGTTCGAGCTTGTTTCAATTGTGGCGACCCTACCCACTTTAGAAACACATGCCCTCAATTGGTTAACGTCATCAACACTCAAGCCCAATCAAACCCAGTTAACCAAGTAAACCAAGAAAACCCAACCGCTAGGCCACCAGCAAGAGGAAGAGTCTTCAACATCAACGCCAACCCTGTCGAAGATAATGACGACCCAAACGAAGATACCCAACTAGTCCTCTTCACCGAAAATCCAGATTCAACTCCTATCGTTTAGTTTTATGTTTTTTTCTTCATCACATAGAACCAAACATAACTTAAGGATAAAGCCAATGAAACTTTGACAAGAATATGGTGGATACCCCGCTGGTACTTCCTATATATAAGTATTCTTGTCAAAGGATCAGAAGCATTATCTGGCGGTTATGACAGGTTCCATGTGTAGACTGTTTGAGTAATTATTGTTTTATTATTTCAGTACATGCAATTTCATAGGCCGCCGCTCCCCATTACATTATGACGTTGAGCATGTTCCCCATTTCATTATGAGGTTGAACCTGGCGTGCCCACATACGATTGGCTCCGTTTGATTGAGCCTTGATCGCACATACATTTTCATTTTCTGTACATGCAATACGATCGGCTCCGTTTGATTGAGCCTTGATCGCACAGACATTTTCATTATCAGTATCTTGTGGTTGTTGTGTTTGTTGTAGAGTCGCATAGAACTAATCATAACTTGCGGATAAAAGTCAATGAGAATTTGACAAGAATATGGTGGATACGCCGCTGGTACTTCCTATATATAAGTATTCTTGTCAAATGATCGGAGGCATTATCAGGCGGTTATGAGAGGTTCCATGTATAGGCTGTTTGTGTGATTGTTGTTTAGATTAAGTTTATTATTTTCAGTACATGCAATACGATCGACTCCATTTGATTGAGCCTTGATCGCACAGACATTTTCATTTTCAGTACATGCAATACGATCGGCTCCGTTTGATTGAGCCTTGATCGCACAGACATTTTCATTATCAGTATTTTGTGGTTGTTGTGTTTGTAGTAGAGTCACATAGAACTAATCATAACTTGTGGATAAAGTCAATGAAAATTTGACAAGAATATGGTGGATACGCCGCTGGTACTCTCCTATATATAAGTATTCTTGTCAAATGATCGGAGGCATTATCAGGCGGTTATGAGAGGTTCCATGTATAGGCTGTTTGTGTGATTGTTGTTTAGATTAAGTTTATTATTTCTAAAGTCATGAGACACTACTTCTGGCACAGTTTGAAATTCAGCCTAGAGTCTTCAAACATTTTCAATAAAAGATTAACATGTCAAGACGATGGTACTCCTTATGATTAGACTTGAGATTCGAACCTAGGCAACGTTGTGCATATACCGAATAGGTTTATGTTGTTTCTTGGTTGTCTAAATTATAACCGACCTCAAAGATGATACAGGCGCATGAAATTTTGTACGGAAATGGTGGATAGTTGATCTTGGACTAACTCATAAATAGAAATCCAAATCGAGGTATTTTCATTACCGGTTTATGGATAGTCGCAAAACCTTCGTAGTTTCCTTGAATGACACACAAACACGGATACAACACCAAGAAAAATTTCAAGGAACATGGTAAAAACGGATTTACAACTCCTCCGTTTATTAAGAATCATTCAGTTAACAAATATTCGGCGATTTAATGCCCAAGATAATTTAAGATTACTAATTATTAATTGGGAATATATAATTGTTTTTGCTGTTAAAAAAGAAAATATGATTGTGGCATCCGTTTCTACATCTATACCCTACACTTACACCAATCTCAACACCGACGTAGAGAATTATTGATCAATTTATAACATTTTATTCGAATCAAAACCGGGCCCAAATTTAGTGTGGTGGCGATCTGCGAGTTTAAGTATACATCAGTTATAACGTAAACATTTGGAAATCTTTAACGAAGCATGGTGGACATAACGCGCTGGGGATTCTATATATAAGTAATCTGTCAAAGGATCAAGTTATCGTTAATGCTTATAAATTCCAATTGAAAGGTTTTAGTATAAACGCACTTTGCTCGGAAAACCATAATCCTTCCACAAATCGCCGAAAACCTTTATTTAAGCCTTATAAACCCCTGATTATACGAATCACCCCATCTTTCAAGCTTTGAAGATCCTGTGCAAACAAACGCGGAATTTCTGTCAACGGTATTTTCGCCAGTAAAAGAGGAGTCCGTCGTAAACCCTAACAGCCTAAATCTCTTTACTTTTTATAGATCTCAACCTGTAATAACTAAAACCTAATCATATGTTTTTAAGTCATATAGTTTCATGTTTTAAATTACGAGGACGAATTTCTTAGTTTAAAAAGTATAATGTAAAATCAATTTATAACTGGTTTCAAACACAGCTCCACGTTTGTAATTAAACACACTAACTATCAGTTCGAAATCTTGCGCAACATGTTAATAAAAATGTCATTTTTTGAACAACCGATACATATATATTTAAGTATAATAATTTACGAATAAAACAAGTTAACACAAGTTAGGGTGGACTGTTGTATGTTTTCACATGTCCAGTCGAGTCTCAACACATTGACATTCAACTTTTTAAAACTCGAATGATACTTAGTTTGATTAATTATAAAAATTTATATCATAACAAATCCAGGTGGCTGTTGTTAATCAAAAGGTCCGGGCTCGAACTTTGACCACGTCGATCAGAAATCCGTTTCTAAGAAATAAAGATTTCTTCTAATTAATTAGTAATAATATAATTACTAGAAATTCGGTTTAGACACGTACTCAGTGAGGTGCGGCACACGAGCTCTTCGGCCTATCAGCGAAATATCCCGTAACGAACCGTCAACATCAAGTCCGGCAAATTGGCAAAAAGTCAATTTTATTAACTATTTTTATTAAAAATCAATTAAAATTTCTTCAAAAATAACATTTTAGGTTAGAAAATACCTTTAACTCCAAAATCCCTCAAAATCCCAAATGGAAAAATCTGTTCTTCACCTAAGCTTACTTTATCTGGGTTATTCACCGAGTAACCCACTTCGCTTTATTCAACATATCAAGAACCACCCGACTGTGAGTGAACTACAACCCCCTTTTTTAATTCACGTTTAGTTTCATGTGACAAAAAATTACTCGTTTATTTAACTGTCCATACCATTCGTGATCTAATTATTTTTATTTTTGTATTATGTATTTCATTTTGTCGAAACTTAACGAACATTCATTCATTGAACCATCAGTTCTCGTGTCTGGGTTAGTAGCAACGGGCCTAAACCAAGTTATTGTTAGTGTTTATGTTAATTTAAATATTGTTGGTAGTATTCTCATATTAGCATGGATTTATGAATTCATCATTAAGCCCATCATCCGTCGTGAGACGTTGGAAGCGTTGCCCAAACGATCCTTTAATGTTCATGTTTTTTTTTATTAAATTGAATGGAATATACATCTATTTTTATATGTGTGTTTCACTTTATTATAATCAATTAAATAAACTTGTTCAAATGTTTTCCATAGGATTCACTCGCCAACTTTTTGTTGATCCAAAAACCCTTTTACACATGATACAGGTGAACAGGTTGAAGCAAGGAAAACATAGGAAATGCCTTAGAAGAAAACAATGGAGCCTAGATTGATATTTAGGACATGTTGTAATATTGATTGTAATTCTCCATTAAAGTGTATTAATGAATATGAAACGTATAATAAATGTCATGAGCTTTGATGATAACCCAATCATGCCCCGATCACCTTTTCCGCTGCGGGTCGGGGTGTGACATCAAGACTTACGATACACCTTCTGGTGGCCTGGCATGAAAGGACTATCGTTTTTTGTTTCCAAGTGCTTCATGTTCAAGGTGAAAGCTAACATCAAGACTATCAAAACTTGTCCAACCGAGATACCTGTATGGAAGTGGAAAATATAACCATGGATTTCATTACGGGTACCTCGCACTCCAGTGGTATACACCTATGGTAATCATTGATCGTCTTACAAAATCAGCTCATTATTCAATTGCGAGGATTTCAAAAAGAGAGTTAGCTGTATTATATAGAGATCGTTGAGCGTCATGGTGTACCGTTAGATTATCATTTGATAGAACGTCTTCACTTCACAAAAAACTCCAGATAATGAGAGTTACACCTTTGTTGATTGATTGAACTAAATGGAGGTAGAAGACATGATTTTTCATTTTCTTATGTTATTTTGGGTTAATGGGTTAAGAGACTAAAGGGATTTAAAAAGATATAAGTTTGTCATGTAATTGCCAAGTCAGCATCCACATAACTAAGTCAATGACTTTTACGGAGTCCATTGAGAGAACTAGTGTGAAGTAGGATGCTGCCGGATATCTAAGGTGGGCTTATTATTGACCACCAAACAATGGTGGGATAAAAAATTCATTTTCCTTATTTATATTGAAAGGATACATTCTAGTTCGGTTCAAGAAGTGTCATCAATTTTTTTGTGTCATGTTAATGTCATTGTTTTACGTGGAGGTATCCACACATCCTCTAACTATGTAAACATCCAAACACACTTCTAGCCCTATACGCTCAAAATGGGCTATCATACGCCCTCACTGGCCCTATATGATGCTTTTGGTCCATAATTAATGCATCATTGTAGTCAGCCATGATTAATGATTGCCCAACGATGATTGTCAATGATTGGTTCTATATGGAACTTTATTTAATTTCATGTATGTTTTAGTATGAGAATTGTTGTGAAATTTAAATAAGAAAATCATAGATTTTTTTTATAAAAGTGTTACAAGAAATGTGTTAATATTATAAAACGCATATTTATTTGTTTTTTATTATTAAGATATTATAGATATCTCGTTTAAATATAAATGTGTATATGTTTTTTATTTACTATTATTATTAAAATCTTCATATTTTATGAAATGTTTTTATAGAAAATTGTATATATTATAAATATCAAGTTTTTATTTGTTTTATTCAGTATTATTATAAATATCATCGTTTTAAAAAATGTGCATATGTTTTATTAATATTATTATAAAAACTTCATATTTATATTAAATGTTTTTAAAAACAAATTGTATATATATTAAATGTCAAAATTTTTATTTACTAATATATTATGTCTTTAATTGTTTTTCAGTTATCATTTTTAGATATAGGCAATAAAGAAACGTAATTCAAAATGTAATTAACATCGGTTTATATAATACACAAAACATGTCACTTTCATACAAAATGTAATGACTAAACTTAAATTAATTGCTACATTTATTAAATTCTGCACAGAACGATGGTGTAACACAAACACAGACATGCCGATGTCTTGAATTGGTCTGGTACCTAGCTTCCAAGGCTTCCGATCCTAACTACCACATCAAGAGTACAAGGTAGTGGTGGGTATCATGGAATTCCTGTGATAGCTCATAGAACATAAGAAGACTCTGGAAGTACATGTAACATTTGTCGAAAAACGGGTTTTCCAAACCCACTTCGTTTATTAATCGAATAATCAGTTTCATATTTTGTTGCAATTTAATGCTTATTTTAATTTTAAACAATACATAACTATAAACATTTTGATTATGGAAATTAAAATTTTAAAAAAAAAATTAAACAATTAAAAATGAAAAAGGTTCCGTTTCGAACCCGGGTCAAACGAAACTTAAACACCAAACACAGAACCACTCCGCCACTTGATGTCTTGTGAATTCTAGGAACAATTAAAACATAACTTCAATCTCGGAATCAAACCTGTTTGCGCCAAACTGAAACCGATATCGGGTTCAAACGTCCAAGGACTTTTGAGTGATACGGATTCTTTTTATAACCGTAAACGACATTTACTTAATCAATTATCAGCCTTTATGAACTTGAATTCATGTGATGTCGGGTTTAATAACCGAAAAATTCACATCCGAAATTACTCCAACAATATCAGTACTCGCGACTAAAAATACATCCCAAACTCTCAATTCACTTTTGTCTATTGTCAGTTCGCGGAAACGCTTTTTGAACTCGCCGAAATTTCGCCGGAAACGGTCTTCATCAAAACGGTAAATTCTAAATTCTTTCATCTTCTATCTTGTAGACATTTACTATCAAACCCCCAATCAGAATCGGTCCCAACGACGATATCGGATAATTAACAGCTCGCCGGAAGTTTTCTGAAAATCCTAAGTACGCTGTGAAACGGTTATCATTCAACCTTCTGATAACTCTTGCTTAGCAATCAATTTACAATAGTTAATCAAAAACTGTTAATTGGTCCCTCAACGAGTCATAAAACAGAGCCGACATTTGCCGAGTTCTGAGAAGTCATCATTCGTATGTTCATTCCCAACCTTCCTAGTTACATTTTAATCATTCATACGCCTGTTAATTGAATTGAACAAGTTCGGTCGAGTAATCGTTGTCTGGGTTATTGTAACGTAGAAGATGAAGTGAGTCTGTGTATAAATTTAATATAAATTGGATTATATCTCGGGTTAGACACACAGTCTAGCGGTGGACTGTGTGCAATTGAAACACAGCGATACCGGGTTCGAGTCCGCCCTTATTCTGATTCGTCACAATATTCAGAATTTTTATAAAACCCAAATATGAAAACTTCCATTTAGTATATAAGAGAAATAAAAACAAGTGTTTTAACCAGGTTAGACACACAGTCCAGCGGTGGACTGTGTGCAACGTTAATCAACAGGTCCCGGGTTCGAGACCTGATACGCACGCCGGTTCGATAGAATTTAAATCCTTTTTAAGAAATGAATTTTGGAATAAATTAAATAGTATATAAATATAATTAAAAACAGAAATGTTTCGGGTTAGACACGTAGCTCAGTTGGTAGAGCTGCGTGCACGCGTACGGGAGGTCACGAGTTCGAACCTCACTCAGTGCAAACAATATACACGACCGAACCGGTCAACAAGTCAAAGTCAATGGTCAACGTCAAACCCAAAAAGTCAACAATTTTTATATTTTTGTTTATTTATTTAATTTAAAAATCAATTAAAAATACTTAAAAATAATGTTTTTAAAGTTAGAAAATAGCCTTAAACTCACAAAAATATATCTAGAAATCCTATTAAAATTATTAATAAAATCCACTCATTTACCATACCTTTCGTTATTATTTAGGTTAGTTAATCCTCGTCGATCAACCCTCTAAACTCGTGCGCATTCAACATCTTCAACCGAACGCACCTAATGTGAGTGAATCTCTACAAATTCCCCGTTTTAATCAGTTTTTGGGGTGTATCATGTGTCTTATTATTTATTACATTTAAACAATTGTGTATCCATCATATCCATTGATCAAATGTGTATTCAATATGTATCAACTGTTTGTGTGGTTAATGTTTAGATTAAATTTATCATTTTCAGTACATACATTATCATAGGCCGCTGCTCCCCATTACCTACGAGCGTTGAGCTGTTCCCCACTACCTATGAGCGTGAACGAGGCGTTGCCAACATACGATCGGCTCCGTTTGATTGAGCCTTGATCGCATATACATTTATCATAGGCCGTCCGTTCCCCATTACCTATGAGCGTGAACGTGACGTTGCCAACATATACAGTATCATTCATGTTATATATTCATGCAAGGTGGTTTGTTATTGTATGCTATTGTTTGTTATTGTTATTGTTATTGTATGTTTATTTACGTTTGCTCACATATGATTACTGCACAATTTTCCATAATAAATATAACAATAAATCAATAATAAATGTTTTCTAACAAGGTTCACTCGCCAACTTATGTTGACCCAAAAACCCCCATTTTTTACACATGATACAGGTGATCCAGCTGCAGCAAGAAACATATAGGATGACTTAGAAGAATAAACCGGTTTAGACTTTGGATTGTTTAGTTGGTTATCTTTCTTTGTAATTGTATGAACTTGTTTGAATATTGAGGATGAAATTTTGAATTTAATAAATATGAAACATAATAGTAAACATCATGAGCTTTGGTGATAACCCAATTATGCCCCGACTCTTATTCCGCTGCGGGTCGGGGTGTGACAGATTGGTATCAGAGCCATGACTATAGGGATATAGGATAGGTTATTAGACCCTTAGAGCCTATACTATAGTTGATTAGAATTTAAATTTTTTTTTTGTGTTACATGCAAAATTCATGATGTTTATATATTTTATGTTTGTTGTTACATTCAATGTTATGCAAGCATGTTCATAAGTACATATTATTATACAATGCCTATCATGAATCATATTCTCATAACATATCATATCCATGAGAGCACACATCACACAATTTCCATGACTTTTGCAACGATTTTTGTATTTTCAAATCACATCAAAGTGAGTTCTCATGACGGGCATGTAGTAACTGGAAGGGTACAAGTACCGGTAGTCGGAACGTCTTGTCTAGGCTTGGCATTCGTATAAATCCAAAATAAAGGACCAGTTTGCCTACCTAGGGACTAACGATGAGAGTACGAAGGACCTATTAGGCCAAAGCATGCTATACCAAACGTCGTGTGAGCTAACCCCACTTTGAGTTGTCATTGTGTCTACACCTGGACACCCTCCAACCATACATATCGCAAACATATTTCATGGTTTTCATTCGGGTGATGCGAGTGTTAAACCGCCAATACCAATGTGAATCCTACTAAGCCAATAGTCATGGGGGCCCACATGACTATACAGGTGAAGGTATGGGGGACATTTGAGGCCCAAACATGAGCAAACCCAAGACATCCTATGGATGTAGTTGTATTATTGATGTTTATGTTATTTTTATTTTTTTTAAGACACATGACACCTAAAAAGACTCCATAAACTCACAATCTTCTTATGTATATTCCTGTAGATGTCGGCTAGGCAACAACGTGGGGGTAGAAGGTCAGGAAGGTCAAACGAACGCTTGGCCACCCAAATCGCAAAACAAATGGCCGCGGTGCTTCCTGACATTGTAGTTCAAGTCCAACAAGCTCTCGCCGCAAATCCCATCAATCCTCCCCAGCAAGAAGACAGAACATCGGCAACCCTCCTTCCAAAAAGTGCTCATATAAACATTTCAAGTCTTGCGATCCTCCGAAATTTGAAGGGACCGAAGGTGTCACTGCTCTCCTCCACTGGTTTGAGGAAATGGAAAACACCTTCCTCAACTGCGATTGTCCCGAGGATCGCAAGGTACGTTACGCAACCGGGAGGCTATTTGGGGTAGCTCTTACCTGGTGGAATACTGAAAAGGGTAAGAGAGGAAACGAAGATGCAATGGCCTTAACGTGGGAGGAGTTAAGGGAAATCATGACGAGACGCTTCTGTCCTAGAAGCGAGATCAAAAATTTAGAGGATGAATTTCATTCGTTGAAGCAAAAGGAGGGAGATCACACTTCCTACAACAAACGGTTTTTAGAGTTGAGAAGCTTTGACATTATAATTGGTATGGACTGGCTCAGCCAACATCATGCCGAAGTTGTATGCCGCGAAAAGTTTATACGCATTCCTCTTACAAACGGTCAGACACTACGAATCTATGGAGAAACCCCTTCGAAAGGTCTCAAATTAGTGTCCTGTCTTCAAGCCCGAAAATATCTCCTCAAGAATTATTTCGCATTTCTAACTCATGTCGTCAAAAAGGGAACCAAGGAGAAGAAACTTGAATGTCACACCCCGACCCGCAGCGGAAAAGGTGATCGGGGCATGATTGGGTTATCATCAAAGCTCATGACATTTATTATAACGTTTCATATTTATTATTACAATTTAAAGGGAAATATACAATCATAATTACATCATGTCCTACGCATCATTCTAGACTTCATTATTTTCTTCTAAGGCATTTCCTATGTTTTCCTTGCTTCATCCTGTTCACACTGTATCATGTGTAAAAATGGTTTTTGGGTCAACAAAAAGTTGGCGAGTGAATCCTATGAAAAACATTTAAACAAGTTTATTGAATTGATTATTAAATAAAGTGCATAACCACATATGAGTAAATGTAAATGTAAATATATTCACAAAACACTTAATATTAGATATTGCACACACATACAACAATTGATCGTTTTGAGGCACGCATTGTTCTACGAATTGATGGGCCTAATGAATAAGTTTTAAGGCGTGCGTTGTTCAACTCGTCTCCCACGAGGAACTGATGGGCCTAACAAATAATTTGCATACAATTTGACAATAAGTAATACATAACTACAAACAATATTTACATTCTAAGTTTAAATCATAATATGGTATGTCACGAGTTTGAATAAATGAATTAGTTTAAGTGACACATAATACACCCCAAAACGTGTAATTAAAAAGTGGAGTTGTAAGATTCACTCACAGTGGGTGCGTTCGGTTGATGATGTTGAATGCGCACGAAGTTGGATTTAACCACGAGTGAAACTAACCTAGATAATAACATAATGGTTCGGTAAATAAGCGGATTTTATTAATCAATTTTAGTAGGATTATTGGATATATTTTTGTGAGTTTAAGGCTATTTTCTAACTTTAAAAATGTTATTTTTAAGTATTTTTAATTTAAATAAATAAATAAAAGTAATAAAAAAATGTTGATTTTTGACTGTTGACCGTTGACTTGTCGATCGTTGACCGTTGACTTGTTGACCGGTTCGGTCGTGTATATATATGCGCTGGGTGAGGCTCGAACCCGAGACCTCCCGTACGCGTGCACGCAGCTCTACCAACTGAGCTACGTGTTTAACCCGAAATATTTCTGTTTTTAATTATATTTATATACTAATTAGATTAATCCGAAAATCATTTATTTAAAAACGATTTAATTGCATCACTCGGTACTCGCCACAGGTCTCGAACCCGGGACCTGTGGTTTAGTTTGGCACACAGTCCACCGCTGGACTGTGTGTCTAACTTGGTAATTATTCTGGTTTTTATTATAGTTAACATCTTACGGAGTTAACCCGGTTCAGTTTTTAAAAAAAGGACATTTTATTACTGCGAAGGTGCGTGTGTCAAGAATCGAACTCGGGACGTGTATGTATTTGTTTGCACACAGTCCACCGCTGGACTGTGTGTCTAACCCGTTCATAAAACTGAGTTTAATTAATCTTATAATATATCTGAACTTCGTCTTCTTCGCTTAAGATTTCTGATAATGATAACTCGACTGATTCAAGTCTAATTCGATTAACAAACATTATAAGTAATTGAAAGGTAATGAATGGAGAGAGTTTGGGGGAAAAAGATATACCGATCAGCGTCTTTCACAGAACTCCGGCGAAGACTCGTCGGCTCTGTTTGTGAACTTCGGCTGTTAGAATCAATTAACAGCTCTGTTCGATTAGTTATGAAATTGAGGTACCTAATAAAGGTTTAACAGAAGTTTGAAGGGGTATACCGATTCACAGTGTGAGTTCAGAAGTTTCAGAGGTTTTCCGGCGAGAGCTGAGATAGATTCTGATGGTTGGATTGAAGTTAGTAACAGTCTAACATCGGATTGAAACGGAAAGAATCGAGGTATTTACCGTATAGATGAAATCTCGGTTTTCCGGCGACTTGCATAGATTTTCCGGCGAGTGAAATTACGTCGAGAATTTGTGTGATTGTGAGCGAAAAGGTTAACAGAGGCTTGTGGGTGAATTTATAGGGAAGAATCGAGATGCATGGGGTCTGATTTCAGTCTTGATTCATCGGTCAATAATTTTTCCGGCGGTTATGACTGATGTCGCGGACTGGACATCGGTTATAACCGATGTTGAGGTTAATGCTTCGGTTAAATCAGAAGAAACCGTCAATTATCGGCGAAATCGTAGGGATTTCCGACGACTGCAATTGGGCGCGTCAGTTTGAATTCGTGATTGTGATATTTGAATTAATTGTTTTGATATGTTACTAAAGAACACAAGTGGCGGAGTGGTTTGATGGATGAGAGTTAAGTCGTTGTTGACCAGGTTGACCCGCTGACCTGGGTTCGAAACCCGGCAGCCTTGTTTTATTTTTAAATCACTATTTTTAATACTTTTTCAAATATAACTTTTATATTCTAATATACTTATTAATTATGTATCGTTTAAAATTAATTTGAGCATTAAATACGCAACGAAATTTTTAACTGATTGTTCGGTTAATAAACGAAGCGGGTTTGGTAAATCCGTTTTTTTGACGGATGTTACAGTATCCCCTACTTTTAGAAATTTCGTCCCGAAATTTAAGTAGTGACATATTTGTCTAAAAAGGGTGGTGTTTAGTTTGACAGTTACATACTTAGAAAGGAGTAAAAGTTTGAATTTTTGTTTGAGGCGGTAACGTTCCTTGTAAGGGTTGAGTACCCTGCTACAGCAATCGCTTTTTGATGCCTAAGATAATGAATATTGATAAACAGAGTTGATTGACTATATATGATTTCATGCGCAAGAGTTTTGATATGTTTTGAAAGATATGGTTATATCCTAAAATAAACTTCTAATACTGAAACCTACATGGAACTTCTCATAACCGCCTGACAATGCCTCTGATCCTTTGGCAAGAATACTTATATATAGGAAGTACCAGCGGCGTATCCACCATATTCTTGTCAAATTTTCATTGGTTTTATCAGTAAGTTATGATTGGTTCTATGATGTGACTCTAGAACATAAATAAACACAACAACCAATATCTGAGTCCTAATTCTGATAGTATACATGTTTGAATGGTGTCACAATCCAATTTCTTTAAATAATGAGATGATATGAATGCTAAATCAGTGAGTACAACACAAACTTCAACCAAGACAATACTAAATCCTACATGGAACTTCTCATAACCGCCTGATAATGCCTCTGATCCTTTGACAAAAATACTTATATATAGGAAGTACCACCGGCCTATCCACCATATTCTTGTCAAATTTTCATTGGTTTTATCAGTAAGTTATGATTGGTTCTATGATGTGACTCTAGAACATAAATAAACACAACAACCAATATCTGAGTCCTAATTCTGATAGTATACATGTTTGAATGGTGTCACAATCCAATTTCTTTAAATAATGAGATGATATGAATGCTAAATCAGTGAGTACAACACAAACTTCAACCAAGACAATACTAAATCCTACATGGAACTTCTCACAACCGCCTGATAATACCTCTGATCCTTTGACAAGAATACTTATATATAGGAAGTACCAGCGGCGTATCCACCATATTCTTGTCAAATTTTCATTGGTTTTATCAGTAAGTTATGATTAGTTCTATGTGACTCTAAAACATAAACAAACACAACAATCAAAGCTTGAGTCCTAATTCTGATAGTATACATGTTTGAATGATGACAGTTCCTCTCTCATTTGTTATGATGGAGAGGTTAGTCTATATAGAAATGGAACACAATCCAATTCCTTTAAATGATATGAATGTTAAATCAGTGAGTGTAAAACAAATTTCAACCAAGACATTACTAAATCCTACATGGAACTTCTCACAACCGCCTGATTATGCCTCTGATCCTTTGACAAGAATACTTATATATAGGAAGTACCAGCGGCGTATCCACCATATTCTTGTCAAATTTTCATTGGCTTTATCCGCAAGTTATGATTAGTTCTATGTGACTCTAATACATAATTAAACACAATCAACCAAACTTGAGTCTTAATTCTGATAGTATAAATGTTTGATTGACGACAGTACCTCTCTCGTTTATTATGATGGAGAGGTTAGTCTATGTAGAAGTGAGACATAACTCAACTTCTTTAAATGATGAGATTGAAATATGTCGTGAAGTATGATGACATGAATGTTAAATCAACGATAAAACAAAACTGAAATAATAATTTGCATTAAGATTCTTGGATAAAATTTCCAACTTAAAATTGAGACACGTGAAAATTGAGATAACATAAAGAAAAACATAAAACTAAGCGGTTGGAGTTGAATCTTGATTTTTGGCGAAGGGGACTAGTTGGGTGGTTTCGTTTGGGCCGTCATTATCTTCAACAGGATTGGCGTTGATGTTGAAAACTCTTCCTATTGCTGGTGGCCTAGTGATTGGGTTTCCTTGATTTGCTTGGTTAACTGGGTTTGATTGAGCTTGAGCGTTTATGATGTTAACCAATCGAGGGCACGTGTTTCTAAAGTGGGTAGGGTCGCCACAATTAAAACAAGCTCGAACATATGGGAACATGGGGTATTGGGGTTGTTGATAGGTCTGGATCATGTTTTGAGTAGGGGGGGAGATTTGGTTTTGAGAGGTGCGGCAAACCTTGCTTAAATGACCATAGCGTCCACAATTCGCACATAGTCGACAAGGTAAGGTAGATGGATGGTGATAAAAACAGGTGTTACATTGAGGGTGAGGTCCAAGGTAAGGTTTCTTATTTGGGTAAGTTAAATTGGGTGCTGCTTGAGTGATTGGGATAGCTTGGAGGGGTACGGCTTGTGAGGCTAGTTGGTTGCGTTGGGTGGTAGCGAAGAGTTGCCCGTCTCGTTTTCTCTTAGAAATGGGTTGAGAAGGGGACTCGGTTTGGGTGAAGTTGGAGGTTTCAGTCGATGCTTTATCCTTCTTCTTCTCCTCCTTGAAGTCTTTGTTCCGGATTCGGTTCTCGGTGAGCTCTGTAGCTAACTTCATTGCTGCTTCCAAGGTTACAGGTGTGGTACTTATTACAGAGTCTTGAATCTTTGAAGGAAGACCTCAAATGTAGTGCTCGATCAAACGGTAGAGGGGAGTGAACAAGTTGGGAACCATTTGATTTAACTCAAGGAATCTTTTGTTGTATGTGGTGTGGTCGCCTTCCTTTTGTTTCAACGAATAAAACTCATCCTCTAATTTCTTGATTTCGCTCCTTGGGCAAAACCGTCTTGTCATGATTTCCTTCAACTCTTCCCAAGTCAAAGTCATAGCATCTTCAACACCTCGTTTAGCCTTCTCTGTATTCCACCAAGTAAGTGATAATCCAAGTAAACGACCGGTAGCATATCGCACTTTGCGATCATCGGGGCAATCGCAATTTAGAAAAGTGTTCTCCATTTCTTCAAACCAATGGAGGAGAGCGGTGACACCTTCAGTCCCTTCGTATTTTGGAGGGTCGCAGGATTTGAAATGCTTGTAGGTGCATTTAGTGGTATTTGGGGGAGGGTTGATAACATTTCGATCTTCTTGATTGACAGGATTAGCGGTAAGGGCTTGTTGGACTTGAATTATAATGTTGGGTATTACGGCAGCCATTTGTTGAGCGATTTGGGCAGCCATGCGCTCGCGGGCTTTTCCTGATCTCATCTTTCTACGAGCGAGGCTAGAAGACATCTACAAGGAATACATATCAAGAGTATGAGTTGGATGTTTTAGGGATCATGGGTCATATTTAGGAATGAACATTTATAAAATAAATATAAAATAATAAATCTACTACACCCATAGGATGTCTTGGGCTTTGCTCGTAATTGGGCCTTGCATGCCGCCATACTTCACCTTCGAAATCATGTGGGCCCCCATGACTACCGGGTTTTTCATATGGTTCGCATGTGTTAGCCTGGTTACGTACACTAAAACCCGGAGAAAATCGAGAAATATGTATGTAACGTATGATATTCGGAATGTATCCCGGTGTGGACACGGTGACACCTCAAAGTGGGGTTAGTTTAAACGACGTTTGGTGTGGCATGCTTTGGCCTAATAGGTCCTTTGTACTCTCATTGTTAGTCCCCGGGTAGGCAAACTGGTCCGTTATATTGGATTTATACGAATGCCAACCTAGACAGGACGTTCCGACTACCGGTACTTGTACCCTTACAGTTACTACATGCCCGTCGCAGAACTCACTTTGATGAGATTTGAAAAATGAAAAAAATGCGACAAAATCTTTGAATAACGAAAGTATGAAGATGATTTGAATATATGAACATTGAAATATGTATGATGAATGTGTATGTAAGTATGTATGTTTGACTGTAAGTATAATTCACTATGTATCACAAAATGTAATATTGGAAATGTTTGCATGCATTTGTGTACATAATAAATATGAAACAAATAAATATCATAAGTTTGCATGTAACCACATAAACAATTAAAATCTAGTCAACTATAGTATAGGCTCTAAGGGTCTAATAACCTATCCTATATCCCTATAGTCATTGCTCTGATACCAATCTGTCACACCCCGACCCGCAGCGGAAAAGGTGATCGGGGCATGATTGGGTCATCATCAAAGCTCATGACATTTATTATAACGTTTCATATTTATTATTACTATTTAAAGGGAAATATACAATCATAATTACATCATGTCCTACGAATCATTCTAGACTTCATAATTTTTTTATAAGGCATTTCCTATGTTTTCCTTGCTTCATCCTGTTCACCTGTATCATGTGTAAAAATGGTTTTTGGGTCAACAAAAAGTTGGCGAGTGAATCCTATGAAAAACATTTAAACAAGTTTATTGAATTGATTATTAAATAAAGTGCATAACCACATATGAGTAAATGTAAATGTAAATATATTCACAAAACACTTAATATTAGATATTGCACACACATACAACAATTGATCGTTTTGAGGCACGCGTTGTTCTACGAACCGATGGGCCTAATGAATAAGTTTTAATGCGCGCGTTGTTCAACTCGTCTCCCACGAGGAACTGATGGGCCTAACAAATAATTTGCATACAATTTGACAATAAGTAATACATAACTACAAACAATATTTACATTCTAAGTTTAAATCATAATATGGTATGGCACGAGTTTGAATAAATGAATTAGTTTAAGTGACACATAATACACCCCAAAACGTGTAATTAAAAAGGGGAGTTGTAAGATTCACTCACAGTGGGTGCGTTCGGTTGATGATGTTGAATGCGCACGAAGTTGGATTTAACCACGAGTGAAACTAACCTAGATAATAACATAATGGTTCGGTAAATAAGCGGATTTTATTAATCAATTTTAGTAGGATTATTGGATATATTTTTGTGAGTTTAAGGCTATTTTCTAACTTTAAAAATGTTATTTTTAAGTATTTTTAATTTAAATAAATAAATAAAAGTAATAAAAAATGTTGATTTTTGACTGTTGACCGTTGACTTGTTGACCGTTGACTGTTGACTTGTTGACCGGTTCGGTCGTGTATATGTATGCGCTGGGTGAGGCTCGAACCCGAGACCTCCCGTACGCGTGCACGCAGCTCTACCAACTGAGCTACGTGTCTAACCCGAAATATTTCTGTTTTTAATTATATTTATATACTAATTAGATTAAATCCAAAAATCATTTATTTAAAAACGATTTAATTGCATCACTCGGTACTCGCCACAGGTCTCGAACCCGGGACCTGTGGTTTAGTTTGGCACACAGTCCACCGCTGGACTGTGTGTCTAACTTGGTAATTATTCTGGTTTTTATTATACTTAACATCTTACGGAGTTAACCCGGTTTATTTTTTTTAAAAAAAGGACATTTTATTACTGCGAAGGTGCGTGTGTCAAGAATCAAACTCGGGACGTGTATGTATTGTTTGCACACAGTCCACCGCTGGACTGTGTGTCTAACCCGTTCATAAAACTGAGTTTAATTAATCTTATAATATATCTGAACTTCGTCTTCTTCGCTTAAGATTTCTGATAATGATAACTCGACTGATTCAAGTCTAATTCGATTAACAAACATTATAAGTAATTGAAAGGTAATGAATGGAGAGAGTTTGGGGAAAAAGATATACCGATCAGCGTCTTTCACAGAACTCCGGCGAAGACTCGTCGGCTCTGTTTGTGAACTTCGGCTGTTAGAATCAATTAACAGCTCTGTTCGATTAGTTATGAAATTGAGGTACTTAAACAAGGATTAACAGAAGTTTGAAGGGGTATACCGATTCACAGTGTGACTTCAGAAGTTTCAGAGGTTTTCCGGCGAGAGCTGAATATTCCGGCTAAGTTGTCTGGGATAGATTCTGATGGTTGGATTGAAGTTAGTAACAGTCTAACATCGGCTTGAAACGGAAAGAATCGAGGTATTTACCGTATAGATGAAATCTCGGTTTTCCGGCGACTTGCAGAGATTTTCCGGCGAGTGAAATTACGTCGAGAATTTGTGTGATTGTGAGCGAAAAGGTTAACAGAGGCTTGTGGGTGAATTTATAGGGAAGAATCGAGATGCATGGGGTCTGATTTCAGTCTTGATTCATCGGTCAATAATTTTTCCGGCGGTTATGACTGATGTCGCGGACTGGACATCGGTTATAACCGATGTTGAGGTTAATGCTTCGGTTAAATCAGAGAAACCGTCAATTATCGGCGAAATCGTCGGGATTTCCGACGACTGCAATTGGGCGCGTCAGTTTGAATTCGTGATTGTGATATTTGAATTAATTGTTTTGATATGTTACTAAAGAACACAAGTGGCGGAGTGGTTTGATGGATGAGAGTTAAGTCGTTGTTGACCAGGTTGACCCGGTTCGAAACCCGGCAGCCTTGTTTTATTTTTAAATCACTATTTTTAATACTTTTTCAAATATAACTTTTATATTCTAATATACTTATTAATTATGTATCGTTTAAAATTATGCTCAAACGAAAATTTTAACTGATTGTTCGGTTAATAAACGAAGTGGGTTTGGTAAATCCGTTTTTTTGACGGATGTTACATTGAAGACATCCCAGTAGTAAAAGATTTTCCACAAGTTTTCCCTGACGACATTTCAGGACTTCCTCCCGTGAGAGAAGTCGAATTCTGCATTGATCTTATACCTGGAGCTACACCAGTTGCAAAAATCTCCTTATAGGTTAGCCCCATCCGAAATGCAAGAGCTAGCCAGTCAATTGCAAGAGCTGACTGACAAAGGATTCATACGTCCTAGCTCATCGCCTTGGGGTGCACCTGTGCTTTTTGTGAAGAAGAAAGATGGAACATTTCGCATGTGTATCGACTACAGAGAGCTCAACAAGTTAACGGTCAAGAACCGCTACCCATTACCTCGAATCGATGATCTTCTTGACCAACTTCAAGGCGCCAGCTGTTTTTCAAAAATCGACCTTCGTTTTGGTTATCATCAACTCAGAGTACATGAAGAAGACGTCCCAAAGACCGCCTCCCGAACTCGTTATGGTCATTATGAATTCATGGTCATGCCATTTGGTCTAACCAACGCTCCAGCTGTCTTCATGGATCTAATGAACAGAGTCTGCAAACCCTATCTCGATTGCTTTGTTATAGTCTTCATCGAAGACATCCTCATCTACTCAAAGTCTAAGTCTGATCATGAATGACACCTTCGACTCATCCTTACACTCTTAGGGAATGAAAAGCTCTACGCCAAATTCTCCAAATGCGAATTCTGGTTAAAAGAGGTACAATTCCTTGGACATGTCGTCAATGACAAGGGAATACATGTCGACCCCTCAAAGATCAAAGCAGTACAAGAATGGCAAGCACCACGTACACCTACCGAAGTAAGATCATTTCTTGGTTTGGCCGGTTATTATCGCCGTTTCATTGCAAATTTCTCTCGTATTGCTGTACCACTCACGGCTTTAACTCATAAAGGAAAACCCTTCATATGGGGACCCAAACAAGAAGAAGCCTTCCAAACCCTTAAACAAAAACTCTGTGACGCACCTATCCTCACTCTTCCTGAAGGTTGTGATGACTTCGTGGTTTATTGCGACGCGTCAGGGCAAGGACTAGGCTGTGTTCTAATGCAAAGAGGAAAGGTGATAGCTTATGCTTCTAGACAACTCAAAACTCATGAGAAGAACTACACCACCCACGACCTAGAACTTGGAGCCGTTGTGTTCGCTCTTAAGATATGGAGACATTACCTCTACGGTACCAAGTGTGAAATATACACTGACCACAAGAGCCTCCAACATATCTTTAACCAAAAGGAGTTGAATATGAGGCAACGAAGATGGGTCGAACTTCTTAATGACTACGACTGTGAAATTCAGTATCATCCTGGCAAGGCAAACGTGGTGGCCGATGCACTCAGTCGAAAGGGTTATGCAAACTCCATTCGTCTTCTATGTTCACAAATCATAACCGACATCAAATATCAAATTCGAGAAGCTCAACATGTTTCAGTAACGGAGGACGACGTACGAAAGGAGCTGTCCTGTGGAGCTGAACTTAAAATTGAAACTAAATCCGACGGTATTCTGTACTATCTAGATCGCATATGGATTCCTGACCACAACAACCTTCGTGAATTCCTTATGAATGAGGCACACAAAACACGATACTCTATACACCCAGGAGCCGACAAGATGTATCAAGACCTTCGATACACCTACTGGTGGCCTGGAATGAAAAAGGATATTGCTGTTTTTGTTTCCAAGTGCCTTACATGTTCCAAAGTAAAAGCTAAACATCAAAGACCCTCAGGACTTCTGGTCCAACCTGAAATACCTGTATGGAAGTGGGAAAACATAACCATGGACTTCATTACCGGGTTACCTCACACTTCTGGTGGGTATGACACTATATGGGTAATCATTGATCGTCTTACAAAATCAGCTAACTTCATTCCGATCCGCGAAGATTTCAAGAACGAGAAGTTAGCTCGTATCTATATCAATGAGATCGTGAGCCGTCATGGTGTACCGTTAAGCATTATTTCAGATCGTGATGGTCGTTTCACTTCACGAACATGGCAAGCCGTACAAGCCGCTTTGGGTACACGATTAGACCTCAGTACCGCTTATCATCCTCAAACTGATGGACAATCTGAACGCACCATCCAAACTCTTGAAGATATGCTTTGAGCATGTGTCATAGACTTCAAGGGAAATTGGGACGCTCATCTACCATTAGTTGAATTTTCGTACAACAACAGCTATCATTCAAGTATCGGCATGGTACCTTTCGAAGCTTTATATGGTCGTAAGTGCCGATCTCCAGTATGTTGGCACGAAATTGGGGAAGCACAAATCACCGGTCCAGAATTGATTCAAGAAACCACGGACAAGATCCATCAAATTCGAAACAATCTTCTAGCCGCTCAAAGTCGTCAAAAGAGTTATGCAGATAAACGACGAAAGCCTTTGGAGTTTAACATTGGTGATCATGTACTTTTAAAAGTATCACCGTGGAAGGGAGTAGTTCGTTTTGGCCAGAAGGGCAAGCTAGCACCACGCTACGTAGGACCTTTCAAGATACTCGAAAGAGTAGGACCTGTAGCATACAAGCTTGATCTACCAGAAGAACTCAACAGAATTCACCCCACATTCCACGTATCAAACTTGAAGAAGTTCCTCGCCGATGAAAACCTCCATATTCCCCTGGAAGATATTCAGATCGATGAATCTAGGCACTTCATTGAAAGACCAGTAGAGATCATGGACTTCGGAGAAAAACGTTTAAGACGGAGTCGTATTCCAATTGTTAGGGTACGCTGGGAGTCGAAACGGGGACCTGAGTTTATTTGGGAACGTGAAGACTCAATGCGCGAAAAATACTCACATCTTTTTCCTGTTACCACTACTACTTAAATTTCGAGACGAAATTTCTAAAAGTAGGGGATACTGTAACATTTGTCGAAAAACGGGTTTTCCAAACCCGCTTCGTTTATTAATCGAATAATCAGTTTCATATTTGTTGCTCATTTAATGCTTATTTTAATTTTAAACAATACATAACTAATAAACATTTTAGATTATGGAAATTAAAATTGTTAAAAAATAAAATTAAAACAATTAAAAATGAAAAAGGGCTGCCGGGTTTCGAACCCGGGTCAGCCGGAAACTTTAAACACCAAACACATAACCACTCCGCCACTTGATGTCTTTGTGAATTCTAGGAACAATTAAAACATAACTTCAACCGTGAATCAACCTGTTTGCGCCAAACTGAAACCGATATCGGCTTCCAAACGTCCAAGGACTTTTGAGTGATCACGGATTCTTGCTTATAACCGATAAACCGACATTCTTAATCAATTCAGCCTTTAATGAACTTGAATTCATGTGATGTTCGGGTTTAATAACCGAAAACATTCACTTCCTGAATTACTCCAACAATATCAGTATCTCGCGACTAAAAATCATCCACAGAACTCTCAATTTTACTTTTGCTCTATTGTCAGTTCGTCGAAACGCTTTTTGAACTCGCCGGAAAACATGTCTTTCATCAAAACGGTAAATTTCTAAATTCCTTCATCTTCTATATGTTGTTAGACTTTTACTAACTCAAACTCTCCAATCAGAATCGGTCCCAGACGACGATATCGGATAATCAACACTCGCCGGAAGTTTTCTGAAAATTCCTAAGTTACGCTGTGAAACGGTATAATCATTCAAACCTTCTGATAACTCTTGCTTAGTCAATCAATTTTACAATTATTTAATCAAAAACTGTTAATTGGTCCGCTCAGACGGAGTTCATAAAAACAGAGCCGACGACTTTGCCGGAGTTCTGAGAAAAGTCGTCATTCCGGTATGTTCATTCCCAAAACCTTTCCTATCCGTTACATTTTAATCATTCATACGCCTATTAATTGAATTGAACAAGTTCAGTAGAGTAATCGTTGTCTGGGTTATTGTAACGAAGAAGATGAAGTGAGTCTGTGTATAAATTTAATATAAATTGGATTATATCTCGGGTTAGACACACAGTCCAGCGGTGGACTGTGTGCAATTGAAACACAGCGATACCGGGTTCGAGTCCGCCCTTATTCCGATTCTTCACAATATTCAGAATTTTTATAAAACCCAAATATGAAAACTTCCAGTTAGTATATAAGAGAAATAAAAACAAGTGTTTTAACCAGGTTAGACACACAGTCCAGTGGTGGACTGTGTGCAATGTTAATCAACAGGTCCCGGTTTCGAGACCTGATACGCACGCCGGTTCGATAGAATTTAAATCCTTTTTAAGAAATGAATTTTGGAATAAATTAAATAGTATATAAATATAATTAAAAACAGAAATGTTTCGGGTTAGACACGTAGCTCAGTTGGTAGAAGCTGCGTGCACGCGTACGGGAGGTCACGAGTTCGAACCTCACTCAGTGCAAACAATATACACGACCGAACCGGTCAACAAGTCAAAGTCAATGGTCAACGGTCAAACCAAAAAGTCAACATTTTTTATATTTTTGTTTATTTATTTAATTTAAAAATCAATTAAAAATACTTAAAAATAATGTTTTTAAAGTTAGAAAATAGCCTTAAACTCACAAAATATATCTAGAAATCCTATTAAAATTATTAATAAAATCCACTCATTTACCATACCTTTCGTTATTATTTAGGTTAGTTAATCCTCGTCGATCAACCCTCTAAACTCGTGCGCATTCAACATCTTCAACCGAACGCACCCAATGTGAGTGAATCTCTACAAATTCCCCGTTTTAATCACGTTTTTTGGGTGTATCATGTGTCTTATTATTTATTACATTTAAACAATTGTGCATCCATCATATCTATGATCAAATGTGTATTCAATATGTATCAACTGTTTGTGTGGTTAATGTTTAGATTAAATTTATCATTTTCAGTACATACATTATCATAGGCCGCCGCTCCCCATTACCTACGAGCGTTGAGCTGTTCCCCATTACCTATGAGCGTGAACGAGGCGTTGCCAACATACGATCGGCTCCGTTTGATTGAGCCTTGATCGCACATACATTTATCATAGGCCGTCCGTTCCCCATTACCTATGAGCGTGAACGTGACGTTGCCAACATATACAGTATCATTCATGTTATATATTCATGCAAGGTGGTTTGTTATTGTATGTTATTGTTTGTTATTTATTGTTATTGTATGTTTATTTACGTTTGCTCACATATGATTATGCACAATTTTCCATAATAAATATAACAAGAAATCAATAATAAATGTTTTCTAACAAGGTTCACTCGCCAACTTATGTTGACCCAAAAACCCCCATTTTTTACACATGATACAGGTGATCCAGCTGCAGCAAGAAACATATAGGATGGCTTAGAAGAATAAACCGGTTTAGACTTTGGATTGTTTAGTTGGTTATCTTTCTTTGTAATTGTATGAACTTGTTTGGAATATTGAGGATGAAATTTTGAATTTAATAAATATGAAACATATTAGTAAACATCATGAGCTTTGGTGATAACCCAATTATGCCCCCGACTCTTATTCCGCTGCGGGTCGGGGTGTGACAGTACATATGATTGGGCAAATTGCATTAGCTAGCGTCACTAGATCTCAGCATAATGTAGTCCACCCCGATCACACATCATCCTAGATCAACGTCCTAGTGCATGAATCTGATATGCGAACACGGGTAAGCGTTTGAATATGAAATATGAACGCAGTGTACTTATCCATAAGGATTAAGCTACCACCACCGTTAAAACACCAACTTTCGATATCCTGTTAATGAAACATACAATTATAGCGTTAGGTTCGGCATTCAAAAATATATTTTAAAAATAAAAAACAAATCCAAGCACCACCACAACCACCACCCACCCGGCACTACCATAGCCCACCACATACCCTCAACCACCTCATCCACCTCCACAGCGACCCATCCACCAGCACCATAGTCGACCCACCACCACCACCACAACCGACCCACCACCACTAGAGCTGACCTACCATCACCACCACCACAGCCTACCCACCATCACCACCACTACAACCGATCCACCACCACCACCCTAGCCGACCCCCCACCACCACCACCACTAACCCACCACCACCACCCTATCCGACTCACCAACACCACAACCACCAGCACCACCACCCACCACCACCAACAGCCACCACCCACAACCCAACACCATGACAACCACCACCTCACCACCATAACCCCCCACCGCAAACAATAACCACAACCCTAATACCACCGAAAACAACAACCACAACCCTAACACCACCGAAAACAACAACCACAACCCCAACACCACCACAAAAGTCCAAAAAAACAAAAAAAACATAAAAGATTGAAGATTACAAATCTTGAATATTCCGACCGTATAGAGATATACGAGAATGAGAACTATACGAGAGACAAAGAATCCATGCGTGTGTGCACTTCCGGATCGTCATTGTGTGGTCAAGAGTTCCTCTCGTGTGGTCCACAACCCCATTTCGTATGTACTTATATATGCCGCTCATAGGTTGATGTGTGCAAAATGCAACATATAAATTACATCAAACAAGGCATAAAATCAACCCTTTTCGGTACTAATGCTGGAAAAAGCATGTTTCTTTGTTTACAATCAAAGGATCAAAAGAGCTTAAACGGATAAAAGGAACAACTTAACAACATAAACTAATACAAATACAAAGAAGTAGGATTTTCACGACTTGCCAAACCCCCATTCACATCCAAAACAACAAAAGTAACGAAGACAGAAGCTCAGGCACGGGGCCATGCCTACCAGGCATGGGGCCTTGCCCAGTCAAATGTTCTCTGCAAAAAAAGACAACAACAACAGACAATTGACACGGGGCCGTGCCAAGTCAACATGGGCCGTGGTCAACTTTAAGATTCGTAGAATCTAGGATAGTACAGCAAGTACACTGACCACGGGGCGCTGCTCTGCCACCACGGGTGATGTTGGTACAACGGCCTGACATCTGTAGTTAATGAAGGGAGAGAAAAAGTCAACCATGGGGCCATGCCCACCTGGCATGGGGTCGTGGTCACCTTCTTTTTCCAGCTATAAATGGAGGTGCCTGGTTCATGAGAAAGGCATCCATTGGCAAACCGCTTCTCTCACACTTGCCATCAGTCCACCATCACTACAACACTAACACCCACCAGTATCATCAATCTTTCATCTTTTAGAATGTGTAGTAGTCTCGGGATCCAAGATGGATCGTAAGAGTTCATGTCAAACAAAGGCCATGCTTGGCTAAATCTCTTACATCACTTGGTAAGACAAAACTTTTATATATTATTTTTGATTTCCAATCTTTGGCAACTTTTTATTTGGGTATGTATGTATTAATGACTTTAATAACTATTTTTTTCTATTGAAAGTGAACTTTATATAAACATTTCTTCATGTTTCGTTGATTCACTCATTCATGTCTTTACGGTCTATATAAAGCACGTTAACTACCTGGAATGGGGTTAGAAGGGTGTTTGGGTAAATTTTTTGTCTCGTTCAGTGTATAGATCCTGCGAGGACTTGGTTCAAGCTTATTAGGACTTCCATTGAGGAAGATAACATCAAATCGGGGGAAGTACGAACGAATTGAACCCCTTATAAATAAACTAATATTAAAACTTTACCCAGCCTTGAGGGACTGTATCCCTGCTAATTCAGACCAATATGACCAAGGGTAACGTCGCCTTCACAAGAGGGGGCTACCACTTTTCGCATTAATAACTTACTTAATTATCTTTCAATATTCCGACCTTGTGGGACTATATCCCTGCTGACTCAGACCAATAGGTTGAGGGTAACATCTCATTCAAAAGAGGGGCCTACTACTATAACTAAGATAATATCTTAAAATGCCCAAAGTGCGGAAATTATCAAAGATATGTAAAAGAGGAGTCGGAACCAAGTGATTCTTTCTTGTCTATTTGTTTTCCTTTTTATTTACGTTTTTATTTTTATATCTTTTAAACTCTCAAAACTTTTATCAAAAAATTTGGTTAGATTAGACGTTAACGATAAGCCGGTATTAAAAGCTCTTATGTCCTTGGACGACCTCGGTATCTTACCGTCACTATACTACGTCCACGATGGGTGCGCATGCCCTAATGTGTGTAGAGTGTTAGTATTGTATCGTGTTTTATAAATTCAAAGCTTGACTTACGAGTAAAAAATACCTAAAATATAATAAAATTTATAACCCGCTTGCACCACGTCATAGGTCAATGAGATGCGTACAGAAATACACTTTCTGCAAACTTTTTTAGAAAAAGTAAGTATATACGGCCCTCATTACCCTATACGCAGCGTATAACCTGAAAAGGTGCCATAATTCGTATATCTATACGCCTCTCATTGCCCTATGATCGGCGCATAGACGTTTTTTTTAAAACTTGAAATACGTGTCAAATATTAATTTTAATTAACCAAATTTTATATTAAAATATAATATGTATCAAATACTAATTAAATTAAAACATTTTTTATTAATCAATTTTATAGAATTATAAACTTTTTCGTTTCGGTTCGTTTCGATCCACCATCACAGCCGAGCCACCACCACCACCACCACCACTGTCAAACACAACCACCGTCAAACCCCTAACCACCGTCAATACAACCATCGTCAAACCCCTAACCACCGTTAAACCCATAACCACCGTCAACACAACCACCATCAAACCCCTAAACACCGTCAAACTCACCACCTTCCAACCCCGTCAAACACCACCACGAGCCAAAATTAGAAAAAAAAACAAAAAGAAACACAGGAAAGATGAAGGGTGTTACTAACCTCTTGTGAAAATCCAGAACGTATAGCATGATACGAGAGAGAGTTTCTGTGTGTTTTTTTGGTGTTTGGTGTGTGTTTGAATTTCTTTAGATATATTTCCCCCCTTTAGTGAAGATGAAAAGTTGTTGTTTTGTATAATCCTCTCATTGACTTATACGTTGCATATAAACTGTCCACCAAGGGAGGCGTATTTGGCAATGGGCATCGTATAGGTGTTGGTATACGCTTCTCATTCCCTATATGCTGCATATGGTGTCTTTTTTAAAAAAAATATAGTAACATTTTTTTATTATAAAATAATTTAATTAACATTTTTTTATTAAAAAAGTTTGTTGCGTACACTATATTTGAAAGATAATATAATGTAAATTACAAATTTTCTTAACATGTAATACTGCGATTAAACATTTTAAGTGTTAAAACGAAAACCTATGACAAGCTAATAAATTCCCTTCATTGACTTCTATTATTACCTAGTAACGCCATACCCTGTGTAATTCGAGACATGTACATTGTCTCCCATTCCTTAGCTTTGATACTTCGATATATACTCCAAAGTCCATTGGTACTGGCATCAGGCAATCATCAGTTAACTTAACTATGATAAAATGGCCACCCCAACATAAGCAATCGATAAAACAAAATGCTTCGGGTAAACATCTGGACCGTCCGGCTGGGCATCTTCGATATGTGTTATGTATCTCTGATACATAGATGGAAGCCAATACTTAAAATGATCGATCATGTTTTGTACATGTAATTGGCCAGTACATGGAGGAAAATATGTATCTGGGAAAATGATCAATCATGTATGTATTGGAGTTTGATCACCGTACATTTTGAGTTTAATCTTTTTTATCATGTTTTGTACGTCTTGTAGAATCCACATGCTGTGTGGGTTTTGTTTTCATATGGTTAAATGTACATTCGTAGGCTCCATGTTTTGTAGATAAAGTCTCTCCACCAGTGATTCTACATCCAGGGTCAGTCTTCTCTCAAACGCGTGACCCTCGAGAAATTATGCAGGCTCATGGTTATGATTGTTTTTCTTCTCCACTATGCTCCAATTGCCACTACTTGCGTCTAGTTTCCCTATCAGACTAAAAGGACATCCAACCTTTTTGCTACCAGAATGTCGAATTGTTGCTTTACTTTTGGGTTCGCCTACATGATCGCATTGCAACCATATCTTCACTGTCCTTGCTGATGAACTTTCACCTTTTATTATCGTTCGTTGGGTCACAATGACGTAACCTTTCACAACTTCTCTTCTGTAAACCCAAATCTTCAACTCTTCAAGTGACCCAGATACCTAAAACAACGGTACATTAGAATTATGTATGTTGTTGAATTAAATAGAAATTCACATAAATAAAGTTAATATATTAATTTTTGGAAAAAAAAAAAAAACCCGGGTTGAACATCGGGTTCGGGTTAATATGTATGATACAATTTTCGGGTTTGTATGTAATTTCAGGTCAGGTTCGGGTTAGGGTTAGTGTCGGGTCATACATTTTTTAGTTTTTTCGCATGTTTTTATTGTGAATTTTCATCATTATTTTGTGAGTTTTCAACATTTGAATGAAATAGTTACCGTATGCTTGGATTAATAACATTTTTTCGGACGATAAGTTGCACATAGGTCAATGAGCACGTATAAGGTCACTTTTTCAGCTTTTTTAGTCTGAACTTGCTGCATGTCAGTATTTATACCTTAAATTACTCGCACATCATACTTGTACGTCGCTAATAGGCAATGAGAGGCGTCTATGGTTTAATGCTTCAACTACCACCTTCTTATACGCCGCTCACGGGGCAATAAGAGGCTATAGATTCACTTTTTTCTGACGCATTTAATGCTTTCATAACTTATACTCGTCTCATAGCCCTATACACTACCTATTGGGGAATGTGCACTTAAAAAAGAGTGATGTATCAATACCCTCACCCTTGTTTTATTCCAAAATAAACATTCTATGAAAATATCTATAACCGAGAATTTGTATGTAATTCATGAACCTTAATAGTTAAAACCATAATGGTTTATGAAAAATTAAAAAAAATGTATTTGTTTTGTAAATAAAATTTAGAGCATCTACATTAATCTCATCTCACGACATCTTATCACACTATTTTCTCTTCCATACGCTTCTCTCTCTCCTCTCTTCTACCATTCCCTCTCACAAACTGGTCCACACCTTATCTGTAGTTTTGTACTGTTCGGATTTCACCTTTGGACCTCTCTCACAATGCTGTTCGTCCGGGAAGTTTGGAATTTCAGATGCCACACATGTCACCCGCTTTGCGGGTGCCCTTATAAAAGAGACGAATCATTGACCAAAGAGTGCCAAGAGTAAAAGTAGTGGCAAATAGTGTTTTGCAGGAGCATGATGAAAACTACATCCACTTATCAAGCCATTTGGTGAAAGAATTGAATGAGGGATTAAATCAAACACCACCCCACCCCACCCCACCCACTCCCATAGAGAAAAAAACCTTTATATATGGGCTGACGTCACTAAATTTGTGACCTTGTAGGGTTCCCTTATCATAAGAACTCCACCAACAAATGTACGGCTACGATTAAGTCTTGTCACACTCAAAACCCTATCACCAGATTTAACTGTCCACTCACTAATCAATATGATAAGAATATCAGTATAAATAAGAACCCTAATTAGTCATACTCACTTCACCCGAACATAAGATAGCACTTGAGAGTGAAACACAAAATAAAAGATAAAAAATGGGTCAAGAAGATGAGATGAAGATGAGGAAAGGACCGTGGACTGAACAAGAAGATGTTCAGTTGGTTTCTTTCGTGAACATGTTCGGAGATCGACGATGGGATTTCATAGCAAAAGTTTCAGGTTTGAAGGTGGCGGGAGATACAAAAATGAAAATATAGGTAGTAATATTTGATTACTGTTAGGATTAAAGATTTTGTTTGTCATGAAAATTATCTATAAACAAAGAGAATTAAGTAAAAAATTATATTTTTACAGTTGCACCAAATTTAATTCTCTTCTTCTTCTTCTTCTTCTATCTGACCTACCCAAATATATACATATATTGGGGATTATGTTTCTTGAAATTTCAATTATTCAGGTTTAAGAAGAAGTGGAAAGAGTTGCAGATTGAGATGGGTAAACTATCTACACCCAGGTTTGAAAAGAGGCAAGATGACTCCTCAAGAAGAACATCTAATCGTTGAGTTTCACTCTAAATGGGGAAATAGGTTTGATTTTTTATATCTCTTTATTTGTTATCTTATAATTGTTTGAATTGTTGCGTTATATGCTTGTTTTTTTTCAGATATCTTGAGATATCTATGATGAAAATTTCTAAAGGTTAATCATGATATTGATTAGAGATTTTCCTTTTTTCTTTCGGCTTATTTCATATTTTAATATTTTCTTTATTTTTTAATTTACAAATATCTTTTTGATCCATGACATTGATTAAGCACAAAGTATATAGAACTTAGTATTTATGCTATATTCTCTTTTATTGCTTTTTATTTAGTTCATGAATGTATAAAGTTGACTCGAATTATTCTACCATTATATGAGGATTCGCGAAGCATGTTTGCATATTTGAATGGTCTTAAGACTCTTAGTGTAGCTCGAATATGCCTTGAAGTTTGATGGTGAATATTGTTCTAATTGAATCATAATTTACTTGCTAATGGTAATTATAAATTAAGGTAGCTGGATGATTACATCCTGATTTCTAAACAATAACTTTTTTTGTATGATATCTACTCATCTCATCTCATCTCATTAGTTATAAAGTAATCCTATTAGTATCTATATAATATTTCGATGTTTTTTTTCCTATATGATATTGTTAAGCTTATCTTAAAACATTTACACAATTAATGTTAAGCTTATCTTAAAACATTTACAGAATTAATATTTGTTTTTTATAAATCTTGTTTTAAATATTACATAACTTGCATGGATAAAAGAAATCGAAGTTCATAAATTATAATAGTTAAAGTTTACTTATTATAGTAATATATTTTTAATAAGTGCATTATAATATCAAATACTAGCTTGTAGAAGAAAGTGATTAACTTTTTTGTTATAATTAAATAATTGATCATAATAATAATACTATAACTGGAGCCAATTGTTAGCTGGAATTCAAGCTGGTTGAAGTCCCCACATTTACACTCATCATAATCCTACTGGCCTTTATGATCATTGATCACAAGAAATGACAAATAACAAGTTGTACTTATCATCTTTACTTTATGCATGCTTAGCTTTGGCTTAAAGAATGAAACTTAATGATAAGTATTATTTATGTTTTTCTAAAACTTATAAACACCTTTTGTTCTCTTGTATGTACATGATTATTTTATGAAATTTATGATGTGCAGATGGTCTAGAATTGCTCGAAAACTGCCTGGACGAACTGATAACGAGATTAAAAACTATTGGAGGACCCATATGAGGAAACAGGCACAAGAAAAGAAAAGAGCATTATCTCCATCCCATAGTGTCAAATTCCTCTGCCTACTCTTCAATTACTAGCAATCAACTGTTGATTCCAAGCCAATGATGGAAACCAAAGAAAGAAGCTTTTACGACACCGGAGGATTAGAAATGGTGACTTTGACAAAGGGCAAAGGCGATAACTATCAGATGAATTGTAGTGCTACTAGTCTAAATAGCACTAGTGAAGGACAAGACGGGTATAATTCAAAGGATAAGATATGGCAAGATATGGACTTATTGGAAGATGATGGTAATGGTATTAAACCTGTTTTTGGTACATATAGTGAAATAGCACCTTCTCCAATATGGGATATACGGGATTATTCTCTCAACGCGTTGTGGATGATCGATGGTGAAGAGGAGATAGGAAGCAATATGTTTTTTTCCCGACAACAAGCGAGCAATTTAGCACAACGTTAACCAGCTATTTAGTCTTTAAGTTACATATTTGGTGTATGCAGATACAAATAAATCCCTAGATTATGTATTATGTCATGTTACTGAAGTAATACAACAAGCCAGTCACATATGTTGTATATTACTATCACATTATTATGGTGAATATTTAGTCGTTTTAATCTATTTGGATTTGTAATTAGTTAAGACCAACGATAATTCAAATTAAGTTATAACACTAGTTTCAAGATGTGAAGTAAATACTGTAATCTAAAATCATAACTGAATTTAGATTCTTAAAACAGGCTAATCTAATTTGAAGTTTATGCCGGCTGATTAATAAGTATAAGACCAAACCCAATGCAATTTTTTTTTGAACAAACCTTGAGACCATTTCATTCCACACCAAAAACCTCAGACATCAAGATGCTAACAAAGGATATACACCACAAATTCAAAATATATCAAAATAAATTTACATCATATTTCATCCACCTATGGATTCTTTCCAACGTGCCCTATGTTTTAACCGAAGAAATGCCGTTTCTTTGATCTCTTCCACCAACTTCTGATTTGGGATCCTCGTGTTATCAAACACCAATCGACTCCTGCTGCACCCAGATCGCCCAGAATGTCATCATTGTAATTGCTAATTTGGCCTTCTTTCTCTTCTTGGGCTGCCCTCGAACCTCAGCCTCTTTTAGGATTTCATTGACTGTTGTACATGCTGATAAGGGCTGTAGCTCCACCCACGCCCCCACTGCCCGCCATATGGGCTTTTCCATTTGACACCCTACTAACGAATGGTCAAGAGACTCGACCGCACTATCACATCTCGGGCAGACACCATTTCCCACTTGCACGCCCCTTTTCCGTAACTTCATACGTCGGGATTCGTGCCACCACCCGCCACACAATGTAATTCACTTTGGGCACGCCCAGTTACACCAAACCATAGGAGCCTCATTTGAGGGCACAACTGTGCTCTCACAAATATCTTTACGGATAAACTTTACTTTAAAGTATGATCCTCTACTCGACTCCCATCCCCACCAGTAGGGCTGGTAATTCTGACACGAACATCGATAACACAACACGAAGCTACATGAAGTTAACATGTTTCGTGTTTAACCTTAACAAGTTTCGTGTCTATTACATGTCGACATAATAAGATCTGTTTAATTTTGTGTCGTGTTTACCTATTTTGTGTTTGTATCTTAACAGGTCGTGTTTATGTCTTAACATGTCATGTTAGACATGATATTACATGTTAAGACTTAAGACCATTATACAATACATATTAATGGCTAAATATCAAACATGTAGTAATCACGTCGTGTTCTGTCTTAACAGTGTTTTATTGTATGATACATGATAAAATTTTCCTGTCTTAACAGGTCGTTTGTAACTGTTTATTATCAGGTTCGTATTCATGTTTGGAAAATCTGACACGATAAGATTTCGTGTTGTGTTTATGCTTACCTGTTTTGGTTCGTGTCTTATCGTGTTCAGATCTTAATAGATTGGGTTGACAAGATATGCCAACCTTACCCACCGATCAGCATGATTCTTCATCTCTATTTTCTTAGGACATAACAAAAGGTTATGAAACTCATCCCACTCCAGTGCAGAGGAAGGATGAGTAATCCACTTCCGTTCCCATTTTAACAGGTCTCCTGATTTAGTATAGTTCTGAACTACCTTGCCAGATTGACAATACGTGGGAACTTATTACAAGCGCATCTCCTGATTTAGTATATTTCTGACCATACCCAATGCAATGCAATGCATTTGAGGTGCATTTATGCTATGGATGATGAGTTGGAGGAGAGAGAGTAGAGAGAGGATATTAATGTTTTGGCTAAATGCATTTGTAGAGAGAGAATGAGGCTAATTTGTAAGTAGCGTGGTCTTAAATGAAGAAAGAGAGAGGAAAGAAAGTGAATTGGGAGATGATGTGGCAAAAAATTGCAAGAATTTTGATCTTGCGTCGGACATGGTCTAACCTTTTCATTGTTAGGTGTGTGAGTGTTGGTCAAATAGGTTGATTTGTGCTAGAATCGTTTTTCTAGATTGAATTTGATATAAAGTGTAAATTTGAGATAAACAACTCAATCGGAGTACATAGACGATAACGAACTAACACATATTAGTATTATCGAAAGAGTTTACATCAACTTTGAAGACTGGGAGATCACATCGGATCTCCTCTCAAACTTATACACACAAACACACTCAATCGCTCCTTATGTTAAGCTTATGTAGCGATTAGGGTTAAAGCTTATATATAGACGACTGGCTCAATTGCTAGAACATCCCTCTAGCATTAAGCTTCAATCACTAAACCCTGAGACTCAATTGTTAACATCCCCTAGCGATTGAGTCTCAATTACTAACCTATACTATGAAATTAACCTATTCAGCACTGGACTAAACCTAGCCTATTCAAACAGCGACAAATACACCAAAATGCACTAACAGTTTACATACACCTTTTAACAAGTCAGCACCAAATTGTCCTTCATAAGAGTGAACAAAGGATCAGGTTTCACATGTTAGTAGTTAGGTATGAAATAGTTAGTGTAAACGTTCCAAGTAGTTTAATGTTAGACGGCGGTAACTATTCCACTGACTTCTACACGTGCTCATATCTATTATAGTTTTCGATTAAACATTTATTATAAAAATACGATTGTTATAAATATATAGCAGTATTGGTTGTTATGCCTACTATTTCCATCAAAAGTAAAAAAGAGGTCTTATATTTTTTTAAATGATATAACCAATTATGTGGATCAATATTTTTTCATGAGCACTTGCAACGGTATAGAAAAGGTATATCAAAATTTTTCTTTGACTTGTTAACAAGAAGAACTCACATGGACTAGTTATAATAAACATCCATTATAAAAGTATATATATATAATATATATATTATATATATATATATATATATATATATAAGTTTCTTATGTTATCATTCATTGTACACTTATACTACTCTTAGAAAGCTATATCAATACACCATATAAGAAAGCATATTGATTCCATTTGATTATGATTACGGGTATGTTCGCATGTGAGAGAAGTATATAAATACACCATATAAGAAAACATATCGATTTCATTTGATTATATGATTACAGGTATGTTCGCATGCACTAGTAGTAGACCATACTTGGCATAGTCGACGCTCGATGAGATTACATGTGTTATCTATAAAATGTGTAGTACTTTTGATCTTGTTTAAATAGACTGTACTTGGCACGGTCAATGCTTGATGAGGAGGTTTACTGGTAGGAGGTTGCTTAGCCAATTTATCCAATGGCAAAATTCTCACATAATTGAGAAAGAGACTTTTAGATAAAAGATCTTCAACCATAGATGAAGACACACACGAAACACAGAGTACAATTTTAACAAATCAAGTAGAGAAAATAAGGTTTCCAATCCTTTAAAACTAAAACACCCGTTTTAGTTTTGGGACAATTTCATCGTTAACAAATGACGCTGATATTTATTAAACCTTGGTGGAATTTTTTGACGTGGATTGAATACTCAAAAATTGTAGACATGTAAATCAAGTGTTAAGATAAAAATTATATTATGTACGAGTATATATTACATGTTCAAATATATTGTGACATCTGACAAGCACAAGGCAAGTCACAACTCGTGAACAAAAGACAACCACACTAACTAATACCATTCTATCATAGATCCAAAGCTGCATGAGAAACCTTACCTCGTAGCCAATTAGGAATGGGGTTATTGTGTTCATCCATTTTGTAGACTCTACTTCTTTCAAAGCTTTCTTTTAATGTTATTTCCTAACCATTAACATATGGCACAACCTTGTCTAGCGTACACTTAGTTGATTTAAGGTGTTCCTTCAAAATCGAATCACTGTTGGTTGTACGTTGACCGAAGTTGAGGTGTCTATCAGTCTAGGCGGTCTAGGCCGACACAAAATTTTCTTTATAGTCGTCTAGCAAGTTATTAGTCACGTAATTACAAACTAAAAAAGAAAGATAATAATGGTTGTTAAACACGTAAATATAATTAATATGAGAAATTTAATGAATATGAGGAGTGGGAAAATTACCGTTATGGTTATCTATCAGTGTTTGATAAAGTCACTCGTAACAGTACTCGAACAACTCCAATGTAGGAGACTAAATCAATACTTTTAAAGTCATGCCTTTTGAAGTTTGTCATGCAATGTTTTGAGATATATTCTTAGATATGTGTCATTTACCCAAATGAATGACTAGCGTCCAAAAACGTTTCATCCACAATTCATAATAGTGAGGTATCTATCGGTTACTATAATGTGTGGCTCTATACACGTGTGGCTCTATACACTTGTGAAATGTATTTTTTAGCCTTTATAGCATCAAGATAAAGTCGTCCTCCCGTTCATTAGTTATTAACGCATGAGCAATACAAAATGACATGTTGGGCGGTTACACCAATAGCCTGTACAAGCAGCAATTTGTAATTATGCACTACGCATGTGGGAATGTGCGCCATATGTGCTGCTCGATGTCTAATGGACAAAGGAAATATCAAAAACCATTCCTCTTATTGTATGTCATTACCAATGAAAACTTGCACCCTATTTTTTGAGCCAACATGTCTAACTGTGGTTGTAGGCTTGTGTTCGCCACCACAATCACATCTAAGCTATATATTGACCATCATACCAACAACGTTTGACTTCGATCGTTTGGTGCCAGTGACGTAACCATTCTCAGTGCTTTGCAAAAAGCCAATCCACTAGCTCATCAACGGAAACGAAGTTCTGAAACAACAATATGGTTAGACTTTTATATAACTTACATTGAAGAAATGTTATATCTGGTCGGTGTCATACACACTAGTCCTATCGTGAAGGTTTAAACCACCAACACGAGATCCTAAATGCAGACGTATAGTTGGACTTCTATTAAGAGAATGGTGTCACACCCTGGGCGTGCAACCACTTGGATGGTACCTGTTTTTGATAAATACGCAGTGGAAAACGTTTGTATTCATTTTATTTATTTAAACAAGAAAAAACATACTTTTATAAACGGGGAATTAAACACCCCTTTTCCCATACAAAACGTTTCATATATATAGTAATCAAAATTTCTGTCTAATCACAATTTTACAAAATATTTTAGCCACAAGGTTCCTTTATGCCTAGGCAATCGTAATCCTTTCAGCACTACTCTTACTACTCATAACTATTCATGATTAGATTATCTGAAAACGTTTTGAACATAATACGTTAGTGAAAAGCTGGTGAATAACTTTTAACCGACACTAAGCGGTGTTAAAACTGTTTAATACATACTAGTAATCTACACATTCAGCAAGCTCCCTGCCCGTTTAACTACCGAACTTCGTGCCCGGTTTTACGTATATATCCTACCGACCTTCGTGCCCGGTTTTATGGTTTGTAACACGTTTACAATTTGTCAAACTATAGGTGCACTTAAGGTCTGAATGCTATCCATAGAATACCATATGCAAAAATATATGTAACACAACTCATGCTATTTTAAAACATATAAAACATTTTCAAGTTTAAAAGTAGTTAAACGTATTCACCTTAGCAGTAGCGGGCTAGGGGACAACTTAAAACTTCGTCAATTGTTGAAAGTTTCCTAATCTCAACCTAACGTGTGGGTGTTGTCATTGATTACTACCACCTCAATATATGTCTAAAAACTATTTTTTGTTGTATTCATTTGCACACAACAATTTTTACCTTCTAATGTTGCCTATTTATGGGCTAAGAAGTCTTCAAATACTTGTTCCCTACGAAACTTGATGGCCAAGGTTTGCTATTCTTTTCCTTCGTGTATAAGTTAACATATATATGTTCCCACCGTCATATTGGATGTTCATACAATATTTGGATATTTTAATATATATTATATAAACGTTACTTTTGTTTATTATTTATATATTTAATTTACATGAGTCATTTATTTTATTTGTATATACGTAATTTTATATTATTATTATTAGTTTAGTTTAAATCTTATTTATATCTTATAACTTATAAAATACAGCGTTTTGTAACATTACGAGTATATAGCTGAAACCTATTCATTTTCTTTACATTTCAACCTAAGTTTTAATAAAAACAGAGCGTTATCAAATATGATATATTCTACTATTATTATTAACCAGTTTCTATAGAAATATATGTTTGTCTAGATATTTCACATTTATACTTTTGATCTTAGACTTGATTGTTGTCTTAATTACAACTAAGTCCCTACATTAACTTTGATAAAATTACATTTTAGGCCCCTTTACATTCTAAAATATATTTTTGGGCATGGATTTTTGACGGATGTTATAAATGGACAGCAGTTAACAGATGTTATATATGATTGGTTTCATATACAACGGTCTGGTTTAGGTTTTCACCGCCAGACACAAACTCTAGATTGGTTATACTTATTGGCATATTCATTGCTAGACACGAAACCCTAACTGGTATCACATACCCCATGGTCGTTAGAAATTCATCGCTAAGCAGATAGTTGCTGTCCCAAAACAACATAACTAACTAAGGGAATTTGAATAGGGAGAATTCAACGAAGATAATTGAATAAGTATATAGTAAGTGTTGACGAAATCTTACTTTGCGTCAAATAATTGGCGTGCATAACGAGAAATCTTACGTTGTGTCAAATAATTGCCACGCATAACGAGAATCGTTAAATAATTCACACCCATATTTGAGGAATCTTATGCTAAGTCAAATATAGAGTCTTGTATTTACCCATACGATACCCATTCGAGATACATTATACGACTCGTATATATATGAGTCGAATACGTGACATAAAGAAACTCATGCGACCATGGCAGCCTTATTTGGTGAGGTGTAAATAATAGTTTGGGTGTAAATCAATCAAACTATATTTTGGGTGTCCTTGTCTCTTCATTTATACACAATACACCTATTGAAATGCATTTGTGAGTTCTCAAGACATGCATATAAATCCGTTACTAATAACTTGCTATGGGTAATACTTTTAAATAGGTTTCTTCATCACCAATCAGGACCATTTGATATATTGACTACACAACTGAGGCTTCCTGTAATAATAATCTACATGATCCAATCAACTTGTAATGTTATTGTAAAATATCTTGAAGAAGGCACCAACATGAATCAACTTATTGGAATGAGCAATCGTAAGCACTAAAACAAGACTGTGACACCATCCATGAAATATTTTTATTTCTCCTCTTTGATATGGGGTCGTAAACATCTGGCTCTAAGTCATACTCAAAGGACAATATAGCACTATGAGATGAGCCACTACAATTTGTAATTCATTTTGGTATAGTGTTTTCCTATTTAGGGCACGCAATATATTATAAAAGGATGTATAAACATATAAAAATGAATAGGGCCGTAAACGAACCTATTCGTTTTCGTTCGTTAAGGAAATCAACATGTTCGTGAACTGTTTTCAAATGCATACCGAATATAAATTTATGTTCGTGTTCGTTAAGGAAATTCAGTTGTTTACGAAAGTTCGTGACACTGGTGTCGAACACAAACGAATGCAAGCGAATAAAAACGAACACAAACGAACATTTAACTCGAAAATAAAAAAAACAAAAATGTTGTTATCCTTAAATATTTGATATAAGCAATTATAATACAACCATCAAATGATAAATCAAAATACAAGAAGTCTACTACAACCATCAAACGATGAGTTAAGTTTAACTAACTTAATATAATTATCCCCAAAATGTCTTGAATGTCCAAATTTTAGCTAACTTAGAAAAAAATAGGGTTTCAAGTTTTCAATATGTTTAGATAAAAAGTTTATTATTTATTATTTTTAATAGAATCAAATGAACACGAACGAATGTAAACGGCCGAACATGAACGAACGTAACCGAACATATTGCTGAACATTCACGAATGCAGTCGAACTGACGAGACCTGTGTTTGTGTTCGTTCGCATAGCTAACTGAACAAAATTTTTTGTTTGTTTTGTTCGTTAAGCTAATCGTACGAACATAAACGAACTTCCAATCGAACGGTTCACGAACTGTTTGCTTAACATTCAGTTCGTTTACAACCCTAAAAATTAACACATATATTTTATTGTTACACTACAAAAGTCGTCTAACATAAACGAACTTCCAATCGAACGGTTCACGAACTGTTTGCTTAACATTCAGTTCGTTTACAACCCTAAAAATTAACACATATATTTTATTGTTACACTACAAAAGTCGTCTAAAAAGAAGTTTTATTTTCATATAGACGGTAAACGGTTTCTAAATAAGTCTTAACATATCATATAGCTTCTTTATAATTGTATATGAACAAAGTAAGCACCAAAGTGTTGACCGCATATAATGTGAGACAAAAAATATAGGATGTTATGTGATTACATAACCATCTTATGTATCAAAATAGTGATTATACGGTTCTCATTATATGTATCTAAATTTAAATACAAGGTTGTATAATCATTTCGACGTAGTGCTGACCACATATGGTGTGAGAGAGAAAATTTAGGATGTTTATGGTTACTTAGCATCTTATGTATCAAAACCAATGGTTATGCGGTTCTTCTAATTCTCTACTTAAAATTGTTTTTGTATTGGACTAACGATACATCTAAAATCAATTTGAAATTTGCTAACTTTAGTTATCAATACTAGTGACTATGCCTTTCCCATAATTATGTACCAAATATTGTTTCTGTAATAAATTAGCAGTGCATAGGAAATCTAATGGAAATTTGCTAACTTTAGTTATAAAACTTGTTCCTTGTCGTATTCTAGCATATATGTTGTGTCAGTTATCAAATGGTGATAGTGGGGGTGAATAAGAGTGAAGGTTAGTGTTTATTGAATGTGAACCAAAAGTATCAAAGATTAACAAGAACATAGCGAATGGATAAGAAAATATTATAGATTTCTTGGCGAATGATCATTATCACAGACCATCGCTTATATATTTTCAAACGGCGGTTTGTTTAACGCCAGTTTCAACAGTCACAGCCGTTAGGTATGTCGGTTGGAACATATATGCCATTAACAACCGTTGTTACCTAATTAATTCCTAATCCTACGAATTTTAAGATTTGAAATAAAAGTGTTGCATACATAACAGTAAACAATAAATAAACATAATAACACCCCCCCCCCCCCCCCCCCCCCCCCCCCCGGCAACAAAACTTCGAAATGTAGAAACCAAACCGTGAACTTAAAACGAGCAAGTTACGGCCCAAAACAAAATAGCCAAGCTTACATAGAGGCTCACTAACCAAAAACGAACCAGGAGCCTTTAAAATAAACGGAGGTGGCTATTTTCCATCCCACATATGATAGAAGAAACTTAAGGTCCACAAAATAACCAACGCTATAGCCCAATTGAATTAAGAATTAAAAGGCCCAACAAGCAACAGAAACCAAATATGCTTACCACAAGGGAGCCGCAAAAATCCATCGGACTTTATCAGTGGGCCTGTTTGATTAATATTATGTTGATTACCTTATTAGTTCTTAGTTCATTACTTTATTAGTTGCTTACTTGGTTACTTTATAACTTGATTAACCTTGTCAAATCTAGAGATGAGCATGTTACCCTACGGAAAGTACTGGTACCTAAAAAGGGAAAAGTGGGTATCGGTATTTACAGGTGTTTTACCCATAGATACCGGTACCGAACAACGAGGAAAATGGGTACCGGTACCAAATATACCCGTACGTTTCAATCCTAAAAACATAAAAATAAATGAAAATATTAAAAGTGTAAGATTTATTGTTTCTCACGTTAGAATTCAAAGCAAGATACGAAAAATTTTCATTTTCATATGTAGGTTAAATTATCTAAATATACGTAAGCTATGTGTAGATAAAAATATATGGATTATTTTTATGTATATATATAATAGACGTATTAATGTAAGAAATATAAAATTTAAAATTTATGAACCTCAAATCCAAAATTTAGTAAGTTAGAGTTGTTTTTTTTCCATTCAATAATTAGTGTTCTGTAATGATACTTATCCTATATAATCATAATCTTAATTAACTCACATACTGACATATTGAAATTGAACTATAAGGATTATTTTACAACAGTCAAATTTAGAAAATGGCACAAAACTTCTAGTTTGCCCCAAAATATTCTAGTCATCTCTCTGGTAAACCAACTGTTCCAACTAATAACCACTTTAAGAACATATTTTCAGCCATGCCAACTTTGTAGATAATGCAACTGAAAAAGAAAAAAATAATCTTAAAAGGATGGAGATTATTGTTGGAAAACTAGTTTAAAAATTATAACTTTTATTAACTTTGAATACAAATAATTATACCCATGTATGAGATATATACTTAATATTTTATAGCTTTACGTTCTCCATGATAAAAAATAGCTTCACACTCCCGCTGACTTTGCGTTCTTGTCAACTCTCAAGCTAACTTCCACGACTTACCTCTCTTGAAGACACAAATCGAAGCTCTCATACACGGGTTGAATTGTACATGCTCACAATAAGAGTTGATCTTTCGCCTCCCATTGTCGATGTAGATGATGCGGTTACCCCTCATAAGGACTTCTCCAAATGATTTCGCCAAGATCGTTTTCTGTTTGGTGCTCTTGTAGGAAGTCTCTCCCCTATCGCTCATTACAACGTTTCATCCTCACGCGAAGCATGGAAATCTTAGCTAACACATACGCATCTCCTCCTAGTGGACACATCAAACAACTCCAACATCACCTTAAATCTTTGTTTAAGATCCCTGGACAGTGACAAAATACATGCATGGGATAGAAACGGTGGTTGATGAACTAGCCCAGTGGCGGATCTAGAAAATATTCCTAGGGGTAACCTTTTATAAAAAAGGGGTAACGAAATCGAAAAAACGTCAAAAACAGGTCAAATTTTTCAATAATTTACACTATCGCCGGTACCCCTACGCCTAAGGTATGTCCGCCCCTGGCCATACTCGGGAAATAGATGGATCAAGAGGATGTCATTGATGCCATTCTCAATGGCTTGGACCTATCTGCTTACATTTCAATTTCAGATGTGGTCCATGCTCGTGAGAGTCCAATCTCGTTCGCTAAATATATAACACGAGAAGCTCATAAGTTACCCGCTCTCAATGGCTCAACAAATCTCCAACGCTGGTATATATCAGCCTGCTTAGGAAATTTTATGTTCAAAATCGACCTGGCAACAAATCTTGGAATAATCAGTGCACTAACTCTAGAGGCTTACTGCCCACATCCCCCCATGCAACTGGTGGAACTTGTGGGTCATGAATTATTGGATGCCCATTTCTAGGAAACTGTTAATGGTGTCATCAACGAGGACATTCTTAGCAGCTGTGCAATTTTTTAAAAGGTATATCCAACTACTCATAAACCCTAAACAAAACTTCACATGTGAAATGACCCTAAGTGCACATGATGAACACAACCATCAACAACAATGCTACCAGGCTTTTTATAGTGAAGCGTCTCACCATGTAACCATTGTCCTATCTATCCCTTTATGCACCGTACGCTGGGACATAGGAGCTTGTTATCGACAATGGTTTGCGTTTACAAATTACTCATAGTGGCTTTGCTATCATTTAAACACCAAACATACTTTACTTCCTAAAAATGTTCTGTATGTTCCTTCTCTTTCACTTAACATTATCTCTATATATCTCGTTTGTGCCTTGACAACAATTTTCCAATCGAATTCTACTCTTTTATTTTTGTTATTAAGAATCTGGACTCAAAAACTCCCTCATCAAGGGCACGCCCACTTACGTGATACATGAGCTTCATTCCTCACCAATGGCTTTCGCCATGCAACGAGCAACTAACTCTATGACACGTCATCATCGCCTCGGTCACCCGAACAATAAAACACTCAAAACTTTTGTTTTCCTTTACGTTGTTTAATTCCCGTTTCAATGAACATTGTAAGTTTGTCTTATAAATAAAAGTCATAAGTAGCCTTTTGCAACTTCTTCTATGTCTTCTAATGCCTCACTTGATCTTTTATTTCTTGATGTATGGTGGTATCATTTGATAACTACATATATTATATCATTTAGATCATTACACCAAATACATATGGTTATATCCTTTAAAACAAAGATAAGATTCTTTAACCATATGTATACGTCTTCAATGTTTAGTTACAAATTACTTCCAACGGAAAATCAAACAATTGTTTTTTCACTCAACATTCAATCACATGCCTTGTCACCCTTTCCCTCGTTTACATCCACTCAAAATAATTCCACCACTTTCCCACATGTAACTACTGAGGATCTATCCTCCTCATCCTTCCACACTCTCAATACAACAATTCAGGAAAAAAAAACCCTAACTAGAAAAAAAAACCCTAACTAAAGTAGTTAAAAAATCCAAAAAGTTACATGTCCACTACCATCTTGTTGTGGTGGACATGCAACTTCTTAACTAAGAAAACTAACCCTATCCACACCAACGACTATCTAAGAACGAAGGTGTAAAAGTAGGGGACTATAGCTGTAATTTTAGAAGTGTAGGGACATAGGTGAAACCTGAGCAAGGCACAGGGACTATCCGGGAACTTTTCTTCAAAATTTATTTTATCGAATATTTGCATTTTTTTCATAAAAGGATTTTTTTTAAATGACGGCAAATGTTGCTACTACTCTAATTTACACAAATAATTATAGATTACTATGTTCTCTAAGTTTGAACCCGAGGTGACCTTTTAATAGGTATTTGTGTAAGTTTGAACAATATGATGTATAATTAGTTTATCTTATTAACAAGACACTAAAAATGTTCCAACTATATGATCTCATTAATTTATCCTCAAAACATAAAACCTAAATTTGTGAAGGTGGGGAAAGACCGCTGGACAGAGAGAGATAGATCCGCCTCAGGTGCCACATGAAAGGATATTTGGATTAAGAAGCATACTTGGGTAGGATAACTAACACGTAAAGATGCAACAAGCGACGGTTTTCTTCAATTTCATTTTATTTCGGTAAGTCAAATGTAAAGGTTACTTTATAAATAACATTTTTTCTATGAAGTGTGAGAAATATGTGAAAATTTTTTTTTTTAAATTTAGGTATGATGTTTTAAATTTTTTTAATATGTCGCATGCATGATATGATATAAGAAAGCACCAAACAGAATAATTTAAAATACAATGAAATGTATTATTAATATTAAATTTAAAAACACTATATGAAAAAAGTTAATTAGTGTATTTTAAATTTAAAACCTAGAGTCCATGTGATTATGTTTTAAATTGTTACGTTTGACGTTTTTCTATATTTTTCCAAAAGAATCCAAAACGTTATGTCAAAAATAAATACACTAACTAACTTTACCAAGCAGTCAAATATTAAAAGGCCTAGTATACGGTGAACATTTTATAAATATCTATATTATTTAGTATCTAAAGAACATTTTATAAATATCTATACTAATAAAGGAAAAAGTAAATTAAAATGCTAAAGAATAACAAAGAAGAAAAGATAGCTAAGAATTCGTGTTAGTAGGTTTTTTTAAAACAGATTGTACGTCTCCTATAGGAGTACACATTTGTATACAAGAGTATATATAAGAGCTAGAATGTCACCTAAACTTGTATCTAGAAATAATTCTTGATTTTTGGTAATTTTTCTTGAAGTGTATTTTTCATGATTTTGTCTGTCTAACAAATGTAGAGACCTTAGTTTTATAGTGTTATTAAAAAAAACTGTCAAATCATTTAGCTTTGTTAAACACAAAAAATAGGTTGCACTAAACATGTTTAATAACATTTAAAAGAGGTTTAATAACCACATACATAACACACTTGCTGCGGTATACTTTACCTATGCACAAATTCAAAAATTATAGGATATTTGAACCACAATTTTCACCTTCCCTACACGTTGGTTTTAAAGTAAAACACACAACTATAAATTCTTACCAAGCATGCTGGGATTTTACTTATAAAGCATTTCAAGATATTATCCTCTTATAAGTTACAAGTCCTTATCCAATTTCTTACATCACTTTGATTTCAAATACATCAGTTCAAGTATACGAGATGTTATTTATCTTAACTCTATGTTTGCTACTTCTTAAATCCTTGTAAAGCCCTCATCAAGAAAATTACAAACCATTTGTTTAATTACTTGCCACTCAAAAAAAGATTTATTTAATTACTGTTTATATGAAAATTACATTTAATAATATGTATTCAAAGTTAGTAAATATCATATTCTTTTTTTATTTTTTACTATTTTCCAACATTAATTTAAGTAGTGTTTTAATGTGTCTTGATGTTAAAATGGTGCCTTTTTGAAGTGATGAAAGTTCAAATGTTATTGTAAGTTTGCCATTAAAAAAGAGTAAGAATTTATAAAATCTCATAGAACATAGATCGACTTGGGATTTTAACAAATACAAATCCTTTGTGTTTTTAGTAATCAAACAAAGAAATTTTTAGGATTTTAGATGCAAATCCTATAAACTCACAAATCAAACACCAGGAAGGTAGGATTTGCTATTTAGAAATAGGTAGGGGCGTAACTTATTGTCGTCTACATGTCATTAGTCTGTAATCGTCTCTGTTTTTTAATGAATGTATATAATAATACGGCTTCGACAAACTCAGACGAGACATATCTTTACTAATGAGTTTTAAGCTACTAAACAAAACTTCCACTATCTGTTTTACTTTAGTCGAATTCACTAATGGCTTATATTTAGTTATACGTATCTTAAAATATTTTTTGTTTTGTTTAATTTTGTACAGTTAAAGAAAGAGGCCAAGAGAGTATTGGTTTATGTAATATTACCTCACCCATGTTCTTTATAGAATAAAGTTTTCTTGTTTATGTAATGTTCGTTCAGATACATAATGTGGACGGTTTCTTTATGGCTTAAAATGATCCAAGCAAATAAAGATTCTCTTATTATTAAATTACATATAATACATGAAGGTTGTTCAAGTTCAATGAACTCTTAAACATTATGATTATATTTGACCAAACTTTTAAACTCGGAATTGTATTATAGATTTTCTAAAAAAACATATTTTTTCTTAAAAGTTTGATATTTTAGTGTAATCGGAATTGACTTGATAATCTAAGTGAATTATAATACACATCAAGCAAGTTAGAAGGTGCGAGAGTGCATGCTTGATTGAATTATTATAATTCAAAGTGTATGGGTAGAGCGTGTATCCTAAGGGGGTTCGGAGGGGGTAACGGCCCCTTGAAGGGGGTTCAGGGGCAACGCCTTTGACGGGGTCCAAGGAACAGAGCTTCTGGCTAGGTCGAACTGTTTTTAAAATTTTTTAATTGCACTATTAAAAATGTCTTAGAAAAATTATTTTCCTAAAAATCATCATGTTTTTTAAATAAAAAATTAAAGGCATTTGTGGGTAGTTTTATTTAAAAAAAATAAAAATAACTGCCAGCAGACAGCTACCAGCCTTCATCCCAAAAAAATCGAAACTGTGTCTTGATCATATACTGGTTCATATGAATTCCACACATACACACATACTGTTGTTCTAATTCTCGAAATTAGAGTTGTATCCGATTAAGTTATTCGACAGAACCACCAAAATAATTTGATCTGAGAGTGAATATACGCCTCTCTGATCGTTCGGTTTTCTGAAAATTCCCCACAGTATATTCAAGTCCCAAGTCCTCAGGTTCAAGTGCAACATGCACCACAAGTTACACAAACCTCTGCTTCTGTAGAGACCAGTCAACAAAGCTTCTTTACACAAGGTTTTGTTGATTGCAGTAGCTTACCTGAGGAACTGACTGATGAAAATTTTGCTCTAGTTGCTAATACTGAAAAGAAACATAATGATTTTTGTTTCATGGCGCTAGACACAATACTTGAAGGGATAAGTCTGAGGAGGTAGTGTTAAATTCTAATGATGTTTGTGAAAATATTGTGGCAGATGTTTCAGAAGAGAAAGTTGGTGAAGAAACTGTGATCTCAGTGTCAGACCCATGGGAAACCAGTGTTTGTGATGGTGAATGTGATTGTGCCATGATGGCTGTTGCTAAGGTATCATCTCAGGTGCTTAAAGACTTATGTTCTGATAAATGCATTTTATTTTTGCGAACATAAAAGAGGTGAATGAAAATCTTATAAACAAAATTTTGAATGATGAAATTCAGTTTGAAAAACTTGCAAAAGAGTTAAAACAGAACTGTTTGAAAAAGATTCTGAAATCAGTAGTATTAAACATGAGTCCAGCATAACCAAGGATCAACTCCAAACTATGATAGAAAAATATCAAAGTTATAAAAATGAGCTTGAATCTACCCAAATTACTTGTGAAAAGATGGTAGAATCCTTTAAAGGTTATGAGCTTATGTTAGAATCACAAATCAAAAGTAATGTAAAATTTGGTGTATGTTTTAGAAAAGATGACCAAGTTTCTCAAAACACTACTATAAATAATTGTGAGTTGGTTGAAATTATTCCAACAAACTTGGCTGGTCAAGAAATTAAAGTCACTGAACCAAATGGTAAGAAAATTAAAGTCGCTGAACCAAATGGTAAGAAAATTGTTTTAGAAAGACCAGCAAGATCCTCAACTTTTGAGAAAATTGAAAAATATTAATTTAAACCTACCTGGTCATATGAGTGTGACATTCTTGACAACTTTAAGCCAATGGATTTTTCAACCATTAAAGGTGTAAAGTCACCTCAAGTCAAGATCATTCCCTTAAAAGATTTTCCAGTAGTTGTTACAACATCTACTGATAAAAAGATAGAAAAAGGGAAGACAAAAGAGAAAATGTCAAACTTATTTAGTGATTTTTGTGAAAAGAATAATCAAGTCACTAAAAACTGTTTTCTTCTAAAAGCTTATGATATAAACAAAATAAGTGTGATCACTGATTCACAAAATTGCACCATTTGTGGCAGATCAAACCACAAAACTCAAGAGTATGTTTATCTCAAAAATTTTGATGTCAAAAGAAATGAGTATAAATCTAAAACACTTGAGAGTTCAAGAAATATAAAGACCAGACAGACTTTTGTGCCTGTCCAGACATCTGTTACCAAACCTAGAAAGGTTCAGGTAATAGATGCACCACAGCTAATAAATTTCCAAGGGGATATGGCCAACCTGGTTACAAGAGTGTACCACTTGGCTATGAAGCCTACAAAAGACCATCTAAACCAAGAGTTAACAAGCATCCTCATGGTAATGATCAGTTGATAGGAAATGGTCTACAGTAGATGTTATCAAAATTTGTTCAAAACATTGACCATATTCCTGGACTTGGGGCTGGAATGTCTATGACCCTATCCAAAGCCATCCTGGCTTTGGAAACTCACCTAAACTAATTGTTTACTAATGTGCAGGGAGCTTCTACTTGCCTTAATAGTTTATGGTATATAGATAGTGGAGGCTCAAGGCACATGACAGGATGTAGAGCCATACTCAAGGATTTCATGGCACATGGAGGGGGTGATATATCCTTTGGTAACAATTCAAAAGGGAAGGTGTTAGGGTCAGGGAAAGTCCAGGCTGGGAAACTCAAGTTTGAACATCTCAATCTTATTGACAATATGAAATTTAACATTCTTAGTGTATCTCAAATGAGTGATAAAGGCTATGTGTCATTCTTCACTAAGAAACTTGTCAGTTGTTGGCCCAGAAGTGGTTAAAAAGATTGATCAAATCATAGCTGAGAGCAAAGCATAGCTTCTTGCTCACAGGAGTGGCAATGTGTAAGTAGTTGATATGTTGAAAGATAATCTAATGTCCAATGCATGTCTGTTCTCAATTGCTTCTAACAAAGAGATAGAACTATGGCATTGAAGACTTGGTCACACAAATCTTAAAATTATCACTACACTCTCCAAACAAGGTCTTGTAAGAGGTCTTCCATCAAAACAATTCACATGTGATGAACATTGTATTTCCTATTTAAAAAGTAAATAACATAAAAGTTCATACAAATCAATTGAAGAGTCCCAAATAAGTCAGCGTCTGCAATTGCTACATATGGACTTGTTTGGCCCTTTAAAAATCATGAGTCATAAAAAGAAGAGATACTGTCTTGTCATAGTTGATGATTTTTCAAGGTTTACATGGACCTACTTCATGCACTCCAAAGATGAGACTGCAGGTATTTTGCAAAATTTTGTAAAACAAGTTGAAAAGCAATTTGACCTGCCAGTAAAAGTTTTTAGGAGTGACAATGGGACATAGTTTAAAAATAAGGAATTGGATGAATTCTGTGTGTCAAAAAGGATTGTTAGGCAATACAGCATCCCAAGGACACCTAAACAAAATGGGGTGGTTGAAAGGAAAAATAAAACTTTGATTGAAGCTGCTAGAACAATGCTTGCAGACTCAGGTTTACCCTTGTCTTTTCGGGCAGAGGCTGTAAACACTGCTTGATATGTCCAGAACAGCGTTTTGATTAACCCCAGGCATCAAAAAACTGCCTATGAAATTCTATACAAAATTAAACCTTTGATCTCATATTTCAAAATCTTTGGCTGTCCATGTTTCATTTTAAACTTAAAAGATTCAATTTCAAAATTTACAGCCTAGATTGTGGTTATTTTCTAGGATACTCAACCACTACTAAAGCCTACAGAGTCTTTAATTCAAGGACTAGGTGTGTGGAAGAGACCTTGAATGTGAAGTTTAATGAACTTTCTTCATTAGAAATCCAAGCAAATCTTGCTGAACTGTTTGACTTAGATAAATTTATATTTAAAGATGTGTCTACCAAAACTAACAATGCAAGTACATCACAGTCTTCACAACAAGATTATGGATATAACATTGTGATTCCACAATACAAAGTCATTTCATCCACCAGAGAAACATATGTTACTAACAACTGTGAAAACTCTGCCACTACTGGATCAACAGTTGTTGATCCCCAAATCTCTGCCAGCTCATTTAATCAAACCTCTGTTGACAAAAGTCCATTTTCTATGAACAAAAGTCAACCTATCTTTACCCCCATTCCACCTGTACCTCCACCTCCATTCCAAACAACTGTTGGCTCTTCAAAATTGCCAATAGATGTTAGCTCAGATGATTCGCATCTGCAGCCTTCACCTCAAAATGCCATCATTCCCTATAAGGGAGATCTAATCTACCTTAAAAACCATCCATCTCACCAAATCATTGGCAACATTAATGAAGGGGTTCTCACAAGAAGTTAATCCCAAAACATTTGTCTTTTTGCAGGTTTTCTATCACTCACACAACGTGTCAAGTACCATGAGGCACTAAAAGACAACAGTTAGGTAGAGGCCATGCAAGAAGAGCTCCTACAGTTCAAAGGACAACAAGTATGGGAACTTGTAACATTGCCTTAGGATGTATGTCCCATTGGCATAAAATGGGTCTTCAAGAACAAAACAAATGAAAGGGGCATTGTTGTAAAAAAAATAAAGCTATGCTTGTGGTTCAAGGCTATAGACAAGAAGAAGGCATTGATTATGATGAAACTTTTGCTCCTGTTGCAAGACTGGAGGCTATCAGATTGTTTTTAGCCTTTGCTGCCAACCACAACACCAAGGTGTATCAAATGGATATCAAGTGTGCATTCTTATATGGCAAGATCAAGGAAGAGGTATATGTATGCCAACCCCCTGGTTTTGAAGATACTTTTTTCCAGGTCATATTTACAAGCTAAACAAAGATTTATATGGCTTGAAACAAACACCTGAGCCTGGTATGAAACTCTTTCCACCTTTATCTTATCCATGGGCTTTACAAGAGGTAAAATTGATAAAACTTTATTTTTAAAATGGAGAGAAAAGGATTTGATGCTTGTCCAAATTTATGTGGATGACATTATTTTTGGATCCATATGCAATGGTATGTGTGAAGAGTTTAAAGAATTCATGACAGTAGAGTTTGAAATGAGTGCTATGGGGTGAACTCCAATGATTTCTTGGTCTTCAAGTTAAGCAATTGCAAAATGATACTTTCATTCATCAAAGTAAGTATGTCAAAGAACTACTTACCAAATTTGATATCAATGATTGTAAACCATGTAGTACACCCATGGCTACATCTAAGCTGGTCACTATTGATGACAAAGATGACTTGGTTGACCAAACTATTTATAGAAGCATGATTGGGTCTTTATTGTACCTAACTACATCTAGGCCAGATATCATGTTTGCTACATGTGTCTGTGCCAGATCCCAGATATCATGTTTGATACATAAAAGGTGCTTCCACACTTGGTATCTGGTATCTGCTAATGGGAATATTGAGCTTTCGGTTACTCGGATAGTAATTTTGCTAGATTTCATGCCATAAGAAAGTTTAACTTCAAGAGGTTGTCAATTTCTAGGCAATTTCTTAGTTTCTTGGCAAAGCAAAAAAAGTTGTAGTTTCAACACCTACAACTAAAGCTGAGTATATTGCTGCTGCAAGTTGCACTGCTCAACTCTTATGGCTTCAAAATTAATTGCTGGATTTTGGTGTAAATGCTCTAAAGACTCCTCTCACATTGGATAGTCAAGCAGCTGAAAACATCATTAAAAATCCAGTTTCACATTCAACAAGACATCATACATCACTTTGTGAGGGATTGCTATAAAAATGTTTGTTTTCTCTGCATTATGTTCCAACTAAAGATCAACTGGCAGATGTTTTAACCAAAGCATTAGATACATCTACCTTTGAAAGTCTGATCTTTAGGATTAGAATGCTAAACATGAATTAAAAGCAAAAGTTTGTTCTCCATGTTTAAATAACATCAAAATGTTTTCAGAAAATAAAAAATCCATCCTTAAAAATAGCTAAAATTAAAAATTTTCAATAAATCTCACACCCCGGATTTCTGACCCTGAAATCCATACACCGGTGGGCCCGGGTGGGGGGTATCGTGACAACAGTTGATAACGTCATTGTAACATCCGTCAAAAAACCGGGTTATCCAAACCCGCTTCGTTATTAATCGAATACCCAGTTAAAATTTTTCGTTGTATATTTATCGCCCAAATTAATTCTAAACGATACATAATTAATAAAAATATTAGATTTTAAAAACTAGAATTTAAAATTTCTAAGAAATACTGAATAAAAAAAATAAATGGGATAGCCGGGTTTCGAACCCGGGTCTCCATCGAACCCACACGCAACATACACCACTGCGCTACACACACATTTGGTAATAACCAGAAAGCAATTTAGTTTTATATAGAAACAAACATAAAAAACCTGCAAGTTCAAATTCGCAAAAATACCGGTAACATATGAAAACTAAACGTTTGCAATCAACTCAAATTGACGTTTTCCTTATGATTAAACTAGTGTAACTGATGAGAAACATCAGTTATAACCGAAAACTCAAATCAATTTCATTCATGAACCGTGAATTTCATAACCGAAAACTTGAAATTCACCTCTACTTATAAATACTTTCAGTCTGGAAACTAACTCGCTTGTTTACTCGAATCGACTCTCAACACTCTCGCTAACCTCTCTGCAAGTCCCTATTCAGCAAGAACACCTCGCCGGAATTCTCTACAAGTCGCCAGAAAACCGAACCCATTTCATCTCTTTTGCCTTACTCTATAAATAGGACTTCTAGAGCTTCGACAGAAGTCACCCACACTCACCTCAAACTTCCTGAAGATCCTCTGTCGCAAGTTACACGTCGCCGGAAAAGTTTCAGTCACCGGAATTTTCTGTCGGAGTTAAACCGAAAGGTCTAACACCTCGCCCAATTGGTACAAACAATTAACTTTCTTCAATACTGTTTGTATTCATTTGTTTAAAACTGGGAATCGAAATTATGTGGGCTAACAGTCGGGATTGGGAGTTCTGGGTTGTTTTAACGAAGAAGATGAAGTTTAGGTTGTGTATATATTTAATATAAATCTGGTTATATCTCGGGTTAGACACACAGTCCAGCGGTGGACTGTGTGCATTTGAAACATAGAGATACCGAGTTCGAGTTTGTCCTTGTTCTGATTCGTCACAATATTCAAACCTTTTTATAAAACCCAAATACGGAACCTTTCAGTTAGTATATAAGATTAATAAAAACAAGTATTTTAACCAGGTTAGACACACAGTCCAGCGGTGGACTGTGTGCAAAGTTAAACCACAGGTCACGGGTTCGAAACTCATCATGCGCACCGGTTCGACTAGTTAAAAACCTTTTTAAATAAATGATTTCTAGATAAATCTAAATAGTATATAAGTATAATTGAAAACAGAAATATTTCGGGTTAGACACGTAGCTCAGTTGGTAGAGCTGCGTGAAACGCGAACGAGAGGTCTCGGGTTCGAACCTCGCTCAGCGCATACAAACACACGGTCCGACCGGTCAACGGTCAATGGTCAACGGTCAACGGTCAAAGTAAAAAAGTCAACATCTTTGTATATTTTTTTTATTTATTTATTTAATCAGAAAATTATTTAAAAATACTTAAAAATAATATTTTTAAAGTTAGGAAATGACCTTAAACTCACAAAAATAAACCCAAAAATCCTATTAAAATTGTTAATAAAATCCACTTATTTACCGAACCATTATGTTATTATTTAGGTTAGTTCTCTCGTGGTTAAATTCAAATTCGTGCGCATTCATCATCAATCAAGAAACGCAACCACTATGAGTGAATTCTTACAAATTCCCCTTTTTATTCATGTTTTGGGCTGTATCATGTGTCGCTTAAATTAATTCGCTTATTCAAACTCGTGCTATACCATTATATGATCTAAACTTAGAATGTAAATATTGTTTGTTGTTATGTATTACATATTGTCAAGTTGTATGCAAATTATTTATTAGGCCCATCAGTTCCTCGTGGGAGACGAGTTGAACAACGCGTGCCTCAAAACTCATTCATTAGGCCCATCAGTTCGTTGAACAACGCGTGCCTCAAAACTCATTCATTAGGCCCATCAGTTCCTCGTGGGAGACGAGTTGAACAACGCGTGCCTCAAAACAATCAATTGTTGTATGTGTGTGTAATATTTAATATTATGTGTTTTGTGAATAAATTTACATCTATAGTTACTCATATGTGGTTATGCACTTTGTTTTATAATCAATACAATAAAGACTTTTAAATGTTTTCATAGGATTCACTCGCCAACTTTTTGTTGACCAAAAACCATTTTTACACATGATACAGGTGGACAGGATGAAGCAAGGAACACATAGGAAAGTGCCTTAGAAGAAAAATAATGAAGTCTAGAAAGATGTATAGAACATGTTGTACTTGTATGATTTGATTGTATGATCTCCTTTAAATTGTAATAGCAAATATGAAACATTATAATAAATGTCATGAGCTTTGATGAAAACCCAATCATGCCCCGATCACCTTTTTTCCGCTGCGGGTCGGGGTGTGACAGATTGGTATAAGAGCTTTTGACTATAGGGATATAGGATAGGTTATTAGACCCTTAGAGCCTATACTATAGTTGATTAGATTTTAATTGTTTATGTGGTTACATGCAAACTCATGATGTTTATTTGTTTCGTATTTATACATACACAAATGCATGCAAACACTTCCAATATTATATTTTGTGATACATAATGAATTATACTTACAGTCAAACATACATAACTACATACACATTCATCATACATATTTCAATGTTCACATATTCAAATCACCTTCATACTTCCGTTATTCAAGATTTTATCACATTTTTCATTTTTCAAATCTCATCAAAGTGAGTTCTGCGACGGGCATGTAGTAACTGTAAGGGTACAAGTACCGGTAGTCGGAACGTCCTTTCTAGGTTGGCATTCGTATAAATCCAATATAACGGACCAGTTTGCCTACCTGGGGACTAACGATGAGAGTACGAAGGACCTATTAGGCCAAAGCATGCCACACCAAACGTCGTTCGAACTAACGCCACTTTGAGTTGTCACCGTGTCCACACCTGGATACATTCCAAATGTCATACGTTACATACATATTTCTCGATTTTCTCCGGGTTTTAGTGTATGTAATCAGGCTAACAGATGCGAAACATATGAAAACCCGGTAATCATGGGGGCCCACATGATTACGAAGGTGAAGTATGGCGGTATGCAAGGCCCAATTACGAGCAAAGCCCAAGACATCCTATGGATGTAGTAGATTTATTTTTCTATATTTATTTTATGAATGTTCATTACTAAATACGACACATGACCCCTAAAACGTCCAACTCATACTCTTGATATGTATTCCTTGTAGATGTCTTCTAATCTCGCTCGTAGGAAGATGAGATCAGGAAAAGCCCGCGAGCGCATGGCTGCCCAAATCGCTCAACAAATGGCTGCCGTAATACCCAACATTGTAGTTCAAGTTCAACAAGCCCTTACCGCTAATCCCGTCAATCAAGAAGATAAAAATGTTGTCAACCTTCCCCCAATTACCACTAAATGCACCTTCAAGCATTTCAAATCCTACGACCCTCCAAAATACGAAGGGACTGAAGGTGTCACCGCTCTCCTCCATTGGTTTGAAGAAATGGAAAACACTTTTCTAAATTGCGATTGCCCCGATGACCGCAAAGTGCGATATGCTACCGGTTGTTTACTTGGAATAGCACTTACATGGTGGAATACAGAGAAGGCCAAACGAGGTGTTGAAGATGCTATGACTTTAACTTGGGAAGAGTTGAAGGAAATCATGACAAGACGGTTTTGCCCAAGAAGCGAAATCAAGAAATTGGAGGATGAGTTCTATTCTTTGAAACAAAAAGAGGGCGACCACACCACATACAACAAGAGATTTCTTGAGTTGAATCAGATGGTCCCCAACTTGTTCACTCCTCTCTACCGTTTGATCAAGCACTACATTCGAGGTCTTCCTTCAAAAATTCAAGACCCTATAATAAATACCACACCTGCAACTTTGGAAGCAGCAATGGAGTTAGCTACAGAGCTCACCGAGAACCGCATACGGAATAAAGACTTCAAGGAGGAGAAGAAGAAGGATAAAGCATCAACTGAAACCTCAAACTCCACCCAAACCGAATCCCCTTCTCAACCCATTTCTAAGAGAAAACGAGATGGGCAAATATTCGCTGTCACCCAACACAATCAACCAGCTTCACAAGCCATACCCCTCCAAGCTATCCCAATCACTCAAGTAGCACCCAACTCAACTTACCGAAATAAGAAACCTTACTTTGGACCTCACCCTCAGTGCATACAAACACACGGTCCGACCGGTCAACGGTCAATGGTTAACAGTCAACGGTCAAAGTAAAAAAGTCAACATCTTTTTATATTTTTTTTATTTATTTATTTAATCATAAAATTATTTAAAAATACTTAAAAATAATATTTTTAAAGTTAGGAAATGACCTTAAACTCACAAAAATAAACCCAAAAATCCTATTAAAATTGTTAATAAAATCCACTTATTTACCGAACCATTATGTTATTATTTAGGTTAGTTCTCTCGTGGTTAAATTCAAATTCGTGCGCATTCATCATCAATCCAAGAAACGCAACCACTGTGAGTGAATTATTACAAATTTCCCTTTTTATTCATGTTTTGGGGTGTATTATGTGTCGCTTAAATTAATTCTCTTATTCAAAGTCGTGCTATACCATTATATGATCTAAACTTAGAATGTAAATATTGTTTGTTGTTATGTATTACATATTGTCAAGTTGTATGCAAATTATTAGGCCCATCAGTTCATCGTGGGAAACGAGTTGAACAACGCGTGCCTCAAAACTCATTCATTAGGCCCATCAGTTCGTTGAACAACCGTGCCTCAAAACTCATTCATTAGGCCCATCAGTTCCTCGTGGGAGACGAGTTGAACAACGCGTGCCTCAAAACAATCAATTGTTGTATGTGTGTGTAATATTTAATATTATGTGTTTTGTGAATAAATTTACATCTATAGTTACTCATATGTGGTTATGCACTTTGTTTTATAATCAATACAATAAAGACGTTTAAATGTTTTCATAGGATTCACTCGCCAACTTTTTGTTGACCCAAAAACCATTTTTACACATGATACAGGTGGACAGGATGAAGCAAGGAACACATAGGAAAGTGCCCTTAGAAGAAAAATAATGAAGTCTAGAAAGATGTATAGAACATGTTGTACTTGTATGATTTGATTGTATGATCTCCTTTAAATTGTAATAGTAAATATGAAACATTATAATAAATGTCATGAGCTTTGATGAAAACCCAATCATGCCTCGATCACCTTTTTCCGCTACGGGTCGGGGTGTGACAGTCATAGTCAATTAAACGTGGCACAACGGAAGTATTGGAGTAAAATTTACTATTACAAACCGAATGTTTGAAAATACAAAATAATATACAAGCTTGTAATAGAAGATCCACAGGCGGATCGTAAAATGTACATAGAAAGAATACAAAACAGACTTTAGGCAGATCTAAGGATTTACAAGAATCCTCTTATTCTCTACCGAGCAGCTTCCGGTTTAATTTCGTGTTGTACCTGCAGATTAGTCTTTGGAGGATACGTCAGCTTAGTCTGGTAAATACACCCAACTGAATCATTTTGAAAATATTAAAAATGATTTCAAGTGCAAACTACACAAAATCTTTTATTATCTTAGGAAGGTTAACCATGCAATGGACCATGCAATAATAATTTACCATATCCTAAGCCCTTATAGGGGAAATAAGTTGAGAGTATTTACCTGAGATTGCTTTCTTCTTTTATTTTTAAATAACTCAGCCGTATACAAAAGTACTGAGTGCAGATAGCTTTTACCGAGAAGGCTCTAGTCTGGATTATGGCATGAACTAGCCACTTAAATACTAACGGTTGTATAAACCGAATAGTGTACATGGTTATTTTTTATAACGGTTGATTAAACGATGATCAGATAGAATGTAGTTTAAACCCGACAAGTACTTGACTTGTATAATATGGGTAAACTATAAACATTCTGGATTTTGAACTTAAAATGATAAGGTTAAACCCGTTACGGTTGAATTCCGTAAAATAGTCACATATACGTAACTGTGCGCATAATAGCGATATCGGGTAACCGGATAAGTTATGGACAATTTCTATATGTCATTATACTTTAAATAAGTTAAGATATCAGTAGGATATCAACTTGTATGCCTGTTGAGGTTTTAAAACGAAATTATGCCTTAGAGGGGTATTTCGGTAATTTCGTATCTTATAAAAAGAACTTAAATAAAAATTAAGTTTATGATCATGAGTATTCTGGAAAAATAATTTATTTATAATATAATATCAGTAGGATATCAAATATATGTGTATTTTACCTTTTATGACCAAACTATGCACCGAAGGGGTATTTTGGTCATTTTACACATAGTTTATAAATTATTTGGGATTCTAAGTTTATAATAAGTACCTACTGTAAATATCTTTAAAATAAGTTTTAAATTCAGTAGGTAACAAGTCTGGTTCAATAATATGGTTTAAAACCATACTATGTGCCGAAATGGCGCTTATGTCGTAAGATGACGTTGTTAAGCGATGTTTAATGAAAACTGACCTTAGGGTCAGACTTAAAATGTTTAAAATATATTATTTAATATAACATATCAGTAGGTAAATGATTTACCTTGAAAAGATTGATTAAAATCATTTTATGAGTCACAAGGACTAACACCGTCATTTATCGACATAGTTTAAGGACCTGCTTGGAAACTCAGTTTACAACTTGGTTTAACATCCCAAATAATCCTACTTATAATATTACATCAGTAGGAAACTCATTTTTAAGTTCATTATTATTTAAAACCTAGTTTTATGCAAAAAGGACATTTTAGTCAAATATGGCATAATTATGGAACTTGTGTATAAACTTGGATTCTGATTATGATCATGTAATATAACCTCAGAGGGTTATGCTACATAACATTAGGATCATAATGCAACTTTAGATCAGTAGGTAATTAATCTAAATCGGGTCAGAATCGAAAGTCAAAGCAAAAGTAAAACTTTGCGACTTTCGGTTGCGAACTGACCCTAGAACTGAAATTGACGAGCCGAACATGTTCATACATGTTCTAATAATTATTACCAAATTGTTTAAGTGTCAAAACAGGTTTCATAACATATATAAGATCAATTTATGATTTTTCCGAAAAATGGCCTGTTTGACTTTTTAATAACATAACTTTGACCCGTCAATTGGTCTAGCAAACGTGATCTTCAGAAGGTGCCCTTTATAGGGACTAACACCTACCTTACTATGATCACTTAGCCATGTTCATTTTGAACAATGGCTGGACCATAATGGTCTTAACCGAAAATCAAAGCGTTTTACGTAAAACGCTTAACTTTAGGCTATAGAAGCCTATAACGAAAATGCACAAGGAAGGAACACTTACCAGTGATTCCTAGATGCAAAAGAACTATGTTGGACTGCTCCTTTTAGTGAGGAACTTCCAGAGAAGGGAGAAGAGTGAATAAGAAAGGTGCAAGTTGAAATGGTGAACTTAAGCACCTATTTATAGTTGTAGAGCTCAAAGGAGGTGAAGCCATGTGTCTAGGGGTGTAAGAAGAAGCTTACAAGTGTCCCAAAACGTGGCATAGCTGATTAGGAAGGCCATGGTTTCGATTTAATGGTTTTGGAGCTTTGCTTAGGCTCCAAAACAAACTTTCTGCTACAGGTTTGTTCTCTCGGGCGCAAGAGACACAGGCCGGGTCTCTCGCGGCCCGCGACCGCCCCTATTTCAGTTTTAAAATTTGACACTTTGGCCCCTAAATAGATAAAGCTTATAAAAACGATTTTAAATACTATTTTGGCACTTTTAGCCCTCCGTAGCTAATACTTGGCATACTCGGGATTATGCCCGTGCATTATTGAGCTCTAGGTTTGTTAAAAGTTCACTCAGAGGTATAAATAAACATGTTGACACTTTTAATCCCTCCAATATCCAACTTTCACATATTTACAGAATTGAACTCTCTCGTCCAACAAACGGTACGTATGAGAGTTAGGACTTCACAAAGGATCACTCAAAGGCTTATCACAAGCATGTTGATTCTGATGTCACTCAGAGGCTAGGCATGTTGACGTATTAGTCACTCAGAGGCCAAGTTTCAAGCATGTTGACGTATTAGTCACTCAGAGGCTAATGATTTAAGCATGTTGACATATCAGTCACTCAGAGGCTATTATTTATGTATGTAGACATCGGTTCGTCACTCAGAGGCTCAACTTGAGCATGTTGACGCCCTTAGTCCTTATTGATCTTTAACAGACTATATTAAAATACAACACGTGTCACTATACTATTATACACGATTTTACAGGGTGTTACAAAATCTCTAAAGTCTGTTCCTAACCGCTGTTTCTCAAAACTCTCTGTTTGGCTAAGAAAATCTATCCACCGTTTAAAGTGTATCCTCTGTTCATGTCCACTGTTCACATCCACTTCTTGGGCTAAAACACTGTTTTGCCTTATCCAATGATATCTATCCTCTAATAGTGTAAAATCACAACTGTTCACAACCACTAATGGTCTCCAGCATAGGTTTCCAAAAACAACTATCATCCATTATCAAAATAGAGTTTACACGTTGATCGATGTTAGCCATCAGATCTTTGAAACAGATCCGTATCAGCATTCACTTTTGCCATCTATAAATCCCTGTTCCATCCAAACAGAGCTTTTTACTACCACATCGAATTCAAAATTCCACAAAGAAGTTTCCATTACTCTCATATTCTTCTTTCTTTACTTCCATCTCCGATCATGGCTCTGCAAATCAAAACTCCAAACAACTACCTTCCCATTTTCAAGAAAAATGTAAATAACACTTCCTTCCACTCAATAATCAATATTCTCACATCGTCAAAATACAAAACAATTCTACTTGCAAATGCACTTGTCTATGTGGACACTATTCGACATCATGGATTCCATTATGCTCCTCTGGCAACCTGAGCTTATAAGCTACAGTGCCCGACACATTTGATTATCTCGAAGGGTCCTATATATCTAGGGCTTAACTTGCCCTTCTTTCCACAACGCATCACACCTTTCCAGGGTGATACTTTTAACATGACTTTGTCCCCTATTTGGAACTGAAGAGGTTTACGCCTCTTGTCAGCACAGCTTTTCTGCCTATCCCTGGCAGGTTTGAGACGATCACGGATTTGCATAATCTTTTCCGTGGTCTCCAGGACAATCTCAGGTCCTGATACTTGGGCTTCCCCAACTTCTGCCCAGCATACGGGCGTTCTACATTTTCTCCCATATAAGGCCTCAAAATGAGCAGCCTTGATGCTTGTATGATAGCTATTATTGTATGAGAATTCTATTAGGGGTAAGTGGTCATCCCAACTTCCGCCTAAATCAATCACACATGCCCTGAGCATATCTTCCAGTGTCTGAATAGTACGATCACTTTGACCATCAGTCTGCGGATGGTGAGCCGTACTAAAATTTAATCGTGTGCCTAACGATTGTTGGAAACTTTTCCAAAAGTGAGACGTGTATCTAGTATCTCTATCGGATACAATAGATACTGGCACACCGTGTAGGGACACTATCTTGTCCACATACAACTTAGCCAATTTATCTGAATTATACGTTTCTTTTATTGGCAAGAAGTGTGCTGACTTAGTCAGTATATCCACTATGACCCAAATAGTGTCCTTACCACTTTTGGTCTTTGGTAACTTGGTAATCAAATCCATAGTTACCATTTCCCATTTCCAAGTGGGAATTTCAAGTTGTTGTAGAAGTCCTGACGGTTTCTGATGTTCGGCCTTAACCTGCGAACACGTCAACACTTAGCTACATAAGTGGCTATGGATTTCTTCAAACCCATCCACTAATAATTTTTTTCAAGTCTTGATACATCTTGTCACCACCCGGGTGAACAGAGTATTTGAATTATGCGCTTCTTGGAGGATTAGATCTCTAAATCCTCCAAAGATAGGAACCCAAATTCTATCATTAAATCTTAGGATTCCATCATTTCCATGCACTAATTGATCAACAGATCCGCCTAATCCGTCATTAGGAATACTAGCCCTAAAAGGGCTTGCTTTTGCGCATCTAATAGCTTTTTATTTAAGCTATTCTTGAGCTCAATGCTTTTTGCATTAATCCTAATGGGCTTAATTCTTTCCTTGCGACTTAAGGCGTCGGCAACGACATTTGCCTTGTCGGGATGGTAGCGAATCTCACAATCATAATCGTTAAGTGTTTTCATCCATTGGCGTTGTCGCATGTTCAGTTCTTTCTGATTGAACAGATGTTGGAGACTTTTATGGTCGTTCTATATAACACACTTTGTACCATACAAGTAATGTCTCCACAGTTTTAGTACAAATACAACGACACCCAGCTCCAGATCATGGGTGGTGTAATTCTTTTCATGCACCTTCAGTTGTCGTGATCCATAGGCAATTACCTTACCATTTTGCATTAACACACATCCCATACCAGTGTGCAATGCATCACAACAGACAACAAAGTTCTCAATACATTCGGGTAGAGATAACACAGGAGCATTGCTCAGCTTCTGTTTAAGAATCTCAAAAGATTCTTGTTGCTTTGGAACCCAATTTTACTTAGTATTCTTACGGGTCAAAGAGGTTAAAGGGGTGGCTATCCTTGAAAAAGTTCTCAATAAACCTTCTATAGTAACCAGCCAAACCTAAGAAACTACGAACCTCTGTTGGAGTCTTGGGCACTTCCCAATTTGTGATGGCTTCAATCTTGGCGGGATCCACTTGGATGCCACGCTCACTTACAACATGTCCAAGAAATTGGACTTTTCTAAGCCAAAATTCGCATTTAGAGAACTTTGCATAAAGTTTCTCCTGCTTTAATAATTCTAGGATGCACCGAAGATGTTTCTCGTGATCACTTTGATTACAAGAATAGATAAGTATGTCGTCTATGAAGATAATGACAAACTTATCCAAATATGGCTTGCCTACTCTATTCATGAGATCCATGAATGCTGCTGGTGTATTTGTGAGCCCAAAAGGCATCACCAAAAACTCAAAATGACCATAACGGGTCCTGAAGGCTGTCTTAGAAACATCTTCATTTTTAACCTTCAGTTGATGATATCCTGATCTCAAATCTATCTTAGAAAAATAACTAGCCCCTTGAAGTTGATCGAATAAGTCATCGATCCTGGGCAGAGGATATCTATTCTTGATGGTTAGCTTGTTCAAGTCCCGGTAGTCGATGCACATTCGTATCAAATCGTCTTTCTTCTTCACAAAAAGGATAGGAGCTCCCCAAGGTGAGGAACTAGGCTGAATAAAGCCTTTCTCCAGGAGTTCGTCTAACTGAACTCTTAGCTCATTCATTTCGGTTGGAGCTTGCCTATATGGAGCTCTTGTTACGGTTGTTGCTCCTGGTATGATATCTATTCTGAACTCCACTTGCCTATATGGGGGTGGGCCTGGTAATTCTTCAGGGAAAACATAGGGATACTCCGAGATAACTGGTTGATCTTCAAGGTTCGGCTTTGTTCATTTATGGTAACTTGTGCCATATAGATTACACAGCCTCTTCTCAAACACTTGGATGCCTTAAATAACGACACCTTGTCTGGCAATCCATAGTGTGAGTCTCCGAAGATGGTGATCATTTCACCAAATGGGGTCTTAATCTCGATGAGCTTTTTATGGCAGGCAATGCGGGCTTGGTTATGAGATAACCAATCCATGCCTAAAACAACATCAAACCCCGCCAATTTCATTGGCACAAGAGAGATAGGGATGGAATGATTCTTAATGGATATGGAACATCCATTAAGAATAGATGAAGCGGTTTCTAAGGTTCCATCGGCGAGTTCTATCTCATAAATTTTGTCTAGAATTCTTACGGGCAGATTTAATAGTTTATAAAACTTATGATCAACAAATGATTTATCTGCACCCGAATCAAATAATACTCTAGCAAAAATATCATTAATGGGGAAAGTACCTGTTATGACGTTATTATCATTAACAGCTTCCCTTGCAGTTAGCCGAAAGGCGCGTGCATTTCCCTTCTTGGCCTCTCCAGGCTTCGGATTATTATTCCTCAAATTCTTAGTGCAGTTACTTGCAATGTGCCCTTTTTCATGGAAGATATAGCATATAGCATCTTTAAGGTCTCTACAATCTTGGGTCTTATGCCCCCTTCTTTTACATATACCACAAGGTCTGGCTTGTGGGTCAAGATTACACTGTCCCTAGTGTCCTCGGTTGCAAGTCTTACAGAATGGCATCACAGCTCACTTGCCTTGGTTCATTTTGAACCCGAACCTCCCTTTATTTTTTTATTAAGTCGATGGGAGTTGTCTTCCTCTCTCTTTCTTTTCCAATCAGTTTCAGGCTAACTGACTTCTGCCTCACCATATCAAGGGTGAGGGAGAGAGATAGGTCAACAGCAGACCTATAGGTGCTTGGCTGAGCAGCCTTTACCATGCCCTTAATCTCGGGCGCTAATCCATTTGGCGCAATGCGTTTGGATTCAGGGGTGATAAGATAGGAAACCAACCTAGATAAGGAATTAAAATCGGAAACGTACTTCCGGCAGTCTAGGTTTTTCATGGAAAGAGACAAGAAATCTGTCTCTATTTTCTCCACCTCATGGGTTGGACAATAAGTTTCCTTTATTAATTCAACAAACTTAGACCATCCCAAGTTGTACAGGTGTACTTTTCCTGTTGATTGAATCATGACCTTCCACCATGTCAGGGCATCGCCCTTGAAAGATTGTGATACATACTTGACCACATCTTTTTCAGCACAATTGCTGATATCAACTATAGTCTCCATTTCGTCCAACCATTTAAGGGTTTCTATGGCCCCTTTTCCCCCATTAAAGTCTCGGGGTTTACAGGAGACAAAATATTTGTAGGTACATTCGTTCATGGAAGAACGGGACCTATCAGCAGAGTTTATCCTCTTAGGTTCACTTCTTGCATTAGACGAGTGAACTGAGCTCTCTTTATGAGCTGAGGATGGTGGAATAGATAGAGGTTTAGAGCGAGTGGCACTCGGTTCTCTTAGTCTTTCTATGGCCTTACTCATGGCCCTTTCCACAGCCGCATCAATGCGTGCTTGAAAGTTTTCATCCTCTATATTTCTGTTTTCAGCTTTATTAGATTCAACGTTTCTGTGGCTACTTTCATTTGAGTTAGCCATCTTTAAGTCTTGGTTTCTATATACCAATAAAATTTTGTCTTAGCTCGGCTTTTAATTATCATATATAACAATCCTTTGCCTTTACTAGTGTGAATAACATCACCACTCTTAGGTTTAACATATCTATATTTGGCCTAGGTCTTAATAGGACCGTCATAGGCAATTTACAATTTGGACGAAGTCCATATATTATTAGACAGGGGATCGCAGTTTCACAACTGTCATTTGTCATACAAACAATTATACATAGGTCATAAGCCTGTCCCTTAATGGACATAGTAATTGGGCACATTGGCCGGTCACATTGGACATAATATATGGCACTTAGGCCTGTCACTAATGGACATATAATAGGGCACATAGGCACAATATCGCTAATGGATAATTATCATTGCACTGATGATAGTAGCCGGGATCGAATAGATCACATGGGCTTTAAAGAATAGATTTTAACCCGAAAGGGTGATACATCACTAATGGATGTTTGATTATCATTACACTGATGATACTAGCCGGGATCACACGGATCACAAAGGCTTTTATGCCGGGATCACACAGATCACAAAGGCTATATAACCGGGATCAAATAGATCATAAAGCTTATATTTTAATACATCTCTAATGGATGTTTTATCATGCATTGGTGATACTAGCCGGGATCACACAGATCACAAAGGCTTTTAAGCCGGGACCACAAAGGTCACAAAGGCTATATAACCGGGATCAAATAGATCACCAAGATTATATTTTAACACATTTCTATTGGATGTTTTATCACGCATTGGTGATACTAGCCGGGATCACACAGATCACAAAGGCTTTTAAGCCGGGACCACACAGGTCACAAAGGCTATATAACCGGGATCAAATAGATCACAAAGATTATATTTTGATACATCTCTAATGGATTTTTATCACGCAATGGTGATACTAGTCGGGATCATACATATCACAAAGGCTTTTAAGCCGGGACCACACAGGTCACAAAGGCTATATAACAGGATTAAATAGATCACAAAGATTATATTTTAATACATCTCTAATGGATGGTGATACTAACCGGGATCACACAGATCACAAAGGCTTTTAAGCCGGGACCACACAGGTCACAAAGGCTATATAACCGGGATCAAAATAGATCACAAAGGTTATATTTAATACATCTCTAATGGATGTTTTATCACCACACTGGTGATACTAGCCGGGATAACACAGATCACAAAGGCCTTTAAGCCGGGACCACACAGGTCACAAAGGCTATATAACCGGGATCAAATAGATCACAAAGATTATATTTTAATACATCTCTAATGGATGTTTTATCACGCATTGGTGATACTAGCCGAGATCACACAATCACAAAGGCTTTTAAGCCGGGACCACACAGGTCACAAAGGCTATATAACCGGGATCAAATAGATCACAAAGATTATATTTTAATACATCCCTAATGGATGTTTTATCACGCATTGGTGATACTAGCCGGGATCACATAGATCACAAAGGCTTTTAAGCCGGGACCACACAGGTCACAAAGGCTATATAACCGGGATTAAAATAGATCACAAAGGTTTATATTTAATACATCTCTAATGGATGTTTTATCACCACACTGGTGATACTAGCCGGGATCACACAGATCACAATGGCCTTTAAGCCGGGACCACACAGGTCACAAAGGCTATATAACCGGGATCAAATAGATCACAAAGGTTATATTTTAATACATCTCTAATGGATGTTTTATCACGCATTGGTGATACTAGCCGGGATCACACAGATCACAAGGGCTTTTTAGTAGGGATCAAATAGATCATAAAGGCTATATAACCGGGATCAAATAGATCACAAAGATTATATTTTAATACATCTCTAATGGATGTTTTATCACGCATTGGTGATACTAGCCGGGATCACACAGATCACAAAGGCTTTTAAGCCGGGACCACACAGGTCACAAAGGATATATAACCAGGATCAAATAGATCACAAAGATTATATTTTAATACATCCCTAATGGATGTTTTATCACGCATTGGTGATACTAGCCGGGATCACACAGATCACAAAGGCTTTTAAGCCGGGACCACACAGGTCACAAAGGCTATATAACCGGGATCAAAATAGATCACAAAGGTTATATTTAATACATCTCTAATGGATGTTTTATGACCACACTGGGATACTAGCTGGGATCACACAGATCACAATGGCCTCTAAGCCGGGACCACACAGGTCACAAAGGGTATATAACCGGGATCAAATAGATCACAAAGGTTATATTTTAATACATCTCTAATAGATGTTTTATCACGCATTGGTGATACTAGCCGGGATCACACAAATCACAAGGGCTTTTTAGCCGGGATCAAATAGATCACAAAGGCTATATAACCGAGATTAAATAGATCACAAGGGTTATATATAATACATCTCTAATGGATGTTCAATCACCGCACTGGTAATAATAACCGGGATCACACAGATCACAAGGGCTTTTAAGCCGAGACCACACAGGTCACAAAGGCTATATAAGGTTAGGACATAGTCCATAACCTTGAAGGCTAGCGTGATTCCTCAAGTCACACTACCAAGAGTATGCACATTACTTGAATGTTAACGTAGAGGACCTTAATGGTTGATTATAAGTCCCGGTCACATTGACCTTAATGACTTGGAGGCTTGAACTTAGTCCATCACCTCTAGATAGAAGAATAACTTTCCTTAACTATCTTATATTTGACCAAATATGTGGTCTGTGCCACTTGGCAATAATCAAAACCATTAAGATCTTTTTGGAATTATATCACAGAGCATAAATTTCGAGTAAAATCGAGACGCTCGTTTTCAAGAGGATGAATAAATATATATATATATATTACAAAGTACTTCATTAAATTTCCATAAGAAATTCTAATACTTGAAACAAATAAATGAAACTGATTGTCCATGCAAGGACTAAAAGAAACAAAATGTCCACGTAGGGACTAAAAAAATAACAATGTCCACGCAGGGACTACATATAATAGAAAAGACTTCACTCGTCTTTCTTTCCCTTGACTAGCTTGGAGAGTTTCTTGAAGAACTTATTTGTCTTATTCTCCGTTTTCTCCGCCTGCTGCTGCATTTCTTTCATTCTTTCTAAGGCATCATTAATGGCCTCAAGGGGTGACGGACGTTGTGGTTGGGGTTGTGGTTGTGGCATAACCGGATACTGGTACCCATAAGTTGGATATCCATTCGGTGGGTAAGTAGGTGGGAAAAGAGACGGGAAAAGTGCGTTGTGCATGACTGCTTGCATATATAGGTCTTGCGACCATGCTTGATAGTCTACCGGTGTAGGCGGGTTAAAAGGATCATATCCAGACGTGTCTGGATACATGGGAATTGGGTTAGTATAACCCGATGGTGGTGGTTGAACAACAAGTGTGTCTGGTGTTGGTTCCACTATAGGTGGAATGTTAGAGGGTCCACCCATTTGTGGGTCCTCTTGAATGGTGGGGTAAGAACTGGGCAAAGGTGGCAGTGATCCCGACCTTTGTCCGGCACACACCGACATACGTGCTCCACGCTTCCTCCTTGGTGGTTCAGGTGGTGGTTAAGGTTGATCCACTGGTTCCATGTGGACATCATTCTTGAACAGGAGGTGGTTGAGAGTGATGGGAATGTGTGTGGGCAAAGGTGAATTGATTCCAGAATTGGTCCCACTCATTAGGACCTTGGTAGGGTGATCCGGCATACGAGTTTGAATCGCTCGAAATTTCAATGGGATGCACATTTGATCCCTACGGTGGCATCTCCGGGTCGGAGTCCTCATCCATAGGATGTGGCTTGTCCAACTGATTTTGATCAGCTGGAGGTGTGTTTAAGTAATGGTTGGGGTTAAATTCTTCGTGGTAGGAGTGGTGAGAATGGAATGGTGAGAATGGAATGGTGAGAATGGTAGGAGTGGTGTGAGTGGTAAGAATTTTGGGAATGTGAGGGCGAGTGTCTATTAGAGACGGAACGTCTCGCTTGTTGCCATGGAGACGAATCTCCTGATTCTTGATAATTATCTGAATTATGAGGTTGAGGGGGAATACACCCTGATGGTCCTCCTCTCATTGGACCTTTTCCTCGTCCACTTTGTCCTCTCACACGTGGCGGCATTTTCCTATTAAAATCAATTCTAAAACATAATATAACTTAATAATGAAATGAGTAATCCTAGGTCAATGCCTAGACTCGAAAGTCTAAGGAATGTACTCGTGTAAGTTTGAGACTAAACACAAAAGGCTAGTGTTTAATTCTCTCAAACGTTGGCTCTGAGACCAACCATGTCACACCCAGGATTTCTGACCCTGAAATCCATACACCGGTGGGCCCGGGTGGGGGGTATCGTGACAACAGTTGATAACGTCATATTCAATTAAACGTGGCACAACAGAAGTATTGGAGTAAAATTTACTATTACAAACCGAATGTTCGAAAATACAAAATAATATACAAGCTTTTAATAGAAGATCCACAGACGGATTGTAAAATGTACATAGAAAAAAATACAAAACAGACTTTAGGCAGATCTAAGGATTTACAAGAATCCTCTTATTCTCTACCGAGCGGCTTCCGGCTTAATTTCGTGTTGTACCTGCAGATTAGTCTTTGGAGGATACGTCAGCTTACGCTGGTAAATACACCCAACTGACTCATTTTGAAAATATTAAAAATGATTTCAAGTGCAAACGGCACAAAATATTTTATTATCTTAGGAAGGTTAACCATGCAATGGACCATGCAATAATAATTTATCACATCCTAAGCCCTTATAGGGGAAATAAGTTGAGAGTATTTACCTGAGATTGCTTTCTTCTTTTATTTTTAAATAACTCAGCCGTATACAAAAGTACCGAGTGCAGATAGCTTTACCGAGAAGGCTCTAGTCTGGATTATGGCATGAACTAGCCAATTAAATACTAACGGTTGTATAAACCGAATAGTGTACATGATCATTACGTATAACGCTTGATTAAACGATGATCAGATAGAATGTAGTTTAAACCCGACAAGTACTTGACTTGTATAATATAGGTAAACTATAAACATTCTGGATTTTGAACTTAAAATGATAAGGTTAAACCCGTTACGGTTGAATTCCGTAAAATAGTCACATATACGTAACTGTGCGCATAATAGCGATATCGGGTAACGGATAAGTTATGGACAAGTTCTATATGCCATTATACTTTAAATAAGTTAAGATATCAGTAGGATATCAACTTGTATGCCTGTTGAGGTTTTAAAACGAAATTATGCCTTATAGGGGTATTTCGATAATTTCGTATCGTATAAAAAGAACTTAAAATAAAATTTAAGTTTATGATCATGAGTATTCTGGAAAAATAATTTATTTATGCTATAATATCATTAGGTGTGTGTATTTTACCTTTTATAGTCAAATAAAATTTAAGGTTAAACCCGTTACTGTTGAATTCAGTAAAATAGTCAAATATATGTGTATTTTACTTTTTATGACCAAACTATGCACCGAAGGGGTATTTTGGTCATTTTACACATAGTTTATAAATTATTTGGGATTCTGAGTTTATAATAAGTACCTACTGCAAATATGTTTAAATAAGTTTTAAATTCAGTAGGTAACAAGTCTTGGTTCAATAATATGGTTTAAAACCATACTATGCGCCGAAATGGCGCTTATGTCGTAAGATGACGTTGTTAAGCGATGTTTAATGAAAACTGACCTTAGGGTCAAACTTAAAATGTTTAAAATATGTTATTTAATATAACATATCAGTAGGTAAATGATTTACCTTGAAAATATTGATTAAAATCATTTTATGAGTCACAAGGACTAAAACCGTCATTTATCGACATAGTTTAAGGACCTGCTTGGAAACTCAGTTTACAACTTGGTTTAACATCCCAAATAATCCTACTTATAATATTACATCAGTAGGAAACTCATTTTTAAGTTCATTATCATTTAAACCTTGTTTTATGCAAAAATGCATTTTGGTCAAATATGGCATAATTATGGAACTTGTGTATAAACTTGGATTCTGATTATGATCATGTATATAACCTCAGAGGGTTATGCTTCATAACATTATGATCATAATGCAACTTTAGATCAGTAAGTAATTAATCTAAATCGGGTTAGAATCAAAACTCAAAGCAAAAGTAAAACTTTGCGACTTTCGGTTGCGAACTGACCCTAGAACTGAAATTGACGAGCCGAACATGTTCATACATGTTCTAATAATTATTACCAACTTGTTTAGGTGTCAAAACAGGTTTCATAACATGTATAAGATCAATTTATGATTTTTCCGAAAAATGGCCTGTTTGACTTTTTAATAACATAACTTTGACCCGTCAATTGGTCTAGCAAACGTGATCTTCAGAAGGTGCCCTTTATAGAGACTAACATCTACCTTACTATGATAACTTAGCCATGTTCATTTTGAACAATGGCTGGACCATAATGGTCTTAACCGAAAATCAAAGCGTTTTATGTAAAACGCTTGACTTTAGGCTATAGAAGCCTATAACGAAAATGCACAAGGAAGGAACACTTACCAGTGATTCCTAGATGCAAAAGAACTATGTTGGACTACTCCTTTTAGTGAGGAACTTCCAGAGGAGGGAGAAGAGTGAATAAGAAAGGTGCAAGTTGAAATGGTGAACTTAAGCACCTATTTATAGTTGGAGAGCTCAAAGGAGGTGAAGCCAGGTGTCTAGGGGTGTAAAAGAAGCTTACAAGTGTCCCAAAATGTGGCATAGCTGATTAGGAAGGCCATGGTTTCGATTTAATGGTTTTGGAGCTTTGCTTGGGCTCCAAAACAAACTTTCTGCTGCAGGTTTGTTCTCGCGGGGCGCGAGAGACACAGGCCGGGTCTCTCGCGGCCCGCGACCGCCCTATTTCAGTTTTAAAATTTGACACTTTGGACCTTAACTATATAAAGCTTATAAAAACGATTTTAAATACTATTTTAGCACTTTTAGCCCTCCGTAGCCAATACTTGGCATACACGGGATTATGCCCGGGCATTATTGAGCTCTCGGTTTGTTAAAAGGTCACTCGGAGGTATAAATTAACATGTTGACACTTTTAATCCCTCCAATATCCAACTTTCACATATTTACAGAATTGAACTCTCTCGTCCAACAAACGGTACGTGTGAGAGTTAGGACTTCACAAAGGATCACTCAAGGCTTATCACAAGCATGTTGATTCCGATGTCACTTAGAGGCTAGGCATGTTGACGTATTAGTCACTCAGAGGCCAAGTTTCAAGCATGTTGACGTATTAGTCACTCAGAGGCTAATGATTTAAGCATGTTGACATATCAGTCACTCAGAGGCTATTATTTATGCATGTTGACATTGGTTCGTCACTTAGAGGCTCAACTTGAGCATGTTGACGCCCTTAGTCCTTATTGGTCTTTAACAGACTATATTAAAAATACAACACGTGTCACTATACTATTGGACACGATTTTACACGGTGTTACAAAATCTCTAAAGCCTGTTCCTAACCGCTGTTTCGCAAATTCTCTGTATGGCTAAGAAAATCTATCTACTGTTAAAAGTGTATCCTCTGTTCATGTCCACTGTTCACATCCACTGCTTGGGCTAAAACACTGTTTTGCCTTATCTACTGATATCTATCCTGTAATAGTGTTAAATCACAACTGTTCACAACCAGTGATGGTCCCCAGCAGAGGTTTCCAAACAACTATCATCCATTATCAAAATAGAGTTTACACGTGGATCGATGTTAGCCATCAGATCTTTGAAACAGATCCGTATCAGCATTCACTTTTTTCCATCTATAAATCCCTGTTCCATCCAAACAGAGCTTTTTACTACCATATCGAATTCAAAATTCCACAAAGAAGTTTCCATCACTCTCATATTCTTTTTTCTTCACTTCCATCTCCGATCATGGCTCTGCAAATCAAAACTCCAAACAACTACCTTCCCATTTTCGAGAAATGTAAATAACACTTCCTTCCACTCAATAATCGATGTTCTCACATTGTCAAAATACAAAACAATTCTGCTTGCAAATGCACTTGTCTATGTGGACACTCTTCGACAGTTCTGGCAAAATGCTAAAGTTGAAATTCAAAACAAAAAGCCGTATGCTATTACTTCTAAAGTAGGAGAAACCCTTGTCCAAATTTCCCCATCTTCAATTTCCACATCATTTGGTCTGAATGACCTAGTAGGTAAAACTTCTTTTCCTAAAACAGACATTCACATTGAATTCACAGAAGGTGGGTATAAAGGTCAACTGACCAGTATTACAATGTTTAAACCAAAATTCCCTGCTGAAATGAGGTTCTTTTTCCATACCATACTTCTATGTCTTTCAGCAAAGACCACCTCATTTAATGAGATTCCACAAAATATTCAGTATCTGGGATATGCTATTTTGACAAAATCTAATTTTAATCTATCCCAGACGTTGTTTATGGATTTGGTGGCAAATTTTAATAAAATATCAAAAAATATTCAGCATGACTGAAACTATGACTTCTATCTTAGACTTTTTAGTTACTATCTTCAATGATCGATACTCCTCTGGAACTAGGAGGAGTGGTAGAGCAAGAAAAGCTAAATCATTTGGTGATGATTTTCAACTATATTTGGTTGAAGGATCTAGGATGAAATTTGACACTTTGGCCCCTAAACTATATAAAGCTTATAAGCCGCTTTGGTACACCGATTAGACCTCAGTACGCTTATCATCCTCAAACTGATGGACAATCTGAACGCACCATCCAAACACTTGAAGACATGCTTCGAGCATGTGTCATAGACTTCAAGGGAAATTGGGACGCTCATCTACCATTAGTTGAATTTTCGTACAACAACAGCTATCATCTACCGGAAAACCGTGTGATTCATCAAAACGGTAAATTTCTCAATTCTTTCATTTTCTATCTATTGTTAGACTCTTACTAACTCAAACCCTTCTACCAGAATCGGTCTCAGACGACGATACCGGATAACGTGCAACCGCCGGAAATTTTCTGAAAATTCTGAAATCACGCTGTGAATCGGTACGAGCATCTAAACTCTTTGATAATCCTTGTTTCGTCACTTAATTTCACAATTAATTAATCAAAACTGTTAATTGGTCCGCTCAGACGGAATTCATAAACAGAGCCGATGACCTTTGCCGGAATTCTGAGAAAAACCTCTTTCTGGTACATTTGTTTCCAAAACCTTCTTTATCCATTTGATTTTAATCGTTTATATGTCCGTTAATCGAATTAAACAAGAACAGTCGAATAATTGTTGTTCTGGGTTGTTTTAACGAAGAAGATGAAGTTTAGTTTGTGTATAAATTTAAAATAAATCGGATTATATCTCGGGTTAGACACACAGTCCAGCGGTGGACTGTGTGCATTTGAATCATAGAGATACCGGGTTCGAGTCTGTCCTTGTTCCGATTCGTCACAATATTCAGACTTTTTATAAAACCCAAATACGGAAACTTCCAGTTAGTATATAAGTGAAATAAAAACAAGTATTTTAACCAGGTTAGACACACAGTCCAGCGGGGGACTGTGTGCAACGTTAAACAACAGGTCCCGGGTTCGAGACCTGTTATGCACACCGGTTCGATATAATTAAAATCCTTTTTAAAATAAATGAATTTCGAATAAATTAAATAGTATATAAATATAATTAAAAACAGAAATATTTCGGGTTAGACACGTAGCTCAGTTGGTAGAGCTGCGTGCACGTATACGAGAGGTCACAAGTTCGAACCTCACTCAGTGCAAACAAATACAAGGCCGAACCGGTCAACAGTCAATGGTCAACGGTCAACGGTCAACCCAAAAAAAAAAGTCAACATTTTTTTTATATTTTTATTTATTTATTTAATTTAAAAATCAATTAAAAATACTTAAAAATAATATTTTTAAAGTTAGAAAATGATCTTAAACTCACAAAAAAATATATCTAAAAATCCTATTAAAATTGTTAATAAAATCCACTTATTTACCGTACCTTTTCGTTATTATTTAGGTTAGTTATTCCTAGTCGATCAACCCTCTAAACTCGTGCGCATTCAACATCATCTAACGAACGCACCCAATGTGAGTGAATCTCTACAAATTCCCCGTTTTAATCACATTTTGGGGTGTATCATGTGTCTTATTATTTATTACATTTAAACACTTGTGCATCCATCATATCCATGATCAAATGTGTATTCAATATGTATCAACTGTTTGTGTGGTTAACGTTTAGATTAAATTTATCATTTTCAATACATACATCATCATAGGCCGCCGTTCCCCATTACCTATGAGCATGAACCGTTCCCCATTACCTATGAGCGTGAACGAGGCGTTGCCAACATACGATCGGCTCCGTTTGATTGAGCCTTGATCACACATACATCATCATAGGCCGTCCGTTCCCCATTACCTATGAGCGGAACGTGACGTAGCCAACATTTACATTATCATTCATGTCATATATTCATGCAAGGTGGTTTGTTATTGTATGTTATTGTATGATTATTTACGTTTGCTCACATATGATTATTGCACAATTTTTCCATATTAAACACAACAAGAAATCAATTATAAATGTTTTCTAACAAGGTTCACTCACCAACTTTTGTTGACCCAAAAACCCCCATTTTTACACATGATACAGGTGATCCAGTAGCAGCAAGAAACATATAGGACAGCTTAGAAGAATAAATCGGTTTAGGCTTTGGATGTTTATTTAGTTACTTTTTCCTTGTAATTGTATGAACTTGTTTGGAATATTGAAGTTGTAATTTTGAATTTAATAAATATGAAACATATTAGTAAACATCATGAGCTTTGGTGATAACCCAATTATGCCCCGACTCTTATTCCGCTGCGGGTCGGGGTGTGACAGATTGGTATCAGAGCCATGACTATAGGGATATAGGATAGGTTATTAAACCCTTAGAGCCTATACTATAGTTGATTAGAATTTTTAAATTGTTTGTGTGTTACATGCAAAATTCATGATGTTTATATGCTTTACGTTTATTGTTACATTCAATGTTATGCAAGCATTTTCATAAGTACATATTATTATACAATGCCTATCATGAATCATATTCTCATAACATATCATATCCATGAGAGCACACACCACACAATTTCCATGACTTTTGCAACGATTTTTGTATTTTCAAATCACATCAAAGTGAGTTCTCATGACGGGCATGTAGTAACTGGAAGGGTACAAGTACCGGTAGTCGGAACGTCCTGTCTAGGCTTGGCATTCGTATAAATCCAAAATAAAGGACCAGTTTGCCTACCTGGGGACTAACGATGAGAGTACGAAGGACCTATTAGGCCAAAGCATGCTATATCAAACGTCGTGTGAGCTAACCCCACTTTGAGTTGTCATTGTGTCTACACCTGGACACCCTCCGACCATACATCTCGCAAACATATTTCATGGTTTTCATTCGGGTGATGCGAGTGTTAAACCGCCAATACCAATGTGAATCCTACTAAGTCAATAGTCATGGGGGCCCACATGACTATACAGGTAATGGTATGGGGGACATTGGAGCCCCAAACATGAGCAAACCCAAGACATCCTATGGATGTAGTTGCATTATTGATGTTTATGTTATTTTATTTTTTTTACGACACATGACACCTAAAAAGACTCCTTAAACTCACAATCTTCTTGTGTATGTTCCTGTAGATGTCGGCTAGGCAGCAACGTGGGGGTAGAAGGTCAGGAAGGTCAAACGAACGCTTGGCCACCCAAATCGCAAAACAAATGGTCGCGCTGCTTCCTGACATCGTAATTCAAGTCCAACAAGCTCTCGCCACAAATCCCATTAATCCTCCCCAGCAAGAAGACCAGAACGTCGACAACCCTCCCTCCAAAAAGTGCTCTTACAAACACTTCAAGTCTTGCGATCCCCCGAAATTTGATGGGACCGAAGGTGTCACTGCTCTCCTCCACTGGTTTGAGGAAATGAAAAACACTTTCCTCAATTGCGATTGTCCCGAGGATCGCAAGGTACGTTACGCAACCGTGAGACTATTTGGAGTAGCTCTTACCTGGTGGAATACAGAAAAAGGTAAGAGAGGAATCGAAGATGCAATGGCCTTAACATGGGAGGAGTTAAGGGAAATCATGACGAGACGCTTCTGTCCAAGAAGCGAGATCAAAAAGTTAGAGGATGAATTTCACTCGTTGAAGCAAAAGGAGGGAGATCATACTTCCTACAACAAAAGGTTTCTAGAGTTGAACCAAATGATCCCCAACTTGTTCACCCCAGTATACCGCTTAGTCGAACATTATATTCGAGGTCTCCCCTCGAAAATTCAAGACTCAGTTCTAAGCACTTCGCCTGCAACACTTGAAGCTGCTATGGAACTAGCTACCGAGCTTACCGAGAATCGTATTCATAACGGCAAATTTAAGGAAGAGAAAAAGAAAGCCCCCATTGAGGGCCAAACTCCAAACCATTCCACCTCCTCCTCAAAGTTTACGAATAAGAGGAAACGAAACACCAGAAACTTTGCTGTCACACAAACAAATTTCCCTATCCTTGCTGCACCCGTCACTCAAGTTGCCCCCTCACCTGCACCATATAAAAAGCCATACTCCGGCCCATACCCAAAATGCAACCGTTGCCAATACCATCACTTTCCTGATCATCCCTGCCAGCAATTGCACCGGCTGTGGCCGCGCAGGTCACACCATTCAAACCTGTCGCGTACTTCAGCGAACGAACCGCCATCAGCCCTCAACCCAAACCCACCATCAGATAGTGGGTCAAGCCCAACAACCTTTACTTCTACCACCTGCCCAACATATAGCCCAATCCTACTACCAACCCAACTATCCCATGGTGCAACCTATGCGGGCTTGTTACAACTGTGGAGACCCGAACCATTTCAGAAACACCTGTCCACGCTTGGTGAACATCATCCATGCCCAAGCTCAAGCTAATCCAGTAAACCAGGCTAACCAAGCTCCTCCACCTGCAAGATGAAGAGCTTTCAACATCAACGCCAATCAAGCTAGGGCCGACAACAACGTGGTTAACGGTACGTTTCTCACCAATGGTAGTTATGCATCCATGTTATTTGATACTGGCGCGGATAAGAGTTTTGTGTCCTTAGAATTTGAACCCATCCTCAACCAAACTCGTGATAAACTCATGGAATCCATAACGGTGGAAGTTGCTGACGGAAAACCGGTCTCATTAAACTCCATTATCCGAAACTGTACTCTCACTCTAAACGATCACGATTTTCCAGTTGACCTCATACCTATGAAGTTGGGAAGTATCGACATTATAATTGGTATGGACTGGCTCAGCCAACATCATGCTGAAGTTGTATGCCGCGAAAAGTTTATTCGCATTCCTCTTACAAACAGTCAGACTCTACGAATCTTTGGAGAAACCACTTCGAAGGGACTCGAATTAATGTCCTGTCTTCAAGCCCGAAAATATCTCCGCAAGAATTATGTCGCATTCCTAACTCATGTCGTCAAAAAGGGAACCAAGGAGAAGAAACTTGAAGACATCCCAGTAGTAAAAGATTTTTCGCAAGTTTTTCCTGACGACATTTCAGGACTCCTCCCGTGAGAGAAGTCGAATTCCGCATTGATCTTATTCCTGGAGCTACACCAGTTGCAAAATCTTATAGGTTAGTCCCATCCGAAATGCAAGAGCTAGCCAGTCAACTGCAAGAGCTGACTGACAAAGGATTCATACGTCCTAGCTCATCGCCTTGGGGTGCACCTGTTCTTTTTGTGAAAAAGAAAGATGGAACGTTTCGCATGTGTATCGACTACAGAGAACTCAACAAGTTAACGGTCAAAAACCGCTATCCATTACCTCGCATCGATGATCTTCTTGACCAACTTCAAGGCGCCAGCTGTTTTTCAAAAATCGACCTTCGTTCTGGTTATCATCAACTCAGAGTACATGAAGAAGACGTCCCAAAGACCGCCTTCCGAACTCGTTATGGTCATTATGAATTCATGGTCATGCCATTTGGTTTAACCAATGCCCCATCTGTCTTCATGGATCTAATGAACAGAGTCTGCAAACCTTATCTCGACCGTTTTGTTATAGTCTTCATCGACGACATCCTCATCTACTCAAAGTCTAAGTCTGATCATGAACGGCACCTTCGACTCATCCTTACACTCTTAAGGACAGAAAAGTTGTACGCTAAGTTTTCGAAATGTGAATTCTGGTTAAGGGAAGTACAATTCCTTGGACACGTCGTCAATGACAAGGGAATTCATGTTGATCCCTCAAAAATCAAGGCAGTACAGGAATGGCAAGCGCCACGTACACCTACCGAAGTAAGATCATTTCTTGGTTTGGCTGGTTATTATCGCAGTTTCATTGCAAATTTCTCCCGTATTGCTGTACCACTCACGGCTTTAACACATAAAGGAAAACCCTTCATATGGGGACCCAAACAAGAAGAAGCCTTCCAAACCCTTAAACAAAAACTCTGTGACGCACCTATACTCACACTTCCTGAAGGTTGTGATGACTTCGTGGTTTATTGCGACGCGTCAGGGCAAGCACTAGGCTGTGTACTGATGCAAAGAGGAAAGGTGATAGCTTATGCTTCTAGACAACTCAAAACTCATGAGAAGAACTACACCACCCACGACCTAGAACTTGGAGCCGTTGTGTTCGCTCTTAAGATATGGAGACATTACCTCTACGGTACCAAGTGTGAAATATACACTGACCACAAGAGCCTCCAACATATCTTCAACCAAAAGGAGTTAAACATGAGACAACGGAGATGGGTCGAACTTCTTAATGACTAAGACTGTGAAATTCGGTATCATCCTGGCAAGGCAAACGTGGTGGCCGATGCACTCAGTCGAAAGGGTTATGCGAACTCCATACGTCTTCTATGTTCGCAAATCATAACAGACATCAAAGATCAAATCCGAGAAGCCCAACATGTTTCAGTAACGGAAAACGACGTACGCAAGGAACTGTCTTGTGGAGCTGAACTTAAAATCAAAACTAAATCCGACGGTATTCTGTACTATCTAGATCGCATCGTGTTTTCCTTATGAATGAGGCGCACAAAACACGGTACTCTGTACACCCAGGAGCCGACAAGATGTATCAAGACCTTCGATACACCTACTGGTGGCCTGGCATGAAGAAGGATATCGCTATTTTTGTTTCCAAGTGCCTTACATGTTCCAAAGTTAAAGCTGAACATCAAAGACCCTCAGGACTTCTAGTCCAACCTGAAATACCTGTGTGGAAGTGGGAAAACATAACCATGGACTTCATTACCAGTTACCTCGCACCTCCAGTGGGTATGACACTATATGGGTAATCATCGATCGTCTTACAAAATCAGCTCACTTCATTCCGATCCGCGAAGATTTCAAGAACGAGAAGTTAGCTCGTATCTACATCAGCGAGATCATAAGCCGTCATGGTGTGCCGTTAAGCATTATTTCAGATCGTGATGGTCGTTTCACTTCACGAACATGGCAAGCCGTACAAGCCGCTTTATGTACACGATTAGACCTCAGTACCGCTTATCATCCTCAAACTGATGACAATCTGAACGCACCATCCAAACACTTGAAGACATGCTTCGAGCATGTGTCATAGACTTCAAGGGAAATTGGGACGCTCATCTACCATTAGTTGAATTTTCGTACAACAACAGCTATCATTCAACTATCGGCATGGCACCTTTCGAAGCTTTATATGGTTGTAAGTGCCGATCTCCAGTATGTTGGCACGAAATTGGAGAAGCTCAAATCACCGGTCCAGAATTGATTCAGGAAACAAAAGACAAGATCCATCAGATTGGAAAAAATCTTCTAGCGGCACAAAGTCGTCAAAAGAGTTATGCAGACAAACGACGAAAGCCCTTGGAGTTTAACGTTGGTGATCATGTACTTTTAAAAGTATCACCGTGGAAGGGAGTAGTTCGTTTTGGTCAGAAGGGCAAGTTAGCACCACGCTACGTAGGACCTTTCAAGATACTCGAAAGAGTAGGACCTGTAGCATACAAGCTTGACCTACCAGAAGAACTCAACAGAATTCACCCCACATTCCACGTATCAAACTTAAAGAAGTGCCTCGCCGATGAAAACCTCCATATTCCCTTAGAAGATATGCAGATTGATGAATCTATGCACTTCATTGAAAGACCAGTAGAGATTATTGACTTCGGAGAAAAACGTTTAGGACGGAGTCGTATTCCAATTGTTAGGGTACGCTGGGAGTCGAAACGAGGACCTGAGTTTACTTGGGAACGTGAAGACTCAATGCGCGAAAAATACCCGCATCTTTTTCCTGTTACCACTACTACTTAAATTTCGGGACGAAATTTCTAAAAGTAGGGGATACTGTAACATCCGTCGAAAAACGGGTTTTCAAAACCCGCTTCGTTTATTAATTGAATAATCAGTTTCAAATTTTCGTTGATCATTTAATGCTTATTTTAATTTTAAACAATACATAACTAATAAACATTTTAGATTATGGAAATTAAAATTGTTAGAAAATAAAAATAAAGAAATTAAAAATAAAAAGGGGTTGCCGGGTTTCGAACCCGGGTCAGCCGGAAGACTCAATTATCAAACACTTAACCACTCCGCCACTTGTTGTTTTTGTGTAATCAAGAAACAAATAAAACCTTAAGATCACCCGTGAATCTACCTGTTTGCGCCAAAAACTGAAACCGATAATCGGCTTTCAACCATCCAGACGATTGAGTGATCGTGAGTTACTGGTTATAACCGATGAAATCATTACGACCGACGTTCTTAATCAATTCAGCCTTTATTGGACCCAATTCATATGATGTTCGAGTTTGATAACCGAAATCATTCAACTCCAAATTTACACCGGTATTATCATTGTCTCGCAACTCAGAAACACCCACAGAACTCCCAATTTCACTTTTGCTCTAATTTCTGATCGTCGGAATCGCTATCTGATATCACCGGACTTTCGCCGGAAAATCGTGTCATTCATCAAAACGGTAAATTTCTCAATTCTTTCATCTTCTATCTATTGTTAGACTCTTACTAACTCAAACCCTTCTACCAGAATCGGTCCCAGACGACGATACCGGATAACCTGCAACCGCCGGAAATTTTCCGAAAATTCTGAAATCACGCTGTGAATCGGTACGAGCATCTAAACTCTTTGATAATCCTTGTTTAGTCACTTAATTTTACAATTAGTTAATCAAAACTGTTAATTGGTCCGCTCAGACGGAATTCATAAACAGAGCCGACGTGCCGGAATTATGAGAAAAACCACTTTCTTGTACATTCGTTTCCAAAACCTTCTTTATCCATTTCATTTTAATCATTTATATGTCCGTTAATCGAATTAAACAAGAACAGTCGAATAATTGTTGTTCTGGGTTGTTTTAACGAAGAAGATGAAGTTTAGTTTGTGTATAAATTTAAAATAAATCGGATTATATCTCGGGTTAGACACACAGTCCAGCTGTGGACTGTGTGCATTTGAAGCATAGAGATACCGGGTTCGAGTATGTCCTTGTTCCGATTCGTCACAATATTCAGACTTTTTATAAAACCCAAATACAGAAACTTCCAGTTAGTATAAAGTGAAATAAAAACAAGTATTTTAACCAGGTTAGACACACAGTCCAGCGGTGGACTGTGTGCAACGTTAAACAACAGGTCCCGGGTTCGAGACCTGTTATGCACACCGGTTCGATATAATTAAAATCCTTTTTAAAAAACAGAAATATTTCGTGGTTAGACACGTAGCTCAGTTGGTAGAGCTGCGTGCACGTATACGAGAGGTCACAAGTTCGAACCTCACTCAGTGCAAACAAATACAAGACCGAACCGGTCAACAGTCAATGGTCAACGTCAACGGTCAACCCAAAAAAAGTCAACATTTTTTTTATATTTTTTTTATTTATTTAATTTAAAAATCAATTAAAAATACTTAAAAATAATATTTTTAAAGTTAGAAAATGACCTTAAACTCACAAATAAAATATATCTAAAAATCCTATTAAAATTGTTAATAAAATCCACTTATTTACCGTAACCTTTTTGTTAGTATTTAGGTTAGTTATTCCTCGTCGATCAACCCTCTAAACTCGTGTGCATTCAACATCATCTAACGAACGCACCCAATGTGAGTGAATCTCTACAAATTCCCCGTTTTAATCACATTTTGGGGTGTATCATGTGTCTTATTATTTAATACATTTAAACACTTGTGCATCCATCATATCCATGATCAAATGTATATTCAATATGTATCAACTGTTTGTGTGGTTAACGTTTAGATTAAATTTATCATTTTCAGTACATACATCATCATAGGCCGCCGTTCCCCATTACCTATGAGCGTGAACCGTTCCCCATTACCTATGAGGTGAACGAGCGTTGCCAACATACGATCGGCTCGTTTGATTGAGCCTTGATCGCACATACATCATCATAGGCCGTCCGTTCCCCATTACCTATGAGCGGAACGTGACGTAGCCAACATTTACATTATCATTCATGTCATATATTCATGCAAGGTGGTTTGTTATTGTATGTTATTGTATGATTATTTACGTTTGCTCACATATGATTATTGCACAATTTTTCCATATTAAATACAACAAGAAATCAATTATATAAATGTTTTCTAACAAGGTTCACTCGCCAACTTTTGTTGACCCAAAAACCCCCATTTTTACACATGATACAGGTGATCCAGTAGCAGCAAGAAACATATAGGACGGCTTAGAAGAATAAATCGGTTTAGGCTTTGGATTGTTTATTTAGTTACTTTTTCCTTGTAATTGTATGAACTTGTTTGGAATATTGAAGTTGTAATTTTGAATTTAATAAATATGAAACATATTAGTAAACATCATGAGCTTTGGTGATAACCCAATTATGCCCCGACTCTTATTCCGCTGCGGGTCGGGGTGTGACAGATTGGTATCAGAGCCATGACTATAGGGATATAGGATAGGTTATTAGACCCTTAGAGCCTATACTATAGTTGATTAGAATTTTTTAAATTGTTTGTGTGTTACATGCAAAATTCATGATGTTTATATGCTTTACGTTTATTGTTACATTCAATGTTATGCAAGCATTTCATAAGTACATATTATTATACAATGCCTATCATGAATCATATTCTCATAACATATCATATCCATGAGAGCACACACCACACAATTTCCATGACTTTTGCAACGATTTTTGTATTTTCAAATCACATCAAAGTGAGTTCTCATGACGGGCATGTAGTAACTGGAAGGGTACAAGTACCGGTAGTCGGAACGTCCTGTCTAGGCTTGGCATTCGTATAAATCCAAAATAAAGGACCAGTTTGCCTACCTGGGGACTAACGATGAGAGTACGAAGGACCTATTAGGCCAAAGCATGCTATATCAAACGTCGTGTGAGCTAACCCCACTTTGTGTTGTCATTGTGTCTACACCTGGACACCCTTCCGACCATACATCTCGCAAACATATTTCATGGTTTTCATTCAGGTGATGCGAGTGTTAAACCGCCAATACCAATGTGAATCCTACTAAGTCAATAGTCATGGGGGCCCACATGACTATACAGGTAATGGTATGGGGGACATTGGAGCCCCAAACATGAGCAAACCCAAGACATCCTATGGATGTAGTTGCATTATTGATGTTTATGTTATTTTATTTTTTTTACGACACATGACACCTAAAAAGACTCCTTAAACTCACAATCTTCTTGTGTATGTTCCTGTAGATGTCGGCTAGGCAGCAACGTGGGGGTAGAAGGTCAGGAAGGTCAAACGAACGCTTGGCCACCCAAATCGCAAAACAAATGGCCGCGCTGCTTCCTGACATCGTAATTCAAGTCCAACAAGCTCTCGCCACAAATCCCATTAATCCTCCCCAGCAAGAAGACCAGAACGTCGACAACCCTCCCTCCAAAAAGTGCTCTTACAAACACTTCAAGTCTTGCGATCCCCCGAAATTTGATGGGACCGAAGGTGTCACTGCTCTCCTCCACTGGTTTGAGGAAATGGAAAACACTTTCCTCAATTGCGATTGTCCCGAGGATCGCAAGGTACGTTACGCAACCGTGAGACTATTTGGAGTAGCTTTACCTGGTGGAATACAGAAAAAGGTAAGAGAGGAATCGAAGATGCAATGGCCTTAACATGGGAGGAGTTAAGGGAAATCATGACGAGACGCTTCTGTCCAAGAAGCGAGATCAAAAAGTTAGAGGATGAATTTCACTCGTTGAAGCAAAAGGAGGGAGATCATACTTCCTACAACAAAAGGTTTCTAGAGTTGAACCAAATGATCCCCAACTTGTTCACCCCAGTATACCGCTTAGTCGAACATTATATTCGAGGCCTCCCCTCGAAAATTCAAGACTCAGTTCTAAGCACTTCCCTGCAACACTTGAAGCTGCTATGGAACTAGCTACCGAGCTTACCGAGAATCGTATTCGTAACGGCAAATTTAAGGACGAGAAAAAGAAAGCCCCCATTGAGGGCCAAACTCCAAACCATTCCACCTCCTCCTCAAAGTTTACGAATAAGAGGAAACGAAACCCAGAAACTTTGCTGTCACACAAACAAATTTCCCTATCCTTGCTGCACCCGTCACTCAAGTTGCCCCCTCACCTGCACCATATAAAAAGCCATACTCCGGCCCATACCCAAAATGCAACCGTTGCCAATACCATCACTTTCCTGATCATCCCTGCCAGCATTGCACCGGCTGTGGCCGCGCAGGTCACACCATTCAAACCTGTCGCGTACTTCAGCGAACGAACCGCCATCAGCCCTCAACCCAAACCCACCATCAGATAGTGGGTCAAGCCCAACAACCTTTACTTCTACCACCTGCCCAACATATAGCCCAATCCTACTACCAACCCAACTATCCCATGGTGCAACCTATGCGGGCTTGTTACAACTGTGGAGACCCGAACCATTTCAGAAACACCTGTCCACGCTTGGTGAACATCATCCATGCCCAAGCTCAAGCTAATCCAGTAAACCAGGCTAACCAAGCTCCTCCACCTGCAAGAGGAAGAGCTTTCAACATCAACGCCAATCAAGCTAGGGCCGACAACAACGTGGTTAACGGTACGTTTCTCACCAATGGTAGTTATGCTTCCATGTTATTTGATACTGGCGCGGATAAGAGTTTTGTGTCCTTAGAATTTGAACCCATCCTTAACCAAACTCGTGATAAACTCATGGAATCCATAACGGTGGAAGTTGCTGACGGAAAACCGGTCTCATTAAACTCCATTATCCGAAACTGTACTCTCACTCTAAACGATCACGATTTTCCAGTTGACCTCATACCTATGAAGTTGGGAAGTATCGACATTATAATTGGTATGGACTGGCTCAGCCAACATCATGCTGAAGTTGTATGCCGCGAAAAGTTTATTCGCATTCCATTTACACCGGTATTATCATTGTCTCGCAACTCAGAAACACCCACAGAACTCTCAATTTCACTTTTGCTCTAATTTCTGATCGTCGGAATCGCTATCTGATATCACGGACTTTCGCCGGAAAACCGTGTCATTCATCAAAACGGTAAATTTCTCAATTCTTTCATCTTCTATCTATTGTTAGACTCTTACTAACTCAAACCCTTCTACCAGAATCGGTCCCAGACGACGATACCGGATAACCTGCAACCGCCGGAAATTTTCTGAAAATTCTGAAATCACGCTGTGAATCGGTACGAGCATCTAAACTCTTTAATAATCCTTGTTTAGTCACTTAATTTCACAATTAGTTAATCAAAATGTTAATTGGTCCGCTCAGACGGAATTCATAAACAGAGCCGACGACCTTTGCCGGAATTCTGAGAAAAACCTCTTTCTGGTACATTCGTTTCCAAAACCTTCTTTATCCATTTCATTTTAATCATTTATATGTCCGTTAATCGAATTAAACAAGAACAGTCGAATAATTGTTGTTCTGGGTTGTTTTAACGAAGAAGATGAAGTTTAGTTTGTGTATAAATTTAATATAAATCGAATTATATCTCGGGTTAGACACACAGTCCAACGGTGGACTGTGTGCATTTGAATGATAGAGATACCGGGTTCGAGTCTGTCCTTGTTCTGATTCGTCACAATATTCAGACTTCTTATAAAACCCAACTACGGAAACTTCCAGTTAGTATATAAGTGAAATAAAAACAAGTATTTTAACCAGGTTAGACACACAGTCCAGCGGTGGACTGTGTGCAACGTTAAACAACAGGTCCCGGGTTCGAGACCTGTTATGCACACGGTTCGATATAATTAAAATCCTTTTTAAAATAAATGAATTTCGAATAAATTAAATAGTATATAAATATAATTAAAAACAGAAATATTTCGGGTTAGACACGTAGCTCAGTTGGTCGAGCTGCGTGCACGTATACGAGAGGTCACAAGTTAGAACCTCACTCAGTGCAAACAAATACAAGACCGAACCGGTCAACTGTCAATGGTCAACGGTCAGTCAACCCAAAAAAAAGTCAACATTTTTTTTACATTTTTATTTATTTATTTAATTTAAAAATCAATTAAAAATACTTAAAAATAATATTTTTAAAGTTAGAAAATGACCTTAAACTCACAAAAAAAATATATCTAAAAATCCTATTAAAATTGTTAATAAAATCCACTTATTTACCGTACCTTTTCGTTATTATTTAGGTTAGTTATTCCTCGTCGATCAACCCTCTAAACTCGTGCGCATTCAACATCATCAAACGAACGCACCCAATGTGAGTGAATCTCTACAAATTCCCCGTTTTAATCACATTTTGGGGTGTATCATGTGTCTTATTATTTATTACATTTAAACACTTGTGCATCCATAATATCCATGATCAAATGCGTATTCAATATGTATCAACTGTTTGTGTGGTTAACGTTTAGATTAATTTATCATTTTCAGTACATACATCATCATAGGCCGCCGTTCCCCATTACCTATGAGCGTGAACCGTTCCCCATTACCTATGAGCGTGAACGAGGCGTTGCCAACATACGATCGGCTTCGTTTGATTGAGCCTTGATCGCACATACATCATCATAGGCCGTCCGTTCCTCATTACCTATGAGCGGAACGTGACGTAGCCAACATTTACATTATCATTCATGTCATATATTCATGCAAGGTGGTTTGTTATTGTATGTTATTGTATGATTATTTACGTTTGCTCACATATGATTATTGCACAATTTTTCCATATTAAATACAACAAGAAATCAATTATAAATGTTTTCTAACAAGGTTCACTCGCCAACTGTTGTTGACCCAAAAACCCCCATTTTTACACATGATACAGGTGATCCAGTTGCAGCAAGAAACATATAGGACGGCTTAGAAGAATAAATCGGTTTAGGCTTTGGATGTTTATTTAGTTACTTTTTCCTTGTAATTGTATGAACTTGTTTGGAATATTGAAGTTGTAATTTTGAATTTAATAAATAAGAAACATATTAGTAAACATCATGAGCTTTGGTGATAACCTAATTATGCCCTGACTCTTATTCCGCTGCGGGTGGGGTGTGACATATAGGGCTTAACTTGACCTTCTTTTCAAAACCATCACACCTTTCCAGGGTGATACTGTTAACATGACTTTGTCCCCTATTTGAAACTGAAGAGGTTTACGCCTCTTGTCAGCATAGCTTTTCTGCCTATCCCTGGCAGCTTTGAGACGATCACGGATTTGCATAATCTTTTCCGTGGTCTCTAGGACAATCTCAGGTCCTGATAGTTGGGCTTCCCCAACTTCTGCCCAGCATACGGGCGTTCTACATTTTCTCCCATTAAGGCCTCAAAAGGAGCAGCCTTGATGCTTGTATGCTAGCTATTATTGTAGGAGAATTCTATTAGGGGTAAGTGGTCATCTCAACTTCCGCCTAAATCAATCACACATGCCCTGAGCATATCTTCCAGTGTCTGAATAGTATGCTCACTTTGACCATCAGTCTGCGGATGGTAAGCCGTACTAAAATTTAATCGTGTACCTAACGATTATTGGAAACTTTTCCAAAAGTGAGATGTGTATCTAGTATCTCTATCGGATACAATAGATACTGGTACACCGTGTAGGGACACTATCTTGTCCACATACAACTTAGCCAATTTATCTGAATTATACGTTTCTTTTATTGGCAAGAAGTGTGCTGACTTAGTCAGTCTATCCACTATGACCCAAATAGTGTCCTTACCACTTTTGGTATTTGGTAACTTGGTAATAAATCCATAGTTACCATTTCCCATTTCCAAGTGGGAATTTCAAGTGGTTGTAGAAGTCCTGACGGTTTCTGATGTTCGACCTTAACCTGCGAACACGTCAGACACTTAGCTACATAAGTGGCTATGGATTTCTTCAAACCCATCCACCAATAATTTCTTTTCAAGTTCTTGATACATCTTGTCACCACCCGGGTGAACAGAGTATCTTGAATTATGCGCTTCTTGGAGGATTAGATCTCTAAGTCCTCCAAAGATAGGAACCCAAATTCTATCATTAAATCTTAGGATTCCATCATTTCCAGGCACTAATTGATCAACAGATACGTCTAATCCCTCATTAGGAATATTAGCCTCTAAAAGGGCTTGCTTTTGCGCATCTAATAGCTTTTTATTTAAGCTATTCTTGAGCTCGATGCTTTTTGCATTAATCCTAATGGGCTTAATTCTTTCCTTGTGACTTAAGGCGTCGGCAACGACATTTGCCTTGCCGGGATGGTAGCGAATCTCACAATCATAATCGTTAAGTGTTTCCATCTACCGGCGTTGTCGCATGTTCAATTCTTTATGATTGAACAGGTGTGGAGACTTTTATGGTCGGTATATATAACACACTTTGTACCATACAAGTAATGTCTCCACAGTTTTAGTGCAAATACAACGACATCTAGCTCCAGATCATGGGTGGTGTAATTCTTTTCATGCACCTTCAGTTGTCGTGATGCATAGGCAATTACCTTACCATTTTGCATTAACACACATCCCATACCAGTGTGCGATGCATCACAATAGACAACAAAGTTCTCAATACCTCGGGTAGAGATAACACAGGAGCATTGCTCAGCTTCTGTTTAAGAATCTCAAAAGATTCTTGTTGCTTTGGACCCCAATTATACTTAATATTCTTACGGGTCAAAGAGGTTAAAGGGGTGGCTATCCTTGAAAAGTTCTCAATGAACCTTCTATAGTAACCAGCCAAACCTAAGAAACTACGAACCTCTGTTGGAGTCTTGGGCACTTCCCAATTTGTGATGGCTTCAATCTTGCGGGATCCACTTGGATGCCACGCTCACTTACAACATGTCCAAGAAATTAGACTTTTCTAAGCCAAAATTCGCATTTAGAGAACTTTGCATAAAGTTTCTCCTGCCTTAATAATTCTAGGATGCACCAAAGATGTTTCTCGTGATCACTTTGATTACGAGAATAGATAAGTATGTCGTCTATGAAGACAATGACAAACTTATCCAAATATGGCTTGCAGACTCTATTCATGAGATCCATGAATGCTGCTGGTGCATTTGTGAGCCGAAAAGGCATCACCAAAAACTCAAAATGACCATAACGGGTCCTAAAGGCTGTCTTAGGAACATCTTCATTTTTAACATTCAGTTGATGATATCCTGATCTCAAATCTATCTTAGAAAAATAACTAGCCCCTTGAAGTTGATCGAATAAGTCATCGATCCTGGGCAGAGGATATCTATTCTTGATGGTTAGCTTGTTCAGGTCCCGGTAGTCGATGTACATTGGTATCAAACCGTCTTTCTTCTTCACAAAAATGATAGGAGCTCCCCAAGGTGAGGAACTAGGCTTAATAAAGCCTTTCTCCAGGAGTTCGTCTAACTGAACTCTAGCTCATCATTTCGGTTGGAGCTAGCCTATATGGAGCTCTGCTACGGTGTTGCTCCTGGTATGATATATATTCTGAATTCCACTTACCTATCTGGGGGTAGGCCTAGTAATTCTTCAGGAAAAACATCAGGAAACTCCGAGATAACTGGTTGATCTTCAAGGTTCGGCTTTGGTTCATTTATGGTAACTTGTGCCATATAGATGACACAGCCTCTTCTTAAACACTTGGATGCCTTAAATAACGTCACCTTGTCTGGCAATCCATAGTGTGAGTCTCCAAAGATGGTGATCATTTCACCAAATGGGGTCTTAATCTTGGAAGAACGGGACCTATCAGCATAGTTTATCCTCTTAGGTTCACTTCTTGCATTAGACGAGTGAACCGAGCTCTCTTTATGAGCCGAGGATGGTGGAATAGATAGAGGTTTAGAGCGAGTGGCACTCGGCTCTCTTAGTCTTTCTATGGCCTTACTCATGGCCCTTTCCACAGCTGCATCAATGCGTGCTTGAAAGTTTTTATCCTCTATATTTCTGTTTTCAGCTTTATTAGATTCAACATTTCTGTGGCTACTTTCATTTGAGTTAGCCATCTTTAAGTCTTGGTTTCTATATACCAATAACATTTTGTCTTAGCCATGGTATACAAACCATATCGGCTTTTAATCATCGGATATAACAATCCTTTGCCTTTACTAGTGTGAATAACATCACCACTCTTAGGCTTAACATATCTATATTTGGCCTAGGTCTTAATAGGACCGTCATAGGCAATTTACAATTTGGACGAAGTCCATATATTATTAGACAGGGGATCGCAATGTCACAACTGTCATTGTCATGCAGACAATTATACATAGGTCATAAGCCTGTCCCTTAATGGACATATTAGTTGGGCACATTGGCCGGTCACATTGGACATAATATATGGCACTTAGGCCTGTCACTAATGGACATATAATAGGGCACATAGGCACAATATCGCTAATGGATAATTATCATCGCACTGATGATAGTAGCCGGGATCGAATAGATCACATGGGCTTTAAAGAATAGATTTCAACCCGAAAGGGTGATACATCACTAATGGATGTTTGATTATCATCACACTGATGATACTAGCCGGGATCACACGGATCACAAAGGCTTTTATGCCGGGATCACACAGATCACAAAGGCTATATAACCGGGATCAAATAGATCACAAAGAATATATTTTAATACATCTCTAATGGATGTTTTATCACGCATTGGTGATATTAGCCGGGATCACACAGGTCACAAAGGCTTTTAAGCCGGGACACAAAGTCACAAAGGTCACAAAGGTGTAAACCACTTGGTTGTAAATGGATCTTCAAGATCACAAAGGCTTTTAAGCCGGGACCACACAGGTCACAAAGGTGTAAACCACGGGCCGAGACCACACAGGTCACAAAGGCTTTTAGAAAAAACTATAAATGATGAGATGGACTCTATTATGCAACACTTGGAAATTGTCAGATTTATCTCCTTGGTGTAAACCACTTGGTTGTAAATGGATCTTCAAGACGAAGATGAAAGTAGATGGTTCAATTGATAAGTTTAAAGCCCGATTGGGTATTAAAGGCTTTAGACAAAAGGAAGGAATTGACTACTTTGATACATATGCTCCTGTAGCAATAATATCCACAATTAGATTGTTGGTTGCCTTAGCTGCAATACACAATCTTGTGATTCACCAAATGGATATGAAAACCGCTTTCCTGAATGGTGATAGATGCGAAGATATATATGAAACAACCAGAGGGGTTTGTTATGCCTAGCAATGAGCATAAGGTGTGTAAGCTAGTTAAGTCATTGTATTGCTTAAAGTAAGCACCCAAATCAAGTTGATAAAACAAGATCAAGATCAATGAGCATAAGGTGTCTATATGCAAATGACATGTTGATCTTCGGTACTGACCAAGATCAAGTTGATAAAACAAAGAAATTTTGTCATCTTGTTTTGACATGAAAGACATGGGGAAGGCAGAAGTGATCCTTGGTATAAGGATCAAACAGGAGAACAATGGCATGTCGATCTCTCAATCTCATTATATTGAGAAGATATTGAAAAAGTTTAATTTTCATGATAGTTCTCCGGTTAGCACTCCGATGTATTCTGCTTTTAAGCTCTCTCCTAACAAAGGTGTAACTGTAAGCCAACTTGAATATTCAAGGGCCATTGGATCTCTCATGTATGCTATGATTAGCACTAGACCGGATATAGCTTATGCTGTTGGAAAGCTTAGTAGGTATACTAGCAATCCAGGTGCAAGTCATTGGCAAGCTATAAATCGAGTATTTAGGTACTTGAAGGAACCATGAAATATGGTTTGACTTACACTAGATTCCCTTCAGTTTTAGAAGGTTATTCAGATGCAAGCTAGATTAACAACAAGGAAGATCATTCTTTCACAAGTGGATGGACTTTTCTGCTTGGAGGAGGTGCCATATCTTGGGCATCTAACAAACAGACATGCATAACTGATTCAACAATGGAGTTTAAGTTTGTAGCATTAGCCGTAGCTGGCAAAGAAGCTGAGTGATAGTGCTGCTTCACCAATACCTACTAGATGTGATAGTGCTGCTACCTTGCTGAGGCCTATAGCCAAGTGTATAATGGGAAGTCTAGACACTTAGATGTTAGACACAACATGATTCGTGAGCTTATCATGCATGGGGTGATGTCGGTGGAGTTTGTGAGAAGTCAACAAAATTTAGCCGACCATTTAACCAAAGAGTTATGTAGAGATCTTGTGCACAAGGCGGACTGTAGGGATGGGATTAAAGTCCACATGAAATTTCTCTGTTAAGATACCCAATTCCCACCTAATATGACGTTAGGTGCTGAATTCAATGCGGAAAGCTTATCATCTAGGTATGTGTTCAGTAAAGGAGGTTGAAGGTTTTCTTCTTAATAGTTCTTTGAAAAATTGCATATTCAGGTGCAAGAATAAAGAGCTACCTATAAAAGCATGAAGTTTAGCCGCTTCAAGAAGCTAGGATTGATATGTTCATTGAAGGATAGGACACAGGCTAGTAAAATTAGTGTTAAGAAAGAACATAAGAGTATGTAAACTTGTATGTATATTATCTTCATGTATTTACTGAACAGAAAGGGTTCAATCCTTAGCACACCCCTATATTTGAATATTTGGAATTTGTAATATACTAATGTGAAATTCAATCGTCGTGATATTTCATTTATGCATAAGTTTGATTGTTGTGAATTTGTTTAAGCTAATCAAGGATTACGCTAAAATAGAGGAGGAGTGTTAGATATTTTAATGTAATCGGGATTGACTTGATGATCAAAGCGAATTATAATACACATTAAGCAAGTTAGGAGGTGCGGGAATGCTCGCTTAATTCAAAGTGTACGGGCACAACCCGTATCCTAAGGGGGTTCCAAGGGGGCAGCGCACCTCGGAGCAGGGTCCAAGGGGCAAAGTTCCTGGCCGGGGTCGAGCTGTTTTTAAAAATTATTTTCCTAAAATTCGTCATGTTTTTAAATAAGAAATTATAGGCATTTGTGGTCAGTTTTATTTTAAAAAAATAATAATAACTGCCATAGGCAATTACCAGCCTTCATCCCCAAAAATTCTAAACTTTGTCTTGGTCACATACTGGTTCATACGAATTCCACACATACACACATACTTTTGTTCTAATTCTCAAAATTAGAGTTGTATTCGATTGAATTATTCGATAGAACTAACAAAATAATTTGATCTGAGAGAGTGAATACAAGCTTCTCTGATCGTCTAGTTTTCTGAAAATTCCCAACAATGGTTTTCGAATTTCGTTTCTAAAACAAAACTCATGGTGAAAATTGGATATTAAGGACACTAATTAACTTTTGACAACCATAATCCAGCGGCCTTTAAACAACTGTACTCGAATACTCACTGTAGTTATAGTCCATCAACTATTATAAATATATAATATACGATGTCCATACATATGAGTTAAAGAATTTATATAAGCTCAATATTCTTACATAGATGCTTATTGTTTGAATAATTTCATGATGAAAGCTACACTACCACAGCAATAAAAGTCTAAAACACAAATTTACACAATATAACAGTATAACTACATATGCACATTTGTAGATACGTAAGATATTGAAAGAACTTATATAAGCAAAATTATGGATCAAATAAAATTACTAAAACAATGTGCATATTATTCAAACGTGCTTTTAAATTACATAGGACAGAGAGTACATATGGTATGATTCCGGTGAAAAAAACACCCATCAATATGAACTAACAATGCAATAATAAAAATCATTCTTGGTAGAAATCGATGTGAATGAATCAATCAATGATTATGAGACAGAACAATGGCTAAAATATTAATACATGTTAAAGTTTGACGCGCAACAAAATAAATGATTCTCCATTATATGTTTGTAGAGCATTGTCTACACATGTCTAACAAAAAAACAAAAGGTTCACCAAAATTTAAAAATATGAATTGCTCACAAAAACTTAAACGAGTAAATTTTTTGCTCACAAAAACTTAAATGAATAATTTTTTTCTGGCAATAATTAGTTTTGGATAAATGATATCGCACTAACAGAGGTTTATTTTATACATCAAAACTTATGATGATCATTATTGAGGGAGGTTATTATATATTATCTTGTTTCTTCGTCATAAGCCACAAACTACTCTTGGAAATTTAGTGAAAATAGCATTTTTTACAAATATAGAAAATGGGTATTTTCTAATTTTGGACGATAAATAAATATTATAAACTGAGGTTTATATAGATATTTATTTCCGGGTTTGTGTTCTATGTTGGAAGAGCTTCGCAACGAACTAAACCACGTCCAAAACAGAGCTAAGATGAATGAGATATCGATGCTCAAAGTTTGTGTTTGAAACATTAAATGCTGAAATAAATGGGAAAGTAGCATCTTGTCCCACATAGGAGAAGTGATGAAACTTAAATGGGTATTTAAGTAGGAACGCTCCTTCCTTATTGTTTCATGGAAGCACACACTAAGTGTACTCGCGAAGGGTGCGGAGCACCCTAACCCGCACACGCGCGCGCGCGTGGCGTGGGCGATGGGCGCAATGTAGCGCTTTGATGGCGCACTTTTACCACGCGCGTGTGGCTCAGCAAAGGCTGCAAGAACCAGGTGGCGCAGACCCTAGAAGGCAACGTGGCAAGGGGGTGCGCAGGTACACAGGTAGTGGCGCATGGTGCAGGCAGTCCACGTTGCGCAACAGATGCCTGACGTGCGCGCGCGCAGCGCACCAAAGTGAACTAGTATGGCGCAACTGTGTGGCATGACCAGATGGGTTCCCTGGTGATGTGGCGTGCACGCGCAAGGGCTGGCGCACCAGTAGGCTTGCGCTAGGATGTGGGAGCAAGGATGCGCGCGCAAGGGCTTGCGCACCAGTAGGCTTGCACAACAGATGCCTAACGTGCGCGCGCGCAGCACACCATAGTGAACCAGTATGGCGCGACTGTGTGGCGTGACCAGATGGGTTCCCTGGTGATGTGGCGTGCACGCGCAAGGGCTGGCGCACCAGTAGGCTCGCGTAAGGATGTGGAGCAAGGATGCGCGCGCAAGGGCTTGCGCACCAGTAGGCTCGCGCAAGGATGTGAGCCATACTGGCGCACGCGCAATAAGGATTGTGGATGTCAGCCATACTTGCGCGCGCGCGACCTGCTGCTTCCAGAGTTAATGACAGATCAGTTACACTTCAGCAGTTGAAACAGACGAGTCAAGGGTCTTGACCAGGAATGTAACTGAACAAATTAAAGTGCATTAAAGACGTTTAATGCAATTTAATTCGTTAAGTTAATTCATTTTTTGACTGTTTCAACCCAGATGCAGTATAAATACAGCATCACCTCAACACCAGAAGACACACTGAAAACATCAACGAATTCTCTACAGAAAAAACATTTTCTTCTCCTTTCTTGCAGCAAGGTACACCTTCGGGTTGTGGTCATCTCCGGCAGTGCAACTGCTTGGGCTGTTGTATCCTGGAAACAAACGAGTTCTCCTGGGAGACTCGAAATTTGTTTTAAGGGACCCGTGTCTAACTCGATCCTCAGCCAAGGACGAATTTTTCTGTTTAAATTCTGTTCTTGTATTTTCATTATTTCAGTTGTAATCCGTATTGTAATTTTGTTTTCTTTATTTTTCTGCTTGTGTAATTCAGTTAAATAAAGTTTTATTTATTTTATGCGAACAATTCCTACAACTACATCATCTTGTAACTATTTAATTACCCTTTCTCTTAACTTTTTTTGTTACATACTCTTTTACCAGGGGTAGAATAAATAAAAAAAACCATAAAGTTTATGGTACAAAGATGAAAAATAATAATGTTGAATTTCAAAACGCGTATTCATAATGAAGCCATGAAAGGAAATGTCAAACAATCCAAAAAAAAAAAGCATTTTCACTTGTTTATAAACAAATTAGATTCCATTATATTGTTTCCATCTTTATGTTTTAAGTCGTCTCTGAAAATTTGTGAAAAGGTTGTCTTATCATTTCTATTGTGTTTTAAGAATATTGTATATTTTGAAATTAAGATTTAATGTATCGTTCATGTTATTTCATGTTTAAAATTGTAATTTTTTAATATATTATAATTTAAGAGACACCCTACAATAATTTTTAATGTTGAAGAACAATTATAAAATTTATCTTTTTGTCTTTTTGGTCGAAGTGTATTCTATAAGATGCTCTAGTACTCCTCTCTTCACCTCCCCTTTTTGCTTTCTTTGAACATACAAAGACAGAAAAAGAACTTATGGAAGAAATGTCATCTTTTTGGAGTCATCAAGAGGTATGTCATCGTTCATCTAATTTTGCTTTTCATATATTATAGTAATAAAAACAAACTGATTATAACATGAAACCTTGTGTATCCATATGAAAACTTGCTTTTATTTCATTGTAGGGAGAAGAATCTATGATATTTGCCTGCAATTAATCCCAAAGTCTAACTTTCTGGGATTCTTTACCAAAATTTCGTGGTTTACATTTCTTGAATTTAGATCTATTAAAAATAATTATTCAATTCTATTATTTCTTTAATAATCTCCTCTTAATGTGTTCGTTATCTTTTCTTTCAAGGAGTTAAAAATCTCTTAAAAAATATACAACACGGTGTTTTGTTTTTTTGATTCAAGGAGTTAAAAATCTCTTAGAAAAATATACAACACGTTGTTTTGTTTTTTTATCGTAAATCATCATCTTCATAAAGCATTGTATTGTATTTCAGATTACAATTTTGTTTTTCTGTTTTTTTTTCTGGTCGTTGATGGATTACTCCATGTGCAGATCTTGAATGTCTTTTGTTTTTATTTGAAAACACATTTTAGTGTGAGTAATCTATTCTAGTGAGATAATCGTATTTTCAAGCTCCAATATATTCATTCCTATATATTATACATTAGTTACTTGGACGCATGTTTGCACCAGTTAATTGGGTAGTTTCTATTCCAATCTTTATTATAAATCGTTATTTGTATGCTAATGTAATTACTAGCGGTTAATATACAAAATTAGTTGGCAATAGTTCAAATAATGTTTCAAGACAATAGTTTATCTTTTGTATATATTTTAAAAATGCATAATTGCATATCAATGTTAATTTGTTTTTCTTTCTTATAGTTCTATAAAATCATCCTGATTTTCAAGATAATCTTAATTTTTAATCTACCGTAATTGATTAATAAAGTTGGATGTTTGATACCCTAAAATTAAATGAGAAAATACCATTCTTCCAATCATATATTAATTTTTTTTAAATTATAGAGCAGTGATGAACTAAAGCTCAAGATTCACTACGCTACACTTGAACTGGAGGCAGTAAGAGCAAAAGCAAATGAAGACATGAATAAGAACACTGAATCAGTTGAACAATTGTTACACCTCTTAAATCTTGTTTGTCATGAAAGAGATGAAGCAAGAGATCAAATACAGAAACTACTTAGCAAGAATATGACTTCTATAAACAAATCAATGATCACAGATTGCTTTATGATTGATCAACTTCATCAACTTCATCAATACCCTTTAATAAAACCAGCTACCAACTCAAGTATAGCAGAATCAAATAGTCTCTCTGATCATGCATATAATCATTGTTCGCCTGTCAATTCACTTTTTGATCCAGTAACATCTCCTGAGCTCTCTAGCATCAACGCAAACAATTCTTTTGTTCAAGATTACCACATGTTACCTAATGATTTTCATGCAATGCATAGCCCACGAATAATGAATAATGACACTTTGATGCTGGAGAATATGATCAAAGGAAAACACTTGCCACAAAAAGGAAATTTACTAAAATCTGTTATAGAAGCCGGTCCGCTTTTGCAAACACTACTAGCGAAAAGCCCGTTGCCACCGCAGTTTTTTGAGATGTCTTCTGTTGGTTTTTCTCAAATGGTTGGTGGCGGTGATGGTAGTGTAAGTATGCTGAGTTTTAATGACATAAAATCTAGCAACTGTCTAGGGAGGATGGTAGGAGGTTGTCCTATGGCTAATAACTTTGGTCTGGTTGAAAAGAGGCAACGGTTTCGGTAAGACAATGAAAAAGTTTGTTTTTCTCTTTCCCTTTTTGCACTTTTGTTTTCTCTTTTTGTAAAGGAGTTTGATGGGTTTTTACGGATGATGGGTGTACATGATGAATGACATTTTTAGGGTTTGAATTGAATTACAAAGTGGTTAAATACCTTTTGTATGATAAATTCGCATATTGTTTTGTTTATTTCCCTTTCGTATGGAACTAAAATTCCAATGATCTTACTGATATAAAATATTAAAAAACCTTTTGGCTCGAGACTCTTTTGAAAGTCCCTCGAATTCTTTTCATTGTTTAACAAGCCACGCCCCAACCAATCTAAGTTCATTAGCTTGCTTATTTAAATCAAACGCCAAATCTTAACATACATACATACATATGTATTTTGTATTTAGTGTCACACCTCGCTTTTCGGAGGGGTAGATGTATAGTTGGATTTACACAAATACAAACTTTTTATTTATAAACACAGTTAAAGTCTAAATGTTTACGTAATGTGAATTACATAAGTTTATCAAAGGCTTTTGAGCACTAGAGTTCTTCACGCCATCGGTTAATCTTTGCAAGAGTCGCTAGAATGTAACTAAACAATCAATGGGAGGATTAAAAAATTTAAAAGGGATCTTAGGTGATATAATAAGTTCTAGACAATGGAGTTGCAAGTTCTTAAAACAATAGAACCGGACCATTCCAGCACCTTAGCAGTTAACGTTCACTTGAGGATCAATCTTTAAAAATATGTGAGTTTTTGCTAGTAAATACAATTAATAGACACATTTGATAAAGCCTTTAAAACCATTCATGAGATGAGTATTTCGATTTACCAGATATACAGCTTTTCACACAGTTGAGTCTGGATAGATCTATAGATCTTCTCCAAAAGACTCTCCACTTGGTGAGTCCAAGGTGGTCTTCCTTCCTGCACCGCTAGCACTTCTAGTTTTCTCCTTCTTATCTATGCTCTTGCTCGTTTCGACTTGTAACATATCAAACATAAAGCATTCCTCTATTATGTTTTCCTCATCGACAACCGTGTCGCATAAAGGTATACACGAGTCAACAATGTCCGCCATGCAGCATTCATCGTTGACAAGAAGGTTAGTCACGCCTGAAAATACGTTAAGTCTCAACCGACGGTTACTGAAATTCATTTCAACCGCACCGATTTTACAATGATTTGGCCATTTGAAGTTGCCAAAAACGGTCGACTTAATATAACTGTTGGTTGTTTATTTTGGTCTAGTGAAACACAATCAAGTACTAAAAAGTCCACAAGATAGTAAAAGTCCTCGACTTTCACTATCACGTCGGTAACTATCTCACGAGTAAGCTTGGGGGTCAAGTCGACTAGCACCACGATGGTATTAGCTTGTTGAAGTGGACCAAATTCGTATTGGTCATACAAGCTACCTTGCTCACACTAGCACCAAGATCCAAAAGTGTTTGGTTTATTTTAAACTCTCTAACTTGAATGGAGATGATGTGCCCCCAGATCTTGTAGCTTTGATGGAAGTGCACTCGAAAGAATGGAACTCATTTTTTCGATTAAATCAAGTTTCTTTGGAAACTTATGAGCTTTTTTTTAGGTGCACAAGTTCTTTAAGTACTTAGTATATGATGGGACTTGCTTAATTGCATCAAAAAGTGGTAAGTTTATTTTTACTTGTTTAAAGATCTCTCACATTTCCTCTTGTTGTGGACTTCTTTTCTTTACCACTTTTTTCAAAGGTTCCAAAAGAGCTTCGAGATAAGTGACGGTATTGCCCTCCACCACGTTGCCTTAGCCTTTGGAACTTTTTAGTCTCAACAGGTTTAACTTCAACATTTTCAGAATTTTTTTAATATTGACCCGTTTGATTATTTTCATCTTTACCCCACTCACATCTTCCACCACCCCTTCAACAAATTGGGGTGGGGGGTGACTCAACACCACTATTAACTACCCTACCACTATGCAAAGTAATTTTATTAATTGGTACCTCGAATGTGTTTTTCGGTTTGGACCTTGATGTTTCGGGTTCACAATAGTATCGCTCGGAAGTCCTCCACAACTTTCTCTCATTTGAGTCATATCTTTCGTAAGTTGTCCCACTTGTTTCGCCAACACATCATGAGACTTGTCTCTCATCTCATTCACCTTCTTCATCTTGATATCACTATCAGAGTCTTTCACAACGCTCATAAGTGAATCCATTTTGGCACTCAAATCGTCTCCACCACTTTGGTTGCTTAAAGATTTATTGCCATTCCCACCTTGTTTGTAACCCCTATGGTAATTGTAATTATTTCTTTGGTAACCGCCTTGATTACTACCTTGTCGGTTTTGGTACGATTGCCTACCTTGATTACTCAGTTGGAAATTTGGGGTTCATTTGATTCGAGCATTACCATACCTAAAGTTAGGGTGGTCCTCAAACCGGGGCTATAAGTGTTGGAGTTCATGTCTTATTGTTTCCATTCACCATAAACTTGACTCACCTCTTCGGTAGTTTGAACCGTATTCACTTGGCAATTTTCAGCACGGTGATCAATGTCACCACTATCTTCACAAACTGCGAGTTGGACCGCACCAACATTTTTTTTCTTCATTCGGGTTAATTATCCATCCAAAGTGGTGATCTGATCCTAGAATCAAGATCGGGAAGAGATTTGGATATGGGATATTTGGTGGTTTGGTCGGCCGACTCATCGGCATTTGAGCTCTTACTCATACGTTCCAAGAAATCCCAATCTTCCTCTTCGGATTGTTCAACAAAGTCCCGGTACTCGTGGACTTTAAGTACTTCTGCTCCTCCTTAGCTAAACCTTTCACGAAGCTCTTTACCAACTCTCACAACTCAAATTTGATGATGCGGGCATTTTCATATTGATTCTTTGAATCTGGTAAAAGTCTCGTGTATGACTTACCTGGTTGTTGCCTAAATGCCCGGATTTCATACCTTGCCACACCGGTCTTCTCTATTTAAAAATCCCTCAATCGTACCTCATTTTGTGAAAAATTATGTCCACCGATTGAACTACATAAGCAGAAAATTCGGCCAAATGGGTGTATGGCTCTTCAGTAGCCATATCGTGGAAATGAGGTAAAATTTAATGTAATTCGTCTTAAAACCAAAAGAACGCCTCCCTACGGCTGGTGGGACAATCGGTGAAACATTGTCGGATATAGTTGGTATAAACGACCTTTCACACCTTGAGCTTGAGGGTTTTGATGTTGGTGACAAGGTTGGTTTCGCTATTGATGTCGAGGTGGACCATTGACTTCTTAATTACCCGAATGTCTTTGGTTTGGCCTTTGATTCACCATTCCCACAATGAGAGGACCCCACTTGATTCACATTGTTATTCTGATTCCTTGGCATGTTTTGTCGAGGTTGACGGTTGTTGTAGTAACCCTCGTAGCTAATATAATCTTCACTCCAATTGCCATTCTCGTAAGTAACCATCTTCGTCTTCATGACCTCCTCCATTATAGTAATTCCCGTTGTTCTCATAATCTCCATACCCATCATTCTTGTAACCGTTATCGTCTCCATTATTGGAGTACTCATCATCACCCATGTGATAGGTATGAATACTAACCCAATCCGGTAACCCAAAACGCTAAATTGATCATCATCGTTGCTGTTATTTCTCAACTTGTCAAGGTTAGGAATTTATTGCTCAAAATAATCCGCTTGGATTCGGATAACTTGCTCAAACGTGAGATTGCTAGGATTAAGAATAGGTCCACGATTTGTAGTGATATTACGTTTTTGGGATGTGGTGGGAGTGGTAGATTTTCAAGTGGGTATTCTTGGCGTTGTGGTTGGTGTTGGTTTTGTTGATGGTTAAGATATTGTAGGGTCGGTGGTCTTCAGTTGTTACTACCACCCGACCGGTTGTTGTGGTGTTGGTTTTGGTTTTGGTTCTCCATTTGGACAGTTCCAATGGAGTGGGTTGTCACACCCTGACCCCCTGCAGATATGGTAATCTGGGCATGATTGGGTTTTCATCAAAGCTCATGACATTTACTATAATAAAGTTTCATATTTATTATTTCAAATTAAAAGGAAAAATTTCTAACAAACACATAAACCATACAAGCACAAAATGTTCTAAACATGACATTCAAATAACGCTTTATTTTTCTTCTAAGGCCCAATCCTATGTGTTCCTTGCTTCAACTTGTTCACCTGTATCATGTGTAAAAATAGAGATTTGGGTCAACAAAAGTTGGCGAGTGAATCCTGTTTAAACATAGAAAGAAATGATATGTTGACTAATTTAATAAAAATGTGCCTAAACCAAATATGAGCAAACGTATATGTAATCTATCCACAAACCACATAATCATCTAGCAATGTACACGTTAGCACGATAAGCGATGTGCTGTGAGATCAAGGCTCAATCAAACGGAGCCGATCTAATTAGGCAACGCGATGCTCTACCCGTATGAAACAGGGAACTGATGGGCCTAATGTGAATGCTTGACTGAAATGAGAAAGTATAACCACAAATAACAATAAACCAAATGTCACATAGCACGTTAGTTCAAATAGTGTTAGTAGCACGAGTGTTGAATAAATGATATAATAAAACGACACATGATACACCCCCAAACATGATTAAAAAGGGGAAGTTTGTAGGAATTCACTCACAGTGGGTGCGTTCTTGATTTGATAACGAGTGCGCATGATATAAAGATACCAACGTGGATGGAAAAGCTAACCTAAATATTTACGTAATAATTCGGTAAATATATGTATTTTAGTTAAAGGTAGTATTTTTACTTTATAAATTTTATTAGACTTTTTAAACAATTTTATAGTATTTGTTATTAATTTTATGCTTAAAAAGGACTTATTTTTATTATATATTTTTTTGGATTTTGGAGAAAAATAAAGAAAAAGGTTAATTAAAAATATATACCCCTTTTAGGGGTCGAACCGGGTCAAGTCGGATGATTTTGGCATCGTGTGAGACTTGAACACATGACCTCTCGTTTGCGTGCTACATACGTGTCTAACCCGGAATATATCTATTTTTAGTTACATATATACACATATTAAGTTAAACCATATTCTGATTTTATTAAAAAGGTTTGTTTAACACTGCAATGCGTGTACCCGGACTCGAACCCGCGCCCCTTGATTCGTGTTGCACACAGCCCGACCAATTGGGCTGTGTGACTAACCTGGAGGATTTAGGATTTTAATTAAATTTATTTACTATCTGAACTATTTTATATATATGTTATAAAAAGGGTTTGCATTATTTAGGAAATCGGCAACGTGTTAAGACTCGAATCCGGAACCATGCATTTCAAATGCACACAATCCACCACTGGACTGTGTGTCTAACCCGGTGTACTCACATTTTAAATTCTTTTAAACACAAGTCTGGTTCATCTTCTACATTTAAACTTTTACAAACTGAACCAGATGAATTCGTTTTGATTTTTTTCTTGCATACTCTTTACATTTGTTTGCACAAGATATAATATAACAAAGGGAAAATAAATGGGTAAAGATTATACTGAAACAGTATTATGTTAAAATTTCCGGCGAGGATCCGGTCGAGACTCCAATACTTCTGGCGATAAATAACTCGAAAACAGAGGGTTTGCAGCGAATGTGAGCGAGTTCTAAATGAGGCTAAGGTTCACTATTTATAGCTAGAAGGCTGATTTGAGTGGTGTTTCAGTTTCAACAGTTTCGGTCAAAGGATTGATTTCCACAATGATTCTATAACCGAATTGAGTTATGATTGAGTCTTAACACATGATTAGAAAAGAGTTTCTTCGGTTTAATTCATTGCTTAAACGGATTTTGATGATGGATTTGGGAGTTACAGCCGTTTACAGGCGGTTGTTTTGAACTGGTTTTAGAGTGTTGTTTCGATATAAGATTATTAGATTTAGGATTAATTCAGATATGTGTGTGTAGTGTAGTGGTGTGATGGGTGTTTGATTTGGGTGGGTACCCGGGTTCGATACTCGCGGTCACCCTTTATTTATGTTTTTATTTATTTTTATTATTTAAGTTTATTTATTAATATTATTATTATTTTGAACTTTATTATTTATTATTTACTACTAATAGTATAACAAATTCTGAAACACTTAACATAAATGCGTAACGAACATCATAACATATACTTGCATTAACAAAACGGAGCGGGTTTTAGAACCCGTTTTTACGACAAATGTTACATGGGTGTGGTGTGAAGTTTGGTTTGGTGAATTAGAAGCAGCGTTACCTCTAACAGGTTGGCTCGGTTTTTCTTACTACACTCTCAAATTTTGGCTCGAACGTTAATAGAGAGGTTCTTCTGGACGTCCTCGTACGCATGCACTACCTGTGATCTGCACAAATGTCACACCCCGACCCGCAGCGGAAAAGGTGATCGGGGCATGATTGGGTTATCATCAAAGCTCATGACATTTATTATAACGTTTCATATTTATTATTACAAATTAAATGGAAACATACAATCATAATTACATCATGTCCTAAACATCATTCTAGACTTCATTGATTTCTTCTAAGGCATTTCCTAAGTTTCCTTGCTTCATCCTGTTTACCTGTATCATGTGTAAAAATGGTTTTTGGATAAACAAAAAGTTGGCGAGTGAATCCTATGAAAAACATTTGAACAAGTTTATTTAATTGATTATAAAATAAAGTGCACAACCACATATGAGTAAATATAGATGTAAACTTATTCACAAAACACTTAATCATTAGATAATGCACATACATACAATATTGGATTGTTTTGAGGCACGCGTTGCTCAACTCGTCTCCCACGAGAAACTGATGGGCCTAATGAATGATTTGCATATAACTTGACAATATGAAATACATAACTACGAACACTATACACAATCTAAGTTTAGATCACAATATGGTATGGCACAAGTTTAAGTAAACAAGTTAATTTTTAGTGACACATGACACACCCCAAAATGTGTAATTAAAAAGGGGAGTTGTAAGATTCACTCACCTTGTGTGCGTTCGGTTGATGATGTTGAATACGCACAAAGTTGGATTAACCACGAGTGAAACTAACCTAGATAATAACATAATGGTTTGGTAAATAAGGAGATTTTATTAATCAATTTTAGTAGGATGATTGGATATATTTTTGTGAGTTTAAGGCTATATTCTAACCTTAAAAATGTTATTTTTAAGTATTTTTAATTGATTTTTAAATAAAATAAATAAATAAAAATAATAAAAAAAGTTGACTTTTTGCGACCGTTGACCGTTGACCGTTGACTTGTTGACCGGTCAGGCTGTGTAATTGTGTGCGCCGGGTGAGGCTCGAACCCGAGACCTCCCGTTCACGTGCACACAGCTCTACCAACTGAGCTACGTGTCTAACCCGAAATATTTCTGTTTTTAATTATATTTATATACTAATTGAATTAAACTGAAAATCATTTATTTTAAAAACGATTTTAATGCATCGAACCGGTGTTCTCCACAGGTCTCGAACCCGGGACCTGTGGTTTGGGTTAACACACAGTCCACCGCTGGACTGTGTGTCTAACTTGTTATATAATCTGATTTTTATTATATTTATATACAAACTACATTATTTCATTTCTGCTTTATATAAAAAGTTTGATAATTGTCCGGACGGTGCGGTAGTCTGGACTCGAACTCGTGACGTGTGATTAAACATTCACACAGTCCACCACTAGACTGTGTGTCTATCTTGGTTATTATTCCGGTTTTTATTAAACTTAACATCTTTAAGCAGTGGATCCGGTTCAGTTAAGAAAAAAAAAACATTTTTATTAAGGCGAGGGTGCATGGGACAAGAATCGAACTCGGGACGTAAGCGTGTTTTATTTGCACACAGTCCACCGCTGGACTGTGTGTCTAACCCGGAATATATCTTGATTTTAGTTATACATATACAATACTGAAACTTCGTCTTCTTCGTCAGACTTAACCAGAATCGGAGTCTGACTGGTTCATCGATTTTAATCAAGTTCTTTTAGTGTGTTGCGCTTAATTACAGGTGAGATTAATAAAAGAACGAGAGATTAAGTGTAAGGTATACCGAACAGGGCTCCTCTGTTTCGCCGGCGAAACTCCGGGTGACAGCAATGATTCCGGCGACGTGTGTCTTGCGGCAGAGGGTCTTCAACGAGCTTGAGATGAATGTGGGTGGCTTCGGTATGAGCTCTGGGGGTTCAGTAAGGCACAGAGGTGAAAGGGTCGGTTTTCCGGCGAGTTGTAGAAATTTCCGGCGAGTGGAATTACGTCGGGAAAATGTGTGATTGTGAGCGAAAAAGCTAACAGAGGTTAGAGGGGGTATTTATAGGGCAGAACATCGACGTATTTAGTCCGTTTTCCGTCTTGATTCGTCGGTCATTACGTTTTCCGGCAGTTATGACTTGCGTCGCGGGTTCAGACGTCGGTTATAACCGATGTTGTAGTTAATGTTTACGTTAAAACTGAAGAAACCGTCCAATCTTGGCGAGATAGTTCGGGATTTCCGACGACTGCAATTAGGCGCGTCGGTTTTGAAATTGAGATTTATGTTATGTATTAATTGTTTCATTAATGAACAAGGAACACCAGTGGCGCAGTGGTTTGATGTGTGAGTGTTAAGTCGTTGTATAAACCTGGCTGACCCGGGTTCGAAACCCGGCAGCAGTCTTTTATTTTTATATCCTTATTTTACATACTTTTTCAAATATAAATTATATATTCCAATATACTTATTAATTATGTATCGTTTAAAAATAATTTGGGCATTAAATACGCAAAGAAATTTTTAACTGATTGTTCGGTTAATAAACGGAGCGGGTTTGGTAAATCCGGTTTTTGACGGATGTTACGTATCCCCTGCTTTTTAGAAATTTTGTCCCGAAATTTAAGTAGTGGTATATTTATCTAAAAATGATGGTGTTTAGTTTGACAATTACATACTTAGAAAAAGAGTAAGAGTTTAAATTTTTGTTTGAGGCGGTAACGTTCCTTGTAAGGGTTAAGTACCCTGCTAAGGAATCGCTTTTTGTTGCCTACGATAAAAATATTGATAAGCAAAGTTGATTCACTAAATATGATATCAAGCGTAAGAGTTTTGATATGTTTGGAAGGATAGGGTTATATCCTAAAACAAAATTTCTAATACTACAACCTACATGGAACTTCTCATAACCGTCTAATAATGCCTCTGATCCTTTGACAAGAATACTTATACATAGGAAGTACCAGCGGCGTATCCACCATATTCTTGTCAAATTTTCATTGGTTTTATCAGTAAGTTATGATTGGTTCTATGATGTGACTCTAAACATAAATAAACGCCACAACCAATGTACCAAGAAATTACTAAATCCTACATAGAACTTCTCATAACCGTCTAACAATGCCTCTGATCCTTTGACAAGAATACTTATATATAGGAAGTACCAGCGGCGTATCCACCATATTCTTGCCAAATTTTCATTGGTTTTATCAGTAAGTTATGATTGGTTCTATGATATAACTCTAGAACATAAATAAACACAACAACCAATATCTGAGTCCAAATTCTGATAGCATACATGTTTGAATGGTGACAGTTCCTCTCTCGTTTGTTATGATGGAGAGGTTAGTTTATGTAGAAATAGAACACAATCCAATTTCTTTAAATGGCGAGATGATATAAATGTAACACAAATTTCAACCAAGACAATACTAAATCCTACATGGAACTTCTCATAACCGCCTGATAATGCCTCTGATCCTTTGGCAAGAATACTTATATATAGGAAGTACCAGCGGCGTATCCACCATATTCTCGTCAAATTTTCATTGACTTTATCCGCAAGTTATGATTAGTTCTATGTGACTCTACAACAAACACAACAACCAAAAGATCGTATTGCATGTACTGAAAATGAAAAATGTCTGTGCGATCAAGGCTCAATCAAACGGAGCCGATCGTATGTTGGCACGCCAGGTTCACGCTCATAATGTAATGGGGAGCGGCGGCCTATGAAATTGCATGTACTTGAAAATAATAAGTTTAATCTAAACAATAATCACACAAACAGTTTATACATGGAACCTCTCATAACCGCCTGATAATGCCTCTGATCCTTTGACAAGAATACTTATATATAGGAAGTACCAGCGGCGTATCCACCATATTCTTGTCAAATTTTCATTGACTCTATCCGCAAGTTATGATTAGTTCTATGTGACTCTAAAACAAACACAACAACCACAACTTGAGTCTTAATTCTGATAGTATCCATGTTTGAATGATGACAATACCTCTCTCGTTTGTTGTGATGGAGAGGTTAGTCATTGTGGAAGTGAGACATAGCTCAACTTCTGAAATTGAAATACGCTAAAAATGTATGATGAACAAACTTTGACCAAAACATACTAAATCCTACATGGAACCTCTCATAACCGCCTGATAATGCCTCCGATCCTTTGACAAGAATACTTATATATAGGAAGTACCAGCGGCGTATCCACCATACTCTTGTCAAATTTTCATTGACTTTATCCGCAAGTTATGATTAGTTCTATGTGACTCTACAACAAACATAACAACCAAAACTTACTAAATCCTGCATGGAACCTCTCATAACGCCTGATAATGCCTCTGATCCTTTGACAAGAATACTTACATATAGGAAGTACCAGCGGCGTATCCACCATATTCTTGTCAAATTTTCATTGGTTTTATCCGCGAGTTATGATTAGTTCTATGTGACTCTAAAACAACACAACAACCAAAACTTGACTCTTAATTCTGATAGTATCCATGTTTGAATGATGACAATACCTCTCTCGTTTGTTGTGATGGAGAGGTTAGTCATTGTAGAAATGGAATAAAATCCAATTTCTTTAAATTATAAGATGCTATAAATGCCAAAATCAGCAAATACAAAACAAACTTCAATCAAGACAATACTAAATTCCACATGGAACTTCTCATAACCGCCAGATAGTGCCTCTGATCCTTTGGCAAGAATACTTATATATAGGAAGTACCAGCGGCGTATCCACCATATTCTTGTCAAAATTTCATTGGCTTTATCCTTAAGTTATGATTGGTTCTATGTGATTCTAAAACATAAAGAAAAACATAAAACTAAACGATTGGAGTTGAATCTTGATTTTTGGTGAAGGGGACTAGTTGGGTGTTTTCGCTTGGGCCGTTATTATCTTCGACAGGATTGGCGTTGATGTTGAAAACTCTTCCTCTTGCGGGTGGCCTAGTGATTGGGTTTTCTTGATTTACTTGGTTAACTGGGTTTGATTGAGCTTGAGCGTTTATGATGTTAACCAGTCGAGGGCACGTGTTTCTAAAGTGGGTAGGGTCGCCACAATTGAAACAAGCTCGAACATATGGGAACATGGGGTATTGGGGTTGTTGATATGTTTGGATCATATTTTGAGTAGGGGGAGAGATTTGGTTTTGAGGGGTGCGGCAAACCTTGCTCAAATGACCATAGCATCCACAATTTGCACATAGTCGACAAGGTAAGGTAAGGGGATGGTGATAAAAACAGGTGTTACATCGAGGGTGAGGTCCAAGGTATGGTTTCTTATTTGGGTAAGTTGAGTTGGGTGCTACTTGAGTGATTGGGATAGCTTGGATGGGTATGGCTTGTGAAATTGGTTGATTACGTTGTGTGACCGCGAAAAGTTGCCCATCTCATTTTCTCTTAAAAGTGGGTTGAGAAGGGGATTCGGTTCGGGTGGAGTTTGAAGTTTCAGTCAATGCCTTATCCTTCTTCTTCTCCTCCTTGAAGTCTTTGTTCCGGATTCGGTTTTCTGTGAGCTCTATAGCTAAATCCATTGCTGCTTCCAAAGTTGCAGGCGTGGTACTTATTACAGAGTCTTGAATCTTTGACGGAAGACCTCGAATGTAGTGCTCGATCAAACGGTAGAGGGGAGTGAACAAGTTGGGAACCATTTGATTTAACTCGAGGAATCTTTTGTTGTATGTGGTGTGGTCGCCTTCCTTTTGCTTCAACGAATAGAACTCATCTTCTAATTTCTTGATTTCGCTCCTTGGGCAAAACCGTCTTGTCATGATTTCCTTCAACTCTTCCCAAGTCAAAGTCATAGCATCTTCAACGCCTCGTTTGGCCTTCTCTGTATTCCACCAAGTAAGTGTTATTCCATATAAACGACCGGTAGCATATCGCACTTTGCGATCATCGGGGCAATCGCAATTTAGAAAAGTGTTCTCCATTTCTTCAAACCAATGGAGGAGAGCGGTGACACCTTCAGTCCCTTCGTATTTTGGAGGGTCGCATGATTTGAAATGCTTGTAGGTGCATTTAGTGGTATTTGGGGGAGGGTTGATAACATTTTGATCTTCTTGGTTGACAGGATTAGCGGTAAGTACTTGTTGGACTTGAATTACAATGTTCGGTATTACGGCAGCCATTTGTTGAGCGATTAGGGCAGCCATGCGCTCGTGAGCTTTTCCGGCTCTCATCTTCCTACGGGCGAGGCTAGAAGACATCTACAAGGAATACATGTCAAGAGTATGAGTTGGATGTTTTTTGGGATCATGGGTCGCACTTAGGAATGAACATTATAGAAAAATAAATCTACTACATCCATAGGATGTCTTGGGCTTTGCTCGTCATTGGGCCTTGCATGCCGCCATACTTCACCTTCGTAATCATGTGGGCCCCCATGAATACCGGGTTTTTCATATGGTTCGCATGTGTTAGCCTGGTTACGTACACTAAAACCCGAAGAAAATCGAGAAATATGTAACGTATGATATTCGGAATGTGTCCAGGTATAGACACGGTGACACCTCAAAGTGGGGTTAGTTCGAACGACGTTTGGTGTGGCATGCTTTGGCCCAATAGGTCCTTCGTACTCTCATCGTTAGTCCCCAGGTAGGCAAACTGGTCCGTTATATTGGATTTATACGAATGCCAACCTAGACAGGACGTTCCGACTACCGGTACTTGTACCCTTCCAGTTACTACATGCCCGTCGCAGAACTTACTTTGATGAGATTTAAAAATTGCGACAAAATCTTTGAATAACAAAAGTATGAAGATGAATGGAATATATAAACATTGAAATATTTATGATGAATGTGTATGTAAGTATGCATGTTTGACTGTAAGTATAAACAAATATGAAACAAATAAATATCATAAGTTTGTATGTAACCACCTAAAAAAATTAAATTTTAGGCAACTATAGTATAGGCTCTAAGGGTCTAATAACCTATCCTATATCCCTATAGTCATGGCTCTGATACCAATCTGTCACACCCCGACCCGCAGTGGAAAAGGTGATCGGGGCATGATTGGGTTATCATCAAAGCTCGTGACATTTATTATAACGTTTCATATTTATTATTACAAATTAAATGGAAACATACAATCATAATTACATCATGTCCTAAACATCATTCTAGACTTCATTGATTTCTTCTAAGGCATTTCCTAAGTTTCCTTGCTTCATCATGTTTACCTGTATCATGTGTAAAAATGGTTTTTGGATCAACAAAAAGTTGGCGAGTGAATCCTATGAAAAACATTTGAACAAGTTTATTTAATTGATTATAAAATAAAGTGCACAACCACATATGAGTAAATATAGATGTAAACTTATTCACAAAACACTTAATCATTAGATAATGCACATACATACAATATTGGATTGTTTTGAGACACGCGTTGCTCAACTCGTCTCCCATGAGGAACTGATGGGCCTAATGAATGATTTGCATATAACTTGACAATATGAAATACATAACTACGAACACTATACACAATCTAAGTTTAGATCACAATATGGTATGACACAAGTTTAAGTAAACAAGTTAATTTTTAGTGACACATGACACACCCCAAAACGTGTAATTAAAAAGAGGAGTTGTAAGATTCACTCACCTTGGGTGCGTTCGGTTGATGATGTTGAATACGCACAAAGTTGGATTAACCACGAGTGAAACTAACCTAGATAACAACATAATCGTTTGGTAAATAAGGAGATTTTATTAATCAATTTTAGTAGGATGATTGGATATATTTTTGTGAGTTTAAGTCTATTTTCTAACCTTAAAAATGTTATTTTTAAGTATTTTTAATTGATTTTTAAATAAAAATAATAAAAAAAGTTGACTTTTTGCGACGTTGACCGTTGACCGTTGACTTGTTGACCGGTCAGGCTGTGTAATTGTGTGCGCCGGGTGAGGCTCGAACCCGAGACCTCCCGTTCGCGTGCACGCAGCTCTACCAACTGAGCTACGTGTCTAACCCGAAATATTTCTGTTTTTAATTATATTTATATACTAATTGAATTAAACTGAAAATCATTTATTTTAAAAACGATTTTAATGCATCGAACCGGTGTTCTCCACAGGTCTCGAACCCGGGACCTGTGGTTTGGGTTAACACACAGTCCACCGCTGGACTGTGTGTCTAACTTGTTATATAATCTGATTTTTATTATACTTATATACAAACTACATTATTTCATTTCTGCTTTGTATAAAAAGTTTGATAATTGTCCGGACGGTGCGGTAGTCTGGACTTGAACTCGTGACGTGTGATTAAACATTCACACAGTCCACCACTGGACTGTGTGTCTATCTTGGTTATTATTCCGGTTTTTATTAAACTTAACATCTTTAAGCAGTGGAGCCGGTTCAGTTAAGAAAAAAAAAACATTTTTATTAAGGCGAGGGTGCGTGGGACAAGAATCGAACTCGGGACGTAAGCGTGTTTTATTTGCACACAGTCCACCGCTGGACTGTGTGTCTAACCCGGAATATATCTTGATTTTAATTATACATATACAATACTGAAACTTCGTCTTCTTCGTCAGACTTAACCAGAATCGGAGTCTGACTGGTTCATCGATTTTAATCAAGTTCTTTTAGTGTGTTGCGCTTAATTACAGGTGAGATTAATAAAAGAACGAGAGATTAAGTGTAAGGTATACCGAACAGGGCTCCTCTGTTTCGCCGGCGAAACTCCGGTGACAGCAGATGATTCCGGCGACGTGTGTCTTGCGGCAGAGGGTCTTCAACGAGCTTGAGATGAATGTGGGTGGCTTCGGTATGAGCTCTGGGGTTCAGTAAGGCACAGAGGTGAAAGGGTCGGTTTTCCGGCGAGTTGTAGAAATTTCCGGCGAGTGGAATTACGTCGGGAAAATGTGTGATTGTGAGCGAAAAAGCTAACAGAGGTTAGAGGGGGTATTTATAGGGCAGAACATCGACGTATTTAGTCCGTTTTCCGTCTTGATTCGTCGGTCATTACGTTTTCCGGCAGTTATGACTTGCGTCGCGGGTTCAGACGTCGGTTATAACCGATGTAGTAGTTAATGTTTACGTTAAAACTGAAGAAACCGTCCAATCTTGGCGAGATAGTCGGGATTTCCGACGACTGCAATTAGGCGCGTCGGTTTTGAAATTGAGATTTATGTTATGTATTAATTGTTTCCATTAATGAACAAGGAACACCAGTGGCGCAGTGGTTTGATGTGTGAGTGTTAAGGCGTTGTATAAACCTGGCTGACCCGGGTTCGAAACCTGGCAGCAGTCTTTTATTTTTATATCCTTATTTTACATACTTTTTCAAATATAAATTATATATTCCAATATACTTATTAATTATGTATCGTTTAAAAATAATTTGGGCATTAAATACGCAAAGAAATTTTTAACTGATTGTTCGGTTAATAAACGAGCGGGTTTGGTAAATCCGGTTTTTACGGATGTTACAACAAATAACACAATCGCGTAACAAGAAAAAAGAATATATCAAACATAGACCAAACACTCTAAATCATTAATCACTAGATAATCAAGCAAATCTAGACACGAAGCGCACGAACTCCCCGACAACGACGCCAAAATTTGATCAGGATGTCGCGATCTGATCAAAGATAAAGTTATAAGTCCAAAATACCTCAAACAAACAGTAAATGGCATTCAGGGTGTTGAACCACAAAGAGTTTATGATCTGTGTCAGGATTCGATCGATTATTGGTTATGAAAATAGATCAAGTTAAACCAACAATTTACTATTAACTACGAGAATGGTTCGTTAATTATGATTGTGAAAACTTAAACACTTGATTGAAAAAAATAATTTAGAGCAAGGTTCACACCGGTTCGAAATTGTAAGACTTGTGGTTCCTACACATTTTAGCATTAATTTAATTACCACTTGGTTGTTAACGGATTCAGTATTACGAGGATTAGGTGTCGATAGCTATCTACGTCAAAATAGATGTACAAAGATGCACTGTGTTACCAAGAACATGTAAACTCTGTCTGTATCAAAGCACAATTGTATGAATCCTTTCACGTAGTTAAAGTTGCGAGTTTGTTCAATAATTCGTGAATTAAAAAAAACACAATACAATTAATATAAACTTCAAACATCAAATGCAATTAGTTAAAAATCAAAACTAAAACAAATGTTCAAACCCTAGAAATCTTACAAAATCTACACCGGGATGAAAACTTAGAAGATTCGCCACTCATGGTACGCAAGACTTGAACGCCAGATGTTTAAAATAAAGAACGAGACATTGGACTTGAATGTTGATCTTCTTAATGGTGACCTAATGATTAGGTTAAAGATGTGAACAATGATTGGGTGATATGTGAATAATGGGAATTAAGAAAATATGAAAATAATAATGGTCTCCAATAGTCTTGGAACCATAATAAAAAAGATGATGTTTCATGATTTGGATTATGATTGTTAATGGGTTCTCCAATGATGTGATGATGATTTTTTTTTTTTTGAAATTGTGTAACCCCCTCTTTCTAGCCATCTAAAACAATATTAGCCTTCAAGAAGATTCAGTCAATAGGTAAAAAGAGTGGCCGCTATGCGTTGATTAGCGTTAGGATGTCGGCGACTCTACATCCCGGCGTCAATGACGCATCAATAAGGGTTGAGGGTCTAACTTTCTATCTATGGACTCTACCCTTGACGCCAATGGCGTCGGGGACGGCCAAAGGCCAACTTGCTGACGCAAATAACCAATTTTCTTTCGTTTTTTTCATTACTCATGTCCGGTTGGTCCTAGCTTCATCCCGATGTCCTGTAAAGCTCCCGAAATGCTCCTTTAACTCCGTTAGACCTGCAAAACGTAATCATATCAAAGTAGATCATTCAGAACTCAAATTTGTGTAAAAACACTAACTTAAATACATATAACATTGGACTTTCAACCATGTATCAATTTGTAAATTAATTAATTAATTTTCCACATTAATTTTAATCAAAAGTCATATATTGATGTTTGTTTAACAAGTTCCTCGTGTCTAACTAGTTGTTTTTGGATATAAATTGTATATAATTTAAATAAATAATTAATCAAATGTTTTAAATATATAATTGGTGATGTTTTATTCTGATGGCTACTTTAACCTTCTAAATTAAAATTTTTAACACCACACTTTGGTGTTCCCAAATCAGATACACAAATCCCTAACACCTTAAACCCTAGTTTTTAGTCATTCAAATTTAAACCTTATTATATACTTATTATAATAGGGTGGCAGGTTGTTTGGTTTTCTTCACCCTAAGGTAAGTACGTAGCCATGTTTCATTGTTTTTACTCTTGGTGAAAACATATCCTTATTACCTTACATTTTAACTACTTTATGGCTACATGTGTTTCTAAATGCTTTTATATGAAACTTGTTTGGATAATTCTACGTGTGCATTCATTAATTGTGGCCTAGCCAAACAATAGTATATTATAGCACTATAGGTTTAATAACTTATTCCTGCTTAAGGTGTGTGTTTTAAACTTTTTTGTGTAATCTGGAAGGCCATTGTGGAATGATGGAATCTGCCAACTTTACATGGAAATCCTTTTAGGTCTTTCTACTCATTAGTTAAACCTATTTGGATTTCCTACTTGTCAACACAAGGTTTGAATGTGCCCATCCATGTTACCATAATTTGTTAAATACAAAATTGTTTTCGTTATCATTGTCATGCCTTAACTTTTACCACGTGCTATAACTGTAAAACCTTTATTTCTCACCAACTTCTTTGAAGTTGACCTTTTACTTTGCATATGTTTTTAGGCGGTAACCATTAATGAATTCAAAATATTTATCACATAAGACTCCTGATGTCTTGTATTAGTTAAAACTTTAATCGAAACATTTGTTATGTTACTTTTGGAACAACTTTCTTTGTTTATTTGGTGTTTGTTATTTGGGTTGTTTGTTTATGTTGAACAATGTAAATTTACATTTAATAATACATCGCAACTTTGTTTAGTACCACGTGTTTGTAATCTACTTAACATGACGTCTCGATGTTTCCGTCATTGGTTGGGTATTACAACAAGTACCCTAGACCTTCCTTAGGTGTCCATACAAGCAAATCCCAAAAAAGCGCACACAGAGAATAAGCTGGTCTCATCTATTAGATTTAGTCAATCGACTTTAGCTGTTATGTAACGTTTGGTATGCAGGAATAAGAGGCGGAATGGAATGGACTATTGAGGGGAATAAAAAAATGTGTTTGGTTGATCAAAGTAATGGAGTCACTCATTACATAAGGCATTCCATTCACTCTAGAAGCCTCAAATTTATTTCATCCACCCTCTTCTTTTTTTTCACTCCATCCCTCTCTCACCCTTCATCGCCCCACCCGCCATCCATCTCTACTATCCACCGCTGCCACCCCTCATCGTCACCCCGTCGTTGCCGCCGCCACCACCACCACCATCACTAGCCATCGCCACCCCCCCTGTCTCCACCGCCGCCACCACTGACCACCGCAGCTGTGTCCGCCACCCTCCATGCCACCAACGCCACCACCCACTACCGCGACCCACTAGCGATTTTATTCCTACGTATTTTCCTTTCCAGCCTACCAAAAACACAAAGCAATGATTCATTACATTCACACATGGTAACCAAACAAGACCATGGAATTGTAATGATACATTTCATTCATTTTATTTCATTACCTCGCTCATTCCGTTCTCTCATCTTTTCTATTACCTATATCAAATACACCTTTAGTCTCTTCATTTGATCTAATCATCCACTCTAATTATCCAATTTAGCAATAACCATATCTACCACCAATATAGCCATCCTTATTTTTCTCTTTGGCATTTCTTTGTAAATTTACATTAAACGCCTTAAAATTTACATTTTCTTTGGTGACAAATTGTTTTTGTTTTATTTTAGGTTGAGTTTAATTATAAGAAATTAGAAAACTCTATGGCCATTCTTAAATCCTAAACACCAAAAATATGAAACTCTAAAAATTAAACCTTAAAGCAAAGCGTAAAAGCTACAATTGACTTTGATTAGTTTTTCATGAGTTCTCATGGTTTTTGAAATATATGGAGTTCTAAAGATAATCCTTATATATTTGTGTGTATGTGTATATATATAGGGGAAGAATAGAAAGAAAACCCATTTGAATTAACCTCATCTCCACTATCCATTTAAAAAAATCAAGGTTGAGAATAGTCCTGTTACACTTTTTGTGTTTTTAGAAAAAAGATGAAAGTCTGTAAAAATTATTACATGTAACACATGGCTATTTCTAGTTGTTACCAGTAACATGTGGCAAAAGGAGGTGCATTCATTTGGGTTTCATAGTTTTCTTAACTAATATGAGATTTCTTTCTATAATTGACATATATATAGGATAGAGATCAAGAGAAAACTCTCTGGAACTTAGAGAACTCCAACTTCCCGTTCGAGTTTTGCCACCATTTTTTACATACAGATAGATGAAAATGTTACAAAAAAGCTGTAAAAAATTCAAGAGACGTTTTCAGCCTTTTTACGTTGCTGACGTCATCATTTATACCCATTGTAAGGGTTCTTTACGGTGGTGTAAATCAACAAAAACTGTCTTTTCTAGAAAAGTTGATTTTTTATGATTTTTGGTAAAAAAAACCTTCGCTTTGGCATTGTATGTGTACATGTGTAAATCGTTGTTAACACGTGATGTGTACAAAGTCTACAAAATGTGACACAGGTTTTGAGGCGAGAGATATACGCGTTAATATAGTTTAACACTATAATTATGCACAATATAATCTTAATTATGCAGAAGTTATTGCCATAGTTTCAACTTTGGATGGATCTACCACAATGTTGTTAGATTTTATTATGTGGCCCAAAATCGAACTTCATGAAACTAGAACGCACATTTAGAAAACTTAACATACAATTTTCCCCCATGATTTCAAGAATTTCACGTAGGTGACTTGTGCAATTATATTCCACTGCAGTTATCAATAAAAAAAATGTGTGAAAGTCGTCGAGCATCGGAAAAAATTCCTTTATATTAAATTTAACTTTGTTGTCAGCTAAAAATGTTGACAGAAGATAACACAAATAAAAAATAAATTAATATTCAGTCTAAAACAAACAAAAGTATTGGAGAGAAATAAAACAAAATATATATGATACAAGGAAATTTATTGAAAGATTACAAAATAAGTGAAGCGGCACTTGATAGATGGTTGAGTAATATTCATCAACGTTTCTTATACGAAGAGAATTTTAATAATATTCATTAAAGTTTTTTATAGGAAGAGAATTTCAATACATATATATATATATAATAATTTCATATATACACAATTAAAATCTAATTAATATATTTTACTAAAGTATTAATTACTTAATATATTTTCTACTAGAAGGGAAGGGGTTAGAGAATTTTTAAATGAGATATATATGTTATTAAAGTATCATTTAATTAATTTAATTAAGTATTTTTTTTCTTGAACGGTTAACACAAAATTTATTTTATAAAAAGAGGAGGAGAGTCATGGGTGATGGACGACCTCGTTATGATGGAATAGACGCCTATAAGCTAGATGGTTCGATTTTCATTTATTCTAAAAGGAATATATAAACGAACGAGGCAAAACTAAACACTATTTACTCGTAGATTCACGATAGATTCGAAACGTATATAAATATAAGCATGTACGTGATGACAAAAAATAGTGTTGTAACGGTATATTCGAAAGTTACAGTAAAACTATGGTATTGTATATGAAAGTCAAGTTATTCAAACAAAATTTACACCAAAATACATATAAAGATAAACACAACGACCGTACATTACAATGGATCGGTTTAAATGTAGATAAAAAAATGTGTTACAATGGTAAAAAACCGAACAATTTAAAAAAGGTTTAAAACAGCCGCTCAGTTTAAAATCAATCTTACAAAAAATTCACATCGAAGCATATATTAAGGATTAGAGGGTGCAATAGAAAACAAAACAGAAAAATACGAAAACATTTTTTTTAAAGAAAACACCTACTATTGTACCTAAGCCATCAAAAAATGTTATATATAATAATAATTAGTGGGATTTTCATGTTTTGTAGCGAGCTTTCAGTTAGCATCAGTTATGTTCGTTGCAGTAACGATACTATTCTGGCACTCGGTGTAGCAACCGAAAGAGATATGCCCAAGAGGATATTAATACAATCGAAAACCAAAAAACGAATACAGGTAACGCTACCAATATTGTTTGGCCAGTATCGGTTCAGTTAGCAGTATTTGATATAGCTTATGGTACAAAAAAACCACTTTATGGCGATAAGTAGAGAAAGTCAAAAAACCATAAAACAAATATTATACCGGTACCGACAACCGATGTTTGGGTGGTATTGGTTAGGTTCATAACGACAAAGAACAAAAAGATCAACTTTATTTGACCTATTCGAATTAAAGTTTTATTTAATCGCAAATATGGAATATTATATTTACTAAATCGCGAAAAGAGTAAACGATTTCAGTTTATAAAAATGAATGGCGAGACAACTTTAACGCCGAACGTTTGTACGTAACTATTCATAACTATTCACCATTTGCTTGCTTTTGAGTGAAAATCATATATGGACGTAGACAAAAATAAGCACGTAACAACGACAAACTCGAAACTTTATAAAAAAACTGTATCTAAAAAGTTATAAGAAAAAATATATATTTATAAAATATAATAATAAAATTATAAATTTATAATAGTAAAGTACTAAATTAATTTAAAATAACAGTTCAGCAGCTAGACAGTCACTATGCCAGTTACGACATTTCTATGCCATTGCCATTTATTTAAATTTAATTTATATTATATATATATATATATATATATATATATTATATATATATATATATATATATATATAATGAAATGAAATAGTAATTGTTTAATATGATTTTTCTATTTAGTTATTTATTTTATAAAATTTGTTTGTGTTTATTTATTGTGTAACTTAATTGGTAACAATATTTTGTATATTTTCTTATTTGTGTGCATTTCGGTAAAAAAAAAACTAAAATAGCTACATGGCAGCTAGGAATCCTAGTAAGGTGCTACTAACTAGGGGTGAATAAATGGCGGTTCGATTTGGTTATCACTTTTAACTATATTTATAACCACTAGTTTCGGTTATATAATTTTCTTAATCATAACCGAACTTCGGTTTGGTTATTTGGTTATGAGACTTGGTTATGGCTCGGTTTTTGTTAATTTAACCAAACTAGTTTGTAATAAAATTTAAACTAAATGAACATATTAGACATGTACTGTCTCAGTTACAATCGATTTTATTAAATAAAAAAATTAACATACACATTCATAAAATGAGTTCGATTTTATACAATAATTATTTTTAAATATTTTAAAACTAAATATATAATATAAAATGCTTTTGTATATTTTCTTTATTTATCTTGAGTTTAATTCCTTGAACATGTATATTTTAAAAATAGATATATTAAGCATAACTTAATGCATTTCAGTGCATTCGGGTATGTGACACCTTTAACCCTATCCATAACTGGCTTAGCGGTTAATAAATAGCATTATCCATTACTGTCGTTTAGTATCTGTTATTGGTTAATTTTGGTTAATTAATCGATCTAAGTTTGTAATAAAATTTAAACTAAATGAACACATTAGACATATGTTGTCTAAGTTACAATCGTTTTTACTATAAAAAAAGAAAATTAACATATACATGCATAAAATGAGTAAGATTTTATACAATAATTATTTTGAAACATTTTAAAACTAATTATAAATATAAAAACCTTTCGTATATTTTTTTTATGTATCTGGAGTTTAATTCCTTAAAATGTATATTTTAAATACAGATATATTAAGCATAACTTAATGCATTTCAGTTTGGTTCTGTTATGAAATATCTTTAACCATATCTGTCACCAGCTTATCAGTTAATCAAATAGTATTATCCATAACCGTCGTTAATATCTGTCATCGGTTAATTCGGTTCAATAACAATTCGGTTAATTTTGATTAACGGTTAAGGTTTGCTCACCTGACACCCAAAGTTCCAACCTAGAAAATGCTAAAGGTATTGATCTTTATGAACTAGAGTTTCATCTTTATATATAGAGGAGACAAGATCGGATCCTTTGTGCTATCACAATATCATATCTCACCATGAATTTTCTGGTCATAATATCCTTACTCTTCCTCTCTTCACTCTTCCTCTTATTCTCCAAAACAAAACCAAAACATCGTCTTCCACCAAGCCCCCATTGTTACCACTTATCGGTCACCTACACCACCTCGGCCACTAATCCACCAGTCCTTCAAAAGCCTCTCCACCCGCTACAGCCCGCTTATCCACCTTCGTCTCGGTTCAGTCTCTTGTTTTGTTGCGGACACTCCGGAAGTCGCCCAAGAATTGCTCCAAAAAAATGACCTTGCTTTCTCTTATAGAAAACACACCTTAGCCATTGACCATATTACTTATGGTGTTGCCTTTGCATTTGCACCATACGGACCGTACTCTGGAAATATATAAAAAAGTTGTCCACAGTAGAGCTTCTAGGCAGCCAAAATCTTGGCCATTTCCTCCCCGTTCGAACACACGAAATCCAAGAGCTTCTGCGAACGCTAACGGTGAAGTCGAAACAAAATGAGAGTGTGAATATGACAGATGAGTTGTTAAAGCTAGCAAACAATGTTATATGTCAAATGATGATGGGTATCCGGTATTCTGCGACCAATAGTGAAGCAGTGGAAGCCAAAAATCTTGTTCGGGAAGTGACAAAGATATTCGGAGAGTTTAATGTCTCGGATTTCATATGGTTTTGCAAGAGGTTAGATTTGCAAGGGTTTGAGAAGAGGTACAAAGATATACATAGAAGGTATGATGCTTTGCTTGAAAAAGTCATGTCTAAGAGAGAAGAAATGAGAAGAAAAGGAAAAGGCAAAGATGGCAAAGGGAAAGATTTTCTAGACTTGTTGCTTGATGTTTTGGAGGATGAGAAAGCTGAGATTAAAATTACTAGAAACCATATCAAGGCCTTGATTTTGGTGAGTTTACTCCTTGAATCCTTGATGTCTTATTCAAGGATTAGATTGGTCCTTTAATCCAATTTTTGACTTTTGATAGGAAAAATTCCCAAACTTAACATATCAATGGCCGATTTTGCCAAAATCAACATTAATTTTCAACATCTATATCTAATAAATCAGTAACTGGTTAATATTTCGCGTCAAAATTCATTTAACTCAAAAAAATTTTGTTGCTTCTCTTATTTCATCTTATTATATTCTAGTTTTGAATTTAAATTTTTTACTAGTTAACTAAAAAAATCAATAGTACTAAAACATACTATATTCCGATGTCTTCATTACTAGCTATTTATAATTTTTTATTCAAATCGTGTAATATACGGGTCTCTAACCTTCTTTTTGTGTGTAAACACACACCAAGTGGACACAACACGAACTCGACATGTGCAAATGTTATTGCGGACCGTACATATATTAGTGTGGTGGCCGTACAAATCTTAGTGTTGAACGTACTAAGTAATCTTAGTGTGACTCGCCGGCGGTTGTTAGTGGTTGGTATCGGTTCAGTTCATTTTGTTACTGATACGATACTAGCAATCGATATAATTTACGACACAAAAAAAAATATAATTTTAACACAACTTGGTTCATTAGAGTACATGTACTTGTATTAGTTTACAAAAAAGGAATGATTACAACAGTTTCATCAAACAAAAATTGTATCTTATAACCCATAAAATAAAGTTGGGTAACCCAAACAATAAAGTCGCGTTTTATATCGATCGAAAACCATAAAGACAAATACCATCCCAGTCCATAATACCGACATAGGTACCGATGTTTTTTGGATTGTACCGGTTGCCATTCGCCATGGTATCGATAGTATAACCTATGATACCAAAACAAAAAAAAAAAAAAAACTCTGTTTAAAACACAACTTCGCTTTCAACGAAATTTATATCGGAATTCAAGAGAAAAGGTTAAATACAACTCGTACGCCACCTATTAAAAAAAACATAATGCAAGTTGTAAAAGAAAATCAAAAGTGTAAAAAATTAATAGATTAAAAACGTATATTATATGTAATACATAGATGAAAATAATAATATAAAAAAGTTACTATTCTTAGTAGTCTGTACTTGTGGAAGATGTATATATGGGGTGAACATAATAATATAAAAAAGTTACCATTCTTAATGGTTTGTAATTGTGTTTGCATAGTTAAAGTATTGATATGGTATCAACATCTATATAACTATTGATAAAAAAAATACTATATTTTAAAGACATCTCAATTTTTTTAAATATATATCAAATTATACAAGAGAAAAAAATAACACCGATACGTATGTTAGCTTTTAAGAATAGCTAACCACGTAAGTTCTAATTAAGAGAAATATCAAATACTTATAAACATTAAATAGGTCAACATGTATAGCACATGCAACAGAGTTTATAAATGTTAAATAGGTCAACAATGCATAGCATATACATTAAAGACTATGAAAATAAAAATAATATAGTTATCTATATAATAAAGTAGACTCTATAACAAACACATATGTCATTAAATGAGCAGCTCACCAATGTACTTTTCCGTTTAAATGAAGTTATCCTATTATATAATTAGATATTTTCTTAAGTTTCAAAGATATCTTGTTTTTTAAATTTGAAAATTAGGGTAACTAATTTCAATTATATTTAATGACTATCAAAACAATAGATCATTTTATTAAACAACTTCAAATATACCTCATTTTTTAAATTCTAAAATTAGGGTGACTAATTTCAATTATATTTAATAACTATCAAAACATTAGATAATTTTACTAAACTTCAAATATATCTCTTTTTTAAATTAAATGCTAAAATTAGGGAAGGTGACTAATTTCACTTGTATATTTAATTATTATCGAAACATAAATCAATGTTATGTGATTTTCTATTAATTAAGTTGCTTATCGAAACATTCACTATAAATAAATCAATATATATGTATAGATGAAGCGAAAACTATTCATTATTAAATTGCTTATGGTATGATAACGAGTATAGAGTGGAGCAAATTAACTATTAAACAACTTTGGTTCTATTTAACTAAAATGAAAAAAAATTCAAAGTTCTACTGTTTTAGTTTATGATTCATAAGAAAACAAATAGAACCACAATTTTTTTTTATTTCTCTCTTATTAAATAATAATCACAATTATACTCAAAACTTATTGGAATCCTTTACCTTTTCATTTTTTATTTATATTTTCTCGTGCCTTTGCTTTATTATACAAGAACTAAAATTAGTTATTTTTTATTTATATTCTCGTGCCTTTGCTTTATTATACATGAACTAAAATTAGTTATATGCCACACAGACGTATTTGAGTAATAACAAAATAAGCATAAATAATCTTTGTTTTTCTTAATTAAAATTATAAATGAAAATACAAGTAATAATAAAATACGTAAATAACAACATATAACAAAAAAAAGTTATTCTAATACGCTAACAATCTAACATGTATAATAACATTATAAATTATTTATATTTTCTCCTGCCTTACTTTATTAATTATACATTAACTAAAATTAATACTATGCCACACAAACGTATTTAAGTATAACAAAGTAAGCATAAATAATCTTTTTTTTAAATTAAAACTATAATGAAAATATAAGTAACAACAAAATACATAAATAATCACACATAACAAAAAAAAAATTACTCTAATACTCTAACAATCTAATATGCATAATAACATATATAAAATTAGAGTTGGACGTTGTTAATTAACTTGACATTGCAAATCAAACATATAAAACCAAAGTTAGATGTTCATAATTAGCTTGATGTTTGATAATAGTTCATTTGGTTTGCAAATTTATTTAACGATTTAACCTAATAATAAATAAAAACAAATTAAAATGTTACAATAAGTAAATTGTATATCAAAGTCCAAATTTAAAGTTTATATCTTGATAACTTTATCTTTAAACGATTACATTGTATTTCATTCATGTAATACACAGGTTAATTCAACTCGTGTAATACACGTGCTTTTTTAAGATATATTTTTTATTACTTTAGTATATAAATTACTTTTATTCAACCCATGTATGTAATACAAGGGATTCTAACTTACTTGTAATTGTATGTATGCACAATTCTTTTTTATATTTATTTGATTCGTTAAATCTTGTAAAGTGTATTTTCTTCGTACTAAAGAACTAAATGAAATTGTTTCATAGGACTTTTTCACAGCAGCAACAGAAACAACTGCTGTAACCATGGAATGGACTTTAGTTGAACTTATCAATAACCCTAAGGTCATTGAAAAAGCAAGACAAGAGATTGATGCAGTCATCGAAACAAAAGGCTAGTTGAGGAGTCTGATAAACCAAACCTGCCTTACATTCAAGCAATCATAAAAGAAGCCTTCCGTCTTCATCCACCGATTCCGTTGGTGATACGCAAGTCGAACGAAAATGTCACCATTAAAGGATACGACATCCCCGTTGGGTCCATATTGTTCGTTAACATCTGGTCGATCGGAAGAAACCCGGAGTACTGGGAAAGCCCATTAGAGTTCAACCCGGATAGGTTTTTAGAAGGTGGTGCCCTTAAAGGTTCTTTAGATGTTAAGGGTCACAATTTTACACTTTTGCCTTTTGGAACTGGGAGGAGAAGTTGTCCTGGCATAAACATGGCTATGAGACAGCTCCCTGTGGTGATTGCTACACTCGTGCAATGCTTTGAATGGAATGTTAAGGAAAAACGACGGTTAAATGTGGACGAGCGTGGCGGATTGACTGCTCCGAGGGCAACGGATCTGGTGTGTTTTCCATCGGTTCGCAAAAACTCTCCATTTAAGGTTTAGGGTTTAGCGTTACGTGTTATTTGAGTATTCGTCTCAGGGAATATTTACGGTAAATCATGTAACAATACATAAGAAATACTACAAAAGACAGACAGACATAAAATAAATAAATGTATTGGTTAAACCTAGTTCTGTCTTATAATAGTGGTAAAGAATATCTCCATGTACAAATGCCTATGCATGTATCTGTAATCTGAAGTAAAATATATAGATAGTATCTTGTATGTTTTGTGTATGTATATGCATAATGCTGAAGGTCATCTTCATAGTGATGTTATAATTGTTGGCCTAGATACGTACGATAAACAACATGCAAACCAATCACAAAAAAAATTGTAGACCAATACGAATTATAATAAACAAAATAGCCTAACCAACTATGGTCACAAAAGACCCCAAATCAATTTTAAGCACCCATAAGCATTGTACTTCATAAGTTCATATCTACACTTTTCATCGAAGCTTTTGTCGCGAACAACGTGACCCGTTTGTGGACCAACCTTGAAGCCCCAAGCCCATAGTGTGATACCCAATAGCCGCTTGCCACCCAAGTAAATTTTCTAAGGCAAAACAAACCTTTGCGGATTGTTTCTATACGGACCAAGCAAACTTTGATATACCCCAAAACATTGCTGGAACACCCTTTGAATGGATAAGACCCTTAGTCCTATTGGGCTCGATATTAGACCCTTTATTGGTCAAAACACTAACCAAAAATAGCCCACTACCCAAATTAGATACCCCTTTAAAAAATATCCAAAACAGGCCCATACCCACATACAATAGGCCCCATACTTCTGGACAAAATGAAGCTTTCCCATTTGGTGTTGCAACCCTTATTGGGCCTTCATTCGTAGAGAACATCACGGGCCCAGATGAGAAGCCCAGCTTTCAGAACAGCAGCAGCAATCCAAACACCCCAAGATTGGGCCTTCAGCACCTACAGACCAGCCCAAATAACGGACTCAAGTACTCAACCAGAAACATTAGCACCCACTTATGGGACTTCGATTGCTCTCATTTGTTGGATTGTTTGAATACACTTATTACCTTGTGTCCTTGTCACCCATTCTCGGATTGCTCGCATTTGAATACATTTAACTGTAGGTTATCTCCTTATCTACAACATATGCCTCTAAAACATGTTGATGGTATTTAAGGCGAGGCATTTCTTGTAACCCAACATCTTACCTATTCACGGCTTATGTGAGATTTTCATATCGACAAAAAAAAAAAAGAAAAAAAATACCACATGAAACAACTAGAAAAGTACTTGCTATAGATATAGTGTAATTAAAGCAGCATAGATATACAATCATAAACAAAAACACTATAAAAAATGAAAGTAACAAATTTCTGAAAGTATACATAAGTTTTATGTACATAGATTAACCTGCATAAGAAAAACTATAGTGCTTTTTCTGTATAAAAACTAAACATATTTACCATCGTTGATCGCTTAAGGAGAGACCTCTTTTACTGTTACATAATGACATGATAGTTGTCACTTATTCTCCTTTATAATTAAAAAAGATTGTTGGTATTTTATTTGACACAAAACATAATTGGATTTATTTTACTCAAATGAGCTTGAATCCACCAACATCCAAAGTCGGTGGTTAACTGATGGTCAATTAAAGTAACCGAACCATCTTTCCTAGTAACCATATTAACGACACTATTTATACACAAAATCTAACTGTTATGAAAATTTGATAAGTAAAACATTAGTTATAGGTTTTGTTTAGTCTATAACCAAACAAATCCTTGTATGTAAGCTTGTAAATAAATTGAATGTTTAAAGAACCGATCGTGTACTGTCTGACAATAAGTTTGTTTATATATGTTCACTTAATAAACTAACGAACGTAAACACAAGTTAGCGTTCATATAACTAAACAAACAAATACGAACACGTGTCTCTTAGTAATTTTTATTTGTAAACGTTTATTAATGTATTTGTTTTTTTACCGGTGAACTTCATGTATAAGGCTATCACACTCTCCAAATTGGAGAGCCCCGTATTGCCTCACTTTGGCCAGACTATGTTCTTAACTAGGTCCACGCTAGTTTCAAAGTTTGGCTTTATTGGGCGTTCTCCCGGGAAATCATACCGACGACTGCCACTTGACAATCGTTGTGCCATTACAAGAGCAGACTCTCTGGCGTAACACATGATGGGACGAAAACCAGGTCGGGCTCGGGAATCAACCTGACAACCTCACACAAGCCATAATCCAAATCTCCGTTCCCTATATCCAACCCAATATAAAACAAATGGGAATTAAACTTGAGTCTTCATCAGAAAACCCAAATCTCTACCACTAGGCCACAAGTGAGTGGATATTAATGTTTGTTTATAAGTGTTCGTTTTAAGATTCATTCAAATGTATTTATCGCTAGTATTAATTTAGAATCAATTTATTACCATTTTTAAAACCCTTTTATTTAGATATCTTTGTGTATGATATTATTATTATTAAACTTAAAATAATAATATATAGAATTACATCAAGATAGAAGGTAAACGGACAATAAGTTGTGTAGCTACCCCTTTGAACTTGGCTAAGTAGGTCCACAACCTCTGGCGTAAGGAACCCAATAGTATCAAAAGCAAATGGAATAAACATGTGTTGGTTGTTAAGGTATGTTTTCTCATGTTTTGTCACTTTGTCCAAATAAGCTTTTAAAACAGTCTGATCCACCGTGAAAGCACTACCCTTTAAGCTTACAAGGGGGAAACCCCTGTTAGATCAACACACGTGTGTTTTCCTCCTATCCATCCGAAGACAAAATGTCGGTTGGTTAAAGGATAGATATTCTTTCTAATGGATCAGTTAAAAAAATTCACGGGTACCTCTTCCTAGCAGAAATTCCAACATGTCTAAATATATCAAAAATGACATCCCTAACCAAATCTTTTGTTTATTTCTAATTGTTGGGGGTTAATAATGATATGATAATTTAGATTTTAATACGAATATATTTACCTTTAGTACTTTTAATTTGCTTGTCTTTTCTTGTTTCGAACAAAATCTACATCATTTGTCTTCAATCATTTCAGGATAGGAACAATAATACCATACTTTTAGCACTATTGGACTACAAGCTTTTTGATATATTTACTTATAATGGGTGTTCACTTTCGGATTTATGGGTCTCCTCTTTAATTTGTGTATAGACATTATTGCCTGATGGAGACGGATATAATCAGGTGATTCTGACGGTAATACGATAATACTTCAGCGGTCATTCGCTTAAATGTTTGAGTTCTTTCGTTCAATTCAATTCGTTTAAGTTTTATGCTCACCTCTACGTTATGTTTGATCTCTTGCAGTTGCCTCTTCATCTCGGTTCTCAGTTCTCACGGAAGTTATGTGAACTCTGCAAAACAGTTGTATTGGCCGTGGACCAACAAGTTTCTGCAATAACAGCTTTTGATAATAATAGCTTAGTCAGAAGTACTGGTCACAAGCATTTAATTATCAAGCACTTTGACGTTGAAGTTTATTTTGAGTCATAAAAGTCTTTAAAAAAAGCTATTTAAGTGTCTTATCCTTAAAAAAGTGTAATAATATTATAATCTAATTATGATAGTGTTTTTTTCCGGATTAGTACTAGATTAGTGACATGCGTGTTAGATATGTTGAATAAATGTTTTTTAAAAATTATATATTGTTGATGAGAGATGATGAATAGTAACTTTATTTTTATAATAATATATAGCTTTTTATTATTTTTTTATTTAATAAATTATAATATTTATTATTATGTTTACTTTTAATAATAACATATTTTTAATTATTTCCTTTTTTAAAAACATATATTTCCTTTACCATTTTTTAAATAATTGTTTTTTCGTTTCTTAAAACATATATTATTTTATCGATTAACATGATACTTCTTTAATAATTTACGTTTATAACTTTTTTTCTAAAAACTTAAGTATGTCGTTGTGCTTGATTTTCCTATGATATTCCGTTATATTTTTTTTGTTAAAAACGAAGTTATACTCAAAATAAAGTATTTATTTTGTATCATAAAACGGTACGATAATAAACTAAATCTTTCTAATGGTTTGGCTTTCTAAACAACATGCTTTATTTTCAAATAACGTTTGTTTTTACATTATCATTTGTTCGATTTCGCCGCAACGTGCGACGTAAAAAAACTAGTATTAATTTAAATAATGTATCATATTCTTAAAACCTATTATACAAATAAACTGATTATTTCTTAAGATTCTGAAATTTTTACCATTATTTAAAGTTCTAAAATGAACTCAGCCCTTTATTATAAATCTATATATCTATATTATACAATAAAGTAATTCATATGAGGGACACATGTCGCTCTATGGGATGCTCTCAATTATTTTTTCCCGCCTAAATAAATAGATATAGATTATATTTGTTAATAAAATTCAAATTAAAAATATATGATTTTAATCAATAAATTTTATCTCTTTAGCTTTTACCCTAAATAAATAAATATAGATAACATTTATTAGTAAGATGCAAATAAAAAATATATTATCATATTTTTGCTTAATAGGGATAAAATTAAATTATAACGTATTTCATTTATAATTATCATGTTTTTGCATAATAGGGATAAAATTGAATTATAATAAAATAAGCATAAATAACTCATGGCTTTACTAACGTTTTAGACTTTTAATGTAAAAATATAAATAAAAATAAACAGGTTTCTAATCTAGTGATTATGTATTAACAAACATTTATTCAACCTGTGTAATACACAAGTCCCTAATCTAGTGATTATATATTATAGATTGTTAGAGTGTTAACACAAACTATTTTGTTATAGGTTATTGTTACTTGTATTTTCATTTATATTTCTACATTAAAAGTCTAAAAGTTAGTAGAAGCCATGAGTTATTTATACTTATTATTATAATTAAATTTTATTAATTCCTATTATAAAGCAAAGACGTGATAAATACAAATGGAAAACAAAATAGTGAAAAATAAAAAGATAAAATTTATGGATTAAAATAATATATATTTTTTATTTGAATCTTATTAAGAAATATTATCTATATGTATTTATTTAGGATAAAAGATAAAATTTATGGATTAAAATAATATATTTTTAAATTAAATCTTATTAATAAATATTGTCTATCTCTATTTATTTAGGCAAGAATTTCTAATAAAATCTTATTAACAAATATTATCTATATCTATCTATTTAGGAGGGGAAAACTAATTGAGATCACAACGCCATGTATCTCCCATATAATTTACTTTATAAAGAGGGTTTTGGTTAAAAAATCTAAATATTATATTTTTTGTATTTTATGATAATATTCAATAACATAATTGTATTTATCTATTAATATTAATTAATTAGTGCATTCCAATCTGGTTATTACCCTATTTAAATTATTATATATCATAATAGTAAGGCGAAGGATTAAAAAGATATATTACATTAAAAATAAAATATATAAGAATAAATATTTAATTATAATAAAAGATTTCTATTGATGCCACATGACATTTTCTCATTCAACCTAAAAAAATTATTTATATTTAATTTTATTTTTTAATAATTAACATATATATATATATATATATATATATTATATATATATATATATATATATATATATATCCTTACTGAATATTTAAATTTATTCTTCATGTTTAATAATATATAGATATCTCTTATTGAATATATAAATTTCTTCTTCACGTTTAATATCATATATGATAATATCATATATATTTTTTATGATTTTAGAATATGCACATATATAAAAAGTTTGTAGCTAACATAATGAAAGAGATGTAGGAATTAAACGTCTTAGATTATATACAACAGATACACATATAATTATCTTTTACTATTTATTATTTAATATTTAATCTAATTAATTGTTCACAAATAATCAGTATCTTAGACATATATAATGGGGTTAGCAAATAATATGCTTTATCTATATCATAAAAAGTTTCATTCTATTTTAAATCTATATAATACTAATAAAACATTTCAATTAATATCATATAACATTCTCTCATTCAGCTTATTAATAATATGATGGATTAATAATTAATTAATACAAAACAATGAAAAATCCAATATTAATAATATGATTGATTAATAATTAATTAATACAAAACAATGAAAGTTCCAATTATTTAAATCCTTAACAATATAAACACATCTTTTTACGAATCAATCATAAATAGGCGATAATTACTATCAATAAAGGTATAAATTTCTCTCACAAATATTATTACTAATTAACGTTACATTCAATAACCGTTTTTTATTTGTATTGTGGTTTACTTAGATATTGATTATTTTGTTTAATACCAATTCTACTTATAACGAACATTTCAAATAATGCCATGTGCCTTTTCATGCTTTAATAACTTTTTTTTTACTTTATGATTAAAATATCCATTAAATAATTTATTATTTTCATATTATAATAATAAAAATAGTAAATAATAGGTTAATCTGATTTTAAAAACTGATTTACGCTTTGAAAACATATTTAATTTTAATTACTATATTTAGCAAACGGTCATTATATTTTTAATATGTTAATATATAAGTTCTAATTGTTTAACGAAACAAAATATTTTCATAATAATTTTGATGCAAGTTTATATTCATCGGATGTCCTGCATGGACTTAAACTTTCAGGCTTGACAAACCATATATTATTGCCAAAGATTAGTGTTCCAGTAAAGTTATTAAAAATATTGATTGAAAGAATTGTTTATGCAATGGAACTCAACTACAGATCCTATTACTGGGTGATCAGGTTATTGAGGCACTCATATTAGTATTAATTTTATCTGGAAGTAATATTGGCGCTCGAACGTTTATCCCAAGATTTCGATTAAATTAAAAGAAAGATAATTTTCTCTCATTGTATGTTTTGCCATGATGATAAATAAAAGTCAAGAGTAGTTGATATGGAAAGTTAGTTTGTTTCTAAAACAACTGATTTTTACACATGACCAACTATATGTCGCATTGTTCAGGGTAAAGAATTCCCTTCTATAAATTTATGAAGACATTATCAAATTACATAATTTATATCCTTAAATCTGTGTAATACACAGGACTAATAACCTAGTTATGAGAATATAAGAATATATAATTATGAGGTTAAAACAGAAAGTGACATGTATCATTAGTTAGAATCATTTATTAGAAAAATTCGAAGATTAGATTAGATATGGAAATAAACTTGCTTCAATGAATTAAGTATAAGCATTTTTGATTCAGTAAATATATTGTATCCAAATAAACTTAAATTAATAAAATAGGTCTTCGAAATGTTTTGTTGATTCAGTTAATATATTAATCCGATTTAAGAAAAAAAAAGTAAAAAATCAACATTGATTTAAAATGATTTTTTAAATGATGATATGATGTTTACACGTGATGCTATTTGAAATCGTTTGTTAGAAGTAGCATTATATTATAATTTATATAGTTAACAAAAACTCTTACAGGTGTACGAGTATGTCAAGTAATATTTTTTCTTATTTTCATATAAAGTCCTTTTTGTTTCATTGCTTACACCCTTTTTTTATATTGCTTAAATTCCTGATGATGTATATTATATGGGCAGGTCCTCAGTTGATAGTTTCAAGATAAACGATACTAACCGGATGGATAACCTGGTAAAGCCCATAAGAATGAGAACGCTTTTATGTCCTCTTAACTTGAGTCTTGAACATGACAATATTTGATAATAATTAATTATAATAATTAATTATACATAATACTGTCTTCTATCGAAAGAAAATATATTATATTTTCTACTACCGGTATATTTGTTGGTATTGAAGTGTAGGAAGGCGGTTGTTAGATATTGGTTTGGTAATACTTAATGATCATTTGTAGTTTTCTTTTCTTTTTCTTTTTCAAAAATATTTATCTAAGTAATAGTTTTTAACTCTTTTATCTAATACCAGATAAGTCAAATTTTTACAAAAGTAACATATATGAAAAACTAAATTAGTTGAAAACTTAAATACAATAAGGTTTTAAAAATACATAATAAAGCAAGGAGACATATATGAACACAGGGATTAACTTGGAAGTCAACTATTAAATGATTTTGGTTATATTTATAGGCCTCTATAATACTATACTACATTATATATAGAGTAAAGTGCATATTTGTCACTCTGTGGTTTGTGTTAGATTATCAGATGACATCCTATTTTTTTACTTTTTACTAAATGAAACCCTGAGTTGGGTATTTCATCTCTCTCTACCCCTAGATGTTAGTCAGCTGTTAATGAGAAAATATGACCGTCCAGATGAGTGGTATTATCGTAATCTTGCATCTCCTTTTTAATAAAAACCACCCTGATTGTTTATTTTGTATATTGAGACCCTATAGTATCCTAATTTTCAATCGTTGATTCACTTAAAGGTGGTAAGAACACTGAACAAAGGTGGATTCAAGCTTCAATTACATTCGAATTAACGTTATGTTGGCGGAGATTGGAGAGTTCGTCCAAGTGAAGATCATTTTGACCCATATCGGTTATACCATGGTAAGTATCAATTGTAATGTTCAGTGTATAGTAAAGGCTGAAGCTTTGCATATGAAACTGAAATTCGTTGTTGTGTTTGTTTGCAACCGACGAAGTAACACTGTTTACGTTGAAGATCTTCCATGGATGTGAGTTTACTCAACTTCCTGAGCAGAACTACTTGCCCGATGACATTGCATATATATTTTGCCGATACAAACGATTTTGGAATAGACGTGTTGGAAGCGATGGTTAAACAGGTTGGTTATGATATAGATATGGTTTTCTACTACCATTTTAGAGATCCTAATTTGTCTTTGGATGATGGTTTAAGAAGATTGTTTATCGATAATGATCTTGTCCAAGCAAGTTTTATGTTAATTGAAATTTACGTTGAACATTGGGTTTCATGGGTGTTGTTAAACTCCAACCCATCATCTCAAGAGTTAAGAGTTGCTCCATCTAAGGATTCGTTTATAATTGAATGTAGTCAACCAGTTCCCTTAAGTCCTAGCTTGGGTTTAGAAATGGGCAATACTGAAGATGTTAATGATCCACTAGGATTAGAAGGGGATTCATGATCAGATTTGGATGCAAGTTTGAAAGGAGCAGAAAGTGATACAGGTTTCGAAGAAGAAGAAGAATGTGATGCAGGATTGGAAGGATCAGACAAGGATGATGCTGACTTTATGAGTAGAAAACTATCCTGGGTTGGATAGTTTAGAAATGGACATAAGCAACTTTAAGGCAATAGTTGATCATGATGTGGTAGAGGATGACCTCCATGATGATTTTTTTGATGAATTAGAAGAAGACTTAAATGTTGATATGGACAAATTTGACACTACTAGTGAGAATGAAGGAAATAAGGTTTGTGTGCTAAACCAAGCAGCTAGAAGAATTAGGAACCAAACAAGGAAAAATGTTGACCAACATATTCCATTTTATATTGGCAAACTTATTGAAGATAAGCAGCAAATTAATCAAATTGTTAAAGCATATGCTCTTAAGGCTAAAAGAGACATTTACATTGGTAGAAATGAACAACGAAGGTATAGGGTAGTATGCAAAGGGGAAAATCCCCACAATTGGTAGGAGTTGAAGGGGTAGAAAGGAAATGGCCAAAACAGTGGGTGTCAATCTGCCAGGAAAACAAAAACTACTTGCCCATTTGTTGTTTAGATCTCTAAATAAACAACCCTAGATGTTTGGTATGTGAAAACAATTCAGCCTCAAGACAACTGTCTAGTTGGTCTCTATACCATGAGTTTCATCGCCAAGGAGATACAATCATCTGTTGAAAGCAACCATGATATATCCCTGCTGCCTCTTAAGATATTATCCAAAAAAGCATCAGGTAGAAGTTTCAATTATAAAGTGTTTAGAGAAAAGTGTAGTGCCTCAGCAAAAATTAATAGTGACTATAGAGATAAGTATGTGTTGTTAATAACCTATTATGATGAATTATTAAGGGCTAGTCCATGTAGCACAATTAAGATCGATGTGGAGCCTCCTACTAATTGTAGTAGTAGTGTTAGGCAATTCAGAAGGATTCACATAAGTTATGCTGGTATGAAGAGAGGTTTTAAGATTTGTGGTAGAGAGTACTAGGATTGGATGGTTGTTTCATGAAAGGGCCTTATCTAGAACAGATCTTGAGTGTTGTGGGAGTGGATGGCAATAATAATATCTATCCACTTTGTTTTGCTCTTGTTGAAAGTGAATGCTATCAGAGTTGAACATGGTTTTTGGGGAACCTTTAGGGTGATCTTGATGGCACTGTGGTGTCTAATTTCACATTTATCAGTGACCGACAAAAAGTAAGTCCTCTAATTCATCATCTTTTTTCATTGAAAAGAAATCTAAGTTGTTTGGTCCTATCCATGCAGGGTCTTATTCAAGCTTTGAAAAGGATTTCCCTCATGCAGAGCATATGTATTGTCTTAGACACATTCATGAGAACATGAAGAGGCAATGGCCATAAGATGATTTTAAAAACATGTTAATGAGAGCAGCTATGATGACAAACACGCCTTACTTCCAAACTGCCATGCAGGACATCAATGCTACCAACCCCAAATTACACCATTGGCTACTTCAAATCCCACCTGAATCATGGTCAAGTGCTCAGTTTACACCTAGGGCTCAATGTGACATATTGTTAAACAATATATATGAGGTGTTTAACAAGTAGATAATATGGAGGCTACAGACAAGCCTATAATCACATGTCTGGAGTTCATCAGGGAATACATGACAAAAAGAATTGTTAATGTGAAAAAGCTTCAAGAAAGGAAAAATGGTCCATTAACACCGCATGCTGAACAGGTCCTCAAAGATGATATAGAAAAAACTTCACAGATGAATGTCCTCAAGATGAGTGGTACACGATCAATATGTGGTCAATGTGGAACTGAAGACATGTTCATGTAGGAAGTGAGATTTGATTGGGATTCCTTTTAAACATGTTGTTGCTACAATTTAGGACATGTTTAGGAATGGTAGGTATTAGGGCTGGCATTCTTGAAAACTGGGTGTCCAAATTTTAATGGTTGGGAACATGGAAAAAAGCATACGTCCATTACATTAATCCAATATATGGTCCTGAAATGTGGACTCCATCTCAATGCCCAACTACATTAATTCCTCCAAAGCATCCTAAACAAGTATGTCATGACATGAAATTCCTTCTTTTAATGACAAGATTTTAAAATAATTGTGTATCGTTGTTGTAGGTTAGAAGACCTAAGAAGAAGAGAAAGATGTTTGTTGATGAGGTTTAGAAAACCTTTGTAACGGAAGGTAAAATGACCAGGAAATGTCAAAGCATAATGTACCAAACATGGTAACAAAGCTCATAACCGTAGGAGCTGCAAATGCCAAGGAGGTGTGACCCAACCCGCTAAACAACATGTTTCACAAAACTCAACACAGGGTGCACCAAGGCTGATGTTTAAGCTAAACAAGACATGTTTCCCCGCTTTATTGGTTTAATAGGCTTCAATTATGTTGTTTAAGACCATGTTTTTTTGTATGGTGTGTTTTTAAGACAATGTTGGTTTGTATTGTTATGTTTTCAGGATAATGTTGGTTTATATTTTAAGACAATGTATGTTTGGTTTGTTATGCAACAGTTGACTACAAAAAGTCAAAGAAAGTCATAGACAGTTTGATGTTTGGTTTGTTATTCAACCGTTTGATGTTTGGTTTAGTTTCCATAAAACATCTAACACACCCCGACCCGCAGCGGAATAAGAATCGGGGCATAATTGGGTTATCACCAAAGCTCATGATGTTTACTAAAATGTTTCATATTTATTAAATTCAAATTACAACTTAAATATCCAAATCAAAATCCATACAATTACAAGGAAATGAAACTATGTAAACAATCCAAAGCTTAAACTGATTTATTCTTCTAGGCCTTCCTATGTGTTTCTTGCCTCAACTGGATCACCTGTATCATGTGTAAAACGGAGGATATTTTGGGTCAACAAAAGTTGGCGAGTGAACCTTGATAAAACATTGTTATTAATTTCTTGTTTTATTTAATATTGAAAATTTGTGCAAAAATCAATGTGAGCAAACATATATAAATAACAAACAAAACCATTTAGAAGATTTGATATGATGATGAATGTGAGATCAAGGCTCAATCAAACGGAACCGATCGTATGAGGCACCTGATGCTCAACCCGTCTCTCACGGGGAACTGATGGGCCTAATGAAATGCGTGTACTGAAAATGATAAATCCAAACTACATATAAACCACACAACAATTGATACATATTTGATACACATTTGATAAACGGATATGATGGATGCACAAGTGTTTAAATATAGTAAAGAATTAAACGACACATGATACACCCCAAAACATGATTAAAACGGGGAATGGATAGAGATTCACTCACATTGGGTGCGTTCTTTGATGACGTTGGATGCGCACGAATTTTAGGATTTGATCGACGAGGAAAAACTAACATAAAATAAAACGAAATGGTTCGATAAATAAATGTGATTTTATTTGAGATGAATACTTTTTAATCATAATCTTAATAGGATTTTTAGATTTATTTTTGTGAGTTTAAGGACATTTTCTAACTTTAAAAATATTATTTTTAAGTATTTTTAAATAATTTTCTGATTAAATAAATTAAAAAAAAGAATTAAAAAAAATATTGACTTTTTGCCCCGGTTGACCGTTGACCGTTGACCGGTCGGACTGTTGTGTTTGTATGCGCTGAGGTTCGAACTCGGGACCTCTCGTATACGTGCACGCAGCTCTACCAACTGAGCTACGTGTCTAACCCGAAATATTCTCTGTTTTAATATATATATATATATATACTAATTAACTGTTATTTTATTTAGTTTATTTCAAAAAGGATTTAATATGGCCGAACCGACTTCAGTGATCCGGAGTCGAACTCGGGACGTTCGGTTCGAGTGCGCACAGCCCAACCAGTTGGGCTGTGTGTCTAACCTTGTTTAACTACAGAATTATATTATATTTGTATACATGTTGAAGGATGATCTGAATAGGTTTTAAAAAGGATTGGTTTTATTTCTGAAAATCGGTAACATATGCGATTCGAACTCGTGACGTGCGTGTTATGTTGCACACAGTCCACCGCTGGACTGTGTGTCTAACCGGTTAAATATTCAGTTTTAATTAAACTTATACACATGTTCAACTTCGTCTTCTTCGCTTAACATTTCAGAACAGCGAATTCCGACTGTTCTGTTTAATCGATCTTAACTTATATTTGATTGAATTTGAAAATAGAAATGAGATGACATGGTATACCAGAACGGCGAGTTTGCTTCAGGTTTTCCGGCAAAGACTCGTCGTCTCCGATCTGCGGATTCCGGCTGAGGGAAACTGTTTAACAGTTTTGATTACTGAATTGAGCAATTAGATTATAAATCAAAAGATAGCAAGAGAAATTTAGAGGATTGTACCGTCTGAAGAAAAACACGGTTTTCCGTTCAGTGATTCCGGCGAAATTGAAATTTCTGGCGACGTGCTAAAGCTTCGAGAGATTGTGCGATTTTGAGCGAAAAGGTTACCAGAGGTTTGGGTGGGTATTTATAGGGAAGAACAGGATGTATTGGGTCCGAATTTTGGTCTTGATTCGCGGTCAAAGTTTTTTCGGCGGTTACGACTGAAATTGAGGGTTTAGACATCGGTTATAACCGATGTCGAGGTCGGTTAACATGTTTAGTCAAAAGGAAAATGGCCAAAGTCGCGGATTGCCGGATTTTCCGGTGATTGCGAGTTCTGAGCGCGGTGATCTCCGGTTTTGAATTCGGGTTTTATTTTAAGTATTATTTGTTTCAGTATTTTCACAAAGAAGGCGTGTGGCGGAGCGATGTGTTGTGTGTTTGAGATTGTGGGTGACCCGGGTTCGAAACCCGGTGTCCCCATTTTATTTTTTCTCACTATTTAATATTATTTATAAATTATGGTTTTTAAATTCTAATATATTTATTAATTATGTATCGTTTAAAATTAATTTGAGCAATAAATACGCAACGAAAAATTATAACTGGATATTTTATTAATAAACGAAGCGGGTTTTGGAAACCCGTTTTTCGACGGATGTTACATGTTTGTCCTTGACAAGTTTAACTAAAGAAAGTTATACCTAAAATGTAAAATGGCTCAGTAGCTGTAATCCCCTCGCTAGGATAGGTCACATCCCACTCTAGCGGGAACTTCATGTCTTTACACAATAGCTCAAACTCGTCGTACTTCCAATTGATCTTTATATGGGTCGTGGATAGAGGTGGGGCCCCTTCTTCTTGCCTCCTTCTTGAACTTGCGAAGAAGTCAACATATTCTTTGGAAAATTTCTAGTAATATTTTGGAAAATCTTGAAGAAACTAAAGAACAATTTTGGAAGATCTTGTAGAAACTCAAGAACGATTTGAAAAACAAAAAACACTCAACTGGTCTCAGATCACTTTTGGGCCACATGCAAGCTCCTACGGGCCAAGGGCCATACTTACATCCAACCCCAAAAATACTCAACTGATCATAACAATCCCCCACGGGCAACTCCTGTGGGTGCGATACTACGCCAGCATAGAAAAGACAAATAATACAAGCGAAAATGACAAGCAACCAATCACCGCTCGCCAGGTATTGTACTAGGAAATCCCCAGGATGTGCCAATCGTGTAAGAGAAAAAAGGTATAGTCGAAAGCGATGTGTGGCCAATCACGAAGCGCCAATTCACCTCTCCCTTACCTCCACTAACGAATGATGGCGGGCGAGACAAGAGATACATCCAAAAAGCAACGTGTAGCCAATCAAGGCTTGCGTTTGTACTCACACCTCTGCGGGCACTAAGTGCCATGTCAGAAGGGACCAAATGGATATTCCTTGACAATGACACCTCATCTAATCATTCGCACTCTTCTGCAACTTATCGGCTATAAATATCACATTTCTCCAAAGGTTAAAGGATCCTTCCTTCACTCTACACTCACACTTTATACTTTGCTCTCTCTAGAAAGAATAATACTTACTTCCACGTCAGAGGGTGGTTACAAGGATAACCCCTACCTCTCTCATTCTCGTAATGAGTCTCACGGTGTTTGCTAGATTTGCATATTATATTCTTTGGATTTGAGCTTGTGAAAATAAAAAGATAACTCCCTCGGTCGAGACATTTGGTCTATTCCCCTACAGATTAGTCTGGTGTTTCTTCAAAATATAAACAAGATTTTCGATCCATTTAATTATTTGTTTTCCGATCAAAGTTTTTTCTAAAACAAAAACTAAAAACCTTGGTCCGTGTTCATTTGGTTAGGGGACGGGGCACCCTCATTGGTACCCTCCCCAGGTTTGTTCTTGTGCCACAACACTGCCGCCACCCACAAGGGTCAACAAGGCGGGTTGATTATCCGGGTTCCTCTAACCGTGGTTAGTTGGTGAAATTACTGTTAAAGATGACCGTTTGTGTGGTAATTCTTTTGACCGTTGCTTGTTAACTTGACTTTATTTATTAGAATCTACAAAAATAGCTTATGGCAAGAGTAAGGTGCCGCCAATGTTTTGTGATTTAAGGGTAATTTCTAAAAAATGATATAATTAGATTTGATTGGTTGTGATAAGAGTACTACCCTTAAATGCCCTCGCTCATTGGTCCTACGCTTCTATTGGAAATATGTACTACTGATCTTGGTGTTATCTTTAATAAAAAGGTGGGTCTACTTGAAAGTAAAAACACGTTGACCATGAGTCGAGCATGATCAATACAGAAACTACAGGAAACCTACATTTGTGGCTAAAATTTTGTCAACGCGGCTTGCAATTAATTATACGCGGCATGACAAGCAAGTCTTGACAATGTATGTAAATCTTATTATGATGTTATCTACGGTCTTCAAAATTTTGAGTTGTATTTTTTATTTTATTATAATTTACTTTTATTAACCACTTACATCTACATATTGCAAAATTGACTTCATCTTATCCTAAAAACTCAATAAAACTACATTTAGAAGTGTCTAACCAAATCGAATTTAGTCAACTTAGCCGATTTATTCAGTTAATATATTTTGGTTATTTGATTAAGCTAGTTAATATTCAGTTATTTAATTGAATTTGGTTCAATTATTTAAATAAGATTTCTAGAACCTATACCTGAACCAAAAACCAAATTTATAGTTCAAATAAGGTTATGAACTGAACCGAAAACTGAATTGACAATTCAGTTTGGTTTTTTGCAACATTCCTAAATAATATACACCTTTCAACTATTTATGTCTTTTTTTTTAGTTTCTCTAGTAACTTAGGAATCCCACCAGCTATTATGTTAATTTATAAAAATAGACTAACTTGATTTATGTTTTATTGTAATAATAATATCATAAAGTTTTTTAAAAAAATGTTTTTATTTTTTATTTTCTATTTTTTTAACAACAAATTTGGATCATTGACAGATCACTAAAGTATCATCTTGCCAGAAGTGGTACCACCTGATCATATCCATCTCGGGTATACTATAATGCATATAACACCAATTCAAATGGAAACCCAATCAATCTAGGAAAAATCTCTTATGGGATTCGAACCTAGGACCTCATAGTACGTAAATAATTTTATCTTTTATGTCTATTAAGCATCTCAGTATATGTTTATCCCGTCTATATTTACATACTATTAAGCATCTCAATATATGTTTATCTCATCTATATTTACGTACTCTAAATTTACAATATTTGTGTACATAGAGGTGTGTAACTCATGTTTTGGGAGGATTTTTAAAAAATTGATTTTTTCACTTTTAACTCAAAACTATTTATTTTTTCTTACTTATAACAGCAAAACTTTCATCTTTTGCAATTTAACCTCATAACTATTGTACTTTCAACTTTGGTCCCCTGCACTTTTCATTTTATACAATTTTTTTGTTTTACGTTCCGTTTAAATTTTGCGACTTAACACGGTGCAACGTGTGTGTGGTTCAACGTGTGTGTGGTTCAGTTTTAATTAAACTTATACACATGTTCAACTTCGTCTTCTTCGCTTAACATTTCAGAACAGCGAATTCCGACTGTTCTGTTTAATCGATCTTAACTTATATTTGATTGAATTTGAAAATAGAAATGAGATGACATGGTATACCAGAATGGCGAGTTTGCTTCAGGTTTTCCGGCAAAGACTCGTCGTCTCCGATCTGCGGTTTCCGGCTGAGGGAAACTGTTTAACAGTTTTGATTACTGAATTGAGCAATTAGATTATAAATCAAAAGATAGCAAGAGAAATTTAGAGGATTGTACCGTCTGAAGAAAAACGCGGTTTTCCGTTCAGTGATTCCGGCGATATTGAAATTTCCGGCGACGTGCTAAAGCTTCGAGAGATTGTGCGATTTTGAGCGAAAAGGTTACCAGAGGTTTGGGTGGGTATTTATAGGGAAGAACAGGATGTATTGGGTCCGAATTTTGGTCTTGATTCGCGGTCAAAGTTTTTCCGGCGGTTATGACTGAAATTGAGGGTTTAGACATCGGTTATAACCGATGTCGAGGTCGGTTAACATGTTTAGTCAAAAGGAAAATGGCCAAAGTCGCGGATTGTCGGATTTTCCGGTGATTGCGAGTTCTGAGCGCGGTGATCTCCGGTTTTGAATTCGGGTTTTATTTTAAGTATTATTTGTTTCAGTATTTTCACAAAGAAGGCGTGTGGCGGAGCGGTGTGTTGTGTGTTTGAGTTTGTGGGTGACCCGGGTTCGAAACTCGGCGCCCCCATTTTATTTTTTTTCTCACTATTTAATATTATTTATAAATTATGGTTTTTAAATTCTAATATATTTATTAATTATGTATCGTTTAAAATTAATTTGAGCAATAAATACGCAACGAAAAATTATAACTGGATATTTGATTAATAAACGAAGCGGGTTTTGGAAACCCGTTTTTCGACGGATGTTACAGTATCCCCTACTTTTAGAAATTTCGTCCCGAAATTTAAGTAGTAGCGGTAACAGGAAAAAGATGCGGGTATTTCTCGCGCATTGAGTCCTAACGTTCCCAAGTAAACTCAGGTCCTCGTTTCGACTCCCAACGTACCCTGACAATTGGAATACGACTTCGTCTTAAACGCTTCTCTCCGAAGTCCGTGATTTCTACTGGTCTTTCAATGAAGTGCATAGATTCATCGATCTGAATGTCTTCTAGAGGAATATGGAGGTTTTCATCGGCGAGGCACTTCTTCAAGTTTGATACGTGGAATGTGGGATGAATTCTGTTGAGCTCTTCTGGTAGGTCAAGCTTGTATGCTACAGGACCTACTCTTTCGAGTATCTTGAAAGGTCCTACGTAGCGTGGTGCTAGCTTGCCCTTTTGGCCAAAACGAACCACTCCATTCCACGGTGATACTTTTAAAAGTACTTGATCCCCAATGCCAAACTCCAAGGGCTTTCGTCGTTTGTCAGCATAACTCTTTTGACGACTTTGAGCCGCTAGAAGATTGTTTTGAATTTGAATGACCTTGTCGGTTGTTTCTTGAATTAACTCTGGACCGGTGATTTGTGATTCCCCAATTTCGTGCCAACATACTGGAGATCGGCACTTACGACCATATAAAGCTTTGAAAGGAGCCATGCCGATACTTGAATGATAGCTATTGTTGTACGAAAATTCAACTAATGGTAGATGAGCGTCCCAATTCCCTTTGAAGTCTATGACACATGCTCGAAGCATGTCTTCAAGAGTTTGGATGGTGCATTCAGATTGTCCATCAGTTTGAGGATGAAAAGCGGTACTGAGATCTAATCGTGTACCCAAGGCGGTTTGTATGGCTCGCCATGTTCGTGAAGTGAAACGACCATCACGGTCTGAAATGATGCTTAAAGGTACACCATGACGGCTTACGATCTCGCTGATGTAGATACGAGCTAACTTCTCGTTTTTTAAGTCCTTGCGGATCGGTATGAAGTGAGCTGATTTTGTAAGACGATCGATTATTACCCATATGGTGTCATACCCACTGGAGGTGCGAGGTAACCCGTAATGAAATCCATGGTTATGTTTTCCCACTTCCACACAGGTATTTCGGGTTGGACTAGAAGTCCTGAAGGTCTTTGATGTTCAGCTTTTACTTTGGAACAGGTAAGGCACTTGGAAACAAAAACAGAAGGTTATCGCGATCGGGAATCCATATGCGATTTAGATAGTATAGAATACCATCGGATTTGGTTTCGATTTTGAGTTCTGCTCCACATGACAGCTCATCGCGTACGTCATTTTCTGTTACAGAAACATGTTGAGCTGCTCGGATTCGATCTTTGATGTCGGTTATGATTTGCGAACATAGAAGACGAATGGAGTTCGCATAACCTTTTCGACTGAGTGCATCAGCCACCATATTTGCCTTTCCAGGATGATACCGAATTTCACAGTCGTAGTCGTTAAGAAGTTAGACCCATCTTCGTTGCCTATATTCAACTCCTTTTGGTTGAAGATATGTTGGAGACTTTTGTGGTCAGTGTATATTTCACACTTGGTACCGTAGAGGTAATGTCTCCATATCTTGAGAGCTAACACAACGGCTCCAAGTTCCAGGTCGTGGGTGGTGTAATTCTTTTCATGAACCTTGAGTTGCCTAGAAGCATAGGCTATCACTTTTCATCTTTGCATTAATACTGTCACACCCCGACCCGCAGCGGAATAAGAGTCGGGGCATAATTGGGTTATCACCAAAGCTCATGATATTTACTAATATGTTTCATATTTATTAAAGTCAAAATTACATTCTCAATAATCCAAACATGTCCATACAATACAAAGGAAATTAACCAACTAAACAATCCAAGCTCTAAACCAGTTTATTCTTCTAAGCCAATCCTATGTGTTTCTTGCTGCAGCTGGTTCACCTGTATCATGTGTAAAAATGGGGGTTTTTGGGTCAACATAAGTTGGCGAGTGAACCTTGTTAGATAAACATTTATTATTGATTTCTTGTTATTTTATCAAGGAAAAACTGTGCAATAGTCATATGCGAGCAAATGTAAATAATCAAACAATAGCAATAACATCCACAACATATAACATACCATAACATACAATAACATATGAACTTGCATGAATATATAACATGAATGAAACTGTATATGTTGGCAACGTCACGTTCACGCTCATAATGTAATGGGGAACGGACGGCCTATGATGAATGTCTGTGCGATCAAGGCTCAATCAAACGGAGCCGGTCGTATGTTGGCAACGCCAGGTTCACGCTCATAATGTAATGGGGAACTGCTCAACGCTCATAATGTAATGGGGAGCGGCGGCCTATGAAATTGCATGTACTGAAAATAATAAATTAAATCTAAACAATAACCACACAACAGTTGATACATGCTGAATACACATTTGCTCATGATATGATGTACGCACAATGATTTAAATATAATAATTGGTATGACACATGATACACCCCAAAAACGTGATTAAAACGGGGAATTTTGTAGAGATTCACTCACATTGGGTGCGTTCGGTTGGAGATGATGAGATGCGCACGAGTTGGAAGATTTGAACAACGAGGATTGACTAACCTAAATAATAACGGAAGATATAGTAAATGAGTGGATTTTATTAATAATTTTAATAGGATTTTTAGATATATTTTTGTGAGTTTAAGGCTATTTTCTATCTTTAAAAACATTATTTTTAAGTATTTTTAATTGATTTTGTAAATTAAATTAAATAAATAAAAATATAAAAATATGTTGACTTTTGCGTTGACCGTTGACTGTTTGACCGGTTTTATTGTGTGAATGTATGCGCCGGGCAGGACTCGAACCCGAGACCTCCCGTACGCGTGCACGCAGCTCTACCAACTGAGCTACGTGTCTAACCCGAAATAATTATGTTTTTAATTATATTTATATACTAATTCAGTTTATTCAAAATTCATTTATTTTTAAAAAGGATTTTAATTATCAAACCGGTGCCGTCAGCAGGTCTCGAACCCGGGACCTGTGATTTATCGTTACACACATCCACCGCTGGACTGTGTGTCTAACTTGGTTAATATACGGATTTTTATTATACTTAACATCTACCGTGAGTTAATCCAGTTTAGTTAGAAAAATAAAACATTTTTATTACAGAGCATATGTGTGTCAAGGATCGAACTTGCGGCGTGTGATATGTATGTGCACACAGTCCACCGCTGGACTGTGTGTCTAACCCGAGATAATATCCAGATTTTATTAAACTTATAATCAACCTATCTTCGTCTTCTTCGTTACAGAATTACAGCCTACGATTACTCTATTGTTTCTTGTTTAATTCGATTGACAAACATTTAACAGACTAATATGAAATGGCAGAGACGATTTTTAGAAGTAAACATACCAGAGAACGATTTATCTTAGAATTCCGGCAAGTCGTCGGCTCTTTTGCGGAATTCGGCTGAGCGAATAAATTAACAGTTTTGATTAGCTAAGTGAGGAATTTAAGTATTAAACAAGAGTTATCAGAAGGTTTGAATGTCTATACCGTTTTACTGCGGAAGATAAGAATTTTCAGAAGTTTTCCGGCGATAGGGAATTATCCGATATCGACGTCTGAAATTGATTCCGATTGAAGGGTTTGAGTTAGCAATAGCTTAACAATTGATAGACAACGAAAGAATTTAGAGACTTACTGAATTGATGGAAAACACGGTTTTCCGGCGAAAGTCCGGCGAGTTCAAATAGCTTCTCCGGCGAACTGAAAGTTGTGCGAAAATGCAATTGAAGGTTTGCAGAATGTGTTTGAGTCGCGAGAAGGGACAATGATTGAAGTAATTCAGGAATTGCAGACTTTTCAGTTATTAAAACCGATCCCACATGAAATCAAGTCCATTCAAAGCTTATTGATTGGAGGTGTCGGTGTATCGGTTATAATCGATAAATCGCGAACAATCAAACGTTTTGGACGTTTGGTGACCGATTTCAGTTACAGTTGGCGTAACCAGATTGATTTACGATTGACTATAAAATTTAATTGTTTCCTAGAATTTACAGAAAACAACAAGTGGTGGAGTGGTTATATGTGTGTGTGATAAGACTTTGAGATTAAACCCGGCTGACCCGGGTTCGAGTCTCGGCAGCCCAATTTTCTTTTTAATTATTTTATTTTTACTTTTTATCAATTATAACTTTTATATTCTAGCTTGTTTATTAATTATGCATCATTAAAAATTAAAATGGACATAAATACGCAACGAAACATTTATAACTTGATATTCTATTACAAACAAAGCGGGTTTGGAAAACCCGTTTTTGACAAATGTTACAAATACACAGCCTAGCCCTTGCCCTGATGCGTCGCAATATACTACAAAGTCATCGCAACCTTCAGGAAGTGTGAGGATAGGTGCGTCACAAAGCTTTTGCTTTAGGGTTTGGAAGGCTTCTTCTTGTTTAGGTCCCCATATGAAGGGTTTTCCTTTATGAGTCAAAGCCGTGAGTGGTACAGCAATACGGGAGAAATTGGCAATGAAGCGGCGATAGTAACCAGCCAAACCAAGAAATGACCTTACTTCGGTAGGGGTACGTGGCGCTTGCCATTCCTGTACTGCCTTGATTTTCGAAGGATCGACATGTATTCCCTTGTCATTAACGACATGTCCAAGGAATTGCCTTCTCTTAACCAGAATTCGCATTTTGAGAACTTAGCGTAGAGCTTTTCAGTCCTTAAGAGTGTAAGGATGAGTCGAAGGTGTCGTTCATGATCGGATTTAGACTTGGAGTAGATAAGGATGTCGTCGATGAAGACTATGACAAAACGGTCGAGGTAGGGTTTGCATACCCTATTCATTAGATCCATGAAGACAGCGGGGGCGTTGGTTAAACCGAATGGCATGACCATGAATTCGTAATGACCATAACGAGTCCGGAAGGCGGTCTTTGGGACGTCTTCTTCATGTACTCTGAGTTGATGATAACCAGAACGAAGGTCGACTTTTGAAAAGCAGGTGGCGCCTTGAAGTTGGTCTAGGAGGTCATCGATGCGAGGTAGTGGGTAGCGATTCTTAACCGTTAACTTGTTGAGTTCTCTGTAGTCAATACACATGCGAAACGTTCCATCTTTCTTCTTCACAAAAAGAACAGGTGCACCCCAAGGCGAGGAGCTAGGACGTATGAATCCTTTGTCAGTCAACTCTTTCAGTTGACTGGCCAGCTCTTGCATTTCGGATGGGGCTAACCTATAAGGAGATATTGCGACTGGTGTAGCGCCAAGTACAAGATCGATGCGGAATTCGACTTCTCTCACAGGAGGGAGTCCTGAGATGTCATCGGGAAAGACTTGTGGGAATTCCTTCACCACTGGTATATCTTCGAGTTTCTTCTCCTTGTTTCCCTTTTTTACGACGTGAGTTAGGAATGCGACATAGTTCTTGCGGAGATATTTTCGGGCTTGAAGGCAGGACATTAATTTGAGTCCTTTCGAAGGGGTTTCTCCAAAGATACGTAGGGTCTGACCGTCTGCAAGAGGAATGCGAATGAACTTTTCGTGGCATACAACTTCAGCGTGATGCTGGCTGAGCCAGTCCATACCGATTAAAATATCGAAACTTCCCAACTTCATAGGAATGAGGTCAACTGAAAAATCGTGATCGTTTAGAGTGAGGGTACAATTTCGTATAATAGAATTTAATGAAACGGGCTTTCCGTCAGCAACTTCCACCGTTAGAGATTCCATGAGATTATCACGAGTTTGGTTGAGGATAGGTTCAAATTCTAAAGACACAAAACTCTTATCCGCGCCAGTATCAATAACATGGATGCATAACTACCATTGATGAGAAATGTACCGTTAACACGTTGTTGTCAGCCCTAGCTTGGTTGGCATTGATGTTGAAAGCTCTTCCTCTAGCAGGTGGAGGAGCTTGGTTTTACCGGATTCGCTTGAGCTTGGCATGGATGATGTCACCAAGCGTGGACATGTGTTCCTGAAGTGGTTTGGGTCTCCACAGTTGTAAAAGCTCGCATAGGTTGCATCATGGGGTAGTTGGGTTGGTAGTAGGATTGGGCTATGTGATGTGCGGATGGTAGGAGTAAGGGTTGTTGGGCTTGACCTACTATCTGATGGTGGGTTTGGGTTAGGGGTTGATTGCGGTTCATTCGTTGAAGTGTGCGACAAGTTTGAATGGTGTGACCCGCACGGCCACAGCTGGTGCAATGTTGGCAGGGATTTTCGGGAGGGTGATGGTACTGACAATGGTTGCATTTTGGGTATGGGCCGGTGTATGGCTTTTTAAATGGTGCAGCTGAGGGAGCAATTTGGGTAATTAGTGCGGCAGTGATAGGAGGGTTTGTTTGTGTGACGGCAAAATTTCTGCTGTTTCGTTTCCTCTTACAGCAAACTTTGAAGAGGAGACGGAATGGTTTGGAGTTTGGGCCTCAATGGGGGCTTTCTTTTTCTCATCCTTGAACTTGCCGTTTCGGATGCGATTCTCAGTAAGTTTGGTAGCTAGTTCCATTGCGGCTTCAAGTTTTGCAGGCGAAGTGCTTAGAACCGAGTCTTGAATTTTCGAGGGAAGACCTCGAATGTAGTGTTCAACCAAGCGGTACACGGGGGTGAACAGATTAGGGATCATTTGGTTCAGTTCGAGAAATCTATTGTTGTAGGAAGTGTGATCTCCTTCCTTTTGTTTCAACGAGTGGAATTCATCTTCCAACTTTTGATTTCGCTTCTTGGATAGAAGCGCCTTGTCATGAGTTCCCTTAACTCTTCCCATGATAAGGCCATGGCATCTTCGACTCCTCGCTGACCCTTTTCTGTGTTCCACCAGGTAAGGGCTACTCCAAACAGTCTCCCTGTTGCATAACATACCTTTGCGATCCTCGGGACAATCGCAATTGAGGAAGGTGTTCTCCATTTCTTCAAACTAGTGAAGGAGGGCAGTAACAACTCCGGTCCCTTCATACTTTGGGGGATCGCAAGATTTGAAGTGTTTGTAGGAGCACTTTTTGGAGTGAGGGTTGGCGACGCTCTGGTCTTCTTGATTGGGAGGGTTGATAGGATTTGCGGTGAGAGCTTGTTGAACTTGAATCACGATGTCAGGAAGTACCGGGCCATTTGTTTAGCAATTTGAGTGGCCAAGCGTTCCTTGGATCTTCCTGACTTTCTACCTCCACGTAGTTGCCTAGCCGACATCTACAGGAACATACATAGGAAGATGGTGAGTTTAAGAAGTTTTTAGGTGTCATGTGCCGTTAAAAGAATAAAAATAACATAATCATCAATAATGCAACTACATCCATAGGATGTCCTGGGTTTGCTCATGTTTGGGCCTCCAATTTACCCCATACCATCGCCTGTATAGTCATGTGGGCCCCCATGACTATTGGGCTTAGTAGGATTCACATTGGTGTTGGCGGATTAACACTCGCATCACCCGAATGAAAACCATGAAATATGATTGCGAGATTGTATGGTAGGAGGGTGTCCAGGTATAGACACAATGACAACTCAAAGTGGGGTTAGTTCACACGACGTTTGGTATAGCATGCTTTGGCCTATTAGGTCCTTCGTACTCTCATCGTTAGTCCCCAGGTAGGCAAACTGGTCCTTTATTTTGGATTTATACGAATGCCAAGCCTAGACAGGACGTCCGACAACCGGTACTCGTACCCTTCCAGTTACTACATGCCCGTCATGAGAACTCACTTTGATGTGATTTGAAAATACAAAAATCATTGCAAAGATCATGGGAATTGTGAGGTGTGTGCTCTCATGGATATGATATGTTATGAGGATATGGTTATATGATGAGCATTGTATAATAATATGTACTTATGAACATGCTTGCATAACATTAGTGTAACAATAAACATAAAGCATATAAACATCATGAATTTTGTATGTAACGCATAAACAATTAAAAATTCTAATCAACTATAGTATAGGCTCTAAGGGTCTAATAACTTATCCTATATCCCTATAGTCATGGCTCTGATACCAATCTGACACACCCCGACCCGCAGCGGAATAAGAATCGGGGCATAATTGGGTTATCACCAAAGCTCATGATGTTTACTAAAATGTTTCGTATTTATTAAATTCAAATTACAACTTAAATATCCAAATCAAAATCCATACAATTACAAGGAAATGAAACTATGTAAACAATCCAAAGCTTAAACTGATTTATTCTTCTAGGCCTTCCTATGTGTTTCTTGCCTCAACTGGATCACCTGTATCATGTGTAAAACGGGGGATATTTTGGGTCAACAAAAGTTGGCGAGTGAACCTTGATAAAACATTGTTATTGATTTCTTGTTTTATTTAATATTGAAAATTTGTGCAAAAATCACATGTGAGCAAACATATATAAATAACAAACAGAAACCACTTTGAATGAGTATATGATATGAATGATGATGAATGTGAGATCAAGGCTCAATCAAACGGAACCGATCGTATGAGGCACCTGGTGCTCAACCCGTCTCTCACGGGGAACTGATGGGCCTAATGAAATGCGTGTACTGAAAATGATAAATCCAAACTACATATAAACCACACAACAATTGATACATATTTGATACACATTTGATAACGGATATGATGGATGCACAAGTGTTTAAATATAGTAAAGAATTAAACGACACATGATACACCCCAAAACATGATTAAAACGGGGAATGGATAGAGATTCACTCACATTGGGTGCGTTCTTTGATGACGTTGGATGCGCACGAATTTTAGGATTTGATCGACGAGGAAAAACTAACATAAAATAATAACGAAATGGTTCGATAAATAAATGGATTTTATTTGAGATGAATACTTTTTAATACATAATCTTAATAGGATTTTTAGATTTATTTTTGTGAGTTTAAGGACATTTTCTAACTTTAAAAATATTATTTTTAAGTATTTTTAAATAATTTTCTGATTAAATAAATTAAAAAAAGAATTAAAAAAATATTGACTTTTTGCCCCGGTTGACCGTTGACCGTTGACCGGTCGGACTGTTGTGTTTGTATGCGCTGAGGTTCGAACTCGGGACCTCTCGTATACGTGCACGCAGCTCTACCAACTGAGCTACGTGTCTAACCCGAAATATTCTCTGTTTTAATTATATATATATATACTAATTAACTGTTATTTTATTTAGTTTATTTCAAAAAGGATTTAATATGGCCGAACCGACTTCAGTGATCCGGAGTCGAACTCGGGACGTTCGGTTCGAGTGCGCACAGCCCAACCAGTTGGGCTGTGTGTCTAACCTTGTTTAACTACAGAATTATATTATATTTGTATACATGTTGAAGGATGATCTGAATAGGTTTTAAAAAGGATTGGTTTTATTTCTGAAAATCGGTAACTTATGCGATTCGAACTCGTGACGTGCGTGTTATGTTGCACATAGTCCACCGCTGGACTGTGTGTCTAACCGGTTAAATATTCAGTTTTAATTAAACTTATACACATGTTCAACTTCGTCTTCTTCGCTTAACATTTCAGAACAGCGAATTCCGACTGTTCTGTTTAATCGATCTTAACTTATATTTGATTGAATTTGAAAATAGAAATGAGATGACATGGTATACCAGAACGGCGAGTTTGCTTCAGGTTTTCCGGCAAAGACTCGTCGTCTCCGATCTGCGGATTCCGGCTGAGGGAAACTGTTTAACAGTTTTGATTACTGAATTGAGCAATTAGATTATAAATCAAAAGATAGCAAGAGAAATTTAGAGGATTGTACCGTCTGAAGAAAAACACGGTTTTCCGTTCAGTGATTCCGGCGAAATTGAAATTTCCGGCGACGTGCTAAAGCTTCGAGAGATTGTGCGATTTTGAGCGAAAAGGTTACCAGAGGTTTGGGTGGGTATTTATAGGGAAGAACAGGATGTATTGGGTCCGAATTTTGGTCTTGATTCGCGGTCAAAGTTTTTCCGGCGGTTACGACTGAAATTGAGGGTTTAGACATCGGTTATAACCGATGTCGAGGTCGGTTAACATGTTTAGTCAAAAGGAAAATGGCCAAAGTCGCGGATTGCCGGATTTTCCGGTGATTGCGAGTTCTGAGCGCGGTGATCTCCGGTTTTGAATTCGGGTTTTATTTTAAGTATTATTTGTTTCAGTATTTTCACAAAGAAGGCGTGTGGCGGAGCGATGTGTTGTGTGTTTGAGATTGTGGGTGACCCGGGTTCGAAACCCGGTGTCCCCATTTTATTTTTTCTCACTATTTAATATTATTTATAAATTATGGTTTTTAAATTCTAATATATTTATTAATTATGTATCGTTTAAAATTAATTTGAGCAATAAATACGCAACGAAAAATTATAACTGGATATTTTATTAATAAACGAAGCGGGTTTTGGAAACCCGTTTTTCGACGGATGTTACATGTTTGTCCTTGACAAGTTTAACTAAAGAAAGTATACCTAAAATGTAAAATGGCTCAGTAGCTGTAATCCCCTCGCTAGGATAGGTCACATCCCACTCTAGCGGGAACTTCATGTCTTTACACAATAGCTCAAACTCGTCGTACTTCCAATTGATCTTTATATGGGTCGTGGATAGAGGTGGGGCCCCTTCTTCTTGCCTCCTTCTTGAACTTGCGAAGAAGTCAACATATTCTTTGGAAAATTTCTAGTAATATTTTGGAAAATCTTGAAGAAACTAAAGAACAATTTTGGAAGATCTTGTAGAAACTCAAGAACGATTTGAAAAACAAAAAACACTCAACTGGTCTCAGATCACTTTTGGGCCACATGCAAGCTCCTACGGGCCAAGGGCCATACTTACATCCAACCCCAAAAATACTCAACTGATCATAACAATCCCCCACGGGCAACTCCTGTGGGTGCGATACTACGCCAGCATAGAAAAGACAAATAATACAAGCGAAAATGACAAGCAACCAATCACCGCTCGCCAGGTATTGTACTAGGAAATCCCCAGGATGTGCCAATCGTGTAAGAGAAAAAAGGTATAGTCGAAAGCGATGTGTGGCCAATCACGAAGCGCCAATTCACCTCTCCCTTACCTCCACTAACGAATGATGGCGGGCGAGACAAGAGGTACATCCAAAAAGCAACGTGTAGCCAATCAAGGCTTGCGTTTGTACTCACACCTCTGCGGGCACTAAGTGCCATGCCAGAAGGGACCAAATGGATATTCCTTGACAATGACACCTCATCTAATCATTCGCACTCTTCTGCAACTTATCGGCTATAAATATCACATTTCTCCAAAGGTTAAAGGATCCTTCCTTCACTCTACACTCACACTTTATACTTTGCTCTCTCTAGAAAGAATAATACTTACTTCCACGTCAGAGGGTGGTTACAAGGATAACCCCTACCTCTCTCATTCTCGTAATGAGTCTCACGGTGTTTGCTAGATTTGCATATTATATTCTTTGGATTTGAGCTTGTGAAAATAAAAAGATAACTCCCTCGGTCGAGACATTTGGTCTATTCCCCTACAGATTAGTCTGGTGTTTCTTCAAAATATAAACAAGATTTTCGATCCATTTAATTATTTGTTTTCCGATCAAAGTTTTTTCTAAAACAAAAACTAAAAACCTTGGTCCGTGTTCATTTGGTTAGGGGACGGGCACCCTCATTGGTACCCTCCCCAGGTTTGTTCTTGTGCCACAACACTGCCGCCACCCACAAGGGTCAACAAGGCGGGTTGATTATCCGGGTTCCTCTAACCGTGGTTAGTTGGTGAAATTACTGTTAAAGATGACCGTTTGTGTGGTAATTCTTTTGACCGTTGCTTGTTAACTTGACTTTATTTATTAGAATCTACAAAAATAGCTTATGGCAAGAGTAAGGTGCCGCCAATGTTTTGTGATTTAAGGGTAATTTCTAAAAAATGATATAATTAGATTTGATTGGTTGTGATAAGAGTACTACCCTTAAATGCCCTCGCTCATTGGTCCTACACTTCTATTGGAAATATGGTGTTATCTTTAATAAAAAGGTGGGTCTACTTGAAAGTAAAAACACGTTGACCATGAGTCGAGCATGATCAATACAGGAAACCTACATTTGTGGCTAAAATATGTCAACGCGGCTTGCAATTAATTATACGCGGCATGACAAGCAAGTCTTGACAATGTATGTAAATCTTATTATGATGTTATCTACGGTCTTCAAAATTTTGAGTTGTATTTTTTATTTTATTATAATTTACTTTTATTAACCACTTACATCTACATATTGCAAAATTGACTTCATCTTATCCTAAAAACTCAATAAAACTACATTTAGAAGTGTCTAACCAAATCGAATTTAGTCAACTTAGCCGATTTATTCAGTTAATATATTTTGGTTATTTGATTAAGCTAGTTAATATTCAGTTTATTTAATTGAATTTGGTTCAATTATTTAAATAAGATTTCTAGAACCTATACCTGAACCAAAAACCAAATTTATAGTTCAAATAAGGTTATGAACTGAACCGAAAACTGAATTGACAATTCAGTTTGGTTTTTTGCAACATTCCTAAATAATATACACCTTTCAACTATTTATGTATTTTTTTATTTAGTTTTTCTAGTAACTTAGGAATCCCACCAGCTATTATGTTAATTTATAAAAATAGACTAACTTGATTTATGTTTTATTGTAATAATAATATCATAAAGTTTTTTAAAAAAATGTTTTTATTTTTTATTTTCTATTTTTTTAACAACAAATTTGGATCATTGACAGATCACTAAAGTATCATCTTGCCAGAAGTGGTACCACCTGATCATATCCATCTCGGGTATACTATAATGCATATAACACCAATTCAAATGGAAACCCAATCAATCTAGGAAAAATCTCTTATGGGATTCGAACCTAGGACCTCATAGTACGTAAATAATTTTATCTTTTATGTCTATTAAGCATCTCAGTATATGTTTATCCCGTCTATATTTACATACTATTAAGCATCTCAATATATGTTTATCTCATCTATATTTACGTACTCTAAATTTACAATATTTGTGTACATAGAGGTGAGTAACTCATGTTTTGGGAGGATTTTTAAAAAATTGATTTTTTCACTTTTAACTCAAAACTATTTATTTTTTCTTACTTATAACAGCAAAACTTTCATCTTTTGCAATTTAACCTCATAACTATTGTACTTTCAACTTTGGTCCCCTGCACTTTTCATTTTATACAATTTTTTTGTTTTACGTTCCGTTTAAATTTTGCGACTTAACACGGTGCAACGTGTGTGTGGTTCAACGTTTTTACGTCGTCTATTTTTCCCGTCTGATAGGTACCTCGCTACGCGCGGGTCTTAGATCACCATAGTTATTTTTTTTATGTTTTACATTTCGATCAGTGGCGAAGCTTGAAAATTCCACCGGGGGTCGGAGTCACTGGACCTAAAAGTATATACCTAATTTTTGTTATAAAACCGGGGAGTCGAAACCGTATATACCTAAAAAAATTCTATACGAAACGTACATAATAACACTACTGAGCGAAAATGTAACGCCCAAAAATCAAAAATTTTGATTGACTAGTATGTCTCTTAGTGTTATTTGTGACATAAGAATAACTAGAAGGACTAAATGTGGGTAAATTGAGTCTAAGTTCCATATAAACTAGAAAGTTCAGTATGTGTATGTGTATTGAATATTGTAAAGAATAGATACGAACACACGACCCAAGTGCGAACAAGAAGTGACTCGTACGAGTGACGAGTGACTCGTACGAGTGACGAGTGACTTGTACGAGTGACAAATCACTCGTACGAGTGATAAACATCTCACTCGTACGAACTGCTCACGCCTATATATATGTGTTGTGTGTTCACTGTTTGGAAGTTTTGGAAGCTCCCCAAGGGGAAACGCTGGCGGATTCTCTCCAGGAATTTCCGCCAGCCAGACAAGATGTATACTACCGAAGCTTCCGCTGATTTTGTTTCTATTTCCTCTTTATAACATTCTACTGAATCGGTACTATCTTACGCCCAAACTTCCGTCTGGAACCACCGTCACCAGGACTCACAAAAGTGGTATGTACGCCAAATGTATGATAAAATGTCTAAGTGAAGCTAGGATGTGAAATTGAATGAAATGGCTTGACATATATGCATGAAATATGTTAATGACGTAATTAGTAGTAAACTAACTTGAAGAATGTGCTATAAATGGAACTCATGTAAGAATTCGGGTTGAATGTATGTTCTGGGTAAGATCATGCATTAGGAACTTGTACCCTGTGCTTGGATAGTGTGATTTTCATCTTGTATTTGAATTGATCGTTAGTTGGAATCAAGAAGTGAAAGTGTACTATGTCCATAGCATATGGACTCACTAGCGATGAATAATGTTGTGATTATATTAAATTGACTAACTTTATATGAAGTTATCAAATGTAGAATTATGAAAGTATTAGCATGTGTATGAATGAAATATGTGTACGTTATATATTTGACTCGTACGAGTGATAAATATCACGCTCGTACGAGTGACAAACATCTCCCTCGTACAAGTGACAAACATCTCACTCATACGAGTGATAAGCATCTCACTCGTACGAGTGATAATTGAGTTGCGAGAATGTGAAATGGCGGTCATTAGCACATGTCTTATATATGCGATAGTTGACTAATGCAAGGCAAGAAATATATGAATGAAAGTAATGACTGTTAGTATATACGATTATAAATATGCTAACCATGATATGATTGTGGCAACATGAACAAAAGTGGAGTCGTGTCAAGATGGACTCAAGCATGAAAGGCTAACGAGTCAAGAGTAGGCAAGGAAGCAGATACGACTACGGACACATAAGGTAAGTGATTTCCGGAATCACTTGTTCTTTTATAAATAGAGATTTTTATGTAGAAAGTATGTGTTGTCATTGGGTTTTGAATGATGGTTCGAGAATCATGTAAGTAAAGCTTACATCTTTAAAATAGTAACTTTTACTTTTGTATTTGAATAAGAATAAGCATTTTGGGTATTCAAAACGAGATTTCGAAATACAAGGTTCCGACACGGATAGATACGGGTTGGAACAAGTGAAAACGGTATTAAACCATATTTGATGGTAGAAAAGGGTAAAACACTAATATTGTCATGTAATGACAAATAAATAAGAAACTCTAAAAAGTTACCTTATGGTGTAAACCATAAGGAATTAAAAGGGTAAAATGGTAATTCAGTCACGAGCTGACAAAGAAACATTAAATTTTGAAAAATGATACTCTATGGCGTAATCCGTAATGAGTCGAACGGATTAAGAAACGAACTTAAGTAATATGATCATAAGGCGTAAACCGAAAGGGATTAAATGGTGAGATGGTAAACAAATCCCATCTCATAATGATAAAAATGGTCATTTTAGGCCAAATGGGTCAAATGGTGTTGTCATCACCATTTGACAATAATAACTAATGATCGCTTGTCGAATTTTGTGCTCACAGGGAAATAGAGTTTGGCTAGTAATGCTATTAATTGGTAATTAATAGTGTAAGGTACTTAAATGGGTCAATGCCATAACCCGAGCCAGGTGTGTGAAATGACTCAAACTCGCATTAAGGACTTAAGGTCCGATGAGAGTTTAACGAGTCATGAATGAACATCAGATTACCTAAAGCAAGGTAACTCTCATAATCTAAATTGCAGACATTAGGTTCTTAAGAACATAATGAATTTAAGTATGATTATGGTTAAAATGTGTTTTCGGGTCTTCTTCCGTAATTTGCCGAATCAAGGGTAAAATTTAACTAAATAAATTAATGATAACAAATCTATCACAAGAATAGTTGTGGTGGAAAAAATGATATCTTGTTTGAAAATGATAAAATAAAATAAAGGTTTGGTTGAAATAAGCGTTGGATTTCGCTAAGACAACCAAACGGGTCAAAAGATAAAATAAAGGTTTGATTGAAATAAGTGTTGGATTTCGCTAAGACAACCAAACGGGTCATGTGTTTTTATATGCGCTGAGTGAGGTTCCAATTAAATAAATAAATAAAAAGAAATAAAAAGGTTGACTTTTTGACCGTTGACCGTTGACCGGTCGGACTGTGTTCTTATATGCGCTGAGTGAGGTTCGAACTCGGGACCTCTCGTATACGTGCACGCAGCTCTACCAACTGAGCTACGTGTCTAACCCGAAATATTTCTGTTTTTAATTACATTTATATACTATTTAGATTATTCAGAAATTATTTAATTTTAAAAAGGATTTAAACTGTCGAACCGGTGTGAGAGCCTGGACTCGAACCCGCGACCTTCGCTTGTGATGCACCCAGCCCTACCAACTGGGCTGGGTGTCTAACCCATTAATAATAGGAATTATATTATACTTATTAACTTATTGAGAGATGATATGATTGCTTAAAAGAAACTGGTAACAAAACAGACTTGTTACAGATTCGAACCCGGGACATCTACATTATGTTTGCACACAGTCCACCACTGGACTATGTGTCTAATCCGGTTATGAACCCGGTTTTTATTATATTTATACACCTATTACAATTCATCTTCTTCATACACTTAAACCCAGAAACTGGAATCTGATTGTTAAAATTTTTTTAACAGTTCTGGGTTACCTATTTGAAATCTAGAACGTATTAAACATAAGATATAAGAAGCTTTAGGGGTTTATACCAACTAGAAGTAGAATCTCGGTTTTCCGGTGTTAATCTCCGGCGAGTGCACCAATTTCCGGCGATGTATAACTTGCGACAGAGGCTCTACAGGGAGTTTGAGGTGAGTGTGGGTGACTTTTGTCGGAGCTCTAGAAATCCTATTTATAGAGTAGGGCAATAATGGAATGGATTCTTCGGTTTTCCGGCGAGAGTTTCCGGTGAAAAGAAAATTGTTTTCCGTCAAGAACAGAATGTTTGAGCAGAGCGTTTGACTTGTTATCGTGCGAGTTCAAGCAGGTGGTTGATCGATATATATATATGTTGTCGCAGAGAAATGGTTTCGGTTTTGGATTTCTAAAACCCATAATTAATTTCGGTTTCAATCTCAATTACTCATCAGTTTTACTTTTGAATTAAACATGGGTGCCGGTTATAACTGACATTGTATCATCAGTTATTCCCGAAATTCTCGCGATCAAACCAGAATATAGATTTTTGAAGTTGTTTGAGTGGGTTCAGTTCCGGTTGAAATCGGATTGTTCGCGGGTGAGACTTTAAGTTTTATTTGCTTAAGTTTCTTCACAACATGTGCGTGTGGTGCAGTGGTGTGAAGTGTGTTTGGTTAGGGGTGAGACCCGGGTTCGATTCCCGCGGTCTACCCCTTTTTATTTATATTTTTTTTATTGTATAACTCTTATATATATATATATATATATATTATATATATATTATTTATTATTAATATTATTATCTTTATTATATTATTAACATAACGAGTCTCTTAAATGATTAACATAAATTTGTAACGAAAGGACCATAATATAACTTGATAAAAAAATGGTGCGGGTTTTAGAACCCGTTATTCGACAAATGTTACAGTATCCCCTACTTTTAGAAATTTCGACCCGAAATTTAAGTAGTGGTATGTTTGACTCGAAGGGAGGGTGTTTTAATTTGACAATTACATAATTAGAAGAGGTGAGAGTTTAAATTTTATTTGAGGCGGTAACGTTCCTAGTAAGGGTTGAATACCCTTCTACAGGAATCGCTTTTTGATGCCTAAAGTATGAAAATGCGGAACATGGATAAACAGAGTTGATTGACTAGGTATGATCTCACGCATAAGAGTTTTGAGGGAATTGATACGTTGGAGAAGATAAGGTTATATCATAAAAACAAAAACTTCAACCATGACGATATTAAAAGCTACATGGAACCTCTCATAACCGTCTGACAATGCTTTTGATCCTTTGACAAGAATACTTATATATAGGAAGTACCAGCGGCGTATCCACCATATTCTTGTCAAATTTTCATTGATTTGTCAATAAGTTATGATTAGTTCTATGTGACTATAAATTCTTCATAACAAACACAACAGCCAAAGCTTGAGTTCTCAAATCTGCAAGGATACATGACTGAATGATGACAGTACCTTTCTCGTTTGTTATGATGAAGGGGTCAGTCTATGTAAAAGTGAGACACAACCCAACTTCTTTAAATGATGAGGTCGAGATACGTCGAGATGTATGATGATATGAATGTTAAATCAATGAGTATAAAACAAAACTGTAATATCAATTCGCATTAAAATTCTTGGATATATAAATTCCCAATTTATAACTGGGAGACGTAAAGATTGAGATAACATAAAGAAAACATTAAAACTAAACGGTTGGAGTTGAGTCTTGACTCTTGGTGAGGGAAAGCTAGTTGGGTGATTCGTTTGGGCCGTTATTATCTTCAACAGGATTGGCGTTGATGTTGTAAGCTCTTCCTCTTGCTGGTGGTAGAGCTGGGTTTGCTTGATTTGCTTGGTTAACTGGGTTTGCTTGAGCTTGGGCGTTTATGATGTTAACCAGTCGAGGGCACGTGTTTCTAAAATGGGTAGGGTTGCAACAATTAAAACAAGCTTGAATATATGGAAACATGGGGTATTGGGGTTGTTGATATGTTTGGATCATGTTTTGAGTAGGGGGTGAGGCTTGGTTTTGAGGGGCACGACAAGTTTTGCTCCAATGACCATAACGCCCACAATTTGCACACAGTCGACAAGGTACGGTAGATGGATGGTGATAAAAACAGATGTTGCATTGAGGGTGGGGTCCAATGTAAGGTTTCTTATTCGGGTAAGTAGAGTTGGGTGCTACTTAAGTGATTGGGATAGCTTGGAGGGGTACGGCTTGTGAAGCTGGTTGATTGCCTTGGGTGATAGCGAAATTTTGCCCATCTCGTTTTCTCTTAGGAGTGGTTTGAGAAGAGGATTCGGTCTGGATTGGGTTGGAGGTTTCGGTTGGTGCTTTATCCTTCTTCTTCTCCTCCGTGAAGTTTTTATTTCGTATGCGGTTTTCGGTGAGCTCTGTAGCTAACTCCATTGCTGCTTCCAAAATTGCAGGTGTGTTACTTATTACAGGGTCTTGAATTTTTGAAGGAAGACCTCGAATGTAGTGCTCGATCAAACGGTAGAGGGGAGTGAACAAGTTGGGGACCATCTGATTTAATTCAAGGAATCTCTTGTTGTATGTGGTGTGGTCGCCCTCCTTTTGTTTCAAAGAATAGAACTCATCTTCCAATTTCTTGATTTCGCTTCTTGGACAGAAACGTCTTGTCATGATTTCCTTCAACTCTTCCAAGTCAAAGTCATAGCATCTTCAGCAACTCGCTTGGCCTTCTCTGTATTCCACCATGTAAGTGTTACTCCAAACAAACGACCAGTAGCATATCGCACCTTGCGATCGTCGGGGCAGTCGCAATTGAGAAAAGTGTTTTCCATCTCTTCAAACCAATGGAGGAGAGCGGTGACACCTTCAGTCCCTTCGTATTTTGGAGGGTCGCAGGATTTAAAATGTTTGAAGGTGCATTTAGTGGTATTTGGGGGAGGGTTGACAACATTTTGATCTTCTTGATTGATTGGGTTGACGCGATTAGCGATAAGGGCTTGTTGAACTTGAACTACGATGTTGGGTATTACGGCAGCCATTTGTTGAGCGATTTGGGCAGCCATGCGCTCGCTGGATTTTCCTGATCTCATACTTCTACGAGAGAGACTAAAGACATCTACAAGGAATACGATCGAGAGTATGAGTTCGACGTTTTAGGTGTCATGTGTCGTATTTAGAAATGAACATTCACAAAAAAAATGAATAAAATAAACCTACTACATCCATAGGATGTCTTGGGCTTTGCTCATGTTTGGGCTTCCATATGTCCCCTTACTTGGCCTTGGTAGTCATGTGGGCTCCCATGACTACTGGGCTCCGGTAGGATTCATATTGGTGTTGGCCTGTTAACACTTACGCCACCCGAATGAAAATCGTAAAACATGATAGCAAAGTATAAGGTCGGAGGGTGTCCTGGTATGGACACAATGACAACTCAAAGTAGGGAGTTCGAACGACGTTTGGTGTGGCATGCTTTGGCCTAATAGGTCCTTCGTACTCTCATCGTTAGTCCCCAGGTAGGCATCCTGGTCCGTTATATTGGATTTATACGAATGCCAACCTAGACAGGACGTCCGACTACCGGTACTTGTACCCTTACAGTTACTACATGCCCGTCGTAGAACTCACTTTGATGAGATTGAAAAATGAAAATTGCGACAAAATCTTGAATAAACGAAATATGAGGATGATTTGAATATGTGGACATTGAAATATGCGTGATGAATGTATATGTAATCATGTTATGTTTGACAATAAGTATAACTCATTAAGTATCACACAATATAATAGTGGAAGTGTTTGCATGCATTTGTGTGTGTAATAAATACAAAACAAATAAACATCATGAGTTTGCATGTAACCACATAAACAATTAAAATCTAATCAACTATAGTATAGGCTCTAAGGGTCTAATAACCTATCCTATATCCCTGTAGTCAAAAGCTCTGATACCAATCTGTCACACCCTGACCCGCAGCGGAAATGGTAGTCGGGGCATGATTGGGTTTTCATCAAAGCTCATGACATTTACTATAGAGTTTCATATTTATTATTTCTCTTTAAAGAAGAAGTTACAATAAACATACAAACACATCATGTTCAAATACATTTTCATTCAAATTACAAACTAGAATACAATTACAAAGGAAAACAAAACTAAACGTTCATTCCAAGGCATTAACTTGTTTATTCTTCTACGCCATCCTATGTGTTTCTTTTCGCAACCGGATCACCTGTATCATGTGTAAAATAGGGTTTTGGGTCAACAAAAGTTGGCGAGTGCCTCTTATTTAAATATTTGAAAGGATTAGTTATGTTGGTTATTTGAATAAAATTGTGCATAACCAAATATGAATAAACGTAAATGTAAATTTAATCACAAAACACATAATATCAATAAATGCGCAAGCACACACACCAAATGTTGAACAATGAGATCAAGGCTCAATCAAACGGAGCCGATCTAATGAGGCACGCGATGTTCAACTCGTCTCCCACGAGGAACTGATGGGCCTAATGAATGATTTGCACGCAACTTGACAAAATGTAAACACGTATCACAACAAAAAATATTTACATCATAAGTTTAGGTCATATAATGGTAATGGCACAAGTTTGAATAAACGAAATAATTAAAGCGACACATGATGCACCCCAAAACATGAATAAAAAGGGGAATTTGTAAGGATTCACTCACAGTGGGTGCGTTCCTTGATGACGATGAATGCGCACGAATATTATGATTCAACCGACGAGGGAAAAACTAACCTAAATAATAACGAAATGATTCGGTAAATAAACAAATTGTATTTGAGATTAATATTTTTAATTAGTGCTCTTAATGGGATTGTTAGATTTATTTTTCTGAGTTTAAGGAAATTTTCTAACTTTAATAATCTTATTTTTAAGTATTTTTAAATAATTTTCCAATTATATAATTAAATAAGAAGAAATAAAAAGGTTGACTTTTTGACCGTTGACCGTTGACCGGTCGGACTATGTTTTTATATGCGCTGAGTGAGGTTCGAACTCGGGACCTCTCGTATACGTGCACGCAGCTCTACCAACTGAGCTACGTGTCTAACCCGAAATATTTCTGTTTTTAATTACATTTATATACTATTTAGATTATTCAGAAATTATTCAATTTTTAAAAAGGATTTAAACTGTCGAACCGGTGTGAGAGCCTGGACTCGAACCCGCGACCTTCGCTTGTGATGCACCCAGCCCTACCAACTGGGCTGGGTGTCTAACCCATTAATAATAGGAATTATATTATACTTATTAACTTATTGAGAGATGATATGATTGCTTAAAAAGAAATGGTAACAAAACAGACTTGTTACAGACTCGAACCCGGGACATCTACATTATGTTTGCACACAGTCCACCACTGGACTGTGTGTCTAATCCGGTTATGAACCCGGTTTTTATTATATTTATACACCTATTACAACTCATCTTCTTCATACACTTAAACCCAGAAACTGGAATCTGATTGTTAAAAATTTTTTAACAGTTCTGGGTTACCTATTTGAAATCTAGAACGTATTAAACATAAGATATAAGAAGTTTTAGGGGTTTATACCAACTAGAAGTAGAATCTCGGTTTTCCGGTGTTAATCTCCGGCGAGTGCACCAATTTCCGGCGATGTATAACTTGCGACAGAGGCTCTACAGGGAGTTTGAGGTGAGTGTGGGTGACTTCTGTCGGAGCTCTAGAAATCCTATTTATAGAGTAGGGCAATAATGGAATGGATTCTTCGGTTTTCTGGCGAGAGTTTCCGGTGAAAAGAAAATTGTTTTCCGTCAAGAACAGAGTGTTTGAGCAGAGCGTTTGACTTGTTAATGTGCGAGTTCAAGCAGGTGGTTGATCGATATATATATATGTTGTCGCAGAGAAATGGTTTCGGTTTTGGATTTTTAAAACCCATAATTAATTTCGGTTTCAATATCAATTACTCATCAGTTTTACTTTTGAATTAAACATGGGTGCCGGTTATAACTGACATTGTATCATCAGTTATTCCCGAAATTCTCGCGATCAAACCAGAATATGAGATTTTTGAAGTTGTTTGAGCGGGTTCAGTTCCGGTTGAAATCGGATTGTTCGCGGGTGAGACTTTAAGTTTTATTTGCTTAAGTTTCTTCACAACATGTGCGTGTGGTGCATGGTGTGAAGTGTGTTTGGTTAGGGTGAGACCCGGGTTCGATTCCCGCGGTCTACCCCTTTTTATTTATATTTTTTTTATTGTATAACTCTTATATATATATATATATTATTTATTATTAATATTATTATCTTTATTTATATTAGTAACATAACGAGTCTCTTAAATGATTAACATAAATTTGTAACGAAAGGACCATAATATAACTTGATAAAAAAATGGTGCGGGTTTTAGAACCCGTTTTTTCGACAAATGTTACAGGTCAAAAGATAAAATAAAGGGTTGTTAGAATAGAGCGATGATTTTCACTAAGGCAGCCAAACAGGGAGACTTTAAGTTTTATTTGCTTAAGTTTCTTCACAACATGTGCGTGTGGTGCAGTGGTGTGAAGTGTGTTTGGTTAGGGGTGAGACCCGGGTTCGATTCCCGTGGTCTACCCTTTTTATTTATATTTTTTTTATTGTATAACTCTTATATATATATATTTTATTATTAATATTATTATCTTTATTTATATTAGTAACATAACGAGTCTCTTAAATGATTAACATAAATTTGTAACGAAAGGACCATAATATAACTTGATAAAAAATGGTGCGGTTTTAGAACCCGTTTTTTCGACAAATGTTACAGGTCAAAAGATAAAATAAAGGGTTGTTAGAATAGAGCGATGATTTTCACTAAGGCAGCCAAACAGGTAAAATTGTTGATTTAATGCAAACCGAAATGGAGGCGTAATGTCACACCCCGACCCGCAGCGGAATAAGAGTCGGGACATAGTTGGGTTATCATCAAAGCTCATGATGTTTACTAAAATGTTTCATATTTATTAAATTCAAATTAAACTTAAATAGTCAAATCAAATCCATACAACTACAAGGAAAATGAAACTAAGTAATACAATCCAAAGCTTAAACTGATTTATTCTTCTAAGCCTTCCTATTTGTTTCTTGCCTCAACTGGATCACCTGTATCATGTGTAAAACGGGGGATATTTTGGGTCAACAAAAGTTGGCGAGTGAACCTTGATAAAACATTGTTATTAAGTTCTTGTTGTATTTAATATTGAAAAGTTGTGCAATAATCACATGTGAGCAAACGTATGTATATAACAAAACACAAACCACTTAGAATGAGTATATAATATGAATGATGATGACTGTGAGATCAAGGCTCAATCAAACGGAGCCGATCGTATGACATGAATGATGATGTATGTGAGATCAAGGCTCAATCAAACGGAGCCGATTGAATGAGGCACCTGTACTCAACCCGTATCCCACGGGGAGCTGATGGGCCTAATGAAATGCTTACACTGAAAATGATAAATCCAAACTAAACATAATTCCCACAACGATTTGTACACATTTGATACACATTAGATCACAAATATAATGAATGCACAAGTGTTTATATTTATATAATAGTAGAATTGTACGACACATGATACACCCCAAAATGCGATTAAAACGGGGAATTTGGTAGAGATTCACTCACATTGGGTGCGTTCTTTTGATGACGTTGGATCGCGCACGAGTTTTGGGATTTGATCGACGAGAAAGACTAACCTAAAATAATAACGAAATGGTTCGGTAAATAAATGAATTTTATTTCATAATCTTAATAGGGTTTTTAGATTAATTTTTTGGTTTACCGGATTTGCTTGAGCTTGGGCATGAATGATGTTCACCAAGCGGGGACATGTGTTCCTGAAGTGGTTTGGGTCTCCACAGTTGTAACTGTAACATCCGTCAAAAACGGATTTACCAAACCCGCTCCGTTTATTAACCGAACAATCAGTTAAAAATTTCGTTGCGAATTTAATGCCCAAAATAATTTTAAACGATACATAATTAATTATTATATGGGAATATATAATTAGTTTTTGAAAAACTGTTAAAAATAAGAAAATAAAAACAATTTGGCACTGGCGGGTTTCGAACCCGGGTCAGTAACCGGTTCAACACAGACTTAACACTCAACACTTAAACCACTGCGCCACTGATGTTTCTTGTTAAATGTTAGAATCATTTAATTCATAACATGACTTTCCGAATTCAAAACCGGCGCCCAAATGCAGTCGTCGGAAATCCCGGCGATCTCGCCAAGAATTTACGATATCTTCAGTTATAACGTAAAACTTAATAGCTATATCGGTTATAACCGACGCCTGAGTCCGCGACACAAACTATAACCGCCGGAAAACGTAATGACTTTGAATCAAGTCGGAAATTGGACCAAGTTCATCGATAACCTGCCTTATAAATACCCCCTCGAACCTCTGCAAACATTTTCGCTCAAAACCGCACCCTTTATCGGCGAGAACTCACTCGCCGGAAATCTTCTGATCATCGCCGGAAAACCGAACCCTCCACTTCTAAGCCTTACTAAACCCCCTGAGCTTATACCGAAGTCACCCACATCCTTTTCAAGCTTTCTGAAGACTCGTTGCTGCAAGACACACGACGCCAGAACCTGTTGCTGTCGCCGGAGTTCTGCCGGAGAAACAGAGAAATCCAGTCGGTATACCTCACGCTTAAATCGTCCCTTCTTTTTATTTAATCTCACCTGTAATTAACTAAAAAACGCTAAAGAAACCGATTAAAACATTGAACCAGTCGGACTTCCGATTCTGGTTAAAACTGACGAAGAAGACGAAGTTCGGTAACATATAAGTATAATTAAAATCAAGTTATTACTCGGGTTAGACACACAGTCCAGCGGTGGACTGTGTGCACATTAAACACACTAACGTCTCGAGTTCGAATCATGTCCCACGCATGCTGCCTTAATAAAAATGCCTTTTTTGTTAACCGAACCGGAGTCACGCTGTATATGTTAAGTTTATTAATAACCGGAAAAATAACCAAGTTAGACACACAGTCCAGTGGTGGACTGTGTGTATGTTTAATCACAGGACACGAGTTCGAGTCCGGTCTACTGCACCGACTCGGACAATTATCTACCTTTTTAAATAAGTCAGAAATGAAAATACTTAGTTTGTATTTAAGTATAATAAAAATCGGTTTATATAACATGTTAAACACACAGTCCAGCGGTGGACTGTGTGTTAACGCAACCCACAGGTCCCGGGTTCGAGACTTGTGGAGCGCACCGGTCCGATTCAGTTAAATCGTTTTTAAAAATATTGATTTTCGGTTTAATCTAATTAGTATATAAATATAATTAAAAACAGATATATTTCGGGTTAGACACGTAGCTCAGTTGGTAGAGCTGCGTGCACGCGTACGGGAGGTCTCGGGTTCGAGCCTCACTCAGCGCACATATACTCGCATTCGAACCGGTCAAAGTCAACAGTCAACGGTCAATGGTCAACGGTCAACGGTCAAAAAAAGTCAACTTTTTTTATTATTTTTAATTATTTATTTTAATTAAAAATCAATTAAAAATACTTAAAAATAACATTTTTAAGGTTAGAAAATAACCTTGAACTCACAAAAATACACCCAACAATCCTACTAAAATGGATCAATAAAATCCGTTTACTTACCGAACCATAATGCTATTTATCTAGGTTAATTTCACTCGTGGTTAAAACCACTTCGCGTGCATTCAACATCATCAACCGAACGCACTCACTGTGAGTGAATCTTACAACTCCCCTTTTTAATTACACGTTTTGGGGTGTGTCATGTGTCACAAAATAATTAACTCGTTTATTTAAACTTGTGCCATACCATATCGTGATCTAAACTTAGATTGTTTATATTGTTGTGATTACGTATTTCATTTTGTCAAATAATAAATATCAAAGCTCATTCATTAAACCATCGTTCCTCGTGGGAGACGAGTGAGCAACGCGTGCCTCAAAACCAATCCATTATTGTTCATGTGTGTATCATTGAGTTTATATTGTTTGTAGTTATGTCTTTCATATTATCATGTTTATGCAATTCATTCATTAGGCCCATCAGTTCCTCGTGAGAGACGAGTTGAGCAACGCGTGCCTCTAAACGTCCTATTATTGTTCATGTGTGCTTTATTTAATATCTAATGATTGTTGAGTAAGTTTACATCTATTTTTACTCATGTGTGGTTGTGCACTCATTTCATAATCAATTAAATAAACTTGTTCAAATGTTTTCCATAGGATTCACTCGCCAACTTTTTGTTGATCCAAAAACCCTTTTACACATGATACAGGTGAATATGTTGAAGCAAGGAAAACATAGGAAATGCCTTAGAAGAGAACAAAGAAGCTTAGATTGATAGTTAGAACATGTTGTAATATTTATTGTAAATTTCCATTAAATTGTATTAATGAATATGAAACGTTAAAATAAATGTCATGAGCTTTGATGATAACCCAATCATGCCCCGATCACCTTTTCCGCTGCGGGTCGGGGTGTGACAGATTGGTATCAGAGCCATGACTATAGGGATATAGGATAGGTTATTAGACCCTTAGAGCCTATACTATAGTCTGCCTAAATTTTAATTGATTAGGTGGTTAATACAAACTTGTGATATTTATCTGTTTCATATTTGTTTATATTTACAGTCAAACATACATGCTTATATACATATTCATTATACATATATCAATGTTCATATATTCAATTCATTTTCATACTCTCATTATTCAAAGATTTTGTTGCAATTTTCAAATCTCATCAAAGTAAGTTCTGCGACGGGCATGTAGTAACTGGAAGGGTACAAGTACCGGTAGTCGGAACGTCCTGTCTAGGTTGGCATTCGTATAAATCCAATATAACGGACCAGTTTGCCCACCTGGGGACTAACGATGAGAGTACGAAGGACCTATTAGGCCAAAGCATGCACACCAAACGTCGTTCGAACTAACCCACTTTGAGGTGTCACCGTGTCTACACCTGGACACATTCCGAATATCACACGTTGTATACATATTTCTCGATTTTCTCCGGGTTTTAGTGTACGCAACCAGGCAAACCCATGCGAACCATATGAAGAACCGGTATTCATGGGGGCCCACATGATTACAAAGGTGAAGTATGGCGGCATGTAGGCCTAATGGCGAGCAAAGCCCAAGACATCCTATGGATGTAGTAGATTTATTTTTCTATAATTATTTTATGAATGTTCATTCCTAGTGCGACCCATGATCCCAAAAGCATCCAACTCATACTCTTGACATGTATTCCTTGTAGATGTCTTCTAACCACGCCCGTAGAAAGATGAGAGCAGGAAAAGCCCGCGAGCGCATGGCTGCCCTAATCGCTCAACAAATGGCTGCCGTAATACCCAACATTGTAATCCAAGTTCAACAAGCACTTACCGCTAATCCTGCCAATCAAGAAAATCAAAACGTTATCAACTCTTCCCCAAATACCACTAAATGCACCTACAAGCATTTCAAATCATGCGACCCTCCGAAATACAAAGGGACTGAAGGTGTCACCGCTCTCCTCCATTGGTTTGAAGAGATGGAGAACACTTTTCTAAATTGCGATTGCCCCGATGATCGCAAAGTGCGATATGCTACCGGTCGATTATATGGGATAGCACTTACTTGGTGGAATACAGAGAAGGCCAAACGAGGTGTGGAAGATGCTATGACCTTAACTTGGAACGAATTGAAGGAAATCATGACCAGACGATTTTGCCCAAGGAGCGAAATCAAGAAATTAGAAGATGAATTTTATTCGTTGAAGCAAAAGGAAGGAGACCACACCACATACAACAAAAGATTCCTCGAGTTACATCAAATGGTTCCCAACATGTTCACTCCCCTCTGCCGTTTGATCGAGCACTACATTCGTGGTCTTCCGTCAAAGATTCAAGATTCTGTAATAAGTACCTCGCCTGCAACTTTGGAAGCAGCAATGGAATTAGCTACAGAGCTCACCGAGAACCGAATCCGGAACAAAGACTTCAAGGAGGAGAAGAAGAAGGATAAAGAATCGACTGAAACCTCTGACTCCACCCAAACCGAATCCCCTTCTCAACCCACTTCTAAGAGAAAAAGAGACGGGCAACTTTTCGCTGCTACCCAACGAATCAACCAGTTTACAAGCCATACCAATCCAAGCTATCCCAATCACTCAAGTGGCACCCAACTCAACCTACCCAAATAAGAAACCATATCTTGGACCTCACCCTCAATGCAACAACTGTTTTTATCACCATCCCCTTACCTTACCTTGTCGACTATGTGCAACTTGTGGACGCTATGATCATTTGAGCAAGGTTTGCCGCACCCTTCAAAACCAAATCTCTCCCCCTACTCAAACCATGAACCAAACCTATCAACAACCCCAATACCCCATCTCCCATATGTTCGAGCTTGTTTCAATTGTGGCGACCCTACCCACTTTAGAAACACATGCCCTCAATTGGTTAAAGTCATCCACACTCAAGCTCAATCAAACCCAGTAAACCAAGAAAACCCAACCGCTAGGCCACCAGCAAGAGGAAGAGTCTTCAACATCAACGCCAATCCTGTCGAAGATAATGACGGCCCAAACGAAGATACCCAACTAGTCCTCTTCACCGAAAATCCAGATTCAACTCCTATCGTTTAATTTTATGTTTTTCTTTATCACATAGAACCAAACATAACTTAAGGATAAAGCCAATGAAACTTTGACAGGAATATGGTGGATACGCCGCTGGTACTTCCTATATATAAGTAATCTTGTCAAAGGATCAGAAGCATTATCTGGCGGTTATGAGAGGTTCCATGTGTAGACTGTTAGAGTAATTATTGTTTATTATTTCAGTACATGCAATTTCATAGGCCGCCGCTCCCCATTACATTATGAGCGTTAAGCATGTTCCCCATTTCATTATGAGGTTGAACCTGGCGTGCCCACATTTTTCATTTTCAGTACATGCAATACGATCGGCTCCGTTTGATTGAGCCTTGATCGCACAGACATTTTTCATTTTCATACATGCAATACGATCGGCTCCGTTTGATTGAGCCTTGATCGCACAGACATTTTCATTATCAGTATCTTGTGGTTGTTGCGTTTGTTGTAGAGTCGCATAGAACTAATCATAACTTGCGGATAAAGTCAATGAGAATTTGACAAGAATATGGTGGATACACCGCTGGTACTTCCTATATATAAGTATTCTTGTCAAATGATCGGAGGCATTATCAGGCGGTTATGAGAGGTTCCATGCATAGGCTGTTTGTGTGATTGTTGTTTAGATTAAGTTTATCATTTTCAGTACATGCAATACGATCGGCTCCGTTTGATGAGCCTTGATCGCACAGACATTTTCATTTTCAGTACATGCAATACGATCGGCTCCGTTTGATTGAGCCTTGATCGCACAGACATTTTCATTATCAGTATTTTGTGGTTGTTGTGTTTGTAGAAGAGTCACATAGAACTAATCATAACTTGCGGATAAAGTCAATGAAAATTTGACAAGAATATGGTGGATACGCCGCTGGTACTTCCTATATATAAGTATTCTTGTCAAATGATCGGAGGCATTATCAGGCGGTTATGAGAGGTTCCATGTATAGGGTGTTTGTGTGATTGTTGTTTAGATTAAGTTTATTATTTTCAGTACATGCAATACGATCGGCTCCGCTTGATTGAGCCTTGATCGCACAGACATTTTCATTTTCAGTACATGCAATACGATCGGCTCCGTTTGATTGAGCCTTGATCGCACAGACATTTTTCATTTTCAGTATTTTTGTGTTTGTTGTATTGGTTGTAGAGTCACATAGGACTAATCATAATTCACTGATAAAACCAATGAAAATTTGATGAGAATATGGTGGATACGCCGCTGGTACTTCCTATATATAAGTATTCTTGTCAAAGGATCAGAGGCATTGTCAGACGGTTATGAGAAGTTCTATGTAGGATTTAGTAGTTCTTGGTAACTAATCATAACTTGTGGATAAAACCAATGAAAATTTGGCAAGAATATGGTGGATACGCCGCTGGTACTTCCTATATATAAGTATTCTTGCCAAAGGATCAGAGGCATTATCAGGAGGTTATGAGAAGTTCCATGTAGGATTTAGTATTGCCTTGGTTGAAATTTGTGTTACATTTATATCATCTTGCTATTTAAAGAGATTTGATTGTGTTCCATTTCTACGTAAACTAACCTCTCCATCATAACAAACGAGAGAGGAACTGCCACCATTCAAACATATATGCTATCAGAATGTGGATTCAAATGTTAGCTGTTGTGTTTATTTATGTTCAAATATTAGCTGTTGTGTTTAATTATGTTCAAATATTAGCTGTTGTGTTTATTTATGTTCCATGTAGGTTGTAATATTAGAAGTTTTGCCTTAGGATATAACCATACCCTTCCAAACATATCCAAACTCTTATGCATGATATCATAGTTAGCGAATCAATTCTGCTTATCAATACTTTTACAGTAGGCAACAAAAAGCTATTCCTGTAATAGAGTACCTAACCCTTACAAGGAACGTTACCGCCTCAAACAAAAATTTAAACTCTTACTTTTCTTCTAAGTATGTAACTGTCAAACTAAACACCATCATTCTTTTAGTCAAATATATCACTATTTAAATTTCGGGACGAAATTTCTAAAAAGCAGGGGATACTGTAACATCCGTAAAAAACGGATTTACCAAACCCGCTCCGTTTATTAACCGAACAATCAGTTAAAAATTTCGTTGCGAATTTAATGCCCAAAATAATTTTAAACGATACATAATTAATTATTAAATGGGAATATATAATTAGTTTTTGAAAAACTGTTAAAAATAAGAAAATAAAAACAATTTGGCACTGCCGGGTTTTGAACCCGGGTCAGTAACCGGTTCAACACAGACTTAACACTCAACACTTAAACCACTGCGCCACTGATGTTTCTTGTTAAATGTTAGAATCATTTAATTCATAACATGACTTTCCGAATTCAAAACCGGCGCCCAAATGCAGTCGTCGGAAATCCCGGCGATCTCGCCAAGAATTTACGATATCTTCAGTTATAACGTAAAACTTAATAGCTATATCGGTTATAACCGACGCCTGAGTCCGCGACACAAACTATAACCGCCGGAAAACGTAATGACTTTGAATCAAGTCGGAAATTGGACCAAGTTCATCGATAACCTGCCTTATAAATACCCCCTCGAACCTCTGCAAACATTTTCGCTCAAAACCGCACCCTTTATCGGCGAAAACTCACTCGCCGGAAATCTTCTGGTCATCGCCGAAAAGCCGAACCCTCCACTTCTAAGCCTTACTAAACCCCCTGAGCTTATACCGAAGTCCCCCACATCCTTTTCAAGCTTTCTGAAGACTCGTTGCTGCAAGACACACGACGCCGGAACCTGTTGCTGTCGCCGGAGTTCTGCCGGAGAAACAGAGGAATCCAGTCGGTATACCTCACGCTTAAATCGTCCCTTCTTTTTATTTAATCTCACCTGTAATTAACTAAAAAACGCTAAAGAAACCGATTAAAACGTTGAACCAGTCGGACTTCCGATTCTGGTTAAAACTGACGAAGAAGACGAAGTTCGGTAACATATAAGTATAATTAAATCAAGTTATTACTCGGGTTAGACACACAGTCCAGCGGTGGACTGTGTGCACATTAAACACACTAACGTCTCGAGTTCGAATCATGTCCCACGCATGCTGCCTTAATAAAAATGCCTTTTTTGTTAACCGAACCGGAGTCACGCTGTATATGTTAAGTTTATTAATAACCGGAAAAATAACCAAGTTAGACACACAGTCCAGTGGTGGACTGTGTGTATGTTTAATCACAGGACACGAGTTCGAGTCCGGTCTACTGCACCGACTCGGACAATTATCTACCTTTTTAAATAAGTCAGAAATGAAAATACTTAGTTTGTATTTAAGTATAATAAAAATCGGTTTATATAACATCTTAAACACACAGTCCAGCGGTGGACTGTGTGTTAACGCAACCCACAGTTCCCGGGTTCGAGACCTGTGGAGCGCACCGGTCCGATTCAGTTAAATCGTTTTTAAAAATAATTGATTTTCGGTTTAATCTAATTAGAATATAAATATAATTAAAAACAGATATATTTCGGGTTAGACACGTAGCTCAGTTGGTAGAGCTGCGTGCACGCGTACGGGAGGTCTCGGGTTCGAGCCTCACTCAGCGCACATATACTCGCATTCGAACCGGTCAAAGTCAACGGTCAATGGTCAAAGGTCAAAAAAAGTCAACTTTTTTATTATTTTTAATTATTTATTTTAATTAAAAATCAATTAAAAATACTTAAAAATAACATTTTTAAGGTTAGAAAATAGCCTTGAACTCACAAAAATAAACCCAACAATCCTACTAAAATGGATCAATAAAATCCGTTTACTTACCGAACCATAATGCTATTTATCAAGGTTAATTTCACTCGTGGTTAAAACCACTTCGCGTGCATTCAACATCATCAACCGAACGCATCCACTGTGAGTGAATCTTACAACTTCCCTTTTTAATTACACGTTTTGTGGTGTGTCATGTGTCACAAAATAATTAACTCGTTTATTTAAACTTGTGCCATACCATATCGTGATCTAAACTTAGATTGTTTATATTGTTGTGATTACGTATTTCATTTTGTCAAATTATATGAAATTCATTCATTAAGCCCATCAGTTCCTCGTGGGAGACGAGTGAGCAACGCATGCCTCAAAACCAATCCATTATTGTTCATGTGTGTATCATTGAGTTTATATTGTTTGTAGTTATGTCTTTCATATTATCATGTTTATGCAATTCATTCATTAGGCCCATCAGTTCCTCGTGAGAGACGAGTTGAGCAACGCGTGCCTCTAAACATCCCATTATTGTTCATATGTGCTTTATTTAATATCTAATGATTGTTGAGTAAGTTTACATCTATTTTTACTCATGTGTGGTTGTGCACTCATTTCATAATCAATTAAATAAACTTGTTCAAATGTTTTCCATAGGATTCACTCGCCAACTTTTTGTTGATCCAAAAACCCTTTTACACATGATACAGGTGAACAGGTTGAAGCAAGGAAAACATAGGAAATGCCTTAGAAGAGAACAAAGAAGCTTAGATTGATAGTTAGAACATGTTGTTATATTTATTGTAAATTTCCATTAAATTGTATTAATGAATATGAAACGTTAAAATAAATATCATGAGCTTTGATGATAACCCAATCAGGCCCCGATCACCTTTTCCGCTGCGGGTCGGGGTGTGACAGTAACAAGCTCGCATAGGTTGCATCATGGGGTAGTTGGGTTGGTAGTAGGATTGGGCTATATGTTGGGCAGGTGGTAGGAGTAAAGGTTGTTGGGCTTGACCCACTATCTGATGGTGAGTTTGGGTTGAGGGTTGATTGCGGTTCATTCGCTGAAGTGTGCGACAGGTTTGGATGGTGTGACCCGCACGGCCACAGCTGGTGCAATGTTGGCAAGGAGTTTGTAGGAGGTGATGGTATTCACAATGGTTGCATTTTGGGTATGGGCCGGAGTATGGCTTTTTATATGGTGCAGCCGAGGGAGCAACTTGGGTGATTGGCGCGGCAGTGATAGGAGAGTTTGTGTGTGTGACGGCAAAATTTTTGCTTTTTCGTTTCCTCTTACCAGCAAACTTTGAAGAGGAGATAGAATGGTTTGAAGTTTGGGCCTCAATGGGGGCTTTCTTTTTCTCATCCTTAAATTTGTCGTTTCGGATGCGATTCTCGGTAAGCTCGGTAGCTAGTTCCATAGCGGCTTCAAGTGTTGCAGGCGAAGTGCTTAGAACCGAGTCTTGAATTTTCGAGGGGAGGCCTCGAATATAGTGTTCAACTAAGTGGTACACTGGGGTGAACAAGTTGGGTATCATTTGGTTCAGCTCGAGAAATCTTTTGTTGTAGGAAGTATGATCTCCTTCCTTTTGTTTTAACGAGTGGAATTCATCTTCTAGATTTTTGATCTCACTTCTTGGACAGAAGCGTCTCGTCATGATTTCTCTTAACTCTTCCCATGTTAAGGCCATGGCATCTTCGACTCCTCTCTTTCCCTTTTCTGTGTTCCACCAGGTAAGAGCTACTCCAAACAGTCTCCCAGTTGCGTAACGTACCTTGCGATCCTCGGGACAATCGCAATTGAGGAAGGTGTTCTCCATTTCTTCAAACCAGTGGAGGAGAGCAGTGACACCTTCAATCCCTTCATATTTTGGGGGATCGCAAGACTTGAAGTGTTTGTAGGAGCACTTTTTGGAGGGAGGGTTGTCGACGTTCTGGTCTTCTTGATTGGGAGAGTTGATGGGATTCGCGGTGAGAGCTTGTTGGACTTGAATTATGATGTCAGGAAGCACTGCGGCCATTTGTTTTGCAATTTGGGTGGCCAAGCGTTCGTTTGATCTTCCTGACTTCCTACCTCCACGTAGCTGCCTAGCCGACATCTACAGGAACATACATAGGAAGATTGTGAGTTTAAGAAGTTTTTTAGGTGTCATGTGTCGTTAAAAGAATAAAAAATAACATAATCATCAATAATGCAACTACATCCATAGGATGTCTTGGGTTTGCTCATGTTTGGGCCTCCAATGTCCCTTATACCATCGCCTGTATAGTCATGTGGGCCCCATGACTATTTGCTTAGTAGGATTCACATTGGTGTTGGCGGTTTAATACTCACATCACCCGAATGAAAACCATGAAATATGATTGCGAGATATATGGTAGGAGGGTGTCCAGGTATAGACACAATGACAACTCAAAGTGGGGTTAGCTCACACGATGTTTGGTATAGCATGCTTTGGCCTAATAGGTCCTTCGTACTCTCATCGTTAGTCCCCAGGTAGGCAAACTGGTCCTTTATTTTGGATTTATACGAATGCCAAGCCTAGACAGGACGTTCCAACTACCGGTACTCGTACCCTTCCAGTTACTACATGCCCGTCATGGGAACTCACTTTGATGTGATTTGAAAAATACAAAAATCGTTGCAAAAAACATAGGAATTGTGAGGTGTGTGCTCTCATGGATATGATATGTTATAAGGATATGATTCATGATGAGCATTGTATAATAATATGTACTTATGAACATGCTTGCATAACATTGAATGTAACAATAACATAAAACATATAAACATCATGAATTTTGTATGTAACACATAAACAATTTTAAAATTCTAATCAACTATAGTATAGGCTCTAAGGGTCTAATAACCTATCCTATATCCCTATAGCCATGGCACTGATACCAATCTGTCACACCCCGACCCGCAGCGGAATAAGAGTCGGGGCATAATTGGGTTATCACCAAAGCTCATGATGTTTACTAAAATGTTTCATATTTATTAAATTCAAATTACAACTTAAATAGTCAAATCAAATCCATACAATTACAAGGAAAATGAAACTAAGTAATGCAATCCAAAGCTTAAACTGATTTATTCTTCTAAGCCTTCCTATATGTTTATTGCCTCAACTGGATCACCTGTATCATGTGTAAAACGGGGGATATTTTGGGTCAACAAAAGTTGGCGAGTGAACCTTGATAAAACATTATTATTAAGTTCTTGTTGTATTTAATATTGAAAAGTTGTGCAATAATCACATGTGAGCAAACGTATGTATATAACAAAACACAAACCACTTAGAATGAGTATATAATATGAATGATGATGACTGTGAGATCAAGGCTCAATCAAACGGAGCCGATCGTATGACATGAATGATGATGTATGTGAGATCAAGGCTCAATCAAACGGAGCCGATTGAATGAGGCACCTGTACTCAACCCGTATCCCACTGGGAACTGATGGGCCTAATGAAATGCTTGCACTGAAAATGATAAATCCAAACTAAACATAATTCACACAACAATTTGTACACATTTGATACACATTAGATCACAAATATGATGAATGCACAAGTGTTTATATTTATATAATAGTAGAATTGTACGACACATGATACACCCCAAAATGTGATTAAAACGGGGAATTTGGTAGAGATTCACTCACATTGGGTGCGTTCTTTTGATGACGTTGGATGCGCACGAGTTTTGGGATTTGATCGACGAGGAAGACTAACCTAAAATAATAACGAAATGGTTCGGTAAATAAATGGATTTTATTTCATAATCTTAATAGGGTTTTTAGATTAATTTTTTGGTTTACCGGATTTGCTTGAGCTTGGGCATGAATGATGTTCACCAAGCGGGGACATGTGTTCCTGAAGTGGTTTGGGTCTCCACAGTTGTAACTGTAACATCCGTCAAAAACGGATTTACCAAACCCGCTCCGTTTATTAACCGAACAATCAGTTAAAAATTTCGTTGCGAATTTAATGCCCAAAATAATTTTAAACGATACATAATTAATTATTATATGGGAATATATAATTAGTTTTTGAAAAACTGTTAAAAATAAGAAAATAAAAACAATTTGGCACTGCCGGGTTTCGAACCCGGGTCAGTAACCGGTTCAACACAGACTTAACACTCAACACTTAAACCACTGCACCACTGATGTTTCTTGTTAAATGTTAGAATCATTTAATTCATAACATGACTTTCCGAATTCAAAACCGGCGCCCAAATGCAGTCGTCGGAAATCCCGGCGATCTCGCCAACAATTTACGATATCTTCAGTTATAACGTAAAACTTAATAGCTATATCGGTTATAACCGACGCCTGAGTCCACGACACAAACTATAACCGCCGGTCGGTCTGTGGTTAAGTGTGCGCTGAGTGAGGTTCGAACCCGAGACCTCTCGTACGCGTGCACGCAGCTCTACCAACTGACCTACGTGTATAACCCGAAATATTCTCTGTTTTAATCATATATATATACTAATTATTTGTTATTTTTATTGGGTTAATATTAAAATGATTTAAAATGGCCGAACCGCTTGCAGAGACCCGGAGTCGAACTCCGGTCCTTCGGTTCCTATGCGCACAGCCCAACCAGTTGGGCTGTGTGTCTAATCTCTTTAACTTACGGTTTATATTACTCTTATAAACATGCTATGGCTTGCTCTGATTCAGTTTTAAAAAGGTTGGTTTTAATTCTGAAACTCGGTACGTTGTAAGATTCCAACTCGTGACGTGCGTTTATGTTTGCACACAGTCCACCGCTGGACTGTGTGTCTAACCCGGTTAATCATTCAGTTTTAATTATACTTAAACACATTTCGACTTCGTCTTCTTCATTTATAAAGACACAGAACAAAGGTGACCGACTGTTCTTGTTTAAATCGGTCATCTATCATATAGTTGATTGAATTAAAATGGATAGAGAGGGTTACAGAATCGAATGTACCGATCAGAATGTTTTCTTCAGAATTCCGGCAAGAGTCGTCGGCTCTGATTTGTGACTTCCGTCTGAGTGAATCAATTAACAGTTTTGATCAACGAGTTGTGAAATTAGGTTACTAAACAAGGGATATCAGGGGGTTTAGATGATTGTACCGATTCACAGCGAGACTTCGGAATTTCCAGTGATTTTCCGGCGAGTGCAGAAATTCCCGGCAACGTTGTCTGAGTCGGATTCTGGTTGAACGATTTATGTTATTACTTGTCTAATAATGGATTGAAAACGAAAGAGACGAGAAATTTACCGGTTTGGTGTAAGTCTCGGTTTTCCGGCGAAAGTCCGACGAATGCAGAATATCTCCGGCGAGTGCTAAAGCTTCGAGAAATTGTGCGATATTGAGCGAAAAGATTACCAGAGGTTTGGGTGGGTATTTATAAGGAAGAATCGGGATGAATTTAGTCTGAATTTGGTCTTGATTCATAGTCAAGGTTTCTCCGGCGGTTACGACTTGTATTGGGGGATTAGACAACGGTTATAACCGATGTCGAAGTTATTTCACGCGTTCAGTCAAAGAAAAACGGTCGTGATTTGCGAAATCGTAGGTATTTCCGGCGACTGCGGATTGGGCGCGCTGATCTATGGATTTGATTTCGAGTTTTATTTTAAGTATTAATTGTTTCAGTATATACACAAAAGATTCATGTGGCAGAGCGGTGTGTTGTTTGTTTGATGAACCGGCTGACCCGGGGTCGAAACCTGGCAGCTTCCTTTATTTTTTTCTTCAATCGTTTTTATTGTGTATTAATTATAGTTTTTAAATTCTAAAATATTTATTAATTATGTATCGTTTAAAATTAATTTGAACACTAAATGTGAAATGAAAAATTATGACTGGATATTCGATTAATAAACGAAGCGGGTTTGGAAAACCCGTTTTTCGACGGATGTTACAGTATCCCCTACTTTTAGAAATTTCGTCCCGAAATTTAAGTAGTTGTGGTAACAGGAAAAAGGTGCGGGTATTTCTCGCGCATTGAGTCTTCACGTTCCCAAGTAAACTCAGGTCCTCTTTTCGACTCCCAGCGTACCCTGACAATTGGAATACGACTTCGTCTTAAACGCTTCTCTCCGAAGTCCATAATTTCTACTGGTCTTTCAATGAAATGCATAGATTCATCGACTTGATTGTCTTCTAGAGGAATATGGAGGTTTTCATCGGCGAGGCACTTCTTCAAGTTTGATACATGGAATGTGGGATGAATTCTGTTGAGCTCTTCTGGTAGGTCAAGCTTGTATGCTACAGGTCCTACTCTTTCGAGTATCTTGAAAGGTCCTACGTAGCGTGGTGCTAGCTTGCCTTTCTGGCCAAAACGAACCACTCCATTCCACGGTGATACTTTTAAAAGTACTTGATTATTAATGTTAAACTCCAAGGGCTTTCGTCGTTTGTCTGCATAACTCTTTTGACGACTATATGCCGCTTGAAGATTGTTTCGAATTTGATGGATCTTGTCTGTTGTTTCTTGAATTAATTCTGGACCGGTGATTTGTGCTTCCCCAATTTCGTGCCAACATACTGGAGATCGGCACTTACGACCATATAAAGCTTCGAAAGGAGCCATGCCGATACTTGAGTGATACCTATTGTTGTATGAAAATTCAACTAATGGTAGATGAGTGCCCAATTTCCCTTGAAGTCTATGACACATGCTCGAAGCATGTCTTCAAGAGTTTGGATGGTGCGTTCAGATTGTCCATCATTTTGAGGATGAAAAGCGGTACTGGGGTCTAATCGCGTACCCAAGGCGGCTTGTACGGCTCGCCATGTTCGTGAAGTGAAGCGACCATCACGGTCTGAAATGATGCTTATAGGTACACCATGACTGCTTACGATTTCGCTGATGTAGATACGAGCTAACTTCTCATTCTTGAAGTCCTCGCAAATCGGAATGAAGTGAGCTGATTTTGTAAGACGATCAATGATTACCCATATGGTGTCATACCCACTTGAGGTGCGAGGTAACCCGGTAATGAAGTCCATGGTTATGTTTTCCCATTTCCATACAGGTATTTCAGGTTGGGTTAGAAGTCCTGAAGGTCTTTGATGTTCAACTTTTACTTTGGAACAGGTAAGGCACTTTGAAACAAAAACAGCGATATCCTTTTTCATGCTCGGCCACCAGTAGGTGTATCATAGGTCTTGATACATCTTGTCGGCTCCTGGGTGTACAGAGTATCGTGTTTTGTGCGCCTCATCCATGAGGAAATCACGAAGGTTATCGCGATCGGGAATCCATATGCGATTTAGATAGTATAGAATACCGTTAGATTTGGTTTCGATTTTAAGTTCTGCTCCACATGACAGCTCATGGCGTACGTCGTTTTCTGTTACTGAAACATGTTGAGCTTCTCGGATTCATCTTTGATGTCGGTTATGATTTGCGAACATAGAAGTTGAATGGAGTTCGCATTACCTTTTCGACTGAGCGCATCGGCCACCACGTTTGCCTTGCCAGGATGATACCGAATTTCACAGTCGTAGTCGTTAAGAAGTTCGACCCATCTTCGTTGCCTCATATTCAATTACTTTTGATTAAAGATATGTTGGAGGCTCTTGTGGTCAGTGTATATTTCACACTTGGTACCGTAGAGGTAATGTCTCCATATCTTAAGAGCGAACACAACGGCTCCAAGTTCCAGGTCGTGGGTGGTGTAATTCTTTTCATGAACTTTACGTTGCCTAGAAGCATAGGCTATCACTTTTCCTCTTTGCATCAGTACACAGCCTAGTCCTTGCCTTGACGCGTAGCAATAAACCACGAAGTCATCACAACCCTCAGGGAGTGTGAGGATAGGTGCGTCACAGAGTTTTTGCTTTAGAGTTTGGAAGGCTTCTTCTTGTTTAGGTCCCCATATGAAGGGTTTTCCTTTATGAGTCAAAGCCGTGAGTGGTACAGCAATACGAGAAAAATTGGCAATGAAGCGGCGATAGTAACCAGCCAAACCAAGAAATGATCTTACTTCGGTAGGGGTACGTGGCGCTTGCCATTCCTGTACTGCCTTGATTTTCGAAGGATCGACATGTATTCCCTTGTCATTAACAACATGTCCAAGGAATTGTACCTCTCTTAACCAGAATTCGCATTTTGAGAACTCAGCGTAGAGCTTTTCGGTCCTTAAGAGTGTAAGGATGAGTCGAAGGTGTCGTTCATGATCGGATTTAGACTTGGAGTAGATGAGGATGTCGTCGATGAAGACTATGACAAAACGGTCGAGGTAGGGTTTGCATACCCTATTCATTAGATCCATGAAGACAGCTGGGGTGTTGGTTAAACCAAACGGCATGACCATGAATTCGTAATGACCATAACGAGTTCGGAAGGCGGTCTTTGGGACGTCTTCTTCATGTACTCTGAGTTGATGATAACCAGAACGAAGGTCGATTTTTGAAAAACAGGTGGCGCCTTGAAGTTGGTCTAGAAGGTCATCGATGCGAGGTATGGGTAGCGGTTCTTGACCGTTAACTTGTTGAGTTCTCTGTAGTCGATACACATGCGAAACGTTCCATCTTTCTTCTTCACAAAAAGAACAGGTGCACCCCAAGGCGATGAGCTAGGACGTATGAATCCTTTGTCAGTCAGCTCTTGCAGTTGACTGGCCAGCTCTTGCATTTCGGATGGGGCTAACCTATAAGGAGATTTTGCGACTGGTGTAGCGCCAGGTATAAGATCCATGCGGAATTCGACTTCTCTCACGGGAGGAAGGCCTGAGATGTCGTCGGGAAAGATTGTGGGAATTCTTTCACTACCGGTATATCTTCGAGTTTCTTCTCCTTGTTTCCCTTCTTGACGACGTGAGTTAGGAATGCGACATAGTTCTTACGGAGGTATTTTCGGGCTTGAAGGCAGGACATCAATTTGAGTCCTTTCGAAGGGGTTCCTCCGAAGATTCGTAGGGTCTGACCGTCTGCAAGAGGAAAGCGAATGAACTTTTCGCGGCATACTACTTCAGCGTGATGTTGGCTGAGCCAGTCCATACCGATTATAATGTCAAAACTTCCCAACTTCATAGGAATGAGGTCAACTGGAAATCGTGATCGTTTAGAGTGAGGGTACAATTTCGTATAATACAGTTTAATAAGACTGGTTTTCCGTCAGCAACTTCCACCGTTAGAGATTCCATGAGATTATCACGAGTTTGGTTGAGGATGGGTTCAAATTCTAAAGACACAAAACTCTTATCCGTGCCAGTATCGAATAACATGGATGCATAACTACCATTGACGAGAAACGTAACCGTTAACAACGTTGTTGTCGGCCCTAGCTTGATTGGCGTTGATGTTGAAAGCTCTTCCTCTAGCAGGTGGAGGAGCTTGGTTAGTTTGGTTTACCGGATTTGCTTGAGCTTGGGCATGAATGATGTTCACCAAGCGGGGACATGTGTTCCTGAAGTGGTTTGGGTATCCACAGTTGTAACAAGCTCGCATAGGTTGCATCATGGGGTAGTTAGGTTGGTAGTAGGATTGGGCTATATGTTGGGCAGGTGGTAGGAGTAAAGGTTGTTGGGCTTGACCCACTATCTGATGGTGGGTTTGGGTTGAGGGTTGATTGCGGTTCATTCGCTGAAGTGTGCGACAGGTTTGGATGGTGTGACCCGCACGGCCATAGCTGGTGCAATGTTGGCAAGGAGTTTCTGGGAGGTGATGGTATTGACAACGGTTGCATTTTGGGTATGGGCCGGAGTATGGCTTTTTATATGGTGCAGCCGAGGGAGCAACTTTGGTGATTGGCGCGGCAGTGATAGGACAGTTTGTGTGTGTGACGGCAAAATTTTTGCTTTTTCGTTTCCTCTTACCAGCAAACTTTGAAGATGAGATGGAATGGTTTGAAGTTTGGACCTCAATGGGGGCTTTCTTTTTCTCATCCTTAAATTTGCCGTTTCGGATGCGATTCTCGGTAAGCTCGGTAGCTAGTTCCATAGCGGCTTCAAGTGTTGCAGGCGAAGTGCTTAGAACCGAGTCTTGAATTTTCGAGGGGAGGCCTCGAATATAGTGTTCAACTAAGTGGTACACTGGGGTGAACAAGTTGGGTATCATTTGGTTCAGCTCGGGAAATCTTTTGTTGTAGAAAGTATGATCTCCTTCCTTTTGTTTTAACGAGTGGAATTCATCTTCTAGATTTTTGATCTCGCTTCTTGGACAGAAGCGTCTCGTCATGATTTCTCTTAACTCTTCCCATGTTAAGGCCATGGCATCTAAGACTCCTCTCTTACCCTTTTCTGTGTTCCACCAGGTAAGGGCTACCCCAAACAGTCTCCCAGTTGCGTAACGTACCTTGCGATCCTCGGGACAATCACAATTGAGGAAGGTGTTCTCCATTTCTTCAAACCAGTGGAGGAGAGCAGTGACACCTTCGGTCCCTTCATATTTTGGGGGATTGCAAGACTTGAAGTGTTTGTAGGAGCACTTTTTGGAGGGAGGGTTGTCGACGTTCAGGTCTTCTTGATTGGGAGAGTTGATGGGATTCACGGTGAGAGCTTGTTGGACTTGAATTACGATATCAGGAAGCACTGCGGCCATTTGTTTTGCAATTTGGGTGGCCAAGCGTTCGTTTGATCTTCCTGACTTCCTACCTCCACGTAGCTACCTAGCCGACATCTACAGGAACATACATAGGAAGATTGTGAGTTTAGAAATTTTTTAGGTGTCATGTGTCGTTAAAAGAATAAAAAATAACATAATCATCAATAATGCAACTACATCCATAGGATGTCTTGGGTTTGCTCATGTTTGGGCCTCCAATGTCCCCCATACCATCGCCTGTATAGTCATGTGGGCCCCCATGACTATTGGCTTAGTAGGATTCACATTGGTGTTGGCGGTTTAACACTCACATCACCCGAATGAAAACCATGAAATATGATTGCGAGATATATGGTAGGAGGGTGTCCAGGTATAGACACAATGACAACTCAAAGTGGGGTTAGCTCACACGATGTTTGGTATAGCATGCTTTGGCCTAATAGGTCCTTCGTACTCTCATCGTTAGTCCCCAGGTAGGCAAACTGGTCCTTTATTTTGGATTTATACGAATGCCAAGCCTAGACAGGACGTTCCAACTACCGGTACTCGTACCCTTCCAATTACTACATGCCCGTCATGGGAACTCACTTTGATGTGATTTGAAAAATACAAAAATCGTTGCAAAAATCATAGGAATTGTGAGGTGTGTGCTCTCATGGATATGATATGTTATGAGGATATGATTCATGATGAGCATTGTATAATAATGTGTACTTATGAACATGCTTGCATAACATTGAATGTAACAATAAACATAAAACATATAAACATCATGAATTTTGTATGTAACACATAAACAATTTTAAAATTCTAGTCAACTATAGTATAGGCTCTAAGGGTCTAATAACCTATCCTATATCCCTATAGCCATGGCTCTGATACCAATCTGTCACACCCCGACCCGCAGCGGAATAAGAGTCGGGGCATAATTGGGTTATCACCAAAGCTCATGATGTTTACTAAAATGTTTCATATTTATTAAATTCAAATTACAACTTAAATAGTCAAATCAAATCCATACAATTACAAGGAAAATGAAACTAAGTAATACAATCCAAAGCTTAAACTGATTTATTCTTCTAAGCCTTCCTATGTGTTTCTTGCCTCAACTGGATCACCTGTATCATGTGTAAAACGGGGGATATTTTGGGTCAACAAAAGTTGGCGAGTGAACCTTGATAAAACATTGTTATTAAGTTCTTGTTGTATTTAATATTGAAAAGTTGTGCAATAATCACATGAGAGCAAACGTATGTATATAACAAAACACAAACCACTTAGAATGAGTATATAATATGAATGATGATGACTGTGAGATCAAGGCTCAATCAAACGGAGCCGATCGTATGACATGAATGATGATGTATGTGAGATCAAGGCTCAATCAAACGGAGCCGAACGAATGAGGCACCTGTACTCAACCCGTATCCCACTGGGAACTGATGGGCCTAATGAAATGCTTGCACTGAAAATGATAAATCCAAACTAAACATAATTCACACAACAATTTGTACACATTTGATACACATTAGATCACAAATATGATGAATGCACAAGTGTTTATATTTATATAATAGTAGAATTGTACGACACATGATACACCCCAAAATGTGATTAAACGGGGAATTTGGTAGAGATTCACTCACATTGGGTGCGTTCTTTTGATGACGTTGGATGCGCACGAGTTTTGGGATTTGATCGACGAGGAAGACTAACCTAAAATAATAACGAAATGGTTCGGTAAATAAATGGATTTTATTTCATAATCTTAATAGGGTTTTTAGATTAATTTTTGTGAGTTTAAGGACATTTTCTAACTTTAAAAATATTATTTTTAAGTATTTTCAATTGATTTTTAAATTAAATAAATAAATAAAAAGAAATAAAAATTTTGACTTTTTTGACCGTTGACCAGACCGTTGACCGGACCGTTGCCCGGTCGGACTGTGGTTAAGTGTGCGCTGAGTGAGGTTCGAACCCGAGACCTCTCGTACGCGTGCACGCAGCTCTACCAACTGAGCTACGTGTATAACCCGAAATATTCTCTGTTTTAATCATATATATATACTAATTATTTGTTATTTTTATTGGGTTAATATTAAAATGATTTAAAATGGCCGAACCGCTTGCAGAGACCCGGAGTCGAACTCGAGTCCTTCGGTTCCTATGCGCACAGCCCAACCAGTTGGGCTGTGTGTCTAATCTGTTTAACTTACGGTTTATATTACTCTTATAAACATGCTATGGCTTGCTCTGATTCAGTTTTAAAAAGGTTGGTTTTAATTCTGAAAGTCAGTACGTTGTAAGATTCGAACTCGTGACATGCGTTTATGTTTGCACACAGTCCACCGCTGGACTGTGTGTCTAACCCGGTTAATCATTCAGTTTTAATTATACTTAAACACATTTCGACTTCGTCTTCTTCATTTATAAAGACACAGAACAAAGGTGACCGACTATTCTTGTTTAAATCGGTCATCTATCATATAGTTGATTGAATTTAAAATGAATAGAGAGGGTTACAGAATCGAATGTACCGATCAGAATGTTTTCTTCAGAATTCCGGCAAGAGTCGTCGGCTCTGATTTGTGACTTCCGTCTGAGTGAATCAATTAACAGTTTTGATCAACGAGTTGTGAAATTAGGTTACTAAACAAGGGATATCAGGGGGTTTAGATGATTGTACCGATTCACAGCGAGACTTCGGAATTTCCAGTGATTTTCCGCGAGTGCAGAAATTCTCGGCAACGTTGTCTGGGTCGGATTCTGGTTGAACGATTTATGTTATTACTTGTCTAATAATGGATTGAAAACGAAAGAGTCAAGAAATTTACCGATTTGGTGTAAGTCTCGGTTTTCCGGCGAAAGTCCGGCGAATGCAGAATATCTCCGGCGAGTGCTAAAGCTTCAAGAAATTGTGCGATATTGAGCGAAAAGATTACCAGAGGTTTGGGTTGGTATTTATAAGGAAAAATCGGGAGAATTTGGTCTTGATTCGTGGTCAAGGTTTCTCCGGCGGTTACGACTGGCATTGGGGGATTAGACATCGGTTATAACCGATGTCGAAGTTATTTCACGCGTTCAGTCAAAGAAAAACGGTCGTGATTTGCGAAATCGTCGGTATTTTCGGCGACTGCGGATTGGGCGCGCTGATCTCAGGATTTGATTTCGAGTTTTATTTTAAGTATTAATTGTTTCAGTATATACACAAAAGATTCATGTGGCAGAGCGGTGTGTTGTTTGTTTGATGAACCGGCTGACCCGGGTTCGAAACCCGGCAGCTTCCTTTATTTTTTTCTTCAATCGTTTTTATTGTTTATTAATTATAGTTTTTAAATTCTAAAATATTTATTAATTATGTATCGTTTAAAATTTAATTTGAGCACTAAATGTGAAATGAAAAATTATGACTGGATATTCGATTAATAAACGAAGCGGGTTTGGAAAACCCGTTATTCGACGGATGTTACACGTAATTACTTATTTTGGTTTAAATGCGGTTAAAGGGAAAAATTGGAAAATATGAGCATTAACCGGAAATGGATGCGTATTTCATAAGAAATAAAAATCCGGGTTAAGGATTTCAGGTTAAATAGGTAAGAAAGCATTTTACGGACATTTAGAAACAAGTTTCATGTGAAACGGGTAAAAATTGAATAAGTTATGAAAGTTTTCGTAATAAAAAGGGTAAAACGGAAATTCTTGCGATAGACCACCTTAGTAGCCAGCCGTAGCTTACGGCGGAAACTGTTGAATGAAACCAGAAAATAGTGTTATGCGAAAACGTCACCGTAAGTCCCAGGTCGTGTTTAAATGTGCGGGACTTGAAACGGGTTGAACGAACAACTATAACAACACAGCAGCAAAATCGCTGCAAAGGCAGCGTCGCCGACGCCACAACTGGTCGTCGCCGACGCTACAACTGGTCGTCGCCGACACTACACAAATATTTCGACGACTTAAATGACTGCCTACGGCAGTAAGGCTCCGACGCGAGTTTTAAAGGGGCGTCTCCGACGAGGCTATTAGCCGTCACCGACGCTAACTCAAAAAAAAAATTTCTGTATTGATATTTTGGCAAGTCGTTATGTTATGCTTTCGGTTATTTGCTATAATACTAATATTTTGTAAATTTCTTGTTTAGGGTAATCGCAAGCACCTCAGGATGGAGATCAATCTCTAAGAAGAACCGAACACGATCAAAGAATCAAGCTTCCGCATTTGGTTTCAATGGTACAAAACTAATTAGTAAGGACATGTCAAAATGTATAATGTTGATAAAGTTTTAATAAACTCGAAAATTTGAAGCGACGTATATTCGCATTTACTCATTTAAATGCGGAATTTTTAATAGAAATTTAAATATTTTAAGATAGGGTCTTACAGAAAAGTTCAGGAGGTCGGGCGCCCCCGGCCCCTTCATAGTTGCGCCCATGGTTTTGATCTAAGCTATTCACATTAACACACCGTAAGTTCAGTATTGGTGACCTCGCAACATAAGAGGTGTTTAATACTAGTTAATATAAAAGATAAAAAGATAATCAATCATATACGCACCCCATTAAGTTTCGTGTGACATATAAACATAGATGTTTAACAGACCATTACAAAGTTTGACTAAACGAACATGGGTGACATCAACATTTTTGAAACTTATGTTATGCATATGTAGTTATACAAACTCAGTTATGATGTGTTGCCTGTCAACGACTTTTTATACATGATGTATAAATCGATTCATGAATGTTTACATACAAGGACGGGTACAGTCATACAGACCTACATGGCACCGAAGTCAAGTGACATGTAGTTTTTTTTCCTTTTATATGTAATTTGTATTACGAAACTTGAGGAACCTAATTGTTTTCAGAATGTATACTTCATATTTGTTATTCATTTTATAGATTTGTTGTGCTTTTTTTAATATTTTTTAAGGCATACCCCTCATTATTTGATTAGTTAACTTTTTTAAACCTCTACTACTTACAAAAGTTGAATACAGATACACACTGCGACAAGAACGTCAACAGTTATCAGGTTTTTTAAGGTTAGACGGGGCACTCCCGTAACGGGTTCCTGTGATCATGTGATCACACCATCACAACTACGGTGATCAAGGTGTGATGGGGTTTTTCCGTGGTCACCATCTGAGAGAAAAGGTGGAGAAGAACTGTGAGGGAATTTCTTAGGAAGTGCCAAGTAATTAAGTGATAGTGTGAAACATCGCCTTAACCATTTGATCACCAGAACCTGTGAAAAGCAGAGATGGTGTGAGATAGATTGATTAGTTGGTGCAAGTGATCATGTGATGTTTTTGAGGAGTGCCCCGTCCGCCCTAAAAGAGAAATTTTTGTTGATAAAGAAGAATCCAATGTAATCCCAAAGTGTATTTTCTTCATTTTGGGAAATAATGATCCACAAGAAGATGGTGATAATTAGTTTTCTTACAATTTTTTCATCAATTATGCAAATCTGACACAACTTTCGGTAGTATTTTATTAAGATAACAAAAAAAATTCCATCGAGATCCCAACTAGGGATGCTGCCCCTGGACCCTACCTCGGGTGTTTACCCAAACCGGCATCAGATGCATTAGTGAATAAAATAAGAATAGTCATGAATGAGCGTGTATTTCAAACCTTATAACTTGTATCGATCTCAATTCTTATTTTCCTTTGGTAAATAATTTTTTATTTAGCCAAAAAACTTGATGATACCGATATTACTTATAGTCCATTACTGTTTAACATATCAAATCAAATTATGTATAAAGTTACAGCTTCTTCACTAGCACTCAACAAGTATTACCGGGTCACTCAGTTATAATGGGAGTTGTGATTCTTGTTGAGCAAATTGCAATTGCATTTACTTCTTGGTTAAATACAAGAAACATTTGTTTATATCCATTTGATAACGTGAGATATATAGATACTATTTTTTTTGATAACGATAGATATATAGATACTATTTCAACTAAAGTAAACTAAAACAATTAATTGGAACATTTATGACAACTTTATTCTAGGTGTAAAATAAATTTCTTGTTTCCACTGCTTGCTAATCAACGTAAATGAGACATAAGGAGCGTAGTTGTATAAGAAAATAAGTTTGTTGTTTAGAGTCGTAGGCGGACCAATGCCATGAGTACGGGGTTCGGCCACACCCATGAGTTTTAGTGTTATATATACAGTTGAATCCTGGACCCCCATGAAAGTTTGACATCAAACTCCTGTTAAAATTTGAAACCGACTAAAAACATACAACTCTTGAAGGTAACTATGGATTGGGATTTAAATCTTCTCATGTTTGACCTATCTATATGCCATCGCTGTCTTCAGGGCCCCCATGCTTAAGATTTTCTAACTTTTATCCCTATCGAAGGTCTAGGCCAACATATGTCAGTGGTGGAGTATTGATTCATCCTTAAATACCGGTTAATGATCCCCTTGTTTCCAGTTGATCAGTCTTACCCAGTTTGCCACAAGGTTTGTTTGGATAACTTTGGGGAGCATACGGTCTATTGCAAAGAGTTACCAGGTTTCAAATACAAACATGACTTCGTTAGGGATATCTTATGTAATTTGTTTAAGCGGGCAGGAATCTCAGCCAAAAAAGAGGCCCCTGTGAATTTCTTGACTGGCCCGCTTGATGGGAGGTCCACTTTTCGGTCAACGAATGTTCTTATGTTTTGGTGGGCAAGTGAGAAATATGCCTGTGTGGATCTTACCGCGGTGTCCCCCCTTGTTGGGCTCAGGGAAAACCGTTTCGTGGCTGGCCAGACTATGTTGAAGGCAGAATCATGGAAGGTTGCTAAGTATGAAAAAGCTTGTGTTGAGAATCAATAAGTTTTCATTTCCTTTGCATGTGATACTTTCGAGTCTCTTGCCTCTGAAGTTGTCGGTTTCATAGATAGAGTGCAGAAGTTCGTGCACAAGAATTTCTCGACGCTGAAGAACCAAAGTTTTGTTCCTGGTAGAATTCTTTGCTATTTAAAAGGGGGTTGCGACGTAACTTGTTGTCTATTTACCTGCCATTGTTATATAATTTCGGTTAAGTGATTATGAATTTATTAACCCAGATTTACCTAATAGTATATGTGTGTTAATGTCTTATAAATATTTTATAATAATATGGACCAGATAAGAACTTTATACTTGTGAACTAACAGAAATAAATTAATTGACAAGTTTTAGTCATATTTTATTCTATTCTCTTAGCTTTTTAAACTTTTTGGTAGTTGATGCTTCACCTAAACTCACATGTTACACTACGAATACTAGAAGGGTTAAACCCACGTAACAATCATGAAAACTTGTAAATTTAAATCTTTTTTAAAGTTTTATCATCACACGAGTGAGTGGAAAAATACTCGTGTACTTTTTGATAAAGATTATTAGAATGTCAAACGGTTATATACGTAACTTCTTTACATAAATAGACTTTTGCACAGTTATGTAAATACATTAACATAGTTAGTTGATTTGGTTAGAATAAAAAATATTACATGACAGGGTTATATAGAAAAAACAAATAGCAATGTATAAAAATTTATCATAATTTGATTGTTATGACATAGCAAAACATGGGTATGTTCAAAGAAAAAGTCGTTTTCCATATATATATATATATATTGGAGAGTTCAAATGAGAAGAAAAATTTTGTAAGAATAAAAATAATAACTTTTAAACCAATAGAAATTCTTCATTTACTTCATTTAATGTGTGTATTTAATATTATGTAAAAGAGCATATAGGTAAATCTATAATTATCATTAATTAGCTAATTAATTAAACTTGTAACTCATTTTTATATACTTTTCAAGATAAAATAATTTATGGTATAGGACAATTTTGATATATGTAGGATAATTTTAGTATGTGTAGGATAAATTTTGAATGTGTAGGGTAAATTTACATGTGTGTAGGGTAAATTCCGATAAATGTAAGACATATGTAGAATAAATTTTGAAATGAGTAGGATAAAATGTTTTTTTGCTTTATTAATGAGAGATAATATAATTAATAGAGGAGTTTTAAACTATTTAATGTTTTACCATTATGCCCTTTCTTCTTTTTCTTCTCACAATAAATTTCTTCTCAAATGAACATTCTATATATATATATATATATATATATATTATATAATTAATGAATAGTTCAAATGAGAAGATAAATTTTATAAAATAAAATAATAACTTTTAAACCAATAGAAATTCTTCATTTACTTCATTTAATGTGTGTATTTAATATATTATGAAAAAGGACATATAAGTAAATCTATAATTGTAATTAATTAGCTAATTAATTAAATTTGTAACTAATTTTTAAATATAGTTTTTCAAGATAAAATAATTTATGATGAATGACAATTTTCAACATGTGTAGGATAAATTTTAGTATGTGTAGTGTAAATTTATATGTGTGTAGTGTAAATCCGATAAATATAAGATATATGTAGTATAAATTTTGAAATGTGTAGGATAAAATGTTTTCGTTTTATTAATTAGAGATAACGTCATTAATGAGAGGAGTTATAAACTATTTAATGTTTTACAATTATGTCCTTTCTTCTTTTTCTTATCACATTAAATTTCTGCTCAATAAACCTTCCCATATATATATATATATATATGTATATATTTCAACTCAACCTTATTTTTAATACATAGTCCATTAGTTACCTCAGATTAACGTGTCCTAACATTTATACAAAACCTAAGTTTTAATAGAGGTGAAGACGCTCGTACGTGCTTTACAATATTCATTAGCATTTTGCACGACCCGTGACATATGAGTGAGTTATCTATCTTCAATCAGTTTAATATCTCATACGTAGCTAGACTTCAACATGTTAAAAAACCGGAAAAAAACTTTAATCAAACCATATAATAATATTCCATACTGAGATACAAATACTGCATACTGAATCCATGTGCATTAAATATAGTTACTTACAATAACAATTTCACATATTAGCATTTTATCAATCAACACTTTTAATGCATTTGGGTTACTTTCAAGTTAAGATAATTTATAGAGTTTCATCAATAGCTTATAAAACATACGGCTCCTTAGAAACATTATTGATCTATATCAATAATCAATCATGTACCATTTGCCTTGAAGGCTTTAGGCTATTTTAACATAAACTAACCACTCAATATATAATATTTTAACTATAATTGGATTGTGTGTTTCAGTTAGATTGAAACTCCGAGCACTCACACTTGATTAAAAACGTAAACCTTTCTATTTCTTTAGTAGGATCGCTTTTGTAATTCAAAAGGGGTTGCGACATAGTTTTTACTAGTTTACCTACCGTTTTTTTTATAATTTGTTGTTTTGATATTTTAATGATAAGAAATTAATGATCCCGCATTTTTTTAAGATTATTATGACGATTAAAATAATCATTAACATGAAGATAATTATTTCTCATGTTATAGTATTATAGTACAGGGCTAGAGACCCCGGGTTCTCTCCTAGCAACTTGCCATAAGTTGGAAGTAAATTATTTTTTTTATATGTGTAGTTTCCATTTTGAAAAGGGTTAAACAAAATGTATTTTCTTGGTCCCGTTGTATCCAAAATGTATTATGCACTGACTAGCAAAATACTAGACGGTCGAAAAAGAAAAGTTACACTAATAGGACTTGTAATAATGTATCCAAAATGTTTTTGATACTATCGGGAATACATGAATCATCTCTTGTGATGTCTTAAGAAACTCTTACCGTCAATTTTGACACATAACTCTCCGCCAACTTCTTTTCGCTTTTACACCCATTATTTTTTGTTTTTCAAATTTACTCTTTGAAAGTGATGAATCATTCAGCAGTTACAATATGGACGTTCAAATATTAAATATACGTGATATACCATTATTCGATATTTATTGCATAATCACGTTCTCTTATAATTTTTGTAAAACAGTTGACATTTATATAATAACGAACGACATAATTTTCAACATTACGTGGAATACATTTTTCTCAATATATTTTTCTCAAAGGAACACAGTCGTTTTCCATTTATATATATATATATATATATATTATCAACTCAACCTTATTTTTAATACATTGTCGATTAGTTAGATTAACACGTACCAACATTTATACAAAACTTAAGTTTTAATAGAGGTGAAGACGCTCATACGTGCATTACAATATTCATTAGCATTTTGCACGACCCGTGACATACCAGTAAGTTATCTATCTTCAATCAGTTTAATATCTCATACGTAGCTAGACTTCAACATATTAAAAAACCGGAAAAAAACTTTTAATCAAACCATGTAACAATATTCCATATTGAGATGCAAATACTGCATCCATGTACTTAAATATAGTTACTTCCTTACAATAAGAATTTCACATATTAGCATTTTATCAATCAACACTTTTAATACACTTGGTTATTTTCATGTTAAGATAATTTATAGAGTTTCATCAATGGTTTATAAAACATACGGCTCCTTAGAAACATTATTGATCTATATCAATAATCAAACATCCACCATTTGCCTTGAAGGCTTTAGGCTATTTAAACATAAACTAACCACTCAATATATAATATTTTAACTATGATTGGATTGTGTGTTTTAGTTAGATTGAAACTCCGACTACTCACACTTGATAAAAAATGTAAACCTTTGATTTCTTTAGTAGGATCGGTTTTCAATTCAAAAGAGGTTGTGACACAGCTTGTTACTAGTTTACCTATCGTTTGTTTTTAGTTTGTTGTTTTGGTATTTTAATGATAAGGAAGTTAAATGATCCCGCCTTTTTTTTTTGAAGATTATTGTGACCATGTAATATTAGATGACATGGTTATATAGGAAAAACAAATAGCAACGTACAAAAATTTATGATAGTTTGTGTAACACCCCAAAACGGGTTTGATAATCAAACCATGTTAATTTTAAAGAGCGGGTAGAAGACCGTTAGAGGTAAAAATGAACCCGTGAACAAAATAACTAGGAACAAGTTAACCTAGTCAGTAATATGGAAATAGCAATAAATAATGAGTAGTAGCTCTAAATAAATAAGACCTCAAATATGAGGGACTAAAAGATGAAAGGTTGAAAAGTTGAATATATAAAATAAAAACTAAATAAAACACTACACACACAAAAGGTGTGTGTGTGTTTAGCGACCAGGAGCATAACAAAGGGGTTGAACCCTAACTTTGCTTTAATCATCAAATTGAAGGGTGAATTGAGCTTGGAATTGATGCATGAACACATATAAACGAACACCTAATCGAAGGGATCACAAGGTATGTCTAAAAACTTAGATTGGTGAAAGTTACAAATCTAGACAAGTAGAATACTTGTAAATAGGTTGTTGGATTATGATCCAAAGATGAATTAAAGTATATGTATACATAATTTCGTTTGATATAGTGAAATTATGAAATATTTGAGGAACAATTATTTGTAGGTGATTAACAAGTAAATATTGAAGTGGGTTTTGATAATATGATGAAGTAGATGATATATCTATGTTTAGAATCATCATGCATGATAATAATAGCAAATACTTGAACAAATTATGAGTTTGAGAATATATTCATACTTGCTATGGAATGGTTTTGTATGAAATGATGAAATAGATGTTAAGTTAATGTTAATAAGTGTAAAAGATCATATTGCTTATTAGTTTGCATGTAGAACTTGATTATATTACGTATTCGGATGAATAACTAATAAATTGATGAAATACTTTTTAAGTAGAATTGAAAACCCTTAATTATAGCATGATGAATGGATAAATTAGCATTGATAATCGAAAGCTAAGTTAACTTGATGTTAACGATTGCTTGAGCTTGTTTAAGTGAAAGAAATGACAAGAACTTGGATAGGAATTTGGATAAGAAGGTAACTTGAACATATCGCATGCCGGGTAATTGATAAATGCCTGAATGAGTTCGTTGAACCTATTTATGCATTTACATATGTTAATAGACATTTGACTTTTAAAAGTCAAAACTGGCCCGTAATAGGATCAAATGATGATTTTGATAAAAAGTCCGTAAGATGGAATGGTCTTGATAAATAATGACAATCTAACCATCTTGCAAAATGGTAAAACGTAGTTTGACGCTTGACAAGCTAGGAGGAAGCTTGGAGAGAAGCGGGTCAAACGGATCGAATACGTGGAAAAAGGCATAATCGGACTTTAAGGTAAGTAAATCTTACACCTTTAAAATAGTAGATTTACTTATGTAGTTGAACAAGCGATTTGGGTATTCGGGACGAGATTTCGAAATATAAAGTTCCAACACGGATAAATACGGGTTGGAACAAGTGAATATGGTATTAAACCATGATTTATGGTAAAAAAGGGTATAAACGGTAAATTAGTCATGCGATGACGAATAAATAAGGAATATTGAAACATTACTTTATGGTGTAAACCATAATGGATAATAAGGGGTAAAATGGTAATGCGGTCACGAGTTGATGAATAAATAAAGAGTTTGGAAAAAGACACCACATGGCGTAAGTCATAATGGGTCAAGCGAATGAAGAAACGATTTTTAAACAATATGATCACACAGAGTAAAACGAAATGGATTAAATGGGTGAGATGGCAAATAATCGCCATCTCATAATGATAAATAGTCATTTGGGTCGAACGGGTCAAATGGTGATATTATCACCATTTGACGATGATGACTAATGATTGTTTTGTTGAGTTTTTGTGCTCATAGAAAGAATAGAGTATGATTAGCATCGCTATTACATAGCAACTAATAGAGCATGATATGAGAATGGATCAATGCTATGAGCCAAGCCAGGTACGTGTAACGGGTCAAAACTCTCATCAAGGACTTAAAGGTCCAATGAGAGTTAATAGGTCATAAATGAATAATGGACTACCTAAGGTAAGGTAAATCCAATAATCTAATCCGTAAATAGTATGTTCTTAAGAACTTAATTATTTTACATAGATAATGGTTAAATGTTCATTTTTGGTCAAAACATGTTAACGTAAGTCCTTCGTGGTAAAAGAAGAGACTAAGTTGACCAAAATGCCCTCGTGTGGTAAAAACAAGTAAACGAACCTAAGGGTAGCTTAAAAATGAGTTTTATAATTCATTAGACTCGTTCGATAGTGTAAAAGCGAAAAAACATAAGCCTTTTTGGTTTAATGCCTTTTAAAGGGTCTTTTTCGTAAAATGTCGAACCGAAAGGTAAATATGGATAAAATGAATCTACGATAACAAATCCACCGCAAATATAGTTGTGGTGGAAAATAAATGAATATTTTCGCGTGGAAATGATAAATAGATAAGGTTTGATTGAAATAACCAAGGGTTTACGCTAAGACCACCAAACGGGTCAAAACGATAAAATAAAGGTTGTTTGTATGGAGCGATGATTTCGCTAAGGCAGTAAAACGGGTAAAAATGTAGTTTTAATGCACATCGTAATGGATGCGTAAATACTCGTTTTGGTCTAAATGGGATTAAAGGGCAATATCGGAAGATATGAGTATAAACTGGGAATAGATGCATAATTCATAAGAAATAAGAATCCGGGTCAACGATTTCGGGTCAAATATGTAAGAAAACATTTTACTGACATTTAGAAACAAGTTTCATAGGAAACGGACAAAAATGTAACAAGTTACGGAAGTTTTCGTAATAAAAACGACAAAACGGTTGCGACAGCCCACTTTAAGCTACGGTGGTCAGTCGTAGCCTATGGATGACAACTGTGGAATGAAAACAGGAATTAGTGTGTTATGGATGTGTCACCGAAAGTCCCGAGTTGTTTTTCTAAAAGTACGGGAGTTGAAACGGGTCGAACGACAATTGATCAAATCTGCAGCAAAACTGCTGCAGAAGGTACCGTCGCCGACGGTACAACCGGCCGTCACTGACGCAATGTAGCATCTCTGACGACATAAGCTACTGTCTACGGTAGCAAAGTCCCGACACAACTTTTAAAGAGGCGTTGTAACATTTATGAAAAACGCATTTTCCTTTGTAATTGTATGAATTTTGTTTTGGATAATTAAGTTCGTAATTTGAATTTAATAATATGAAACATCTTAGTAAATATCATGAGCTTTGGTGATAACCCAATTATGCCCCGACTTTTATTCCGCTGCGGGTCGGGGTGTTACAGATTGGTATCAGAGCTTGTGACTATAGGGATATAGGATAGGTTATTAGACCCTTAGAGCCTATACTATAGTTGATTAAATTTTAATTGTTTATGCGTTACATGCAAAATTCATGATGTTTATATGTTTCATGTTTATTTTCACACCCAATGTTATGCAAGCACGCTCACAAATACATGTTATTATGCAATGCTCATCATAAATCATATCCTCATAACATATTATATCCATGAGAGCACACACCTCACGATTTTCATGATTTTTGCAATGATTTTTGTATTTTTCAAATCACATTAAAGTGAGTTCTCATGACGGGCATGTAGTAACTGGAAGGGTACGAGTACCGGTAGTCGGAACGTCCTGTCTAGGCTTGGCATTCGTATAAATCCAAAATAAAGGACCAGTTTGCCTACCTGGGGACTAACGATGAGAGTACGAAGGACCTATTAGGCCAAAGCATGCTATACCAAACGTCGTGTGAGCTAACCCCACTTTGAGTTGTTATTGTGTCTACACCTGGACACCCTCCTACCATACATCTCGCAATCATATTTTACGATTTTCATTCAGGTGTGTGCGAGTGTTAACCCGCCGACACCAATGTGAATCCTACCAAGCCCAATAGTCATGGGGGCCCACATGACTACACAGAAATGGTATGGGGGACATTTGGAGGCCCAAACATGAGCCAACCCAAGACATCCTATGGATGTAGTTAAATTATTGTCAGTTATGTTATTTTTCATTCTTTTTACGACACATGACACCTAGAAAATTCTTAAACTCACAATCTTCCTATATATGTTCCTCTAGATGTCGGCTAGGCAACTACGTGGAGGTAGAAAGTCAGGAAAGTCAAGCGAACGCTTGGCCACACAAATTGCTAAACAAATGGCCGCAGTACTTCCTGACATCATGCTTCAAGTTCAACAAGCTCTCACCACTAATCCCATCAACCCTCCCAACCAAGAAGACCAGAGCGTCGCCAAATCTCCTTCCAAAACCCCCAAGTGCACCTACAAACACTTCAAATCCTGCGATCCCCCAAAGTATGAAGGGACCGAAGGTGTTACCGCCCTCCTTCACTGGTTTAAGAAATGGAAAACACTTTCCTCAATTGCGATTGTCCCGAGGACCGTAAGGTACGTTACGCTACTGGAAGACTGTTTGGGGTAGCCCTTACCTGGTGGAACACGGAAAAGGGTAAGCGAGGAGTTGAAGATGCCATGGCCTTAACATGGGAAGAGTTAAGGGAACTCATGACAAGACGCTTCTGTCCAAGAAGCGAAATCAAAAAGCTGGAAGACGAATTCCACGCACTGAAACAAAAGGAAGGAGACCATACTTCATATAATAAGAGATTTCTCGAGTTGAACCAGATGATCCCAAATTTGTTCACCCCCTTGTACCGCTTAGTTGAACATTACATTCGAGGCCTCCCCTCGAAAATTCAAGATTCGGTTTTAAGCACATCGCCTGCAACACTTGAAGCCGCGATGGAGTTAGCTACAGAACTCACTGAAAATCGCATTCGAAACGGCAAGTTCAAAGATGAAAAGAAGAAAGCACCCATTGAGACCCCAACTCCAAACCACCCAGTCTCATCCTCAAAGTTTGCTGGTAAGAGGAAGCGTAATGGCAAGAATTTTGCTGTCACTCAAACCAACCCTCCTCTCACTTTTGCACCAATCACCCAAATTGCTCCTCCAGCTGCACCATTCAAAAAGCCATATACTGGCCCACACCAAAATGCAACCGATGTCAATATCATCACCCTCCCGAAAATCCTTGCCAACATTGCACAAGTTGTTGCCGTGCGGGTCACACCATCCAAACCTGCCGTACCCTTCAACGAATGAATCGCAATCAACCTCCAACCCAAACCCAAAATCAGATAGTGGGCCAAACCCAACAACCCTTACTTCTACCACCTTCGCAACACGTAGCCCAACCTTACTACCAACCCAACTACCCCATGATGCAACCCATGCGAGCTAGTTTCAACTGTGGGGACCCAAACCACTTCAGGAACACATGCCCACGCCTAGTGAACATCATCCATGCCCAAGCTCATGCAAACCCGGTAAACCAAGCTAACCAAGCTCCCCCACCTGCCAGAGGGAGAGCTTTCAATATCAATGCCAACCAAGCCAGGGCTGACAACAACGTGGTCAACGGTACGTTTCTCATCAATGGTAGTTATGCATCCATATTATTTGATACTGGTGCGGATAAGAGCTTTGTGTCCTTAGAATTTGAACCTATCCTCGACCAACCTCGTGTTAACCTCAGCGAATCTCTAACGGTGGAAGTTGCTGACGGAAAACCCGTTTCATTAAATTCTATTATACGCGATTGTACTCTCACCCTAAACGATCACGATTTTCCAATTGACCTTATTCCTATGAAGTTGGGAAGTTTCGATGTTATAATCAGTATGGACTGGCTCAGCCAGCATCACGCTGAAGTGGTGTGCCACGAAAAGTTCATTCGCATTCCTCTTGCAGACGGTCAGACACTACGTATTTTTGGGGAAACCCCTTCGAAAGGACTCAAATTAATGTCCTGCCTTCAAGCCCGAAGATATCTCCGCAAGAACTATGTCGCTTTCCTAACTCACGTCGTCAAAAAGGGAAACAAAGAGAGGAAACTCGAAGATATCCCAGTTGTGAAAGAATTCCCACAAGTCTTTCCCGACGACATTTCAGGACTTCCTCCTGTGAGAGAAGTCGAATTTCGCATCGATCTTGTACCTGGCGCTACACCAGTCGCAAAATCTCCTTATAGGTTAGCCCCATCCGAAATGCAAGAGCTGGCCAGTCAACTGCAAGAGCTGACTGACAAAGGATTCATACGTCCTAGCTCATCGCCTTGGGGTGCACCTGTTCTTTTTGTGAAGAAGAAAGATGGAACGTTTCGCATGTGCATTGATTATAGAGAACTCAACAAGTTAACGGTTAAAAATCGCTATCCACTGCCTCGCATTGATGACCTCCTAGACCAACTTCAAGGCGCCACCTGCTTTTCAAAAATCGACCTTCGTGCTGGTTATCATCAGCTCAGGGTGCACGAAGAAGATATCCCAAAAACCGCCTTCCGGACTCGTTATGGTCATTACGAGTTCATGGTCATGCCATTCGGTTTAACCAACGCCCCCGCTGTCTTCATGGATTTAATGAATAGGGTATGCAAACCCTACCTCGACCGTTTCGTCATAGTCTTCATCGACGACATCCTTATTTACTCCAAGTCTAAATCCGATCATGAGCGACACCTTCGACTCATCCTTACACTTTTAAGGACTGAAAAGCTTTACGCTAAATTCTCAAAATGCGAATTCTGGTTAGGAGAAGTACAATTCCTTAGACATGTCGTCAATGACAAGGGAATTCATGTCGATCCTTCAAAAATCAAGGCAGTGCAGGAATGGCAAGCGGCACGTACCCCTACCGAAGTTAGGTCATTTCTTGGTTTGGCTGGTTACTATCGACGCTTCATTGCCAATTTTTCCCGTGTTGCTGTACCACTCACGGCCTTAACTCATAAAGGAAAACCCTTTATATAGGGACCTAAGCAAGAGGAGGCCTTCCAAACTCTAAAGCAAAAACTTTGTGACGCACCTATCCTCACACTCCCTGAGGGTTGCGATGACTTTGTGATATATTGCGACGCATCAGGGCAAGGGCTAGGCTGTGTATTGATGCAAAGAGGAAAAGTGATAGCTTATGCCTTTAGGCAACTCAAGGTTCACGAGAAGAATTACACCACCCACGACCTGGAACTTGGAGCCGTTGTGTTCGCTCTCAAGATATGGAGACATTACCTCTACGGTACTAAGTGTGAAATATACACTGACCACAAGAGTCTCCAACATATCTTCAACCAGAAAGAGTTGAATATGAGGCAACGAAGATGGGTCGAACTTCTCAACGACTACGACTGTGAAATTCGGTATCATCCTGGCAAGGCAAACGTGGTGGCCGATGCGCTCAGTCGAAAAGGTTATGCGAACTCCATTCGTCTTCTATATTCGCAAATCATAACCGACATCAAAGATCGAATCCAGGCAACTCAACATGTTTCTGTAACAGAAAATGATGTACGCGATAAGCTGTCATGTGGAGCTGAACTCAAAATCGAAACCAAATCCGACGGTATTCTATACTATTTAAACCGCATATGGATTCCTGATCGCGATAACCTTCGTGATTTCCTCATGAATGAGGCGCACAAAACACGATACTCTGTACACCAAGGAGCCGACAAGATGTATCAAGACCTACGATACACCTACTAGCGGCCTGGCATGAAAAATGATAACGCTGTTTTTGTTTCCAAGTGCCTTACCTGTTCCAAAGTAAAAGCTGAACATCAAAGACCTTCAGGGTTTCTAGTCCAACCCGAAATACCTGTATGGAAGTGGGAAAACATAACCATGGATTTCATTACCGGGTTACCTCGCACCTCCAGTGGGTATGACACCATATGGGTAATAATCGATCGTCTTACAAAGTCATCTCATTTCATTCCGATTCGTGAGGACTTCAAGAACGAGAAGTTAGCTCGTATCTACATCAGCGAGATCGTAAGCCGTCATGGTGTACCATTAAGCATCATCTCAGACCGTGATGGTCGTTTCACTTCACGAACATGGCGAGCCGTACAAACCGCCTTGGGTACACGATTAGACCTCAGCACCGCTTTTCATCCCCAAACTGATGGTCAATCTGAACGCACCATCCAAACCCTAGAAGACATGCTTCGAGCATGTGTCATAGACTTCAAAGGGAACTGGGACGCTCACCTACCATTAGTTGAATTTTCGTACAACAATAGCTATCATTCAAGTATCGGTATGGCTCCTTTCGAAGCCTTATATGGTCGTAAGTGCCGATCTCTAGTACGGGACTTGAAACGCGTCGAACGACAATTGATCAAATCTGCAGCAAAACTGCTGCAGAAGGTACCGTCGCCGACGGTACAACCGGCCGTCACTGACGCAATGTAGAATCTCTAACGACTTAAGCTACTGTCTACGGTAGCAAAGTCCCGACACAACTTTTAAAGAGGCGTTGTAACATTTATGAAAAACGGGTTCAAAACCCGCTTTGTTTAATAATCAAGCATTCGGTTAAAAGTTCGTTGCGTATTGATTGTGCCGACTATTTTTTTAACATCTCATAATTAATAAATATTATAGAAGTTAAAAACCATAATTAGTAAATAATAATAATAAGTAAAATAAACTCAAAATAATAAATAGAGTCGCCGGGTCTCGAACCCGGGTCTCCCGCGAACACACACACACATCACACCACTCCGCCACACACATCCTTTGTGATATATGCTTAAACAAATATCACTTAAAGTAAAACAGGGAAAGTCAAAACCTGTAAATCAGCGCGCCCAGAACTCGCAATCGCCGGAAAACCGAAACTCCGCAAATGTGGCTATTTTCCTTTGACTGAAACGCGTAAACTGATTTCGACATCAGTTATAACCGTTGCCTAACAATCAATTTTAGTCAAAACCGTTTGAATTAAGAAAAGGGTTTACGCTAAGACCACCAAACGGGTCAAAAAGATAAAATGGGTGAGATGGAAATAATCGCCATCTCATAATGATAAATAGCCATTTGGGTAAAACGAATGGACTAAATGGGTGAGATGGCAAATAATCGCCATCTCATAATGATAAATAGTCATTTGGGTCGAACGGGTCAAATGGTGATATTATCACCATTTGACGATGATGACTAATGATTGTTTTGTTGAGTTTTTGTGCTCATAGAAAGAATAGAGTATGATTAGCATCGCTATTACATAGCAACTAATAGAGCATGATATGAGAATGGATCAATGCTATGAGCCAAGCCAGGTACGTGTAACGGGTCAAAAACTCTCATCAAGGACTTAAAGGTCCGATGAGAGTTAAATAGGTCATAAATGAATAATGGACTACCTAAGGTAAGGTAAATCCAATAATCTAATCCGTAAATAGTATGTTCTTAAGAACTTAATTATTTTACATAGATAATGGTTAAATGTTCATTTTGGTCAAAACATGTTAACGTAAGTCCTTCGTGGTAAAAGAAGAGACTAAGTTGACCAAAATGCCCTCGTGTGGTAAAAACAAGTAAACGAACCTAATGGTAGCTTAAAAATGAGTTTTATAATTCATTAGACTCGTTCGATAGTGTAAAAGCGAAAAACATAAGCCTTTTTGGTTTAATGCCTTTTAAAGGGTCTTTTTCATAAAATGTCGAACCGAAAGGTAAATATGGATAAAATGAATCTACGATAACAAATCCACCGCAAATATAGTTGTGGTAGAAAATAAATGAATATTTTCACGTGGAAATGATAAATAGATAAGGTTTGATTGAAATAAGCAAGGGTTTACGCTAAGACCACCAAACGGGTCAAAACGATAAAATAAAGGTTGTTTGTATGGAGCGATGGTTTCTCTAAGGCAGTAAAACGGGTAAAAATGTAGTTTTAATGCACATCGTAATGGATGCGTAAATACTCGTTTTGGTCTAAATGGGATTAAAGGGCAATATCGGAAGATATGAGTATAAACCAGGAATAGATGCATAATTCATAAGAAATAAAATCTGGGTCAACGATTTCGGGTCAAATATGTAAGAAAACATTTTACTGACATTAGAAACAAGTTTCATAGGAAACGGACAAAAATGTAACAAGTTACGGAAGTTTTCGTAATAAAAACGACAAAACGGAAAATATTACGACAGCCCACTTTAAGCTACGGTGGTCAGTCGTAGCCTATGGATGACAACTGTGGAATGAAAACAGGAATTAGTGTGTTATGGATGTGTCACCGAAAGTCCCGAGTTGTGTTTTAAAAATACGGGACTTGAAACGGGTCGAACGACAATTGATCAAATCTGCAGCAAAACTGCTGCAGAAGGTACCGTCGCCGACGGTACAACCGGCCGTCACTGACGCAATGTAGAATCTCTGACGACTTAAGCTACTGTCTACGGTAGCAAAGTCCCGACACAACTTTTAAAGAGGCGTTGTAACATTTATGAAAAACGGGTTCAAAACCCGCTTCGTTTAGTAATCAAGCATTCGATTAAAAGTTCGTTGCGTATTGATTGTGCCGACTATTTTTTTAACATCTCATAATTAATAAATATTATAGAAGTTAAAAACCATAATTAATAAATAATAATAATAATAAGTAAAATAAACTCAAAATAATAAATAGAGTCGCCGGGTCTCGAACCCGGGTCTCCCGCGAACACACACACACATCACACCACTCGCCACACACATCCTTTTTGATATATGCTTAAACAAATATCACTTAAAGTAAAACAGGGAAAATCAAAACCTGTAAATCAGCGCGCCCAGAACTCGCAATGCCGGAAAACCGAAACTCCGCAAATGTGGCTATTTTCCTTTGACTGAAACGCTTAAACTGATTTCGACATCAGTTATAACCGTTGCCTAACAATCAATTTTAGTCAAAACCGTTTGAAATCATTGACCGCGAATCTTGACCCCAAATTCGAACCCAATCAGCCTGTCCCCCTTATAAATACCCACTCAAACTCCTTGTAAACATTTCGCTCAGAACCGCACTCTCTTTCTGAAGTTTTAATTCTTCCAAAGCTCGTCGCCGGAGATCTTCGCATTCGCCGGAATATCGCCGGAATCACTGATCAGAAAACCGCAATTGTTCTTCAGACGGTATAATTGTCTAAACCTTCTTGCTATCTCTTGATTAGTAATTTAATTGCTCAACGAATAATCGAAACTGTTAATTCAGTTCGTTCAGCCGGAATCACTGTCGGAAATTGAAATGATGAAAAAGATGAAGTTAAGATAGTGTTTTAATATAAATAAAAGCGGGTATTTAACCGGGTTAGACACACAGTCCAGCGGTGGACTGTGTGCAAATACAAAACACACGTCCCGGGTTCGAATCACACATGTTTCCGACTTTCTGAAATAAAACCAACATTTTTAAACCTATTCAGATCAATTCACAGTATATATATAAGAGGAATATAATCTAGTATTTAAGCAGATTAAGACACTCGAACCGAAGGTCCCGAGTTCGATTCCGGGCTTCTGTAACCGGTTCGGCCATATTAAATCATTTTTAATAAAAACAAAATAAGGTTAAAGTTAGTTAGTATATATATATATAAGAGTTAAATGCTTGGTTGGTCCCTGTAGTTTTTAAATATTTCAGACTTGGTCCCAATGGTTCACTAACTACACGCTTGGTCCCGTGTTTGTAATTTTTGCACTCGTGTGGTCCTTACCACTAACCAATGTTAAATTTCTAAGTTAAGTGAGTGCAAAATGACTAAATTACCCCTAAACAGTTAAACACATAAAAACCAAAAACAGATGTCCCACCTCCGCAGTTCTCCTCCGGAATCTCCGTCTCCCGCCGCGACTCCGACGCCAGTTTCTGCAGCAGCCGTCCCTCCTCCGCTCACTCCGAAGAAATCACGAGATTCGTATCCTATAATTGCGAAGGAAAAAGGGAAATCACCCGTTAACGAAACGCCAGAAACCAAACACGAAAAGAAAAAGAAGCTAACTGAAGCAGAAGAAAAGAAGCAGAGTACCGCTAATAAGAACCTAATCAAGATTAAAAAAAATGGAACAGTTATAAAACTCACATATGATACAAGGAACCTTGTTGTTTGGCACTTACATCACAAATTGTTTAGCCTGCCTTGCTGACCAGGTAGCCTCCAGCCTCCCCTCGTGGAAACAATGCCAGAGCCTCCATATGCATCCTGAGTCACAAAACCAAATAGGGTTAAAAGTTAAACCTACGAGTATGATATATAAAGCCAACGACATCAAGGTAAAATTAAAACAATATACTCAAACAAAAATTTATCAGCTGCACATACTAAATACTAACAAAAAAAGGCTAGACTTTTATATCGAGCAAGGACCTTAAGTAATTACTCGACTTTAGCTATAGATTGTGAAGAACCTGTAAGCTCAACTGCTCTGGTAAGTGAATGAGGATTATATATTTGCTCCATATTGTAGGTTGTAAACTGTCACTAGTGTAAATAACGACCCGGAACTTTGTGTGCCTTGGAAAATATAGAAGACGGGTTATATTACAAAGAGATTTAGATAGAGTCTCATGAAATACAAAACTACCAGTTTTACAATAGGAATCTAGAGTTTACAATAGAAATCTAGCACCTGCTACATACACATCAAGCCAAACTATTAGCCTAATACATAAAAATTTTGTCGTTTCTATCAATTTGCCATCACTCTGCTTCTTTTCTTTTGCTTCAGTTAGCTTCTTTTTCTTTTCGGGTTTGGTTTCTGACGTCTCGTTAACGGGTGATTTCCCTTTTTCCTTCGCAATTATAGGAAACGAATCTCGTGATTTCTTCGGAGTGAGCGGAGGAGGGACGGCTGCTGCAGAAACTAGCGTCGGAGTCGCGGCGGGAGAAGGAGATTCCGGAGGAGAACTGCGGAGGTGGGACATTGTTTTTGTTTTTTATGTGTTTAACTGTTTAGGGGTAATTTAGTCATTTTGCACTCACTTAACTTAGAAATTTAACATTGGTTAGTGGTAAGGACCACACGAGTGCAAAAATTACAAACACTGGGACCAAGCGTGTAATTAGTGAACCACTGGGACCAAGTCTGAAATATTTGAAAACTACAGGGACCAACCAAGCATTTAACTCTATATATAATTAAAACAGAGAATATTTCGGGTTAGACACGTAGCTCAGTTGGTAGAGCTGCGTGCACGTATACGAGAGGTCCCGAGTTCGAACCTCACTCGCCGCCTGGAATACATGCTGTCTGACCGGTCAGACCCAGTCAAACCTGACAAAGTCAACCCATTTTTTTTTTTGGTTTCTTTTTATTTATTTATTTATGTGAAAAATTATTTAAAATACTTAAAAATAAGGTTTTTAAAGTTAAAAATTTTGCATTAAACTCACAAATAAATCTAAAAATCTCATTAAAGAGTACTAATTAAAAATAATAATCTCAAATAAAATTTATTTATTTGATCGAATCATGTCGTTATCATTTAGGTTAGTTTTCACTCGTCGGTTGAATCATAATATTCGTGCACATTCCTCGTCATCAAGAAACGCATCCACTGTCAGTGAATCTCTACCAATTCCCCGTTTTAATCATGTTTTGGGGTGTATCATGTGTCGTACTATATTATTTTTATTTTATTTAAACACTTGTGCATACATCATATCCGTGATCAAATGTGTATCAATTGTTGTGTGAATTATATGTAGATTGAATTTTATCATTTCAGTGCACGCATTTCATTAGGCCCATCAGTTCCCCGTGGGATACGGGTTGAGCATCAGGAGCCTCATTAGATCGGCTCCGTTTGATTGAGCCTTGATCTCAAATACATCATCATTCATGTCATATACTCATCCAAAGTGGTTTGTGATTGTTTACATATATATGTTTGCTCACATGTGATTAATGCACGAATTTTCTTTAATAAATAAAACAAGAAATTAGTTAAAATGTTTTACCAAGGTTCACTCGCCAACTTTTGTTGACCCAAAATCTCCCCCATTTTTACACATGATACAGGTGATCCAGCCGAGACAGAGAACACTTAAGATGGCCTAGAAGAATAAACAAGCTTATGCTTTGGAATAAATTTATAGTTTCATTTTCCTTTGTAATTGTATGAATTTTGTTTTGGATAATTAAGTTTGTAATTTGAATTTAATAAATATGAAACATCTTAGTAAATTTCATGAGCTTTGGTGATAACCCAATCATGCCCCGACTTTTATTCCGCTGCGGGTCGGGGTGTTACAGGCGTCGCCGACGCGGCCAAGTGCCGTCGCCGACGCCACCTCAGAAGTTGAGTTTTATGTTAGATTTATTTTTGACGAGTCAGTTATATTGCGCTTTTCGGTAATTTGCTAAAATACTAATGTTTTGCAAATTTCCAGTTCAGGGTAATCGTAAGCACTTTCGGATGACAACCAAGGCCGATGGAGAACCGAACACGATCAAAGTTCAGCTTCCGCATTTGGTTTCAAGCTGTGGAACTAATCAGTAACGACTTATCAAAAATATTATTGTTAATAAAGTTTTTATAAACTCAAAGATTTGAAGTGACATGTAACCGCATTTTCTCGTTTAAATGCGAATTTTTTATAGAAATTTTAATATTATAAGACAGGGTCTTACAATTTGATTGTTATGACAGCAAAACATGGGTATGTTCACAGGAACTCAGTCGTTTTCCATATATATATATATATAGGCTAGGGTTTTAGAGTGAACACTATGTTGAGAGTGAACTGTGTTAACTAATCTGAGCCATTGGATTATATCATCTAGAGATTTTTAAACAATGACAAGATTGTAATTATAACGTTGTAATTTCTCTTTAAATTAATTGACAGAAGGGTATTTGCATCTTTTGTAAACTGCAGTTATTAAACAATATAATCAAAATTTCTAAAATCTTGCTAGTTTTCGTATATACAAGATACGAGTTGTTAGTTATACACATGTGTAAAGTCTCGATATTATTAGTTTATACAAGATACACAGATGTTAGTTTATACACATGTGTACAGTTTCGCTAACTATCAATTTATAAAATATATACAGTTGTTAGTGTATACACATATGTACTTGAATAATACACATTTGTATAAATCTGGTTATACCGACCCATGGGAACATGTAATTATACACAAGTGTATAAGTCTTGTATATACTGACCTATATACACATATGTAAAAAACATAATTTAATTAGGTTTAATATTTAATTTTAAAAAGAACATAAGATTTTATTTAAAAAATAAACATTAGCTTTTTAATCTCTTATAATTAAAATAATAGACTAAAAATTAAAAATGAGAGAGAGTTAAAAGATAAGAAAATCAATGGATTTTAATTAAAAGTACTTGACTAATATCAATCTTACCTTTTAATCTAAAAAATTATCAAAGGCCAAGATTAGTTCACTCAGTTCGCTCTTAAAAGGTTGTTCACAAATGATCCTAATCATATATATATATATTATATATATATATATATATATATCAACTCAACCTTATTTTTAATACATAGTCGATTAGTTACTTCAAATTAACACGTCCTAACATTTATACAAAACTTAAGTTTTTTTAATAGAGGTGAAGACGCTCATACGTGCATTACAATATTCATTAGCATTTTGCATGACCCGTGACATATGAGTGAGGTATCTATCTTCAGTCAGTTTAATATCTCATACGTAGCTAGACTTCAACATGTTAAAAACCGGAAAAAAAAAACTTTCAATCAGACCAGGTAATGAATATTCCATATTGAGATGCAAATACTGCATCCATGTACATTAAATATAGTCACTTCCTTACAATAAGAATTTCACATATTAGCATTTTATCAATAAACACTTTTAATGCACTTGGGTTACTTTCAAGTTAAGATAATATATAGAGTTTCATCAATAGGTTATAAAACATACGGCTCCTTAGAAACATTATTGATCTATATCAATAATCAAACATCCACCATTTTCCTTGAAGGCTTTAGGCTATTTAAACATAAACTAACCACTCAATATATAATATTTTAACTATGATTGAATTGTGTGTTTCAGTTAGATTGAAACTCCGACTACTCACACTTGATAAAAAATGTAAACCCTTTTATTTCTTTAGTAGGATCGGTTTTGCAATTCAAAAGAGGTTGCAACACAGCTTGTTACTAGTTTACATACCGTTTGTTTGTAATTTGTTATTTTGGTATTTTAATGATAAGGAAGCTAAATGATCCCGCCTTTTTTTAAGATTATTGTGACCATTTAATATTAGATAACATGGTTATATAGAAAAAACAAATAGCAATGTACAAAACTTTATCATAATTTGATTGTTATGTCATAGCAAAACATGGGTATGTTCAAAGGAACACAGTCGTGTTCCAAAATGTTTTTCTTGTGAATGGCTATGGTTTATTATGCACTGACTAGCAAAATACTAGACGGTCGAAAAAGAAAAGATACACTAATAGGATCTATAATAATGTATCCAAAATGTTTTTTATACTATCGGGAATACATGAATCTTCTCTTGTGATGTCTTAAGAAACTCTTACCATCAATTTTGACACATAACTCTCCGCCAACTTCTTTTCGCTTTTACACCCATTATTTTTTGTTTTTCAAATTTACTCTTTGAAAGTGATGAATCATTCAGCAGTTACAATATGGACGTTCAAATATTAAATATACGTGATATACCATTATTCGATATTTATTGCATAATCACGTTCTCTTATAATTTTTGTAAAACAATTGACATGTATATAATAATGAACGACAGAATTTTCAACAGTACGTGGAATACATTTTTCTCAATATATTATTCATGAAAAAATTGAAAATATAAAATTTGTTATTATTATTATTTTACCAAAAATAATTTATAGCTAACATTGCAAATATGAGATATAAGATTTTTAAAAGAAGTTTAAGATTATGTATATTGATTTAATTAAAAAGTGTAAAAGTTTATATCACGTCACTCTCATATATGAGATGAGGTTTTACCTAACTGCATGTTACAAGAGTGTAGTGATTTAACTAAAGACATAATTATTTTTTATCTTTTTTTTATAAAAAATATGAGTTGGGTGTTGATTGGTTAGAAAAGAATCCACACCCAAGCCTTCAAGCCACACCCCTTTGGTGTCCCGTTTTACACCCTGGACGTGGTGTTTCGTCTTTGAGTGACTTGGCAGGGCTTTTATGCCCACTAAACTTAGTCTAATGACTTCGATCTTATCCCTTCTAATGTTGTAATTAACAAAGATAATTTGAAAAGAAAAATCCGTTTAATTAAATAAATTTTGGACCCACTCGAAACACAAATAAACCAGCAATCGGATCTGCTTAGTAGGGGGACATGCATATTAATAGCTTTCAGTCAAGTGTATACAAATTTGTTATTATTATAATACATCTTCACGCAGAAATATCTAAAGTATAATATTTTAAAGAAACTTGAATGGGTAAATGAAGATGACATCAAATGTTTATTAAATAATAGTTAGCCAACGTATTGTATAAATTGGATTACACAAATCATGTGAGCCATATTTAATGTGATTATAATAATGGACTTAGCAATGTACAAATAATTTGATTGTTATGACATATCAAAACATGGGTATGTTGAAAGGAACACAGTCGTGTTCCATATATATATATATATATATATATATATATATATATATATATATATATATATATCAACTCAACCTTACTTTTAATACATAGTCGGTTAGTTACTTCAGATTAACACGTCCTAACATTTATACCAAAGTTAAGTTTTAATAGAGGTGAAGACGCTCATACGTGCATTACAATATTCATTAGCATTTTCCACGACCCGTGATATACGAGTGACTTATCTATCTTCAATCAGTTTCATATCTCATACGTACCTAGACTTCAACATGTTAAAAAAACCAAAAAAAACTTTCAATCAAGCCATGTAATAATATTCCATATTGAGATGCAAATACTACATCCATGTACATTAAATATAGTTACTTCCTTACAATAAGAATTTCAAATATTATCATTTTATCAATCAACACTTTTAATGCACTTGGGTTACTTTCAAGTTAAGATAATATATAGAGTTTCATCAATAGGTTATAAAACATACGGCTCCTTAGAAACATTATTGATCTATATCAATAATCAAACATCCACCATTTTCCTTGAAGGCTTTAGACTATTAAAACATAAACTAACCACTCAATATATAATATTTTAACTATGATTGAATTGTGTGTTTCAACTACTATGATAAAAAAATGTAAACCTTTGATTTCTTTAGTAGGATCGGTTTTGCAATTCAAAAGAGGTTGCGACACATCTTGTTACTAGTTTACCTACCGTTTGTTTGTAATTTTTGTTTTGGTATTTGATACTAGATGACATGGTTATATAGAAAAAACAAATATCAACGTACAAAAATTTATCATAATTTGATTGTTATGACATAGCAAAACATGGGTATGTTCAAAGGAACACAGTCGTTTTCCATATAATAATATATATATATATATATATATATATATCAACTCAACCTTATTTTTAGTACATAGTCGAGTTACTTTAGATTAACACGTCCTAACATTTATACAAAACTTAAGTTTTTTAATAGAGGTGAGGACGCTCATACGTGCATTACAATATTCATTAGCATTTTGCACGACTCGTGACATATGAGTGAGTTATCTATCTATAGTCAGTTTAATATCTCATACGTAGCTAGACTTCAACATGTTAAAAAACCGGAAAAAAAACTTTTAATCAAACCATGTAATAATATTCCATATTGAGATGCAAATACTGCATTCATGAACATTAAATATAGTTATTTCCTTACAATAAGAATTTCACATATTAGCATTTTATCAATCAACACTTTTAATGCACTTGGGTTACTTTCAAGTTAAGATAATTTATAGAGTTAATCAATACTTTTAATGCACTTGGGTTACTTTCAAGTTAAGATAATTTATAGAGTTTCATCAATAGCTTATAAAACATACGACTCATTAGAAACATTATTGATCTATATCAATAGTCAAACATCCACCATTTGCCTTGAAGGCTTTAGGCTATTTAAACATAAACTAACCACTCAATATATAATATTTTAACTATTTATTGGATTGTGTGTTTCAGTTAGATTGAAACTCCGAGCACACACACTTAATTAAAAGTGTAAACCTTTTTATTTCTTTGGTTTGATCGGTTTTGCAATTCAAAAGAGGTTGCGACATAGTTTGTTACTAATTAACCTATCGTTTGTTTGTAATTTATTGTTTTGGTATTTTAATGATAAGGAAGTTAAATGATCCCGCCATTTTTTGAAGATTATTGTGACCAATTAATATTATATGACATGGTTATATAGAAAAAAAATAGCAATGTACAAAAATTTATCATAATTTGATTGTTATACCATAGCAAAACATGGGTATGTTCAAAGGAACACAGTCGTGTTCCATATATATATATTATATCAACGCAACCTTATTTTTAATACATAGTCGATTAGTTACTTCAGATTAACACGTCCTAACATTTATACAAAACTTAAGTTTTAATAGAGGTGAAGATGCGCATACGTGTATTACAATATTCATTAGCATTTTGCACGACCCGTGACATACGAGTGAGTTATCTATCTTCAATCAGTTTAATATCACATACGTAGCTAGACTTCAACATGTTATAAAACCGGAAAAAAACTTTCAATCAAACCATGTAATAATATTCTATATTGAGATGCAAATACTACATCCATGTACATTAAATATAGTTACTTCCTTACAATAAGAATTTCATATCTTAGCATTTTATCAATCAACACGTTTAATGCACTTGGGTTACTTTCAAGTTAAGATAATATATAGAGTTTCATCAATAGGTATAAAACATACGGCTCCTTATAAACATTATTGATCTATATCAATAATCAAACATCCACCATTTTCCTTGAAGGCTTTAGGCTATTTTAACATAAACTAACCACTCAATATATAATATTTTACTATAATTTGATTGTGTCTTTCAGTTAGATTGAAACTCCGAGCACTCACACTTAATTAAAAACGTAAACCTTTCTATTTCTTTAGTAGGATCTGCTTTGCAATTCAAAAGAGGTTGCGACATAGTTTGTTACTAATTTACCTACCGTTTGTTTGTAATTTGTTGTTTTGGTACTTTAATGATAAGGAAGTTAAATGATCCTGCCTTTTTTTAAGATTATTATGACCATTAAAATAATCTATAACATGAAGATAATTATTTCTCGTGTTATAGTACTATAGTACAAGGCTAGAGACCAGGGGTTCGCCTAGCAATTTGCCATAAGTTGGAAGTAAATTATTTTTTTTATATATGTAGTTTCCATTTTGAAAAAGGGTTAAACAAAATGTATTTTCTTGGTCCCGTTGTATCCAAAATGTTTTTCTTGTGAATGGCTATGGTTTATTATGCACTGACTAGCAATATACTAGACGGTCGAAAAAGAAAAGTTACACTAACATGATTTATAATATTGTATCCAAAATGTTTTTGATACTATCGGAATACATGAATCATCTCTTGATGTCTTAAGAAACTCTTACCGTTCAATTTTGACACATTACTCTCCCCAACTTCTTTTCGCTTTTACACCCATTATTTTTTGTTTTTCAAATTTACTCTTTGAAAGTGATGAATCGTTCAGCTGTTACAATATGGACGTTCAAATATTAAATATACGTGATATATCATTATTCGATATTTATAGCATAATCGCGTTCCTTATAATTTTTGTAAAACAATTGACATGTATATAATAATGAACGACAGAATTTTCAACAGTACGTGGAATACATTTTTCTCAATATATTATTCATGAAAAAAATTGAAAATATAAAATTTGTTATTATTATTATTTTACCAAAATAATTTATAGCTAACATTGCAAATATGAGATATAAGATTTTTAAAAGAAGTTTAAGATTATGTATGTTGATTTAATTAAAAAGTGTAAAAGTTTATATCACGTCACTCTCATATATGAAATGAGGTTTTACCTAACTGCATCTTCACAAGAGTGTAGTGATTTAACTAAAGACATAATTATTTTTTATCTTTTTTTTTATAAAAAATATGAGTTGGGTGTTGATTGGTTAGAAAAGAATCACACTCAAGCCTTCAAGCCACACCCCTTTGGTGTCCCGTTTTACACCCTGGACGTGGTTGTCTTTGGGTGACTTGGCAGGGCTTTTATGCCCACTAAACTTAGTCTAATGACTTCAATCTTATCCCTTCTAATGTTGTAATTAACAAAGATAATTTGAAAAGAAAAATCCGTTTAATTAAATAAATTTTGGACCCACTCGAAACACAAATAAACCAGCAATCGGATCTGCCTTAGTAGGGGGGGGGGGGGGCATGCATATTAATAGCTTTCAGTCAAGTGTATACAAATTTGTTATTATTATAATACATCTTCACGCAGAAATATCTATTGTATAATATTTTAAAGAAACTTGAATAGGTAAATGAAGATGACATCAAATATTTATTTATTAAATCATAATTAGCCAACGTATTGTATAAATTGAATTACACAAATCATGTGAGCCATATTTAATGTGATTATAATAATGGATTTAGGGGTTTTAATTCTTGTTGGAAGATATTGACCAAAATTTCTACATAGGTCGTAACGTTCGTCTCAATAATTTTTATGTGACACATATTCAGATTTTTTTTCTAATTGATATTAACTTATCTTTGTAGGACCATATATAAATTGTAAAAAGTGAATTACTGTTTTGGTCCCTATGGTTTAGTTAGTTTAACTCTTTTAGTTCAAGAAAAATCTTTTAACATATCAGATCCCGAGCTTGCATTTTATATCAGACCCCAAAAACAAGTTAACAAATTTAAGATTTTAAAACCACACGAATTAATAAATGAAAAGTTAAAAAAAAAACGAATTTTGAATTAACAAACGGTCCGACAAAGTCGAAGATTTGAAAAAAAAAACATTTAAAAAAAAGTTTAAAAATTGAATAATCTTTTGCAATTTTTATTAGAATATTTCATCTTTTTTTCAAATCTTACATTTCTTTTGTTTTTATACACATCGTTTCATAAAATCTTAACAGTGAATGACTTAAAAAGTGAGTTGCTTAAAAATGTTTAAAAACAAAAGCTTTAAAAATAATGTTATAAAATGAAGTGTTTAAAATACTTTAAAAGACAAACGACTTTAAAAAGAACGATTTTAAAAAATAAACGATTTATGAAGAAACTACTTTAAAAACGATAGACGATTTAAACAAAATGTTAAAAAGGAAATTATTTTTTAAAACGGCTTTTATAAAAATAAACGATTAATGAAACTACATATTTATTTGTATATTTATAAAGTATTTTGTTAAATAAAAATCGTGAAAATAATGTAATAGTAAAAAAACTTGAGTAATTGCATTAATTATCTCTTAAATATTAAAAGAACTTTGTACATATCAAAAACAGCCCCTAAGGTATATAATGACCTAATTACCCTTACACTTAACTGCAAAAAAAGTAACAAAACTAATGTTAGGGGCGAAAACCATTATAAAATGTAATATCAGGGTCTGATATGTTAAAATATTTTTTGCTGAAAGAGTTAAATTGACTAAACCATATGGGCCAAAACAGTAATTTACTCAATTGTAAATAAACTACTTTTTGCCCCGCCCGCGTTGCGGGGCACTAAGCCGAATATTTATCTCTCATAACATGTACGTCTATGTTTCGGTTACTTATATATACTACTGATAACAATATATCAGTACAAATGAGTGTGTGCCAGGCAGTGGCATGATACAAATAAAAATTACACCGAGTCAACTTATTAAAACAAAACACTACCATATTTTTTTTCAAAGAAAAAAAACTAAAACAATCACATGACTATAAGTTTACACTGAGGGCAAATTCATAATTTGACAGGAAAAAAAACAAAAACAATGGAAAAATTATAAATTTGAACTGAGATCAAAATCGTAATTTGGTTGGGAAGGAAAAAAACAAAACCAATGGCAAAACTATAAATTTAGAAATGGCATAAACGTAAATAAGCTGGACCAATGGGAAGTGCCACACTATTTCCCCAGTTTATGGCAACGAATAAAAATTATACCGAGTCAACCAATTAAAATAAAAGATTACCATGTTTTGTTTTAAAAAAAAACTAAAATGATGGCATGGTTGTAATTTTACACTGGGGGCAAAATCCTAATTTGACTGGAAAAACAAACAAAAACGATGGAAAAATGTAAATTTAAATTGAAGACAAATTCGTAATTTGGTGGGGAAAAAAACGTAACTAATGATAAAACTGTAATTTTTAGCTAGGGGGAAAAGTATAACTTTATTTTTGACTACAGGTAAAAACCTAATTTTGAATTGATGACGAGATTGTAATTTCAAAGCAGCGTTAAAATTGTAATTTGGTTGGACCAATGGGGAGTATCAGATAGCTGTCTGACACTATTCGCCATTTGGTAAATGTATATATAGATAATGTATATATAGATAATTTAAATTGAAGGCAAAATTGTAATTTGGTGGGGAAGAAAAAAACAAAAGTAATGACAAAAGTGTAAATTTAAACGGGGTAAAATCGTAATTCTGAATTGAGAGCAAACTGAAATTTTTAGCTAGGAGCAAAAGTATAAATTTATTTTTAACTGGGGTAAAAACGTAATTTTAAACCGATGTGAAGATTGTAATTTTAAAAAAAGGGTTAAAATTGTAATTTGGTTGAATCAATTAAGGAGTACCAGACAAAATCAATTAAGGAGTACCAGACAACTGCCTAGCACTGTTTCCCATTTGGTAGATGTATATAGTAAATAAATAAATAATTAAAAGATCTTTTCTCAAGTTTTGGATAAAAGAAAATCTAGATGAAGTATATAGTCGCATTTAAATTTTATTTCTTATGCTAAGTAATACATGTTAATATCTAACAGGATAGATTATCGTTTTTATCATCTAATGACATATCTATGTTCCTTCAAAAAAATAAAAATTATGCTCATAACACCCTTCGGTTGGATGGTGTGAGTCGTCATCCATTGGTCATTAAGACTGCAAAATGGGGTTCACACTGGATGCCTTTTTACGTTCGTCATTTCACTCACAGGAGTCTTCTTGGTGCCCCCCTCCCCCCTCAACCTCCCGTATTTTCAACCATGATATTTAATATCACTTATCCATTTAATTAGATATGCATTCACTTTATTATATTTATAGAAGAACACTTCAAACCTTATATAAAACATTCTATTTTTTTCTTTTTTCTAAATATTATATTTATAGGAGAAGAAAACTTCAAACCTTATAAAAACACTATAATTATTTTTCTTTTTCCTAAAAGAATATTATGAAATCAGACAAAAATTAATAATAAAAAATTTCTATTCTTATAACTTTACAAAAATCATATAAAAATACTAATGAATATTACTTATTTTGAAAATCATAATACATTTAATGTTTATGGAAGTTTAAGATGTATTAACACTTTTAGAATTTATAAAACATACAAAGCTTGTTTATGTGTGCGTGCGCGCGTGTTAAACTTAATCAACTTTTTATAAAAGTTATGTTGTTTAAAACACAAAACCAAGCAAGAATGATCTGTTTTGCCAACCTCCCAAAACTCATTTCAAATACAAATACAACCACCACCGCCATGAAGTCCTCGATCCTCCGACCTGCTGTTTCTCTGGCGAGATTCACGGAAGACTGACAAGACCCAGTTACACGCGTTTGACTGATCCCCATCAATTTCTGCATACCTTCCATATCTATTCCTCAAATCTTGGAGAATCTTTTAAAACAACACGAAACCGCCTTCGTCCCCTGTTTCCTGACTCCGGTGTTTTGACTCGGAACACCGACAATTTTCAAAGACGATTAATTTTTCTTCAATCTATTCGTCTAATTGACTAATCTGTAAACCTTTTCATTGTGGTTCACGCAATACTTTCATCCTTAACTGCCAATCTAACCAAATCGCTTAAAAGGAAATTTCGGGTCCCGTTCAATTAACCCATTTAATTTGTTTAATCTTGTTCAAACCATTCCATTGAACCTTCCTTTATAGAGCACACGAAATTCCTAATATATTCACCCTAATTGATTCTAAATCGTATAACCGAAGATTCGGTAATGTTTTGTCACACCCCGACCTGCAATGGATTATTGGTCCGAGCATGAGGATTATCTATAGCTCATGACAACTATTATAAGTTTAATATTTAAAGCCTCATCGGAATAAAATGTCACATATGCTATAGAAATCTCAAATAATTCTTACAATAACCAAGTTCACCAAACAAAATGTAAGATCAAATTTATTAATCTAAGGCATATCCTACATGACTTCAATCTTCAATCCACTCATACGTGTGTACCTGTATCAAATGTAAAATGAGTTTTTTTGTCAACACAAAGTAGGTGAATAGATCTAAATTTAATTAAAATAGTTTGCTTTAATATTTGATTTATTTTATTTAACAAAATAAACATACAACTTCATGTGTAAACATGTATAACAATTAATAATACAATGAATCATGGATACAATAAGCCAAAATAAATTGCTTGTGTCCCACACCCACAAGAGCCTGACTAAATGAGGTGGCGATACCAACATCCCATAGTCATGAGTAAATGTCAACCCATGAAAGAAAGTGTGAGGCGATACCACATCCCATAGTCATGACGAAAGGTCAGTCGTGAATCCACAATATGCTTGCTTGAATTTAAAACCAACACAACAACCAAATAAATATACGTAATACTTACTAACATAGCATGCTTGGTAAATGAGTTAAAATAATCAAGAAACTTTATGACGTAATGATACACCCCAAAAGGTTTAATTGTAAAAGGCGGATAAGAGATCTAATTACGGGTTGCAAAGCTTTCCACAAACGAGTTCGTATAATGGAATAAATATCATAAAGAAGTCCACGACAAAGATCACCCAAAAAAGAAATAAATCGACACCTAAACAAATAGAACGATGAAACGTGACTAGTGATTCAGGTTCTTGATTTGGGGACTTTTGTTTAAAAAAATATTATTTGATGTAAATTAGCAATTCCTAGCCAAAACATGAACTAAAGTGATCAATATATATATATATATATATATATATATATATATATATAGGGTAAGGTCATTGTGAGAAAATTTAAAAGTATGAGAAGGATAAGAAAAGAATCTAAACAATTAGATATTTAATCTAATGGTTGAGATCATAGTGGCAATTATGTAAATAATGTTGACTATTAAACTAACTAATTTTCTAGATTAAGGGTATAAAGGTAAATTTCATATTTTAAATTAAGAAACTAATCTTAATACACATGCAAAGTTCACCCCTTCTTTTTTAAACATCAATAACTTTTTATACGTAACTCTTTTTAAAAAAAAATTACACCATAATAACGAGTGTTTTTTCATCTTTAATATGAGTACCATATTGATATAGTTATGTAGAGTTATTTATGTTTTTATATATTTAGGTGTTATTTCTGTTTTGATTCTGATTAAAGTGTTGACTGGTGTTATATTAGGGTGCTATTTTCTGTTATATTCAATGTTAGGGTTTATAAGATGTGTGCCTTCAATATAACTGTTGTGGTGTTTTTATGAGTTATGGTGTTATTTTTATAATATTTCTGTTTTTATAAGATGTATGCCTTCAATATACATGCTGTGGTATTTTTATGAGTTAGGGTGTTTTTATTGGTAAGGGTGTTTTTATGAGTTATATTTCTGTTCTTTATAAGATATATGCTTTCAATATACATGCTGTGGTGTTTTTATGAGTTAGTGTGTTATTTCAAATTCGAAAATCCTACAATAACTGCCAAAAATCGGTTGCATATATTCATTCCATAATTAAATTTTATTAATTAAATTACACTTATACCCTTAAACTACCAAAATAAAAAGAGACACATGTCACCTCCATAATTTTTCTTATCCTTCTCACACTTTTAAATTTTCTCACATGAACCTCTCTCTATATATATATATAAGTAACTTTGATTAGGGTTTAATATTTCAATAAGTAATAACTTAAAATTAAATATTTTTTTAAGGTTTTGGATTTCTATACTATGATTTTCTAAATATGTCTATAAGTGCATTCATGAAATAAATGTGAGTTTTGATTGGAAACATTATTAAGGAATAATATCCTAAATTCATAAAAACTAAATATGAGTAGAAAAAATAAATATTATAGAACAAGTGCAAAACATGGTTTGAATCTAAGAAAATAAGAGAACCAAGAAACCCGAATGATTAATAACGAGCCAACTTGATCTCAGACCTTCAACTCTTCAACCAAAGCTTGAAAACCTTCAAATCCTGTTCTTCACTCTCCAAAATTCGCCTAAGTCCAACCTTAATTCGTAAGGTTATGAGTTTGTATTGTATAATGATGTTAATATATCAAAATCCAACTTAAACCTAGCAAAAGCTCGAAACTGTGAAAATAAGCTCCTCGCGTCGCGCGGGGAGCACATGAAAGAAGGTCGCGCGACGCATCGTGTTCTAGTCCAACGACAGTCAAATTCCCTCCTCGCGTCGCGCGAGGAAGGCTTAAATCCTGGTCGCGCGATGCGACCAGGTTGTTTTCCTTGAATTTCATGCCGTTTCAGCTCTCGTACTCCTGAAATCGTTCCGGTGCTCGTTTTTGACAAATATGAATCATTTTTCGCCCTTTTAAGCTATTTTAACTCCCGAGACCTGGAAAACACAAATAAATCAGCAATATACACATTTTAACTAACAATGAAACTAAAACTACTCAAAATTATACAAAATTTACAAGGAAAACATATTGCATTTTGCAACACATCATTAAAATATTTGTTGCTTAACGTAATTTGGCTTAATGAAATATTCAAACTTTATTTGGTTCCATGTGCTATTGAACAATCTTGTTACATGACGCCCTAACGTTTTCCGCCATTAGTTGGGTGTTCACCCCCCCGGGGTGATGTTGAGGGCTTTATCAAGTTGATGTGGTGGGGGGATTCATTCCACACCGTGTAGCCATATGATAGAACTACCCTTACTTTTTTGTTTTATTTTATAGAACACCAAGAATATGTATATTTTCTTTCATTGGTTAGATATGGAGAACTATAAACCTCCCATCATAATATCTTTTGCGTATAACTCTCCCACCCACATATTGCCTCTCTTAGTCAACTTGTCTCTTTTACAATGGACCTTGGTTTCAAGCTAGAGAAGGTGTTTGGATTTAACAGTTTAGCTTAGAGATCAAGGATTGAGTCTATTGCAACTAGTTCGTCTATGATCTTTGTTTTACTTTGTGTAATCAGATTTCTTGACATGATGAATACGACTTTTATGACTTATTTCTGGTTTTCAGCCATGATTGTTGTTTGAATCACTTAACTGCCTAGGTTTATGATGAATACTTTGTGATTTTTGGATATTATCTTGGTTTTTCGATTCTAATGTGGGATTAATACTAGAGTAAAGAACTTGATTGGAATTGTATGATGTATAAGCGTATTTAGGTCTGATTTATGATCAATTAATATTCCATATGTGCCTTGTTGAATGCCTTTTGATTATAGATGGATTGTAACATTTGTAAAAATCGGGTTTTCAAAACCCGCTCCGTTTTGTAATCAAGTATCAAGTTATAAAAGTTACATTAAATATTTATGATTATTATGAGTTAAAACGATACATAATTAATAAATAAACTAAACTATAAAAATTATATTTAATAAAAAGTTAAAATAAAATAAATAAAAAAAATTATGAAGCTGCCGGGACTCGAACCCGGGTCAGCCTAGACACTTCAGCGACTTATCACCCAATCACAAGACCACTCCGCCACTTGTTTGTTATCTGTCATGTTTAGGAAACAAATAGTTTTTATGGACTAAGGTAAATCAATCGATTTTACACATTGTAACTGAAACCGGTTATCAATCACCCAAAGTCGATTTGGATACTCGCGATTCAGCGAGTATAACCGATAAATGGACGATTCCAATCAATGCTGCCATGAGTGTAACTTGAATTCGGAAGTGGATCGGTTTAATAACCGAAAGTCTTCAATTCTCGGATTACTTCAATCCTAGACCTTTCCTGCGACTCAAAACACTCTGCAAGACTCCCAATTGCATTTCCGCAACCTTGCAGTCCACCGGAGAAGCTTGAATCAGACCGCCGAAAAATTGCAAGTCGCCGGAAAACCAGGAATCACATCCACACGGTATTTCCTCCGACTCTTTCTGTTTCAATCATGTGATTAATCAGTCACTAACACAACTCCACCATCAGAATCGATCCTAGTCAACGTTTGTCGAAAATTTTACCTTCGCCGAAAAACTCCTGAAACTGCCGGAAACACACCGTGAACGGGTATGATCTCCCAAACTTCTGTTAAACCTTGTTTAAGTGACTCAACTTCTTAAATAATCGAACAAAGCTGTTAATTGGTTTCAACAGCCGGAGTTCACTTTCAGTACCGACGAACCTCCGCCAGAATTCTGTGAACAACCTCAATCGGTACATCTTTTTCCCCAAACTCTCTCCATTCTTTACTTTTAAATTACTTGTAATGTCTGAAAAGCGTATAAGTCATAAATCGGTCTAACAGTCGGAATATGTTTGTCTGTGTAAAATCAACGAAGAAGATGAAGACGCAACATAACATAAGGTTAATTAAAATCGGAATTATAAACGGGTTAGATACACAGTCAGCGGTGGTCCGATTGAATTAAAATGTTTTTGCAAATGAAGACGCAACATAACATAAGGTTAATTAAATTCGAAACCCGTCACGAGCACCGGTCCGATTGAATTAAAATGTTTTTGCAAATAAAGGAAATTCGGTTAAATTGAATAAGTGTATAAATATAATTAAAAACAAGATTATTTCGGGTTAGACACATAGCTCAGTTGGTAGAGCTGTGTGCACGCGAACGGGAGTTCTCGGGTTCGAGCCTCACCCGGCGCAAATAATACGCTGACCGGAACCGGTCAACGGTCAACGCTAAATAAAAAATTTTTTTATATTTTTATTTATTTAATTTAATTTAAAAATCAATTAAAAATACTTAAAAATAACATTTTTAAAGATAGAAAATAGCCATAAACTCACAAAATTTATCTAAAAATTTCATTAAAATCCTTAAAAATCCACCCATTTAATATATTTTTCCGTTATATTTAGGTTAGTAATCCTCGTTATTCCGCTCATCTAATTCGTGCGCATATCACCATCTCAAATCCAACGCACCCAAGGTGAGTGAATCTTACAATTTCCCGTTAATCACGTTTTGGGGTGTATCATGTGTCTTTGTATATATATATTATTACTAAACCATTGTGCATACATCATATCATGAACTTGTGTATTCAGTTTGTTGCTGTTAAGTAGTTATTATTGGATGCAATTTATTATTCAGTACATGCAATTTCATAGGCCGCCGCTCCCCATTACATTATGAGCGTTGAGCATGTTCCCCATTTTATTATGCGGTTGAACCTGGCGTGCCCACATACGATCGCTCCGTTTGATTGAGCCTTGATCGCACAGACATTTTCATTTTCAGTACATGCAATACGATCGGCTCCGTTTGATTGAGCCTTGATCGCACAGTTTCATTTATGTTATTTACAGTATGATGTTGGTATGTTCATGTATGCTGTCATGTGTTATTGTATGTTATAGTTGTGACTGCTATCTGCCATTGCTTGATTATTTACATTTGCTCATCTATGATTATGCACAAATTTTCATTGATAAACTAACAATTAATTTATTAATAAATGTTTATCTAATAAGGTTCACTCGTCAACTTATGTTGACCGAAAAACTCCCATTTTACACATGATACAGGTGAACCAGCAGCAGCTAGGAAAACATAGGACTTGGACTAGAAGAATAAAACGTTTTAGAGTTGGGATTGTTATCTTTGGTTTATTTCCTTTGTATTGAATGAACATGTTTGGATATTTGAAAATGTAACTTTGACTTTATTAAATATGAAACATAATAGTAAATGTCATGAGCTTTGGTGATAACCCAATTATGCCCCGACTCTTATTCCGCTGCGGGTCGGGGTGTGACAGATTGGTATCAGAGCCATGACTATAGGGATATAGGATAGGTTATTAGACCCTTAGAGCCTATACTATAGTCGATTAGAAACTTATAAGATTTTTGTGTGTTATATGCCAAATTTCATGATGTTTATTTGTTTTATGTTAAATGTTACATTTGATATTGTACAAGCATGTTCATAAGTATGTATTATCATATAATGCCTATCATGAATCGTATGCTCATAACATATCACATCCATGAAAGCACACACCACATCATGATTGCTTTTACAATGATTTTCGTGTTTTCAAATCTCATCAAAGTGAGTTCTCATGACGGGCATGTAGTAACTGGAAGGGTACCAGTACCGGTAGTAGGAACGTCCTGTCTAGGCTGGCATTCGTATAAATCCAAAATAAAGGACCAGTTTGCCTACCTGGGGACTAACAATGAGAGTACGAAGTACCTATTAGGCCAAAGCATGCTATACCAAACGTCGTGTGTGTAACATCCGTCAAAAACGGATTTACCAAACCCGCTCCGTTTATTAACCGAACAATCAGTTAAAAATTTCGTTTCGAATTTAATGCCCAAAATAATTTTAAACGATACATAATTAATTATTATATGGGAATATATAATTAGTTTTTGAAAAACTGTCAAAAATAAGAAAATAAAAATAATTTGGTTCTGCCTGGTTTCGAACCCGGGTCAGTAACCGGTCAGCAAAGTCTTAACACTCCACACTTAAACCACTGCGCCACTGATGTTACTTGTTAAATGTTAGAATCATTTAATTCATATCATGACTTTCCGAATTCAAAACCGGCGCCCAAATGTAGTCGTCGGAAATCCCGGCGATCTCGCCAAGAATTAACGACATCTTCAGTTATAACGTAAACATTTACTAAGACATCGGTTATAACCGACGTCTGAGTCCGCGACACAAACTATAACCGCCGGAGAAATTCAAACCGACGAATCAAGTCGGAAATCGGACCAAATCCATCGACGACTTGCCCTATAAATACCCCCTCGAACCTCTGCAAGCCTTTTCGCTCAAAACCGCACCCTTTCTCGGCGAAAACTCACTCGCCGGAAATCTCCTGCAAATCGTCGGAAAACCGGGTTCTTCACTTCTAAGCCTTACTGAACCCCCTGAGCTTATACCGAAGTCACCCTCATCCTTTTCAAGCTTTCTGAAGACTCGCTGCTGCAGGACACACGTCGCCGGAAGTGTTTACTGTCGCCGGAGTTCTGCCGGAAAAACAGAGGAATCCAGTCGGTATACCTCACGCCTAATTTCTTCATTCTTTTTATTTAATCTCACATGTAATTAACCATCAGACTCTAACGAACATGATTTAATCATCGAACAGTCGGACTTCCGATTCTGGTTAAAAACGGACGAAGAAGACGAAGTTCGATAACATATAAGTATAATTAAAATCAAGTTATTACTCGATTAGACACACAGTCCAGCGGTGGACTGTGTGCACAATAAACACACTAACGTCTCGAGTTCGAATCTTGTTCCACACACGCTGCCTTAATAAAAATGCTTTTTTTTTTTAACTGAACCGGATTCATTTTATGTATATGTTAAGTATATTAATAACCGAATAATAACCAAGTTAGACACACAGTCCAGTGGTGGACTGTGTGTATGTTTAATGCAGGACACGAGTTCGAGTCCGGTCTTCTGTACCGACTCGGACAATTATCTATCTTTTAAATAAGTCAGAAATGAAAATACTTAGTTTTGTTTTTAAGTATAATAAAAATCGGATTATATAACATGTTAAACACACAGTCCAGCGGTGGACTGTGTGTTAACGCAACCCACAGGTCCCGGGTTCGAGACCTGTGGAGCGCACCGGTCCGATTCAATTAAATCGTTTTTAAAATAAAATGATTTTCGGTTTAATCTAATTAATATATAAATATAATTAAAAACAGAAATATTCCGGGTTAGACACGTAGCTCAGTTGGTAGAGCTGCGTGCACGCGTACGGGAGGTCTCGGGTTCGAGCCTCACTCAGCGCACATATACTCACATTCGAACCGGTCAAAGTCAAGGTCAACGGTCAAGGTCAACGGTCAAAAAAGTCAAAATTTTTTATTATTTTTATTTATTTATTTTAATTAAAAATCAATTAAAAATACTTAAAAATAACATTTTTAAGGTTAGAAAATAGCCTTGAACTCACAAAAATACACCCAACAATCCTACTAAAATGGATAAATAAAACCCGTTTACTTACCGAACCATAATGCTATTTATCTAGGTTAATTTCACTCGTGGTTAAAACCACTTCGCGTGCATTCAACATCATCAACCGAACGCACCCACTGTGAGTGAATCTTACAACTTCCCCTTTTTAAATTACACGTTTTGGGGTGTGTCATGTGTCACAAAATAATTAACTCGTTTATTTAAAATTGTGCCATACCATATCGTGATCTAAACTTAGATTGTTTATATTGTTGTGATTATGTATTTCATTTTGTCAACTTGTATGAAATTCATTCATTAAGCCCATCAGTTCCTCGTGGGAGACGAGTTGAACAACGCGTGCCTCAAAACCAATCCATTATTGTTCATGTGTGTATCATTGAGTTTATATTGTTTGTAGTTATGTCTTTCATATTATCATGTTTATGCAATTCATTCATTAGGCCCATCAGTTCCTCGTGAGAGACGAGTAGAGCAACGCGTGCCTCTAAACGTTCTATTATTGTTTATGTATGCTTTATTTAATATCTAATGATTGTTGAGTAAGTTTACATCTATTTTTACTCATGTGTGGTTGTGCACTCATTTTATAATCAATTAAATAAACTTGTTCAATGTTTTCCATAGGATTCACTCGCCAACTTTATGTTGATCCAAAAACCCTTTTACACATGATACAGGTGAACAGGTTGAAGCAAGGAAAACATAGGAAATGCCTTAGAAGAGAACAAAGAAGCTTAGATTGATAGTTAGAACATGTTGTAATATTTATTGTAAATTTCCATTAAATTGTATTAATGAATATGAAACGTTAAAATAAATGTCATGAGCTTTGATGATAACCCAGTCATGCCCCGATCACCTTTTCCGCTGCGGGTCGGGGTGTGACAGTGTGAGCTAACCCCACTTTGAGTTGTCATTGTGTCTACACCTGGACACGTTCCGACCAAACATCTCATGAACATATTTTGTGGTTTGCATTCGGGGGATGCGAGTGTTAAATTGCCAATACTAATGTGAACCCTACCAAGCCAATAGCCATGGGGGCCCACATGACTATGCAGGTGAAGGTATGGGGGACATTTGACGCCCAACATGAGCGAACCCAAGACATCCTATGGATGTAGTTGCATTATTGATATTTATGTTATTTTCATTTTCTTAAAGACACATGACACCTAAAAAGACATCATAAACTCACAATCTTCTCATTGTATGATCCTGTAGATGTCGTCTAGACAGCAACGAAGGGGTAAAAGATCGGGAAGGTCTCAGGAACGTTTGGCCACTCAGATTGCGAAACAAATGGCCACGATACTTCCTGACATTGTGGTCCAAGTACAACAAGCCCTTACTACCAATCGTACTAACCCTCCCCAATAACAGGACCAGAACATCGACAACCTTCCTACAAGCAAGTGCTCTTACAAACATTTTAAGTCTTGTGATCCCCCTAAATTTGAAGGGACCGAGGGTGTCACTGCTCTCCTACATTGGTTCGAGGAGATGGAAAACACCTTCCTAAACTGCGATTGTCCTGAGGATCGCAAGGTTCGATACGCCACCGGGTGACTACTTGGAGTAGCTCTCACTTGGTGGAATACTGAGAAAGGGAAGAGGGGAACTGAAGATGCGATGGCCTTAACTTGCGAGGAGTTAAGGGAAATCATGACTAGGCGTTTCTGTCCTAGAAGTGAAATTAAGAAGTTGGAGGATGAATTTCATGCTCTAAAGCAAAAGGAGGGTGATCACTCTACCTACAACAAGAGGTTCTTGGAGTTGAACCAAATGGTTCCAAATTTATTCACTCCAACCTATCGTCTGAGCGAGCATTATATTCGAGGACTTCCATCGAAAATCCAAGATTCAGTTCTCAGCGTTTCACCAGTAACACTTGAAGCTGCTATGTAGTTAGCAACTGAACTGACCGAAAACCGAATTCGCAACGGGAAGTTCAAAGAAGAGAAGAAGAAAGCCCCTGTTGAGGGACAAACTTCAAACCACCCCATTCCTTCCTCTAAGTTCGCTAATAAGAGGAAGCGCAACACCAGAAATTTTGCAGTTACCCAAACCAACACCCCTATTCCTGCTGCACCCATTACTCAAGTCACTCCTTCACCCGCACCATACAGAAGACCCTACACAGGCCCGTTACCAAAATGTAACCGTTGCCAATATCACCATTCCCCTGATCATCCTTGCCAATACTGCACCGGCTGCGGTCGCGCAGGACATACTGTTCAAAACTGCCGCATGCCTCAACGAACAAACCGCCACCAACCTTTAACCCAAACCCACCAACAGTTAATGGGTCAAGCACAACAACCCTTACCATTTCCACCCACCCAACATTTAGCCCAAACATACTACCAACCCAATTATCCTATGGGCCAACCTATGCGGGCTTGCTTCAATTGCGGAGACCCCAGCCACTTCAGAAACACTTGTCCAAGGTTGGTAAACATTATTCATGCTCAGGCCCAAGCCAACCCAGTGAATCAAGCGAACCAAGCTCCTCCACCTGCAAGAGGAAGAGCTTTCGATATTAACGCGAACCAGGCCAGAGCTGACGGCAATGTGGTCAACGATATGTTCCTTATAAATGGTAGATATGCCTCTATGTTATTTGATACTGGTGCGGATAGAAGTTTTGTGTCATTAGAATTTGAACCTATCTTAAGCAAAAATCGGGATAAGCTCACGGAATCCATAACGGTAGAAGTTGCGGATGGGAAACCAGTTTCATTAGACTCTATTTTACGCAACTGTACACTCACCTTAAACGACCACGATTTCTCAGTCGACCTTATTCCTATGAAGCTGGGAAGTTTTGACATCATAATCGGTATGGATTGGCTCAGTCAACATCAGGCGGAAGTTGTTTGTCGTGAAAAATTTATTCGTATTCCTCTTTCAAACGGTCAGACTCTTCGAATCATTGGAGAAACCTCGTCGAAAGGGCTCAGCTTAATGTCTCATCTTCAAGCTCAAAAATATCTTCGCAAGAATTATGTCGCGTTTTTAGCCCATATCATCAAAAAGGGAACCACAGAGAAGAAACTTGAAGACATTCCTGTAGTAAAAGACTTCCCACAAGTTTTTCCTGACAACATTTCAGGACTTCCTCCAATTAGAGACGTCGAATTTCGTATTGATCTTATACCTGGTGCTACACCAGTTGCAAAGTCTCCATATAGGTTAGCCCCCTCTGAAATGCAAGAGCTAGCCAGTCAATTGCAAGAGTTGACTGACAAGGGATTCATACGTCCTAGCTCATCGCCTTGGGGTGCACCTGTCCTTTTTGTAAAGAAGAAAGATGGATCTTTTCGTATGTGCATCGACTACAGAGAGCTCAACAAGTTAACCATCAAGAATCGCTATCCTTTACCTCGCATTGATGATCTTCTTGACCAACTACAAGGTGTCAGCTGCTTTTCGAAAATCGATCTTCGATCTGGCTATCATCAACTTAGAGTGCATGCAGAAGACGTCCCTAAGACTGCTTTTCGAACTCGTTATGGCCACTATGAATTCATGGTTATGCCGTTTGGATTAACCAACGCACCAGCTGTCTTCATGGACCTAATGAACAGAGTCTGCAAACCTTACCTTGATCGATTTGTTATAGTTTTCATCGACGATATTCTTATTTATTCAAAATCTAAAGTTGATCATGAGCGTCATCTTCGACTCGTTCTTGCACTTCTAGAAAAGGAAAAGCTTTATGCCAAGTTCTCTAAATGTGAATTCTGGTTAAAAGAGGTGCAATTCCTCGGGCATGTAGTCAATGACAAGGGAATACATGTTAACCCTTCAAAGATCAAAGCAGTTCAAGAATGGCAAGCTCCACGTACACCAACTGAAGTAAGATCTTTTCTTGGACTAGCTGGCTATTATCGTCGGTTCATTTCAAACTTCTCTCGCATTGTTGTGCCACTGACGGCTTTAACTCATAAGGGAAATCCTTTCGTATGGGGACCCAAGCAAGAAGAAGCTTTTCAAACTCTTAAACAAAAACTTTGTGATGCACCAATCCTCACTCTTCCTGAAGGTTGTGATGATTTTGTAGTCTATTGCGACGCGTCAGGGCAAGGATTAGGCTGCGTTCTCATGCAAAGAGGAAAAGTCATAGCTTATGCCTCGAGACAACTCAAGACACATGAAAAGAACTACACCACTCATGACCTAGAACTTGGAGCCGTTGTATTCGCTCTTAAGATATGGAGACATTACCTTTATGGTACTAAGTGTGAAATATACACTGACCATAAGAGTCTCCAACATATCTTCAATAAAAAACAGTTAAACATGAGGCAACGAAGATGGGTCGAACTTCTAAATGATTACGACTGTGAAATTAGATACCACCTTGGTAAAGCAAATGTGGTGGCTGATGCACTTAGTCGAAAGGGTTATGCGAACTCCATTCATCTTCTATGTTCTCAAATTATAACCGACATTAAAGATCAAATTCGAGAAGCCCAACACGTTTCAATAACAGAAGAAGATGTACGAAAGGAGATGTCCTGTGGAGCCGAGCTAAAACTTGAAACTAAATCAGATGGTATCCTGTATTACCTAGATCGTATCTGGATTCCTAACCACAACAATCTTCGTGAAACTCTTATGAATGAAGCTCACAAAACGCGATATTCTATACACCCAGGAGCCGATAAGATGTATCAAGACCTACGATACACCTATTGGTGGCCTGGAATGAAGAAGGATATTGCCGTTTTTGTTTCCAAGTGTCTCACATGTTCCAAGGTGAAGGCTGAACACCAAAGACCCTCAGGACTTCTAGTCCAACCGGAAATACCTGTATGGAAGTGGGAAAATATAACCATGGATTTCATTACCGGGTTACCTCGCACTTCTGGTGGGTATGACACAATATGGGTGATTATAGACCGACTTACAAAATCAGCTCACTTTATTCCTATTCGCGAAGATTTCAAGAACGAAAAGCTTGCACGTATTTATATCAACAAAATCGTAAGCCGGCATGGGGTACCATTAAGTATTATTTCTGATCGTGATGGTCGTTTCACCTTACGAACATGGCAAGCAGTACAATCCGTATGGGCACACGATTAGATCTCAGTACTGCCTATCATCCTCAAACTGATGGACAGTCTGAGCGCACCATTCAAACTCTTGAAGATATGCTTAGAGCATGTGTCATAGACTTCAAGGGAAATTGGGACGCCCACCTACCATTAGTTGAATTTTCGTACAACAACAGCTATCATTCGAGCATCGGCATGGCACCTTTTGAAGCCTTATATGGTCGTAAGTGCCGATCTCCTGTATGTTGGCACGAAATTGGGGAAGCACAAATTACTGGTCCAGAATTGATCCAAGAAACCACAGACAAGATTCATCAAATTCGAAACAATCTTTAGCGGCTCAAAGTCATCAAAAGAGTTATGCAGATAAACGACGGAAGCCCTTAGAGTTTAACATTGGTGATCATGTTCTTTTAAAAGTATCACCGTGGAAGGGAGTAGTTCGTTTTGGTCAAAAGGGGAAGCTAGCACCTCGTTACGTAGGACCTTTCAAGATACTCGAAAGAGTAGGTCCTGTAGCATACAAGCTTGACCTACCAGAAGAACTCAACAGGATTCATCCCACATTCCACGTGTCGAACTTGAAGAAGTGCCTCGCTGATGGGAATCTCCATATTCGCTGGAAGACATTCAGATTGATGAATCTATGCATTTTATTGAAAAACCAGTAGAGATCATGGACTACGGGGAGAAACGTCTTCGACGAAGTCGCATTCCAATTGTTAGGATACGCTGGGAGTGAAACGGGGACCTGAGTTTACTTGGGAACGTGAAGACTCAATGCGTGAAAAATACCCGCATCTTTTTCCTACTACTTCAACTACTTAAATTTCGGAACGAAATTCCTAAAAGTAGGGGATACTGTAACATTTGTAAAAATCGGGTTTTCAAAACCCGCTCCGTTTTGTAATCAAGTATCAAGTTATAAAAGTTACATTAAATATTTATGATATTTTGAGTTAAAACGATACATAATTAATAAATAAACTAAACTATAAAAATTATATTTGATAAAAAGTTAAAATAAAATAAATAAAAAAAATTATGAAGCTGCCGGGACTCGAACCCGGGTCAGCCAAGACACTTCAGCGACTTATCACCCAATCACAAGACCACTCCGCCACTTGTTTGTTATCTGTCATGTTTAGGAAACAAATAGTTTTTATGGACTAAGGTAAATCAATCGATTTTACACATTGTAACTGAAACCGGTTATCAATCACCCAAAGTCGATTTGGATACTCGCGATTCAGCGAGTATAATCGATAAACGGACGATTCCAATCAATGCTGCCATGAGTGTAACTTGAATTCGGAAGTGGAACGGTTTAATAACCGAAAGTCTTCAATTCTCAGATTACTTCAATCCTAGACCTTTCCTGCGACTCAAAACACTTGCAAGACTCCCAATTGCATTTCCGCAACCTTGCAGTCCACCGGAGAAGCTTGAATCAGACCGCCGGAAAAATTCTGCAAGTCGTCGGAAAACCGGGAATCACATCCACACGGTATTTCCTCCACTCTTTCTGTTTCAATCATGTGATTAATCAGTCACTAACAAACTCCACCATCAGAATCGATCCTAGTCAACGTTTTCGAAAATTTTACCTTCGCCGGAAAACTCCTGAAACTGCCGGAAACACACCGTGAACGGGTATGATCTCCCAAACTTCTGTTAAACCTTGTTTAAGTGACTCAACTTCTTAAATAATCGAACAAAGCTGTTAATTGGTTTCAACAGCCGGAGTCACTTTCAGTACCGACGAACCTCCGCCGGAATTCTGTGAACAACCTCAATCGGTAAATCTTTTTCCCCAATCTCTCTCCATTCTTTACTTTTAAATTACTTGTAATGTCTGAAAAGCGTATAAGTCATAAATCGGTCATAACAGTCGGAATATGTTTGTCTGTGTAAAATCAACGAAGAAGATGAAGACGCAACATAACATAAGGTTAATTAAAATCGGAATTATAAACGGGTTAGACACACAGTCCAGCGGTGGACTGTGTGCAAAATACAAACACGTCCCGAGTTCGATTCCTGCTATACGCACTCCTTGTATAATAAAAGGCCTTTTTGTTTAAACTAAATCGGGATAACCCAGTTAGTTGTTAAGTATAATAAAAACCGAGATAATAACCAGGTTAGACACACAGTCCAGCGGTGGACTGTGTGCAACATGAACCACACGTCGCGCGTTCGAAACCCGTCACGAGCACCGGTCCGATTGAATTAAAATGTTTTTGCAAATAAAGGAAATTCGGTTAAATTGAATAAGTGTATAAATATAATTAAAAACAAGATTATTTCGGGTTAGACACGTAGCTCAGTTGGTAGAGCTGCGTGCACGCGAACGGAGGTCTCGGGTTCGAGCCTCACCCGGCGCAAACTAATACGCTGACCGAACCGGTCAAGACGGTCAATGCTAAATAAACAAATTTTTTTATATTTTTATTTATTTAATTTAATTTAAAAATCAATTAAAAATACTTAAAAATAACATTTTTAAAGATAGAAAATAGCCATAAACTCACAAAAATATATCTAAAAATTTCATTAAAATCCTTAATAAAATCCACCCATTTAATATATTTTTCCGTTATTATTTAGGTTAGTAATCCTCGTTATTCCGCTCATCTAATTCGTGCGCATATCACCATCTCAAATCCAACGCACCCAAGGTGAGTGAATCTTACAAATTTCCTGTTTTAATCACGTTTTGGGGTGTATCATGTGTCTTTGTATATATATATTATTACTAAACCATTGTGCATACATCATATCATGAACTTGTGTATTCAGTTTGTTGCTGTTAAGTAGTTATTATTGGATGCAATTTATTATTCAGTACATGCAATTTCATAGGCCGCCGCTCCCCATTACATTATGAGCGTTGAGCATGTTCCCCATTTTATTATGCGGTTGAACCTGGCGTGCCCACATACGATCGGCTCCGTTTGATTGAGCCTTGATCGCACAGACATTTTCATTTTCAGTACATGCAATACGATCGGCTCCGTTTGATTGAGCCTTGATCGCACAGTTTCATTTATGTTATTTACAGTATGATGTTGGTATGTTCATGTATGCTGTCATGTGTTATTGTATGTTATAGTTGTGACTGCTATCTGCCATTGCTTGATTATTTACATTTGCTCATCTATGATTATGCACAAATTTTCATTGATAAACTAACAATTAATTTATTAATAAATGTTTATCTAATAAGGTTCACTCGCCAACTTATGTTGACCGAAAAACTCCCATTTTACACATGATACAGGTGAACCAGCAGCAGCTAGGAACACATAGGACTTGGACTAGAAGAATAAAACGTTTTAGAGTTGTGATTGTTATGTTTGGTTTATTTCCTTTGTATTGAATGAACATGTTTGGATATTTGAAAATGTAACTTTGACTTTATTAAAAATGAAACATAATAGTAAATGTCATGAGCTTTGGTGATAACCCAATTATGCCCCGACTCTTATTCCGCTGCGGGTCGGGGTGTGACATGGATATTGGGTTGCATACGGTGTATTTATGATTAGTTTATGGTTTACTGACATCGTATCCCATAGGAGCTTTGATTGAGAGTCTAGAGGACCTATGTATTCTACCTATTCTTAAGACCAAGAGGTGAGAGGTAGTCGAGTTATCTTTGGTAGTAGGTACTTAGGTGTAAACACTCCCATATGGGGTATCCTTAGATTTCCCAGTACTCTTTGCCATCCCGTCTCTTATTAAGAGTTCTTAGGTTACCTCTTGCATCGTAGAATGTATTTCGATAGTGAGACCGACATGTAATCCATATTTTGGGTACTTTAGTATTGTTGGAGACTCTGACATGTAATCCAACCAACCAATGAACATCGAACGTCCCTTGGATTTCTTTTTAGGTCACACCAGAGAATGGCGAGGGATCCACTAGGTTGTCTAAAGGTGTTGTATTCTAAGATCCTAGTTCCAGCATAGTTTCCTTAGCCAATTGAAATCCAAGAGTTACAAGTAAGATTCTAAATCTAAGTAGTGCTTACTCATCCTTGATTTCACATAAGTGATCGACTTAACAATTGGTACTTTAAGTTCTCTTGGTTTAATTCCCTATTTTATGTCACACAAAACCCATAAATCAAGAAAACCATTTTCATAAGTTTTCAGCTAGAGTCTAGTTTAAGTGTAGCTATTGTCCTGTGGGTTCAGTATCTGGACTTCCATTAGGCTTCAACTGTAGTTGATAGGTACACTTATTTGTCTGGTGGTCTAGTATTAGGAGTGTCTAGAGTTTAACTAGAGTGTCTATGTTAGTTTAAGTTTAGTTGTCTAAGGTAGTGATCACCTTATTTAACATACAATGTTAAACTAGTATGTCTTTACACTTCTTCAAACATTCACTATTTCAAATGGAGAATCTCCACGCAAATAACCAACCAATGGTGAGACCCCCTCATAAATAACTCACTATTACAGCAGTCACAAAACAACTATGGTTACAAGGATTGAAAGTTTGGAACTTGTAGCACAACTCTTCCTTTTTGTTCTGCAGTCTCCTAGTCGATCTGGAAGTTGTTGCCATTGATGTCCGGGTGATTGATGGTGATTTGTTTTTCGTTTTATGTTGTGAATTGTCCCATCCACTTTTTCAAGCCATATTGACATATTTTCTCCATATTTTGATTCTCAAAAAGATTAGATTTTGTTTTAGATTTTGAAAATAGTTAATCACAAAAATAGTAAATTTACCTTTGTGATTTATAAAGAGTAATTATATGTTTCTCAAAGTGTTTGTCTTTTATTGTTTTTAAGAAGTTTTGTATCTTCAAGGTCAATGCATTTTGAATCTTTGCCATGTTTAGCAAGCTCGTATCCAAATTAATACAAAACCAATTTTTATATATTTGCAAGACTTGTTAGCTTTGAAAGTATCAATTTGATGTATGGATGAAAATCGAACCCGGATCCAATAGGTAAACCCGACAAGACGGGTATGGGGTCGGATAATTGGATATGGGAACGGGTGTGAGATTATTTTTTATATTTTTCATGGGTATGATATGGGTATGGAATTTAATGATTTACCCATTACCCGCTTACCCAATTATATATCCAAAAAAATATTTTAACTTTTTAAAATATGTGTTTGTGATTTCTTTTATTGTCTTTTTGGTTATGTATGTTATTCACATTAGATTACTAAATTTTACTATGTGTTTTTTTATATTTTTTCAACAAAGAAAGCCTATAACCTTACCATATACACTAAATTACTATATTTTCTTTGTAGTTATAAAATATATTTTTGCATATTGTTCTTGGTACTAATAAACAACTTGTAAAATGTAGTTATCCAATAGGTTCTGGGTTAGTATACCAAACGAATATTTTTAATAAACTATTGAGTTTATCTAAAACTTACGGGTATACTTGATGGGTTTTGAACTAGATTTAGAACAAGTTTTAATAATCAAGTATGAGATTGGAATAACTCAAACTTGTCAAAGATCTCCCCCTCCTCTTCAACCAACATGCACACCCCAATTGTGATCCCTAATTTGATGTTTTATCAAAATTCTTTAGGAAATTATCATTGGTTTATAGAAATGATATTTTATAAATTCGTTTAATTATATAGAAACCATATAAAGACCTTTTTAATTCCATGTGATTCAGTTGATGGTTTAACTTTGATCTTAATTTGATTTTGTCGGTTCTTTTGTGTTGATCTTTGTAAGCTTTTGAATCATCATCTTTAGTGTATATAAGTATTCATTTTCATTCAATTGATTTGTATAAACCTTGTTTTCATTAATCTTCAATCAATTGATTAGATGTAGTTCTCAATGTTCATTTCTTAACTAATTCAGGTTTGTAGCTTCATTTTCATTTATTTGTGCAAACATTAAATGTGTGGGATATTATTTATTATATATATATTATATATATATATATATATATTATCTTAATCAACAACATACGAACATAAGACATTAATTTCAAGCATATCAAAATTAGGGATCTTATGTCTCTCAATTAAGCACACTTAGTGACATAATTAACATTAAACTCATTGCTATGTCAAAGAACTATCTAAGAAGGCACTGAATTGTATTAAATATGATAGGTTTTACAACTAGTGATACTACGTTAACTGGAAAATATGTCCCACCCTATAAGGTTGAGGGTTCAAGTCTCATTATGGAAAAAAAATGTAGGTTCAAGCATAGAATTAGAGAGGGTGTGTAAATTAGCGGGTAGAAAAAGTCAGTTTGATGTAATAAATGACTTCGTTACGCAATTTGTAATTATTTAGGTATTTTTTATTGCAAGTCTTTGTATACACTAGAGAACCATGTATTATTTCTTATTTGTGTAATAGTCACATGTCAGCAATTTTAGGTCCGGGTATTACAACATTCGACGCATATAATCCACACAATCTTTAACACATATACATAGCCACCATATCTTCAATGCCCATAATAAAAAATCAAGATTGAAAACCTTCATACGTACCGAAGAACACATGTACAAGTAACGTATACCTTGATAGATGTCACACATGTGCATGGCGAAATGCAACCATGCGTATGATAAAGGGATCTGAACAAGTTTCGAATTTCTATCCAAGTGTATCTTCTCACAGCACTAATCATAATACACATCAAATTACCAAGGTATTGCAAATATACCTCTACAGATATTAACCTTTTGATCACTGCTGGAATGAGGATAGAAATAATCACTTTAAGGATATTATAAAGAGATTCAATGGCTACAATCAGATATCACAACCCTAACAAGTTTTAGAGAAGTTGTTATTTGTTAGTGGTTTGTCCATGCCAAAACCTGTTCATATTTTAAATTTGTCTCATCAGAGTGTGTTTTTTATTTGTTCAATATATGACTTTAATCTATAATAAACTCTCATATCTCTTTTCAATACTTTTTTTTATCTAATTCTCAACCTGTGTTTGCTAAATAAATTTGTAATTGGTAGGTATTGTTTCATCTTGATGGTTAAACTAGGACCAACAATTCACCAATAAACTGAAAGTTTAGTGTTTAGGGCATAGTTTATAAAGGGAGTGTATAAGTCTGATGTTTATGGGCAGCAAATATTTTCGAAAAGGATTGATAGTTGTACCAAGGTTAGTGGTGTTTTGCAAACGTGATTATGGCTACCATTGCTATCATGATATCAAAGGTCTCCGAAAACATTCCTTTCGTATATTTTTTGTTTTTATCTACCTTGGAGCTCTAGGCGTTCTTGTGATGGCATTGGAGTTTTGATCGACTTCAGAGGGAATTTTCATGCTCAAAGGTTAAGTTTTTTTTAGATGCATCCATTATGTTTTCATTCTAGATAAGCGTACTTTGAAATCGTTTATCGTGCTTTGTAGATTAAGTGTACACCTCGCGCATTCGTAAAGGCTTCTAGATCTAGTGTGCTCAAAGGTCAAGTCTTGTTACGTTTGTATGACTAGGACGACATGTTGCACCCTCTTTTGTCGGCTTTCATATGAATCCGATTCAAAGTCCTTCTCGAAACACCATCGTCAGATTTTGAGTCTCTTTGTGATCACAAAGTGTTATTGAGGTTGCTTGAGATGATTTGATTCGGTAGTTATCCCCTTTCTATTTTAGTCATAGAAACGTTAAACCGTTTAAACCTAAACCGAATCAAATAACGGACAACCACCATCCATCATCCGTTTTTAGCATATTCAGTTTCCATGACGACATAATTCTTAGATATAAGATAGAAAACATATATAAAAATAAAAAAAATTTGAATACGAAAGAAATAATGAGAATATAAAAAAAAGATAAAAAAGCAGGAGTACAACGAAGGTGAGTATCGAAATAAATTTACAAATAATTTCTAATGGAAACGAACAAGAACACAAAATGTAATAGATATAGAAAAATACATAAAAAAAATAAATAAAATTGAAATTTAGGTGCTTGTGGAGTCCAATGTGTATGATCTTGGCCTCCTGGGATATAATTCTAAAATTTAATCAAGTTTTTTATAGGGTAAATGAAGCAAAAAGTGGAACGAAACAATATACAATGAATTGAATAAATTCAAAGCTATTGTAGTGTTAGTTTGGTTGCAACGTGTCTCCACTTTATCTTAGATGTGAAGATTTTAAGATGTCACTTTATCTTAGATGTGAAGATTTTAAATCTTATACAGTATGTATGGTTAATATTAATTGTAGATTAATTAGAAGCTTTTTCTAAAGAAAAAAGGTTTCTTATCGTGCCACATAATTAAGGGTATAAAACTTATTAATTGAGTTTTTTCCATCTTTAGTAAATGAGATTTTTACTATTGTTGTAGTAAGAAGTTTCTTATTAGTTACATAATTAACAGTGTGAAGCGAAACAAAACTTAATTAAACTAAGTTATATTACAGTCTCTATATAATCAAAGATATTATTCGTATTACTATCGTAAAAGCTAAGAAGTTTCTTCTTAGTTACATGATTAAGGGAATGAAGGGAAAGAAAACTTTTCAAACATATAGTATTAATACAAAACATTATCAATATTCGTTTTAACTTAATTGCTATCAACGGTAACTAAAAGGTTAAACTTAAAGAAAGTAACAATGTTGGACATTGTTAGAGATAGAAGGTAGTACTATCGACTTGATCGTCAATGTATCATCAGATCTCTATGCAGTTCCGCCCACGAGTATAATCTCATATGTGGTTAAATATCTCTTGCATTCGATGGAACCATGATTATATTGTTTCTATGTTCATTTTTACCTGTAAGTTGTTTAATTTAATGGAGAACATTTGCATAAATAATTATAAAAACTTTTTTTACTCATTTTTCAAACTATAAACTCACGATTATTACGTGATCGTCTTTCTCTACTTCGTTTCATAACTTCAAGTAGTCTAGCTTACGTATATGATGACATCACTACATAAGGGTTGGCAAAATTGGTTCAAACCAACAACCGAACTAAATCAATGACATTAAGTAGGTTTTTAGATCCTAGTGTTCTCTAGAATAAAGCTTGTTTATTAATTTGTAAACATCTTTTATAAACGAGCTGGCTGTTTCAATAATTTAGTGGTCTGGGCCTATCAATAAGATCAGTTTAAAAACCAGAATAACATCATATATAAATATAATGCATAAGTTGAAATATATAAACACATAACAAAAGAGCTTGTAGTTTCGCGATATCAAGATGTGTATAGTAGTAAAATGTTACGTCCCAAGTGATTAATACTTCTAATTAAATATAATGATGGACATTAGTGTTTATTCAGAAGGCGGTTTAGTAGTGTGTGAGTTAAGTGCCATTCTAAAAAAAATCTTTATATATAGAACTATGTATCTCATGAATTTCCGTTAGTTTTAACAAAATATGGGGTTTGAGATAAACAAAATGTAAAGTTAAAGTTTACCAGAGAATAATTAAAAAGGAAATTTAAATTTAAACTTTAAATTAACGTTTTGTTCTTAAGTTTAATAAATGAAAAAAAAGAAAGAAAAGAAAATTAACGAGAGAAAAGAAAAGGAGTGGAAAAGAAAGATTAAATTAACTATCGTGTTTTCGAGTTTAAAGAAATAAAAAAATAAATAAAGATTTTATGCATTAAAAATCTTTACTTTCAAATCTCTCCAATTTGACATGAAGGAAATAATTGCAAGTTTTTTTTTTTATTTTTCTCCTTTTTTATCTTAAAAGAATTTTTGAAACACGATTTTTGTTGACATCCTTTCTAATCCCTTTTTTTCTTCGCTAAATAAAACTAGAGAGCATACAGTAATATACAAAAACAAACCCTAGGTTATATTTCCTTCAGGATTAAGTTCAAGATCAAACCAAATGTTATTTTAGGTTTTTATTTGGCAATATATCCATAAGCGGTATGTTCAAATTTTTAAATAAAATATTCCTATAATATTATTAACTTTTGATACCAAAATAGTGAGGCATGCAAGTTGTACACACCCCTTTTTATACAAATGTGACTTTAGCTTTCAATTTCACAACCCTAAGGACATTTCAAATATACATCTCTTCCACTCTCTTCCTACTTCCATCTCTCTCTCTATATATATACCAATATATATTTCTATATCTATCTATCCTTGTAATCTGATTGTGGATTATGTTTTGACCACCATGTTCTTCCTCCCTCTCTTCTTCCTTCTCTGCATTCTCCTCAAAATTCTTGACAAAAGAAGGCATCAAAACTGTTACATACTCGACTATCACCTCTACAAACCCTCCGATGACCGGAAACTGTCGACCGAGTTATCCGGCAACATTATCATGAGAAACAAGAACTTGGGTCTCAACGAGTATAAGTTCCTTCTCAAAGCCATTGTAAGTTCCGGCATTGGCGAAGAAACCTACGCTCCGAAAATGGTGTTTGAAGGTCGTGAAGAAAACCCTAATCATGAGGATGCTATTCAAGAAATGGAAGAGTTTTTCCAAGATAGTATTGGAAAACTCTTCCAGCGTACTGGCATTCGTCCGGATAACATTGACGTGCTTGTGGTCAATGTGTCAATGTTTGTCAGCATGCCGTCATTATCCGGACGAATTATTAACCGGTACAAAATGAGAGAAGATGTGAAAAGTTATAATTTGTCTGGAATGGGGTGTAGTGCAAGTTTAATTTCGATTAATATTGTTCAAAGTATATTTAAATCTAACAAGAATCAGTTAGCATTGGTGGTTACATCCGAATGTTTGACTCCAAATTGGTACATGGGTAATGACCGGTCAATGATATTATCAAATTGTTTGTTTAGGACCGGTGGGTGTGCCATGATCCTAACTAACAAGCCAAGTTTGGTCCATAAGTCCATGTTTAAGCTAAAAGTCATGGTCCGGACCCACCATGGGTCCAAAGACGAAGCGTACGGTTGCTGTTTGCAAACCGAAGACGTTGAAGATCGCGTAGGGTTTCGCCTTGGCAAAACCCTACCAAAAACCGCCACACGGGCGTTTGTGGAAAATCTAAAAGAAATCGCGCCCAAAGTCCTCCCAATGCGCGAACTCCTTCGATTCGCGACTCTCTCCCTTGCACGAAAAACAATCCAAAATATTTTCGGCAAGTCGTTTAACGCGACTCGACCAATGATCAATTTCAAAACCGGAATTGATCATTTTTGTCTTCATACGGGTGGGAAGGCCGTGATCGATGCCGTGGCTCAGAGCCTTAGCCTGAGCCAGTTTGACATCGAGCCGGCCCGAATGACCCTCCATCGGTTCGGTAACACGTCGGCGAAGTAGCCTATGGTATGTTCTCGGCTACATGGAGGCTAAAAAGAGGCTGAAAAAAGGTGACAAATTGTTTATGATAAGTTTTGGTGCTGGTTTCAAATGCAACAGTTGTGTGTGGGAAGTGGTTAGAGATCTTGAAGGTGATGGGAATGTATGGAATGAGTGTAACATTGAAGATTACCCACCAAAAACCTTGGAAAATCCTTTCATGGCGAAATATGGTTGGATTCAAGATCATGAAGACATTGCAACAGTCAAGTCTCTAAAGTGAGTTGAATAAAGAAAGAAAAGAAAAGGAAAAAAGGTCACTTTTATTTTCCATTTATTTTCCATTAAAATCATTGTTTTTGTTATAGGAAAAAAAGTTTGAATATTTTCATGTTAATAGTAGTAGTGTGTATTTATTTGGACGGTTGTATTGTTTTTTGTTTAACATGGAATGGAAACAAAATAAACATAATAAGTTTTTACTTATCATTGTTTTTTTATAAGTTGGAATATTTTAATGTTAATAGTAGTAGTGTGTATTTATTTGGACGGTTGTGTTGTTTTTTGTTTAACATGCAATGGAAACAAAATAAACATAATAAGTTTTTACTTCCATCTTTTTGAAACATATCTTATTGCTTAATTGTTCATTTGTGTATATATAGAAGTTCACCTAACATTACAAATTGTTATAAATATAAATGTAGGGTTGTGTATGCTTTACACTAACATAGATACAACACGGAATTAATTTGGTTTATCTAGAGGGGCTTAGCTTCAAATCTCACCTTAAACAATTTAAGTAATTAATTTGAATGCGTCTAATTTTTATATTAATATCCTCATTGTTTAGATAAAAAATAATAATAATCTGGTTATTGGCAAGGTAAGAATTTATCCTTAGTTTGCAAAAAAAATGTAAATACGAATTAATAAAATCATGAATGGACTAAGACATAAAGTTAGTTCATAAAAAATACCAAAATTGAGCCTTCAGTGTTTTTGTTTGTCTTATTTAAAAGGGTATATTCAGTTTATTTATTTTGACATGTAACTGGTTGGACCGGTCAAACTATATTATCTTACTATCTTTACCATTATTCTTTGTTTTGAAAGGTTGTTGTATATTAAATAAAAGGAAGTTTACAAAGCCCATTGTTAATTTTATTATTGTTATTATTAACACAGTCTAATCAGTGTTGTAAGAATCGATAGACGATAGTCGGTCGGTAAGGTATTGACTAGCGATTAATTGGGATTAAGAGGAATTAATCGGGATCAATCGGATTGAGATTTATACATATAATTTTTAGTTTTATATATGCATGCATATTTTTATATATATTTTTCTTTAAGTAGACATGTTTTAACTATCCTTCACCCATTTTTAACTAATTTGACAAAATTTATTAGATTTGATCGAAATTTAGTCGGAATCTGGCTAAAATTTAGCCGGAATAAGATCACCATTGACCGTCTAACGATTAATTGACCATTACTCGAGAAACCTTCGATAGTAATCAATAATTAATCAAAACCTAAACAGGATTTTAGAAGCATAAGTCTAGTTATTATGAATTTCGGTCCAACATTTTGCAACAAAATTTGTGGTTTTAATATAGAAAATGGAGTTTACAAGGAGAGGATATAGGAGACCTGAGTTTACAGCTGTGGTCATTTATTCCCGATTTAAATATATTTTTATATGGAAATTAATAGCGCTTTAATGAATTGTACTTTACTTTAATAATATTTTTACATAAAATTCCAATAATACCCCAACATGTAGTAGTTGAGTTCCAGGCTAGCCTTCCCTCACCAAATGAACAACTCATCAATGCACTTAAATTTATGCCAAAAAAAATTACTGTCAAACTTGAATGGTGCATTTTTGTAGTAAATTTTCGGCAGCTTATTGGATAGCCTATAACTATGATACTCAAATATAACTTTTTTACATTGTGATTATATATAACCGATAATGATTTTAAATTAGGATCAACTATAGCAATAATTTTGTTAGGTTAAGATTAAATTAACCAACAATAAATTATATTAAGCCAAGGCTCAATTCAGACAATGTATTGTCTCTTTCAAACAAAATAGTTTCATCCAAATTAAAATATCTCTTAATGATGTTTGATTTACAATATTATTTTATAAAAAAAACTAGAATATATGTCTAAGATATTGAAATGTGAAGGAATTAAAATATAAAGAAATTGGAATGGATTCATGTTTGATTGGCAGAATGTATCTAATTCTTTTAGCATAATCACTTTGCCTTTGTAAAATTGTTAGAAAAGTTAAAATGTAAAATAATAAAGATATAACTTAATTTGGGTTGTACACGAATCGAATAAATACGAATGCGGCTTCATTTATTAAAGAAATAAATGTGTTTACAATTTTTTCATAAACACTTACTGAATAAGATTTTTTATTCGTGTTAGTTCATTGTAGAAATGAATCTGCTTGTATTGGTTGGTAATGAACACATAACAAACACAAACAAACATTCATGAACGCAAATGGACACGAACACAAGCAAACTTCATGAATAGATACGAACACAAACGAATATCTATCAAATTTCGAATAAAATCGACATCTTAATCACAAAATTTTTACGTAAATTCACCCAAAATATGCTAACCCAATCTAACTTGTAAAACTAGGTCTAAAAGGTCGAGTCCTTGTCGATAATCGCTACAAGGTATGGAGCAAAGGCGATTTTATTCAACTCCGTCTAATTACTCAAAATCGATCAAAGATGGTCAACCTCAGACATAATCAGATTTAGTTGGTTAACTAGAGACAAGTTTGACTTTAAAAAAATAATTTCTATGTTTATAATTTTAGTGAATGAATATCAATTTTCAATTACTTTAGTATTTGAGCATGTATTTGTTTTATTTATATTGATACTCACGTATTGTTGGGTTATGTAAGATCTGCTGATGATGAAAGTCAGAACCCAAAGGAACCATCTTCCTTAGCCTCAAGAATAAGAATTTTTCTTACCAAGTAATGGAATTTCCCCCCTTGAAAGCTTCCACAAACAACCACCAAACAGCTGGAAGAAGAACTACTGGGTTCAAAAGAGCTAGATTATCAAGATAAAGTATTGAAGTATGAAAGTGCTGGTTAACAAGTCAAAGCTAAAGACAAGTATTGGAAACCAAGAGTACTGGATTCCTCCAGTAGTTTTGGTTTCCCAGCAATTTCACTAGTACTTCCAGTAGTTTATTGTTTTCAGTTGTTTTAGCTTTTTGTCTAGTAATTTTGCAAACTACAGGCACTTACACTTTATTAGGGTTGTTTTGAGTTGCTTTCACAGTGACGTCACCAGCAGTTCTCTATTTTTATAAATAGAATAGCACACTGATGTGATAGTTAACTCTTACAGCTGAATATCTCAGATTTTATAATCTAGAGAAAGAAAGGCTAAAGTAAGAGAGGGAGAGCGAGTTCACTTGTTGAGGGGAAGTGATCTTTGTACTATGATGTATTGCCAAATTTAGTAACAAGAAACATTAGACAATCATTCCTTACACATCCAGTTACTACTTGATTCATGTATTTATAATCTACTTATATTAAGGATTTATTGATTGTTAGAAGTTTTTTTTAATAAAAACACACTCAAACATACACTTTCAGATCTAACAATTGGTAGCAGAGTCATTGATCTTTGAATTGACTTAACGTTGATTCTAAAGACAAACTAGAGCTCAAATTGTTATTATGATTGAAGAGATAAGGACATGAGAAGAATTAGACGATTAGAACAATAAGTTTGTTCCGACACTCTATTTTATGGGAAAAAACTCAATAGATTTTATAGAGGATGTCAATCACGCATGATCCACACAGTACCAGATCGCCAAACAAGCCTTTGATGCTCGTTCGCTATGAATATAAGATCTGGCATTGAAGGATGTGTCACCACTTATTCGAGCAAAGCATCGGTTGCGAGAGGTCAATGGTTTATGGTCCGTTTGTTCCCTCTATTCCTGAGTACTGAAAAACCAAACATAAATGTTCCGAAGAAGCAAGATTTTTAAAAATCGGATCTCGATGCTAAGGCATTAAGAATACTGGCCATGGCCTTACCAAATAAATTCTATGTTGGATTGCTCCATTGTAAGAATGCCAAAGAATTATGGGATGCTTTTAATGAACAACTCGTAGGGCAACATGATTTATATAAGCATTTGACGGGGTTATATTGCAAATTATATAAGATTATGGTACTTATTCATTCATATTGTGAATTTGAAGGGTTATATGGTGTTTGTGTAGAGTTTGGATGAAAACCAGAAGAAACGAGGCAAAACCGAGCAGAGCAGTGCGACAGGGAAGAAGCTGAACTTCAAACAATCATATCTTGAACTTGAAAATGAGTTACGAGACCCATAATATATGAATATTGACTCTTTCGACAACGTGAATCCAAACAATGGGTCTGTGGGCCATAGACCTAAAGTTACAGTCCATAATCCACTAAAAGGTTACGGGCCGTGACCGAGCCAAACGGGGCCAGACGCGTAGAAACCCTAGACTTTAGTATTTAAAGCCCCATTACGGCGGGAAACAAGGGATTCGACCTAAATACGACCAGGGGACAACTTCTAACATTCTAGGAGTGATTTTGAAGGATCTTGTAGCATAAACAAAGACATGTTGAAGCCAAGACCAAGACCTATCATCCGATTAACGTGTATTCATTTTAATCGGCTTGGTTTGTCATTTATCTTTTGTTTTTGTTCTAATTTCAGATGTGTTTGCTACTAAGTTTGTACTGTTCTTGGTTATATTTGGCTAAACTCTTGTAATCATCTAGGTTTAGATGCATCTTGATTTGGTTTAACTTCTTGGTTTGACTTCATTGTGTGATTTTAGTAAAGTTTTGTTGTTTTGAACTTATGATGTGTATGATTTCATGTTATTATTGATTTTTTTATTGAGTTGTGTGGTTGAATGGATATTTCAATGAAGTTATGATAGTTAGATTCAGTTTCTTCTATCTTTAGATTATATTAGCGCTCGTTAATCAAGGGCTTGAAACCTTAACTGGTAATAGACAACTTGGTAACTTAAATGGTAGAAAAGTGTGAGCTACCTACAGGAAGGGTCTGAATAAAAGAATTCAGAAACTAGTTAGGGTTTACTTAAAATTGAGTGGCATAGATAGTAAATCTCTTAGTTCGTGAATCTATGTTTCTACACAATTATAGAAAGCCCTAAATCATAAGGAATCATAACATAAATGTGCTTTACAAGATTAGGTTTTGGTGTGTGTCTATAACATTGATTCTATAGTTTTGTGGGTTTAACCTTAGCTGGCCCTAATCCTTTTAGCACTCACATAGTCGCATAGTCATTCTAAGTTGTCATTCTAGTCAAGAAGATTCGGCACCTAGATGATTGTTTTCTCCATCTAACTTTCTTAGACTTTTCTAGTTGTTCCTAGTCGTTTTCTAGTTGCTCTTTAGATTCTCACCAGTTTCCTTACAAACCATCCTTCTTACATCGGATATTAATAGATGGTTAAGTATTAGTAGCTATTGTGTCTCTAGGATTGATACTTGGTTCTTTCCATTACTATACTACGCATGCGATAGGTACACTTGCCTATTATGTGTGTAGTTTGGTTTAGGTAATTAATTTTCATTTTTATAAATTTAAACTTGTGTAATTAATACATTTAATACATACCATTCACATGTATCAACTTCAGATCAGAACACCATTGAAGTTTCACTTGAAACTACTAGTTAATATATTGAGTCACAAGCTAAATCAATGACTGGGGATCTCATTCAGAATGTTGATATATCCCCTGAAATATTAAAAGAACTTTGTCTTGAACAATGCATCAAGACATTTTAGGATATCAAAGCAGTGAACATCATGTTAAGAGAAAACTCTGAAAGATCAGAAAAGATTTTGAGCCAAACTATAAGCTCTCATAAAGAAACTCTCAAAGAAAAAGATCAAGTGATCTTGAATTTAAAACATGAAGCCACAATTCATATAACACAGTTAGGTTCACTACTTACAAAGTATCAAATATCTCAAAAAGAGCTTGAATCCACCCAAGTAAATTGCCAGAATTTAAGGTTTTGAGATTCTCTTAAACCAACAATCACATAGCAATGTAAAATTTGGTGTTTGGTACCATCACACACAACGACCCTATAACTACTCTCCTAAAACTCAGAATAAGGATGAGACTGAGTTTTTACAGAATAATTCAATGGGAAGGAAATTATTATCACAAACCTAAATGGGATAAAAATCACTTTTGACAGATCCAACTATTATTCAAGTGCAATTCCTTGTCCCTCACAAAATTTCAATGACCAACATAACTCAAAATGGCCAACATGTGTTGATAAGGGTTTCAAACCAATAAATTTTATGACTTTGAAGGGAAAAAGCTCCAACTACTATTCCTCAAGTATTTTCATCTCAAACTAATGGACCCCAACAAGGCCCTAAAGCCAAATCAAAATCCGGTTCAAAAAGAGGTAAAGGCACATTGTTTTGCATTGTTTATGAAAGAACAAATCACAACATAGAGGATTCCTATATGGTCATTGCTTATGAGAAAAGCAAAAGGACGAATCGGGAAAACTTTTATGAAAAGCCAGTTTTCTATCCTTGTAGTGAATCCAGTTATCGTGCGTCAACACAATCATTTGAAGTGTTTAACACTGTTGAGACTCCTGTAACGCAGGCCCTAACCATAGAAAACACACTAGATCTGTCCAAAACTAGGATGTTCAGAATTTGCTGGTTGAAGTGGAGGGGGTCAAGAAAATGATTGCAGATCCAAATGTGAAGGTTACTCATCCTGATTGGATGTTTGGTATTAAGAGAAAGCCAACACTTGAAGTTGTAGCAAAGCTACTCATGATGAAACAAGAGTTTACTTATACACAATGGGCTCTAAAGAACCCAATTATTAGATGGAAGGAGTCTGCACTCACAAGAGAACACGTAGACTATAAAGCTGCATTAAAGAAACATCCAGAGAAATTCCCTACAACTCTAACTTGGGAAACACATAAATTCATCTTGTTGACAAAAATTAGAAATTCGTTGTTGTTCCATTTAATCCCCCAAGAAATACTCTCCTATAAACCAAAAATCATGGAGAATTACATGAATAACCTAAAGGAAAAGCATGGCTATGACCATTTGATTCCACCGTTAGATGAAGAAAAAAGCTTCTCCTTGTAAGCTGTTTGCCAAATGTCACAAATGTATTCAGATCCCTTGAAGTTCAAGTTGCAAGCAATTACACTGTTGCACTAAAATCACCACATCAATCAGTGGCAAACCAAAGGGTAACAGTGCCTGCAAGGCCAGATTCACCTCCACCCATTGAAGTCCTAGACTTGCCTCCAATCCTAACTAACCCAATGATTATGAGATGGAAAGCAATGAAAGACTCAAATGATGTGTTAATTTACTGAGAAGATGGCTCTATAACCCAAATAGATGGGTATGATGTTCAAGGATTAAGCCTATATCACATAAAAGTCATAGTGGATTTTGAGCTATAAAAAGCTAAACATTGATGACAAGCTATCAACATGGAGTTAGGATTTAAAGGCATGATCAGAGAAAGGTTACTTGACATCAACAAAGAATAAAAGAAAGGCAAAGAAGTGTGATTTTGGCATCAGCAGATCTAGGGGAGATTGTTGAGTTATGTAACATTTGCTGATGTTGAAAGCCAAAACCCAAAGGAACCATCTTCCTTAGCCTCAAGAATAAGAATTTTGCTTACAAAAAATACTAGAATTCCCCCATTGAAAGCTTCAGATAACAACTACCAAACAGCTGGAAGAAGAATTACTAAGTTTAAAAGAGCTGGATTATCAAGATAAAGTACTGAAGTATTAAAGTGTTGGTCAACAAGTCAAAGCTAAAGACAAGTGTTGGTCAACAAGTTAACAAATAAAGACAGAAGTGTTGGAAACAAAAGTACTGGATTCCTCTAGTAGTTTGGTTTCCTAGCGGTTTCATTAGTACTTCTGATAGTTTGTTATTTTCAATTGTTTTAGCTTTCTGTCCAGCAGTTTTGCAAACTTCTGGTAGTTACACTTTATTAGGGTTGTTTTGGACCGTTCCATGGTGACGTCACTAGTAGTTCTCTCTTTCTATAAATAGAACAATACACTAATGTGATAGTTAACTCTTATAGCTGAATATGTAAGATTTTACAATCTAGATAGAGAAAGGCTAAAGTAAGAGAGAGAGAGTTCATCTTGTGAGGGGGTCATCTTTGTACTATGATGTATTACTAAATTTAGTAATGAAAAATCATTATACAATCATTCCTTACAAATCCAGTTATTGTTTGATTGGTGTGTTTATTATCTACTTGTATTGATGATCTATTGAATTATTAAACGGTTTTTTTTATCAAAAACACACTCTCATATCCAACATGTATTTTGTTTTAAATATTAGTAAAATTATGATACTTGACATATATATACTTTTTTGAAATTTTTTTTTTATAATTTATCATGTCTGAGTACTCACCAAGTACTCTTCACCTAGGCGGAGTACTCACAGATCCCTAGTCGATGGCTTGAGAGTGCCTAGTGAGTTTTACAACCATGAACCTATTTATCTAAACATACTTGATATTATATTGATAAATAATATTAACCTAAAATAATGTCTCAAAAGAACGAAAGGAAAATTTTATTACTCGACCATCCTAACAAGATATTAAAAGGAGGCCAACAGAAAATTACAAATGAATATCAGAATTACACCATCTAGAAAGACGCCAACAACAAAATAATTGATGGAAGTTTAAGCTAGATTTTAATATGAGGCTAACTTAATCCAAACCCAATTTAGTAGCTCGATGATTTATCTTGATACAAGCTTAAATGGCCCGAAGTAATTCATGAGAAACAAAATTCCACAAATTGAGAATGTATCATCTTGATTTATGTAGGTTTATCATAAATTTTATGATGATATGAGGATTTATTTGTACAATTTAAATTTCTATTTATGATAGTAGTAATTATATGGGGATCAAAGGAGAAGAAAATCAATTTAAAAGAAAAAGAAGAAAAGTATAATGTTAAAACACTAAATAGTTTATAACTTCTTACATCAATTGTTGATGTGTCTTAAAGACAACATGTTATTATAGTGTTAAAAGCCGTATTTTGATAGGTGTTTGTTGTAAATATTGCTTGGAATGGATAAAATGTTTCATTCTGAGTGTTTTACATGTTCCTAAGTGAAAATGAGGATTTCCAGGCCAAAATTGGAGATTACGAAAGTTGTGTAGAAGGCAGGCCCAATTTGCTTGTTTATAGGCTGTGAGCAAAGGAGCGGACTACGAGTCATGAGCCCCAAGCTAATGTACTGACCTACTGATTAGAAACCCTAGATTCATTAAGGTGACATGTGGCTTGTTTACGGGTCGTAACCCTGGATCCGGTTTATGGGTCATAATCCACCCAAACTACTAATGGATAGTATAAATAGAATGAGACGTCGCTGAAACCCTAAAATCAGAAGAAAATAGTGAAAAATGGGTTGTTGAAGAACAAGATTTCAACAAAAGATCATTCGAGAGAGGATTCAAGGAAGAATAACTTACAAGAGGTTAAGAGATTGATTCTTACTGAGTTAGAAGAACCCTTCGTATTATCATTTCATGTTGAATTCTATCACGTTCTCAATGTATTCATTAGCTTTGTTTGTTACTATGAGTAGCTAACCGCGCCATAGCCGGTTAAGGTAGGATGATTCTTGTTACCTTACGTTGAATTGTTTCATTTTGTTATGAAATGTGTTTTGGTAAGTTTGCTTATGATCTTGAGAAGTGTAATATGTATGTTGAGTATTGATATTCAAATGAGTTTGTGTGGATGATTTAGATCTTTCTATGAGGTTATGCATGTTAGATATGCTTTGTTTATCTTTCGGTTATATATCGAACGTAAGTCTAGGGCTGGATGCTAAGTAGGCAAAGGACAAACTTGTTTGGGTGTTGGTAATTCATATGGGTCACCTATGGGAAGAATTTGATTAAAAAGGTTTGGAAACTAGATAAGGGTTTCTTTAAATTGAGTAGACTAGATAGTAATTCGCTCGGTTCGTTAATCTATGGTTGCTAGAATAATATAAGAGACTCTTAGATCACAAGGGATTAGTAAAAGACTTAGTTGCTTAGAACCAAATTGTTGGATGTGTCTATAGCCTGGTTATTTGGGGACATGGGGCTAACCCGAGAGGGCTCAAGCTTTAAAACACTACATCCGCGTCACTGGTGTCAACTATGTCGAGTTTTTCATTAAGAACCATAATCAACTATTTTGCAAAAGTAATAAGATAATTATGAACCTAACTGGTTATTTTCTCATTGTTGTTTTCTAAACTTAATTAAATAGGTTATTTAGTGTTTTCTAATCTTTAAAAGTTACTTAGGTTAGATATTACGAAAGGGATAGGTTAATAGATCTAAGTGTCTATGAATTGATACTTGGGTACTTACCTAGGCTATACTATACACTGATACGCTTACCTAGAATGTGTGTAATTAGTATTCGTGTTAACTCGCTGGTGTTCTATGTCAATTTTAATGTTACTATCTAAGCATGTCAGTTGTTCTCTCTCTAATTAATTAGTCAATTTCATTTTATTCTACACACATAAGTTTTCAATCCATGTATTCATGTGTCGATATCCTTGAGCACATTACGACTTTACTTTTTAGTTTTTGCTTTTTCAGTGGCTATAACTAGTGTTGGTACCGTAAGAATACCATAATGAATCGAATGGTACTAATCGAATTTCCGCAGTAACGACCGACGACGAATTCTACTACTTTTTTATAAAACATTACTAAAAGAAAATGTTGAAAGCGAAGAAGATGATATGAAAGAAAATGTTCATATAACATGTTCTCTTTATTAGGTTAATAAATGAATAAGGTGGTGATAAAGGAAGCGATTTAAAAGAGTTTCTTGGGCTCAAACTTTGCAACTAATTTCTTAAATACTATTAAATTTAATGGGTATAAAAAATCATGAACCTAGGCTTTTTTCCTTATTTTAGATTCCATTACAATCTTAAATATTTGTATTATCTACCGACTTCAATTGATGGTTTGACCCCACTAGATTATATTGACCCCCTTATATAGAGGTTTTGTGTATAAGCTTTATATTCAGATATTATTTACTAATACTACAAAAATGCCACTAGAATTTTAATTATTCACACCTTCTACGACAAATATAAGGATTCGCACATCTATTTCTACTGGATACATGTACATTGCATTTATTATTAATTTTTTTCCTTGGATCTTATTTTCAATATGGCGGTTCTAAATGTAAAGTATCTTGGATTTGTGCAGTAAAAATCTGAATCTTTTATGAATAAAAGTTGCGTTAAAACATAGATAAAATGAAGATATACATAATAATATGCACAGAAACGTATTATATATGACCTCACTTATTTGCGAAAGAAATTTACGTTGAACACCAACCTGAACTTATACTGACACGTACACAAAACTATGTAAAAAAAGTATGTTTTTTTTGGTACCGCGCTTGCGATGGGCCCGAAACGTAAAGTAAGTCGAATCTATAATGCAAAATTTATGCCAAAACGTAGATCAACTGAAAACTCACAAAAAAAAACAAAAAAAACATATTATATCTGAGCCTACCGATTTTTCAAAGAACATAATCAACTTGAATTTATATGACAGTACCTAATACAAGCACGTAAAAAATGATTATAGTTTTTTTTAGAAAGTTGAAGGGTTGTAACTGTTAATACTAATTGTTGAACGGTAAAGACTTTAACAAAAACTTACTAAAAGACAAAAACAAAAAACGTAATCAAGTTGAATTTATACTGACACGTACATAAATACAAGTACGTAAAAATGATTATAAGATTTTTAGAAAATTGAAAAGTAATGAGTGTCAGTACTAACTGTTAAGATAAATGCTAAAGTAAATAAAATGTTACTAAAACCAAAAAAAAACCGTTAAAAAGGGAGCAATGTGTAGCCGCCACTCAGCTACCTGTCACTGAGACTTTATAAAATGTTCACACAAGTTGTTGATTATTCGAATTACACTCGAATAACTTAAACTTCGAATTCAAATGAATAAACCGAAATTGACTTTCTTAATATTTTAGTGATTTAGTTTGTTTTTTAATAAGTATTACTTAAAAAAAAAGAATTATTGTGAATCAGTGGGATGAGCTCGAATTCTAATAAGCTTATTGTTGTCGGGTAATTCGAATTTCTAAGTGAATTCGAATGCAGATTTCTAAACTTCAAATTTGAATAACCCGATTTGAATAAAATGAAATCAACTTATTCGATTCGACAGACACTTTTGTTCACACTTTCTCTTTACAAATATTAATATATGGTATGCATAAAATGTATTAAAAATAATGTTATAAAATTGTAAATAGGGGTTTAAATGCGAGTCAAGTTGAGCTTAAGCTCATCTAAACCTCAAGTTCGACTCATTTCGAGTTTTATATGGAAAGCTCGAATTTGGCTCGTATTGAATTCTATATCAAAAGCTTTAATTTGGATCCTAAGTAATTTTTTATCTCGAGTTCGACTTCGTTAAATAAAAGGCGTCACATTAATATAAAATGAAAGGCTCATTTAGGTTTACGGCGTGCCCATTCAGTCTTGGTATGAAACTCGTACTCACACTCGTTTATTAAATGAGTTCAATATATACTCGAGTTTTAGCTCGTTTGAACTCAATCTCGAATAACATGTCTCCTTTACACACCTAGTTGGATATAGAAAAGTTTTGTGAAGATCTAGGTAATTTCTCTACCATTATAAATTCAAGAATCAATCAAGAATTTTTACATTTAATATGGTGCTTGGATCAAGGCGCGAATGTTGTGAGAAGACCACTCCAAGAGACTGCGCCATCCGCATAGAACAAATGAAAGGCACGAATGTGTGAGAAACCATTCCCAAGGAAGATGGCATCATCCGTATAATTTAATATGGTGCTTGACACCTTTATTAAGCCCATCAGGAATAAGATTATCTAAAGCCACTTGAAGCCCCTCCATGGCTATGATTAATAAAAGAAAGAGACAAAGGATCTCCTTATCTAAGACTTGACCCGCATTAGGGCTACCATTCACCAAAACCGAAACCCTCATCGAAGACAAGCAAGAATTAATCCTTTGATCCGCTTATGTTAAATCCCCTGAAAGACATAATTTGAGTTATATATATTCTCAACTCAATGAATCATAAGCCTTCTCAAAATCAATATTGAAAATCATCAACTTTTTATTATTCTTTTTGTAATAATTCACCACCTGTTCATAATAAACACTAATCACCCAATTGTGACCTTAGCCAACCAACTAGCCAAAAATTTTGTTATGATAGGATATTAAATATTAATCATACTAATTGGTCTATAACCTGTAATTAGCAAAGGAGTAGAAGTTTTTGGAATTAAAGTGCTAAAAGAAGAATTATAACTAAGAGAATAAGAACCCAACTCAGAAAGTTCCAAAACCCTCATCTTTGATGTGCCCCTAACTGTGTTGTAATAATCGCTAATCAGGATTTTTACAACCATGGCCCCCAATACTTCTTCAATAACCCAAAAGAAAAATCATCTAGACCAAGAGATTTGTCCAGTCCGACGACCAAATAGCTTCTTTAACCTCCCCCATACCAATGTCTGGCGTAAAAAAGTTTGCCTCATCCAAAGATAACAGTTTAAAAATCGATCATTTTTTTATTTTTATAGAATTTTAAGGTCCAAAATGAAAAGAAGTGAAAAACGATGAAAAGCGAAAGAAAAATACGAGTTTGCCTTATGCATGCTCGTGCATGTACTGGTGCACGGCCTTGCCGCCTCAAGACAGCTTTTTGGAAAAGCATGAAACTTGGTGGGCAAGACAAAACTCTCATGCATGCCCATGCACACTATGGTGCATGATCGTGCCTCCAGAAAAGACAAATCAAGAAAAAAACAAAATGGAAGACAAGATGTACACCAGCTGTCACAAGATATGGGGCCTATCTAGACACATGTCCTAATGCACGCCCGTGCATAGCTTGGACACACTCATGCTTGTACATGAACCCGACAAAAAGGAGAGCTTCTGGAAGAATCTACGACAAAAATAACATGCATGCCTATGCACACTATGGTGCACGACCACGCACACTAGCCTCCTAGCATCCTATAAATAGGGCTCCCCTCCCAATCATTTGGTATGCCTTGGAGTGACTAGTGTGCCTACTATTAGTTTCTTTCCAACGCTCTATAGTCCCATTTGAGGGTCATAACTCTTTGAATGTGCGGATAATCCATGGACCTTAGTGTATTGATGCCTAAGTGTGTCATTTATTTGATTATCTTAAGCCTTTTTTCTTGGAAGAATAGAGGTTGATCCTTAGGGAAGGCTTTCATGTCGATCGAAACCTCTCCAAAGATAGAATTCCAACATTCTATCTTTGATCTCCCACTTCATCAATATGGCATTGGTAGTTAGTTCACAAAATAAATGTAATAAATGAGAGTTGAGGAATACTTTACATATACTTGAGCTTGAGCTTGATTATCATGCAAGATTCGTAGCCGCCATAGATTAAAATGTGAAGATCTCCATATGGTTGTAATCTCTTTGTTCCCTCTCACTCTTGGATTAGTTAAACTTATATAATCTAGTATTTTATTTTATAGGTGTGTTTATCTTACTAATTCTTGGTTTGTTATCATTTGTGACAAGATCATTTGGCACCTAAAATAAATTAAACTAATAACTTAATTTGAACAAATTAATCCGAGGATAATATAACCAGGTGTGTACAGTTTCCGGTATTGTTGATCAGATCCAGTGTAAGTTTGTGGTAACCGGGTCTTACTATGGGTTTGTGGTATTAAACCAGATTCGGGTAACAAGTTTCTAGTATTGAACCAGATCTTGGGGTAATAAAAGGATTATAATATTACATCAAGATCCTTAGGGAGGCTTCTAGTAATGCACAAATCTGAGTGGAGGGTAAAAGTTAAGAAAGGTTAATTAATCGGGGTTGGATAATCCAAAAATGTAGTGAAACCGATGAGATTGTTATTAAGTACTTATATATTTGTTGGACCCGAAAAGGGATCACAACTATAGAGATGTGTGAGGTAAAAAAGATTAAAGAAGGATCTATTTTGTTTATTCGGTAACTTAATTAATTTGGAAGTTATTCGCCTTAGTACTTAAGAGGTCCTATCTGGAATCCTAAGTATAAGCTTGGAACAACACAATCTAACTAAGTACCACGAAAAGATTATAAAACCAAGATAGCCTTAAAACGAGTTTTGTTGTGACATATTGTTTACTAGTCTAAAGACTGGACATAGTCAAATGAATAGCCTATAAAGTTGGCAGCTTCAAACCAATCCATCAATATGTTATGACAAGATTGAGGGAAACATGGTAACCTAGATAGGAGCCTTTTTCTATTTTTAGTAAAAGATATATAAGAATAATTAAGCATTCTTCCACACTAATAAAATTAACAAATTAAATAAGCAAGACTTATCTAATAGTCGATTTACTATTATTTAGTCTACTAATCTATCTATAAATAAAAATGGTCAAATAATAATGGAAGGTTGAGTAATGGAAGTGTAACCATGTATGATACTTGGTTCTTATCTAAACTATACTATACGCAATATGTTCACTGCCTGTTGTGCGTATTTATTTTAAATAAAAATCATTTTTATAAATTTAAAACCTTGATAAACGTGTTCAAAATATCGACTAAAAACACTACTTAAACACACATATAAAAGTTTTTTGGCGTTGTTGACGGGATACGGTAATTCCATTGGAAACCCCAAGTTATGATATTGACCATTTTATTTTATATCTTTTTAGTTTCTCTTCATTTTCCCTTTCATACCTACACTTTTATTTTCGGTACTCGCCCTCTTTTTTGTTATTTCGCGGATTTCTTTCAAGGATCGCGACCACGAAAATTGTCAAGAAAAATATTAAGACGAAAACGAATACCACTTTTCTTGGAGAAATTTTCTCTAACTTTTCTATCAAAAAAAATATTCTATCAACACAAGTGATTCGTCAAACTAGAAATTACCCCAAGCGCTCCTAACTTTCGCAAGTCAAGAACAATCCTATGAGTTTCCTACAAACCCATAAAGTTAACATTATGCTTACAACAATTGTTCATGATTTTCCTTCTTTTTCCGGGTTCCCGATTCCACATGCATTTAGAAAAATAATATTCATTGCTTCAGCATCAGATCTTTAACAATCTTGATCAAACTTTCCAAAACAGCTTTACTCCCGCTCATGTTATATGCCATTTGTTTCCGATACTCAATGTGATCATTGATCACTTTTGTTATAGAAAACCACGATTGAATCCTTTTATCTCACAATTCCCCAAGCATCCTTGAATTACCTTTTCTCAAATCAGAAACAATTTACTCCAAAGAAGATTTTGCTTTACCTTGGTGTGGCACACGCACCTCGCTAAATCCTAGCGGGCATGATGGTGTATTTGATTGATTGTTCTCCATGTTTATTGACAAATCAAACCCTGATTCATGTACTTCAGGTCCTTTCCTTTTATACCTTCTCCTTCTTTTTTTCATAATAATCATTGTCTATCACCCTGATAATTTTCGGTATCCCATCATCTTCATCATCACTGCTTCCATATGATCTTGCTCATTAGAAAAAAAGAAGGAATTTGCTTCAAGACTATGTCCACTAGACGAGGAAGATTCACTTAGCTTCCTGAATTTAAAGGCCCAAATAGCAAATTTCTTTACATAAATGTCAGTTACCTTACCATCAATGGATATAGTCAAGTTTTCAGATATACTTTTCAAATAACCGTCTTGATACATAATCACCCAGTAACTAAACTTTCTACAAGATCCTCTTCGAAGAACATCACTTCGCCCTAAGCTTCAACGACCCTTTTATAACCATTTGGCATCCATGCACAGAGAGGCATATCGCAAGTTTGGATAAGAGGTATATCGTTAGTTTGGAACCAAACCAGTCTTTCCTTAGGGACAAAATTCTTTTGAATATATTGAAGATCTGACAAGAACTGTTTTAACTCCTCATTACGCTTGATCTTCAAACACATCTTCGAGTTCTTGAACTCAAACCACACCCAAGACCTCCAATATAAGCTATTTCAACATCTAAAAAACCCTCACTATGACAAACCAGGTACATATTGATCAATGCATTAACATTACAAGCTTGACCTAAAAACATGCAATTGGATTTGGACAGGCCCATAAGGTCATCAGGTTATAAACATAGGTGTTTCTTCGACATTGCAGAAGCGTTAGCCCCGGTCACCTATTCCACCAATTTATCCTATCGAAGCATAGGAGCCCTATTCCGAGCCAACGATGAAGTCTTTATTGGGTTGACTTGAACATGCTTAAACAAAGGGTTAGGGCTATGCTCCCGACACTCATGCACCATTGATCCAGAATGAGATTCCTTATGATCCTTCCCAAATGTAGCCATATAAAAAAACAAATGGAAATTTTGATGCATATTGTGTTGAGACTATGAACCAAGATTATAGGGTCTTTGATTATAAACCGAACAAACGCAAATCATTACCAGCCTTTGACAAATTTCTTGCAATACAAATGTCTGACTCATTCCTCCATCGATGACAACAATCTTTCAGAACCGACTCATCAACCGTTGAAGAAAATTCATCACAAAGAAACTCAATGATAAATTATCCAGATCCTGGCGGTTAAGGTTTGAAGCCCTACCCCAAGACTCTTGTTTCTCAGCATATCGATTTTTTCTGTTCTTGAAGAATGTCCAAGTCCAATCTCCGAACTTGGATGTATGATTTCTGATCATGCCTTGCGAAAAAAATCTGATCCATAAATTGCTAGGTATTTTATTCACTTTCATTTGAGTATTTCATTGCTATAGTTTTTTTAGGAATAATGGATTTTATAATCCCAACTTTCACTAATTGGTCGGCAACGACACAACTTCAAAAATAACCACTGGCAGTCCCACCTTTTGATATTTTGTATAACATTGGAACTTTGCTAACAACGTTATAACATTAATGACGTGGCATGATGACATGTCATTAGATTTAAACTGGGATGGTTACGTGGCAATTAAGCTGATTATGTGGCTTTGAACTTGAATATGTGGCATTTACAATAAATTAACAATATCCAAATAAATCCACCCACTACAATCGATTTAAACACTTCACCAATCTCACAATCATTTAAACAACATAAAAATCAAACCCAATCCCTAATTTCATACTCTCCCGCATACGAAGAATAAACGCTACTCTCTCCCACTCTCGATCAAATGAAGAAACGATCATAATCAAATGGCAGAAATCTTCAAGATTAACGTATGCACTGGTGGGACATTCAAACTTGCAACTCCAAATATGAGGTATGTTGGTGGTAAATCCACATTTTTAAGGTTAGATGTCGATAAGTTGTCGTTTTTTGAGCTAGTAAACTATTCAATGGAGTATGATTCATACGATTCCAAGGATTTTTATCTTTATTGTTGTGTACCTGGTGGTGATGTAGATTGAGCAGGTTAGTTAGTGACAAAGATGTCATGGACATGGCATTGTTTCTAACGGATGATGAAATAGTTGATGTTTATGTTCAAATGGGTCCATTAATAAATCATCAGGCACAGTCCAGTAGCCAGCCCACTAAATCTGAAGCCCGGCCTAATAACCAGCCATTATGAAGCCCAGTTCACAACCCATTCTTCTAGGTTAAGCATGAACCTTAGTAAATCTATAAGTGGTTATAGGAGGTCTACTGCAAGCAAACTTGCATCACCAGTTAAGGATGTTGCTGCAACAACACCAAGTAACCCTATAACTGGTTATAGGAGGTCAACTGCAACCATACTTGCATCACTAGCTAAGGATGATGATGTTGAACCACCACCACCAGTTGCATCACCAGGTAAGAGTGTTAGGTTTGTAGAATCTCCTGTAACACATGAACCAATTGAAACATAACCACTTGCTTCAACATATGGGGAAGGTGAACATGGTGTAATAGTTGAGGGAAGTTCGGATGAAGAGGGAGGTCTGAAGATTTTATTCTAGTGATTTCTTCTAGGTTTAACATGTACCCTAGTAAATCTATAAGTGGTTATAGGAGGTCTAATACAAGCAGACTTGCATCACCAATTAAGGATGTTGCTGCAACAACACCAAGTAACCCTATAACTGGTCATAGGATGTCAACTGCAACCATACTTGCATCATCAGCTAAGGATGCTGATATTGAACCACCACCACCAGTTGCATCACCAGGTAAAGTGTTAGGTTTGCTGAATCTCCTGTAACACTTGAACCAATTGAAACACAACCACTTGCTTCAACATATGGGGAAGGTGAACAACATGGTGTAACAGTTGAGGGAAGTTCGGATGAAGAGGAAAGGTCAGAAGATTCTAATTCTGATAATGTGAAAGATGTGAACTATGAAGCTGATTTGGCTGATGATAGGATAGAAAAAGATGATGAAGAGTGGTTAGAGTCAGTTGCTACAATAAATCAAGTGAATGAAGAAGAAATTGTGTCTAAACAGAAGTTGGTTGCTGAAATTTTAAAATAAATGATGATGTACCGGGTAAGTTGAATGATGCAGAGTGTTCTCATGTAGAAACATATATCGATTATGAAGACTCTGATGTTGATGTTCCAACACCCGATGAAAGTGAAGAAGATGACATAAGAAGTAAGAAGTATAGAGAAAATGTTCCAGTTGTGAACGATTAGACAAATTTGAGTACTTTAAAATGGGTAGTTGGGATAAGGTTCCCTACTAGGGATGCCTTCAAAGATGCTGTGAGAAGGTATGCTATGTCAAATGGTAGAAACTTGTACATTTCTATTAGTAACAAGAAGATAGGTGGTAAATTAGGTGTTAGTCGTGTGACTGGGTGCCCATTCAATCTGTTTTGTTCATTTCATGAGGGTAAGGGTTGTTACATGGTTAAAAGGGAAAATGATAAGCACAACTGCTAAAAAAATATGTTAAAAAACAGACAATCAAGTGCTCACTTTATAGCAAATGAGTTCCTACAAATTTTCAAGGCCAATCCTTAGTGGTTAGCTAAACAGATCCAATTGGCAGTTAAAGAAAAGTACAAGGTGTTGATTAGTAAATGGTTGTCATATAAGGCTAAAGCTTCTACACATAATAAGCTTCATGGTTCAATGAGAGAGCATTACAGCAAACTTGGGTCATACTTGGAAGCCTTAAGGGTAGCAAACCCTACTTCAACCTTTGAAATGTTAACTACCCCACCTTGCTTTCTTAACCAAGATCCAGACTCAAACTTGGAGAACTTTTTTAGGATATTTGTGTGTTTTGATGCATTGAAAATGGGTTCTTGGCATGTTGTAGGAAGTTGTTATGCCTGGACGGTTGTTTCCTTAAAACTTTTCTAGATGGTATGTTGTTGGTTGTTATAGGAAGAGATGCAAATGACCATATGTATCCTCTAGCCTAGGCTGTAGTTGAGGGTGAAAACAATGATAGTTGGGACTGGTTTTTGGAGGAACTAAGGAAATGTCTAGATGTGCATGATGGTGGAAAGGGTTGAACCTTTGATTCTGACCAACATAATGTATGCCTATCTATTATGGCTTTGAATTTAAAATGTCTAGCAATTATACTTTACTACAATTATTAAAATCCATTATTACTACAATTGCATAATTGGTTGGTTTTGTTTGTCATAACAGGGAATATTGAATGCAGTTGCTTTGGTGTGGGGTAATGCTGAGCACAGAAACTGTGCAAGGCATATTTATGCTAATTGGCACAAGAAGTTCAAAGGTGATGAATTGAAGGAGGTTTATTAGCAAGCATGTAGATATTATAATGAGGCCGACTTTCTTAAAGCTATAAAGGAAATGAACAACCTAGAACCTGAAGCAGTTGAAGCATTTATGAACCAAAATCCTAAAGGCTTTGTGAGGTGTTATCTTCAATATGATACCAAGTGTTGTGTTATAATCAACAACATGGCAGAGACCTTTAATAGTACCATAGTTCAATCTAGGTAAAGCACATTATCCATATGTTAGAGGATATTATGGTTTCAATGATGACAAGGATAACTACAAAGCATACTGAGATAGCTGCCTTTGATGGGGTTATGTGTCCTAGGATACAAAGATAAACTTGATAAAGAGAAGTATTGGGCTTACAAAACTGAAGTGTACCCATCATCTTTGAATGTGTTCCAAGTCAAGGATATAGATGATGTATTAGTTGATTTAGCATAGAAAAGTTGTACTTGTTGAAAGTAGGACCTAACAGGTATACCCTGTAAGCATGTGTGTGTTGTGGCAGGTTTTCTAGGAAATAATGTTGAGGAGTTTATGCATGAATGATATCATAAAGACCAATACCTAGAGTATTATGAACACACTATCCCACCTCTACCTAGTGAAAAATACTGACCTAAGGTTGATTATCCTCTGGATCCATCACCAATTAAAATTGCTTTTGGAACCAAGAAAAATAAGAAGAGAGATCCACATGAAGACCCTAAGAAACCTGGAAATTAACAAAGCATGGGATACTCATGACATGTAGCCACTGCAAGGAAAAGGGCCACAATATAAGGAAGTGCAGTTTTTGTCACACCCCGACCCGCAGCGAAAAAGGTGATCGGGGCATGATTGGGTTTTCATCAAAGCTCATGACATTTATTATAATGTTTCATATTTATTATTACAATTTAAAGGAGATCATACAATCAAATCATACAAAAACAACATGTTCTATACATCTTTCTAAACTTCGTTATTTTTCTTCTAAGGCACTTTCCTATGTGTTCCTTGCTTCATCCTGTCCACCTGTATCATGTGTAAAAATGGTTTTTGGATCAACAAAAGTTGGCGAGTGAACCTTGTTAGAAAACATTTATTATTTATTTCTTGTTGTATTTAATATGGAAAAATTATGCAATAATCATATGTGAGCAAACGTAAATAATCATACTATAACAATAACAACAACAAACAATAACATACAATAACAAACCAACTTGCATGAATGTATAACATGAATGATACTGTATATGTTGGCAACGTCACGTTCACGCTCATAGGTAATGGGGAACGGACGGCCTATGATAAATGTCTGTGCGATCAAGGCTCAATCAAACGGAGCCGATCGTATGTTGGCAACGCCTGGTTCACGCTCATATGTAAGGGGGAACAGCTCAACGCTCATATGTAATGGGGAGCGGCGGCCTATGATAATGTATGTACTGAAAATGATAAATTTAATCTAAACATTAACCACACAAACAGTTGATACATATTGAATACACATTTGATCATGAATATGATGGATGCACACTAGTTTATATGTAATAAATGATAAGACACATGATACACCCCAAAAACGTGATTAAAACGGGGAATTTGTAGAGATTCACTCACATTGGGTGCGTTCGGTGGATGATGTTGAATGCGCACGAGTTTAGAGGATTGATCGACGAGGAATAACTAACCTAATTAATAACGAAAAAGTAAGGTAAATAAATGGATTTTATTAACAATTTTAATAGGATTTTTGGATATATTTTTGTGAGTTTAAGGCTATTTTCTAACTTTAAAAACATTGATTTTAAGTATTTTTTAATTGATTTTTTAATTATAAAAAAATGTTGACTTTGACCGTTGACCATGACTGTTGACCGTTGACCGGTTCGGTCGGTTATATTGTTGCACTGAGTGAGATTCGAACCGGTGACCTCTCGTACGCGTGCACGCAGCTCTACCAACTGAGCTACGTGTCTAACCCGAAATATTTCTGTTTTTAATTATATTTATACACTATTTAAGTTAATCCGAAAATCATTTATTTAAAAAGGACTTAATTGTATCGAACCGGTGCCGTCAACAGGTCTCGAACCCGGGACCTGTGGTTTAGTGTTGCACACAGTCCACCGCTGGACTGTGTGTCTAACCTGGTTAATATACTGATTTTTATTATACTTAACATCTTCAGTGAGTTAACCCGGTTCAGTTCATAAAAAAAACATTTTTATTTCCGAGAATAGGGTCGTGATAGGGATCGAACTCGAGACGTATGTTCATTGTGTGCACACAGTCCACCGCTGGACTGTGTGTCTAACCCGTTTATTATTCTGATTTTAATTAATCTTATACACTAGTTCGAACTCATCTTCCTCGTTCAAAACACAGACAACGGTTAACTAACTGTTTCTTGATTAAATTCGATTAACGAATATTGTTAGCAATTGAAAGGTAATGAACAGAGAGGGTTTGGGGAAAGAATGTACCGAACATGTGTCTTTCTCAGAACTCCGGCAAGGATTCGTCGGCTCTGTTTTGTGAACTCCGTCTGTTCGGATAAATTTACAGTTTTGATTGATTAGATGTGAAATTGAAACTACTGAGCAACGATTATCAGGAGGTTTATGTGACTATACCGATTCACAGCGTGATTCTGGAAATTCCAGAAATTTTCCGGCGAAAGCTGAATATTCGGCAACGTCGTTTGGGATTGATTCTGGGTGATGGATTGAAGTTAGTAATAGTCTAACAACGGATTGAAACAGAAAGAGTCAACGTATTTACCGTTTTGAGGTGAGTCTCGGTTTTCCGGCGACTTGCAGAGAATTCCGGCGATGTTCAAAAAGTAATTCCGACGACCAGAAAATAGAGTAAACGTGAAATTAGAAGTTCTGGGAATGTAATTGAGTCGCGAGATGAGGATTTTGTTGAAGTAATGCAAGAAGTGAATGTTTTCGGTTATAAAAATCGAACATCACATGAATTCAAGTTCATTAACGACTGAATTGATTTAAAATGTCGGTTTATCGGTTATGATCAAGAATCCGCGAGCACTCAAACGTCTTGGACGGTTGGAAGCCGATATCGGTTTCAGTTTGGCGCAACAGGTTGATTCACGGTTGTACATATGTTTTAATTGCTTCCTAGAACTCACAAAAACATCAAGTGGCGGAGTGGTTATATGTGCGCGAGTTAAGTTGCTAGGCTCACCCGGCTGACCCGGGTTCGAATCCCGGCATCAGCATTTTATTTTTATTTCATTATTTTTAATAAATTTTCAATTATAAATTTTAAATTCTAATATATTTATTAATTATGTATCGTATAAAATTAATTTGACTATTTAATTCGCAACGAAAATTTTAACTGGATGTTCGGTTAATAAACGAAGCGGGTTTGGTTAACCCGGTTTTTGACGGATGTTATAGTTTTAAGGGTAAGGCTAAGGTTGGTGTAGTAGATGGAGATGAAGGTGGGCCTAAACAATCAAGGGGTAGGCCAAAGGGGAAAGTTATAAAGGTGAAAGCTGTTATAGGTTCTAAAAGAAAAAAGGGCTAAGTCAAAGGTTAAATCAAGTCAAGCATCACAGAATCCCACACAGTTAAACCAACCATCTTAGTAGTCAACTGGTTCAAAAGGGTATGCAGGGGAAGGATGCTTAGTTACTGAAGATGTCATGCTATTTGCATAGTTTGATCAGTAAATCTTATATGTTTATGATGTTTATGCTTGTGTATTTATTAATTATGTAACTATCTTGATGTGTCCTTTTGAACAACTCCTACTAGATGCATCATGTATCTTGTGAACATCTACCTTATCAGATCAATTATGTGGATTTAATGTTAATAGGTGTTATGTTGCGGCCTTAGTATCTACCTTTGGTCCAGTTTTAATGGTCATTTGGTTAGTTTTGAACATCTACCTTGGTTTTAATGGTCAGTGGTGACTTTTGGTCAATTTTTGTTAGTCTTGGTCATTTGCAGGTGTTGCTTGTCAATGTGTGTTGTATTTGGAGTGCGAAGTTTTGGTCATTTTTTAGTGTTGGTTTAAATACGGTGTATTATGGACAATATGTAGTATATCTGCAGTTAGTGCCAAGTTTTAGTCAGTTTCTAGTGTTGGTTTAAATATGGTGTATTATGGTCAATCTGTAGTGTATATGCACATTTGTAATGTTGGTTTGAATGTCTTCCCAACAACCACAAAATACATAGATAACTAACACTTCGCATACAATGGAAACATCCAAAATAACTAAGATTACAAATTCATTAGGTAACAACCACAAAATACAAACAGTGCATACATTTCCAGGGATTCCCATTTCCTATCACAAAATACTGACAATTGCCAAGTGTTTATCTAATAATTATCCAACTTCCTATCACAACAATGGCCAAACAAAGCAAATTCTTCTGAGTCGATTTTTTATTTGCAAGTTGTTGTTTCAACATATTGTTCTTCCTGCAATTTGAGATTCTCAATCTCCAAATCTTGTTCATTTCTTCCATGTTCATTAAAGAATGCTTTGATGTCAACTTTCCACATAAAAAAATTGTAGTCGTGTTTCTAGTTAAAAGATAAATAACCAAGTTAGACGTGAAATTAGAATCAAAAACCTTTATTTAACATACTAGCTTACCGGCCATAAAGAGCAAACCATAAAATGCTTTCCCACTTCGAGCAATTCTTCATCCAGCAACCCTAGATATGCTATGATATCGTGATTGTAGTACACATTTCCGTCTAAATCGACTTTGAACTTTTTAGGGTTTTTCTGGGTACCAGGATGAGCGGTTGAGTTCCATCTTATGTTCGTTTTAGCGTTTAGGGTTTTATTGGCTTATATATGATGGCAGGAAAGATATGAGATAAATAAATGTTACTGTAAGTTCAACAAGCCACATAATCAGCTTAATTTCCATGTAACCATCTTAGTTTAAATTTAATGACACGTTATCATGCCACGTCATCAACGTCATAATGTTGTTAGCAAAGGTCCAATGTTTTACAAAATGTCAAAAGATGGGAATCCCGGTGGTTATTTTTTAAGTTTGGTCCGTCGGCCGGCCAACTGGTGAAAGTTGGGATTATTAAAATCCATTATTCCTTTTTTTAACTTGAAAAAAACATGTTACGTAATTACAGTGCTTATATCTCTAGCTGCATGATGTGGGCACTAGAGAGAGAGAGTATAGTTCATTACAAACACTATATTCTTGCAAGAACAAACCAAAATTTTTCAAATTTTTTAATATAATGGTTGGTTCATATTATTAAAATTTCACTTCTTATGTACAAATGCATATGTTACTTAGAAATGTGTGTGTTTATATAACATGGTTGGTTTAAATGAGAATCACAAAAAGTTTTGAAACCATTTTATTCAGTTATGAATCCATGTATTGATTGATGAATACGGCTAAATCATGAAAAACAATATATATATTATATATATATATATATATAAAATATATATATATATTATTCAATAGTAAATACACTATTTTATAACTATATTGTATTCCCTAGCTAGTGAATAAATATCAATACTTTATCATTTAAAATCATCATTGTATATATGTGTGATTATGTTTAGTTTTGTGCTAAAAGAAGAATCACTAAATATTTAGAACATTTAAAAATCATGTTATATGTTACATGCGTGGGAATAAACTATCATTTTAATGATGCAAAAATATAATGTATTCATCGTTGAGCGAATAGAATTGTTCCTAAAGATTTTACATACACAGATTTTAATTTACGCATATTTTTCATGTGAAAGTACGTTATGTACATACAAGCTAACCTATCATGCCTATGTGAAAAATAGTTCTAGTTACTTCAGTTTATTATTTGGCTATTACCTATAACAAACTCCATAACAATGACAACTTATTTCAAACAATCTGCAGCATAAAACCACCCTCATATAGTATATAAATGTATAATCACCTATATACAATATACAATCACCTACATATTCACATGTGCAGGTGAAATAGTTCAAAGCGTTCATGTGCAACTATAAATGTAAAAAAAATCGATCTTGAAGATATCTTATGCGATTTAAAGATTATCATTAAGTTGCTTAGTATTTAAGATGATATATCTTGAATTCAAGATCCTTGTTGGAAGAAAAAAAAAAGTGGCTTTGACATATTAGCCAGCAACATTCTCAGTAAGGAAATATTTTTGTGATAGTCCTAACTTGTAACATATTTTATCTCAGCAATTTCATACTAACTAAAAGTTAATTCAGTTAGTTTTTGCTGATGTGAAATACCAAATAAGCATGGTTGTAAAAATTTGCACCTAGCTACCCGTTAGTTGCCGATTAAGATTTAGTCGAAGGTTCACTGAGTAGTTTTCATCTAAGAGATCATTTAATCGTTAGGCGGTCAACAGTGGTCAAATCCGGTCTTAATCAGCAAAAAATCAGTGGTAGTTTAGCAATTCCGATCAAAACTTGTAAATTCTTGTAGTACTTCAAAATATGGGTCGAAGAAAATGTTAAAACATGTCTACTTAAAAATTTTACGTATAGAAGTGTGTGTATACATATATAATCCCAATCGGACTAATCCTGAATCCCGATTAATCGCTAATCGTTACCCCACCGGCTGACTAGTGCCTAGCATTCTTACAACACTATACATAAGCATTACACGTCATCAAAACTTTGTCGCATAAGCACTCAACGTCATCAAAACTTTGTATTATTTGCCACATAAGCAGTCAACGTCAGCAAAACTTTGACTTTTTGTCACATAAGCAATCCACGTCAGCAAAAACTAACTAGGTTAAAGTTAATATGGGATCTTTAATGGAAGATAGGTTAAAAGTTGGCACTGTCACAAAACATTTCCTTAGTTGAAACTGTTACCGGCCAATATTAAAATCCAATATTCCATTTAAGAACCATGAGCTTTTCTAAATCATATCATAGGATTGATGGTCATAAAGTAGGGCGGAGGTGATAACCAAAGCTGGAGGTTAAAAAGATGAGATTTTTGCTTTCCTAATTACATCATAGGTCCACACTACACAAACGGTTACAATTTGAGGATAGAGGTATTGCAACAACCTATAATGATCACTTCTTTGTCTACTCATAGTGGTTCAATATAATGATCACTTCTTTGTCTACTTATAGTGGTTCAACTTGAAGAGGTATGTTCGAGAAGAAGGTCCGATTTAAGCTTTGGGAACATATGTAGTCGATGCTCTAGAGGTAATTTGGTACTAGTGGTTCAAATGAGAACAGAGAATGCAAGATCAAATCTGCACTATTGTTTGGGCTAATTTGATGAGCATCAAAAGGTTATGATCTCCTAGTATAAATATACTAGGCATTTTGAATCCTTGCTTGCGTTTTCACATATGGTGTTAGAGCGTCTTCAGCACTAGACATTATCAAACGTTCAAAACGTGTCACGTCAATTGCCAAATCATATTAATTTCAAACATCCATAAACACCTATTTCTCCTCCAAAATTAGACATTTACTTCATTCGTCTCGTTCAAATATCGGATAAGGAGGTGATTAAAAAATCCGAATGAGAGCCACCACAACATCCATCTGTTTTTTTCCTCATATCCATCCGGAAAAAAACTCAAAACATCGAGATATATTTTCATAATAAAACAGAAACGTTTACAAGCTGCAACGCTACCTCCTTCTGAAATCTGAATAACAAACCCTACCCTACTGAACACAAAATTTTACTCCTTAACATGCGGGATTTTGGTCTAATTATCCCAGAAAATGTAAATTATGCAAAATCTGTATGCATGTATGTATGACAAACAAGCTTGTCATGAAAAAAAAAAATTATGTCCGTTTCCTTGTTTTCAAGTATATAGTAAGATTGGTATTTGTAAATTTATGTTTTGGATTTATTATTAAAGAGAGATATACTTTACAGTTCATAGAAAACTAGCATTAAGACCCGCCTACGTTGCGGCGTAGGTATATCATAAACATTGAATGGATGAGTCCATATGTAATGCATTAACCATATGAAAACATGTGTTTCGACGCATCTAGTTGAACTCAATGTAACTTGTATAAGTATTGTGATTGGATCAAAAAAGTAAATCAAATTCATATCGTACAATCATAACGTGTTATATGTGACCAACTCATACTTAGAAAACGTAACGGGTATGAAGAAAAATCTGACCCGTGTAGTGAAAGGGATTAATTAGACCTTTCATAAAAAGGGGGAAAAGAAACCATAATTTGACTTGCATTCGGTTTGAAACAAAATTTTAATAAACATACAGAAAATAATTTCCCAAAAAAGTTTACGTCGAAACGTAAAACAACTCGAATATATACCAAAACGTACATAAAAATATGCACATAAAATGGCTAAAATACAAAATATAAAATCTTAGAGTTAAAAATGAAAATTTCATTTTTTCTAAAAATACTCTCCATATTTAAGATAAAATGTCTCCATGCAATAAAAAGTTGTTAATTTATAGTATGAAAATACATACCGTATAATTTGTAAAAAAAAGGAGGTTAAGATTTGGTGTAGCTTTACATACACGTGTGTATATTGTTATACCAAAATGATTTAACATGCACATGGGCATGCCACCAAATACAAATTTTAATAGGAACTACTTTTGCTATTCAAAGAATTGCCCATGTGAAGATTGGTAGGTTAAAATTGTTAAATTCTTGAATCAATGTTTGGCGGCAAAAGTTCGTTATACATCGTTATCAAATTGTATTTAATAAATTACAGTAGTCATTCAAATTCAAATACTTATATTTTACATATTGCTTGTTTCAGAATTTATCATCAATTTATTTCAAACTGAACCAAATAAAATGATGAAAGAATTGATTGTTTATGTAAAATTAGGGTGGTACTTTTTGTCCCCACAATTTTGGAGGTGCAAACCTAGGTAATTATATTCGTTTTAAAGATTAAAAATTATACCATAAGATAGATTATAAGTTACATATTTAATGGTTGTTTTATATATTAAGCTTTTAAATTAAGAATAACTTATATAAAAAAAGCGTAAATAAAAACAATAGAAACTTTATTTACACTAACTTGGAAATTTGACATTTGATTTAAAATTTGAGCCATATCCCGAGCCAAACTCCAATGGGCCTATCTTGGCTCACACACCTCTCCTATATAAGGAGGCTTAACCCTCTCATGTGAGAGACGTTTGTTTACCATCACTTTTTCCTGCTATTTGTTCCACCAACATTGCTTAATAGATATTATCTATATACATATATATATACACACATATTTTTATACACTTATATAGATCACATATTGACTTGACTGTCAGAGGGTGGTCTCGAGAACCAGGTTTCACACATATTCCAAAGGCTTTCATTATGTTACATTTTACGTAAGATCTAGAAATCGTATGGCCTTAAAGCATAACCCTAACAACCAACACTTCAACATTTAATGATCGTTTCAATAAACAACCAATATTAACATTTCACTTTGTAGCATCACAAGACAAAAGGTTTGAACGTATAATTTCCCAAAATAAACCAACCCAGGGACACGAGTGAAAATCATAACAAAATTGTTGATACGCCTAATAAAACATCATTTCCTTTACATCGCCTAAATTCATGCAATGAAACTACGAAAAAAATGAAAGCATCCTACTAAAGGTACACGAGTTCTATTTATAAACTCATGATACAATCCACATCAATCGTTCCAACAAATACACAAATGAGAGGGGATAAGAGAACTTTACTGGACACGACATGTGCTCTTCAAATCGCCCACATAAAAATTGATGGGATGCATGAATCGCAACTCCGAAATGTGTACGATGAAAAAAAAAAAAATGCGATCCTTATAACACAAAAAAGTTTCTTGCTCTTAAAACCCTAGCTGGAAGTTCACTGCAACAAGAAAATCAATATATATGTCCCTGTTATTTTAACAATATTATATGCCGATCATTTATGATCCCAGATAGTAAACTTATTTGTGTTTTTGACAATTTGACGGGTGCCTTTTTTTATTATTATTTTCAAGTATATAACCTTATATTAAAAGTCCAAATGAACCCATTTTTAAGTGTTTGAGTTTAATAATATACGTAAGAGTTCTTATATTTTTTGCACCTTGTAGAATTATTTTAGGTACATTAAAATGGATATTAATACAAGTCTAATGATACCACTTGTTACAAAGATATGAAAACAATTTAACACTTGTACAAATATATTAAGAAAATTAATACAATTTTAGAACAACTAAGAGCATATAAAATTTACTAATACAATTCATATTTGTATAAAAATACTACCATACAATTCAATACATGCAAGAGTTAATTACATCATTAGTCTCTGTAGTTTTTTACAAATAACAATGTTGGGTATAAATGGTTTCAAGTAACATGTTGAGGTATTATATTTATTGAGTAAACTTTCGTTTTGCTCCTGTGGTTTGGTCGTTTTAATGGTTTTGCCTCAAACCTTTAAAAATAGCCATTTTCCTCCAATAGTTTGTATGTTTTCTCTATTTTGCTCCCCGTCTCTAACTCCATCCAAATTGTATGTTAACTAGAAGGGTATTTTGGTAATTTCAAGTATAAAACTAAGGATATTTTAGTAAAACCATAAACAAAGATCATATTATATATAATAGTAATTATTAAATCAAACAAAATTCATTTATGTTTTCTACATGTCAGAAAACATACATGTAACAATTCATAATCCAATTAATTCATTTTGTTTTCAAAATACATATAACATCTGGGTACAGAAAGTCTCCATGCAACGCCAACCCCCTTCCAACACCAGCCACCACCAAGTCACCAACACCCACATCGCCAACACCAACCATGTCATCACCAACAACTTACCACCAGCAGCCATAACCAATATCAACCACCGCCTCTCTCTTTAAAGCACAACCACCATCAGCATCATCTTCATCATACGAAATCCTAGTCGTCTGAATCTGAGCAAAAATTAGCCACCAAATTGGAGCTCAACGAAACCCAACCAAAACTTGATCACACAAAAACAGATATGAGCAAACCCTAACCTCCGGCGGCCTGATTTGAAACCTCGACGACCAGCCAGATCAGAAACCTCTGGCTGCTGTAGAGTTTATCCAGAGAGTGGTGGGGTTGGTGGCAAGTGTAGAGAGAGAGTGGTGGTGGGGGCTGATGTAGAGAGGGAGAGGGGAGAGATTGAGAACGAGAAAGAAAGAGAGTTGTGGTGGTTAGGTGGTGGTGACGATCGGCGGATGGCGGTGGTATTGGCGCAATGGTGGCACCTGCGTATGAAGATGATGTTGAGGGTGAGACTTGACTCTTGAGAGATGATGTTTGTTATGTCAGAGTATATCAATCATAGTAATGCATTTATTTTTTTATAAAAAGAAATTGATTTTATAAAGAAATCAATTTAAATATAAATTACCAAAGTACCCTTAGTTTTATACTTGAAATTACCAAAATACCCTTTCGAGTTAGTAAACAATTTGGATGGAGTTAGAGACGGGGAGCAAAATGGAGAAAACATAGCAAACTATTAGAGGAAAATGGCTATTTTTAAAGGTTTGGAGCAAAACCGTTAAAATGACCAAACCATAGGGGCAAAACAGAAGTTTACTCTGTTTTATTTTGTAACATGTTGGGCTCTAAGACTAATGTTTGGTAAGATTTTTTTTTGTAAATGTTGTTTTGTAACTAGAAGGACCATTTATGTAATAAACTCTATTTAATTGTAGTGGCCATTTGTATAATGTACTAAATAAAAATAATAACACAAACAACCTTCTAGAATCCCTCTAAAATCAGTAGCTCTGATGACCACCACCTCTGGCGACCTTTGGTCTTCGATGGCCATTGGTGGCAGGCATTTTGGTTACAACTCGTTCTTCCCGGTTTCAACCAACTGTAACCTTCACCTATCAATGTACAAACACAAACTACTGATACCATTACCGGAGGTATGGTAGTAGCTCGTCGCCATGATAATGAGCCTGAAACACCATCCGTGATAATCGTCGTTGCCTTCAATTTTATCACCGATCTGATCATAAAACCCCTAAATCGCTAACTAATTTTGTGTTAACTCATCAAGAAATAAAGTAATATGTATGAACCCGAAGCCACATGAACCCTTTGTTGAATATCCAGAGAACCCCTAACCGTGGTCAGATCCGGTCGATTTGGTCGCAAGACACGAGTGCTTGCATTAAAACACCACCATCTCTAGATCTTTTCTCCCTAATGAACATGTTATCTTATTGTATGTCTTCTCTTAGTCAAGTTGGCGTTAGAATGGTTGCCACCAATGACCGTCGGAAATGTCTGCGGAGGTGGTGATCACCATAGCTACAAATTTCGGGAAGGCAAAGGGTATGTTGTGTTTTTATCTATGTTTTAGGAATTTATACTAAAACTTAACTAATGTTAGTCTTAAAGCCCAACATTATTACAAAAATAAAACATAATACTTTAACCCGTTATTTGAAACTTTTAATACTCAATATTGTTACTTTTAATAAACCACAAAGACTAACTATATAATTAACTCTACATGCTCATATTACACTTGTTTGTGGTTAAAATTTGTTGTGTATCAACATTTTCCATCAATTAAAAGGCTAGTAAGTGTTATGAAAAGTGATTATAAACTTAACATTTTATGGTGATATTTTATATGCGTAATAACAATCTAAGCATTAATAAAAGACTCAAATTAATGTCACATGTCTATTTCTCCTTCAATTTTATAATTTTATTTTTATTTCATTTAAAAATAATTTTGCTATCCTTATTATTATTGTTTATTATAAATTCTCTCAATTTTAATTTAAACATTATCTAATCTTCTATCTAAATTCTAATAAATATCACATGGCATTTACTTATGCTACCTAAATATAATATTAATTTATACCACAGGTTACAGACCCATGTGTTGCATAAGTTTGAGGATAGAAAGTGAAAGGCTTTAAGATAATCATGGAGTTGATCGAGTTTTTTTTTTTAAAATGAGTTTTCAATTTATACAAACTTGAATGAGTTTTTTTTAAATAAATATGGTATTGTTGAGGTTGGTTGCGTTTGAAGGACATAACGATTATAAATTTTGAATTATTTTTTATGTTTCATATTATTTCTTGCATCACACATAGTAAATATAAATTTTGATATGAATACATATAACCCTAATATGAACTATATACATACAAAATTAAAGAAAAAAATATAAGATTGCTCATTTTAAATGATGCGTTTACGAAGTAAGAAGTTTGTTTTTAAATACAAAAGAATTTGTATATATTTTATTTCAAATTAATATTTTCTTGTTTTAAAAGTATTATCAAAGTAGAAGATGGAATGGAATTAGTTCATGATCTAAGATTATATATATTAAACACACACACACACACATATATATATATATATGTTTTAACATTTGTAAAAACGATAATAACAAATTATAAACATGATGAGGTTTTTAAAATTTTTAGTTTACGTCAAATAGTGATGGATGTATAAATTTTTTTAACCATCTTCTTTTGATAAGTATTTTTTTATTTATTAAAGTAGAGATATTATATTAAAATATTGGTAAGTAGATAACTAATATTAATTATTAAAAATTAAGTATATTAAAGAGATATAATCACGAATATAATATTATTTTAATATATATATATATATATATATATATATATATAGATAGAGAGAGGCCGCTTATTGTACAATATCCCTTAACGTACATTACGTACGCAATTTGTGTATAACATGCGATTTTGTAATTTTGGGGAGTCCGAGTTTATCAGCCATGCGAATTTATACATGTCCAGGTTTGTATAACATGCGATTATGGGAGTCCGAGTTTATCAGCCATGCGAATTTATACATGTCCGGGTTTGTATAACATGCGATTATGACATGTCCGAGTTTGTGACATGTCTGAGTTTATGTATAACATGCGATTTCTAATCACGTACGTAATGTACGTTAAGGTCAAAAGTGCGATACACTTATATATATATATATACTTTAATAGTCTTTATATTAATTTTCTTATTATTCATTATGATTGAAGTAACATATTGTAACATCCGTCAAAAAAAAACGGATTTACCAAACCCGCTCCGTTTATCAACCGAACAGTCAGTCAAATTTTTGGTTGCGAATTAAATGCCCAAAATAATTTTAAACGATCCGTAATCAATTATTATGCGGGAATATGTATTTAGTTTTTGAAAATCTATCAAAAATAACAAAATAAAAATGATTTACTCATGCCGGGGTTCGAACTCGGGTCTGTACCGGGTCAAACCAACGCTTAACTCACACACCGTAAACCACTCCGCCACTTTGATTTTCTGTTAATGAAGAGAATCAATTAATTCAAATATTCAAGTTAGGAAGTCAAATTCAGTGAATTGCCGCCCAAAAGAACTTCACGCGTAAACAGCCTGTAACTCTTTCCTTTTTCACGAATCTTGATTGACCGGGACGCGTAATTGTGATTTCCTTTCCGTGTTTACGCCAATCATGAACCTACCTTTGGAACCGACTCGATTCGGTTCGGAAAACGCCTATAAATAACCGACGTCCACAAGGTGTTTAAACCGCACAACTCATCTCATCACTCTCACACCTCTAAACCATACTCTCATCTCTCGCTCTCTGTTTTAACGCTAGTCGCCGGAAACACAAGAATCACTCGCCGGAAATTTTTATTGCACTCGCCGGAAAACCGTATCAGTAATCTCCGAGGTTACTGAACCCACTAAACTTTCACCGAAGACACCCACCACCTTTGTAACCTTTCGGAAGACTCCCTTCTGCAAGAAACTTGTCGCCGGAAAAAGGTTTCTGTCGCCGGAGTTCTGCCGGAAAACAGAGTAAAACCAGTCGGTACATCTCACGCCTATTTTCCTTCCCTTTTTACTTTTATATCATTTGTAATTGATCATTAAACGCTAAATAAACTTGAATCAACATTCGAATCCAGTCCGTCGTCACTTCCGGTTAAAACAGTGAAGAAGACGACATTTCGATAATGGTTAAGTATAATTAAAATCAAGATATTTAACGGGTTAGACACACAGTCCAGCGGTGGACTGTGTGCACTTTTAACGCTAAGGTCACGAGTTCGATTCCGGTTTCACACACGCTGCTTTAATAAAAATCCCTTTTTTCCACAAACTGAACCGGGTTGTTTTAAGTATATGTTAAGTATATTGATAACCGAGTTATAACCAAGTGTGACACACAGTCCAGCGGTGGAGTGTGTGTCCGCTAACCCACAGGTCCCGGGTTCGAGACCTGTGGAGCGCACCGATTCTGGAGATTTAATTCATTTTTAATAACAAAGGATTTCTGTTAAATCTAATTAATATATATATATAATTAAAATCGGATATATAACGGGTTAGACACGTAGCTCAGTTGGTAGAGCTGCGTGCACGCGTACGGGAGGTCTCGGGTTCGAGCCTCACCGAGCGCACAACAACATGCCATTAAACCGGTCAACGCTGGTCAAAGTTACTGTAGCAATAAAATAAAATATTTTTTTTTTTATTATTTTTATTTAATTATTTTAATTAAAAATCAATTATAAATACTTAAAAATAACATTTTTAAGGTTAAAAAATAGCCTCAAACTCACAAAAATACACCCAACAATCCTACTAAAATAGATTCATAAAACCCGTTTACTTACCGAACCGTAATGCGATTTATCTAGGTTAATTTCACTCGTGGTTAACACCATTTCGCGTACATCCAACCTCATCAACCGAACGCACCCAATGTGAGTGAATTCTTACAAACTCCCCTTTTATTCATGTTTTGGGGTGTATCATGTGTCGCTTAAACTAATTTCTTTTATGCAAATTCGTGCTATACCATTATGTGAACTAAATTAGAATGTAACTATTGTTGGTTGCGATGTATTTCATATTGTCAAAGTTGTATACAAATTATTTAGGCCCATCAGTTCGTAAGAACAACGCGTGCCTCAAAACTCATTTATTAGGCCCATCAGTTCCTCGTGTGAGACGAGAACAACGCGTGCCTCAAAACTCATTTATTAGGCCCATCATTCCTCGTGTGAGACGAGAACAACGCGTGCCTCAAAACTCATTCATTAGGCCCATCAGTTCCTCGTGAGAAACGAGTCGAACAACGCGTGCCTCAAAATAATCATTTGGTGTTTATATGTTCAATATTCAATATTATGTGTTGTGTGAATAAATTTACATCTACATTTACTCATATGAGGTATGCACATTATTTATAATCAATTGGATAAACTCGTTCAAATGTTTTTCCATAGGATTCACTCGCCAACATTATGTTGATCCAAAAACCTTTTTACACATGATACAGGTGGACAGGTTGAAGCAAGGAAAACATAGGATATGCCTTAGAAGAGAACCAAGAAGCTTAGACTGATAGTTAGAAGATGTTGTATAATTTATTTCCATTAAATTGTATTAATGAATATGAAACATATAATAAATGTCATGAGCTTTGATGATAACCCAATTATGCCCCGATCACCTTTTCCGCTGCGGGTCGGGGTGTGACAGATTGGTATCAGAGCCATGACTATAGGGATATAGGATAGGTTATTAGACCCTTAGAACCTATACTATAGTCTGCCTAAATTTTAATTGATTAGGTGGTTACATACAAACTTGTGATATTTATTTGTTTCATATTTGTTTACATTTCAGTCAAACATACATGCTCATTCATTATACATATATCGATGTTCATGTATTCAATTTCTTTTCATACTCTCAGTATCCAAAGATTTTATGCAATTTTCAAATCTCATCAAAGTAAGTTCTGCGACGGGCATGTAGTAACTGGAAGGGTACAAGTACCGGTAGTCGGAACGTCCTGTCTAGGTTGGCATTCGTATAAATCCAAAATAACGGACCAGTTTGCCTACCTGGGGACTAACGATGAGAGTACGACGGACCTATTAGGCCAAAGCATGCCACACCAAACGTCGTTCGAACTAACCTCCCTTTGAGATGTCACCGTGTCTACACCTGGACACATTCCGAATATCACACGTTGTATACATATTTCTCGATTTTCTCCGGGTTTTGTGTACGCAATCAGGCAGAAACCATGCGAACCATATGAAAAACCGGTATTCATGGGGGCCCACATGATTACACAGGTAAAGTATGGCGGCATGACGGGCCTAACAGCAAGCAAAGCCCAAGACATCCTATGGATGTAGTAGAATTATTTTTCTATAATTATTTTATGAACGTTCAATCCCAAACACGACCCACGATCCCAAAGGCATTCAACTCATACTCTTGACATGTATTCCTTGTAGATGTCTTCTAGCCTCGCTCGTAGGAAAATGAGAGCAGGAAAAGCCCGTGAACGCATGGCTACCCAAATCGCTCAGCAAATGGCGACCGTAATACCCAACATCGTAGTTCAAGTTCAACAAGCCCTTACCGCTAATTCCGTTAACCCAACCCAACAAGAAGATCAAAACACTATCAATCCTTCAGTCACTAAATGCACCTACAAACACTTCAAATCCTGCGATCCTCCAAAATACGAAGGTACTGAAGGTGTCACCGCTCTCCTCCATTGGTTCGAAGAAATGGAGAACACTTTTCTAAATTGCGATTGCCCCGATGATCGCAAAGTGCGTTATGCTACCGGTCGCTTACTTGGAACGGCACTCACATGGTGGAATACAGAAAAGACCAAACGTGGTGTTGAAGAAACTATGACCTTGGCTTGGGAAGAGTTGAAGGGAATCATGACAAGACGGTTTTGCCCAAGAAGTGAAATCAAGAAATTGGAGGATGAGTTTCATGCTTTAAAACAAAAGGAAGGCGACCACACCACATACAACAAGAGATTCCTTGAGTTAAATCAAATGGTTCCCAACTTGTTTACTCCCCTCTACCGTTTGATCGAGCACTACATTCGTGGTCTTCCATCAAAGATTCAAGACTCTATAATAAGTACCTCGCCTGCAACTTTGGAAGCAGCAATGGAGCTAGCAACCGCGCTCACTGAGAACCGAATCCGAAACAAAGACTTCAAGGAGGAGAAGAAGAAGGATAAAGCATCAACCGAAACCTCAAACCACACCCGAACCGAATCCTTTGCACCACCTACTTCTAAGAGAAAACGTGATGGGCAAATCTTCGCCGTCACCCAACGTAACCAACCAGCTTCACAAGTTGTACCTCCTCAAACTATCCAAACGCTCAAGTAGCACCCAACTCAACTTACCCAAACAAGAAACCTTACATTGGACCTCACCCTCAATGCAACACCTGTTTCTATCACCATCCATCTACCTTACCCTGCCGACTATGTGCGAATTGTGGACGCTACGGTCATTTGAGCAACGTTTGCCGCACCCCTCAAAACCAAACCTCAACCCTACTCAACCCATGATCCAAACATATCAACAACCTCAATACCCCATGTACCCATATGTTCGAGCTTGTTTCAATTGTGGCGACCCTACCCATTTTAGAAACACGTGCCCTCGTTTGGTTAACATCATAAATGCCCAAGCTCAAGCAAACCCAGTTAACCAAGCAAACCAAGCAAACCCAGCTCCACCACCAGCAAGAGGAAGAGTTTATAACATCAACGCCAATCCTGTTGAAGATGTTAACGGTCCAAACCAACCACTTAACTAGCCTTCTCTCACCAAGAATCAAGATTCAACTCCAATCACTTAGTTTTTATGTTTATATCTCGATTTTCATGTATCTCAGTTGGAATTTTTATCCAAGAAATTTTAATGCAAATTACTAGTTCAGTTTGTTTTATACTCATTATTCATATCATCATACTCCACGGCATATTTCAGTTTCATCATTTAAAGAAGTTGAGTTGTGTCTCACTTCTACATAGACTAACCTCTCCATCATATTAAACGAGAGAGGTTTTGTCAAACACGGATACTATCAGAATTAAGACTCAAGCGCTGGTTGTTGTGTTGTAGAGTCGCATAGAACTAATCATAATTCACTGATAAAACCAATGAAAATTTGACAAGAATATGGTGGATACGCCGCTGGTACTTCCTATATATAAGTATTCTTGCCAAAGGATCAGAGGCATTATCAGGCGGTTATGAGATGTTTCATGTAGGATTTAGTATTGCCTTGGTTGAAATTGTGTTACATATAAATATCATCTCACTAGTTAAAGGAATTGGATTGTGATTCATTTCTATATAGACTAACCTCTCCATCATAACAAACGAGAGAGGAACCATCACCATTCAAACATATATGCTATCAGAATGTGGATACAATTGTTAGTTGTTGTGTTTATTTGTGTAGATTGTAGATTTTCTGCCTTAGGATATAACCCTAAGCATATTCAAACTTTTATGCGTGATATCATTTTAGCGAATCATTCCTGCTTAACAATACCTATACAGTAGGCAACAAAAAGCGATTCCTGTATTAGGATACTTAACCCTTACAAGGAACGTTACCGCCTCAAACAAAAACCTAAACCCTAATTTTCTTCTAAGTATGTAACAGTCAAAACTAAACACCATCATTCTTTTAGTCAATTATATCCCTGTTTAAATTTCGGGACGAAATTTCTAAAAGCAGGGGATACTGTAACATCCGTCAAAAAAAAACGGATTTACCAAACCCGCTCCGTTTATCAACCGAACAGTCAGTCAAATTTTTGGTTGCGAATTAAATGCCCAAAATAATTTTAAACGATCCGTAATCAATTATTATGCGGGAATATGTATTTAGTTTTTGAAAATCTATCAAAAATAACAAAATAAAAATGATTTACTCATGCCGGGGTTCGAACTCGGGTCTGTACCGGGTCAAACCAACGCTTAACTCACACACCGTAAACCACTCCGCCACTTTGATTTTCTGTTAATGAAGAGAATCAATTAATTCAAATATTCAAGTTAGGAAGTCAAATTCAGTGAATTGCCGCCCAAAAGAACTTCACGCGTAAACAGCCTGTAACTCTTTCCTTTTTCACGAATCTTGATTGACCGGGACGCGTAATTGTGATTTCCTTTCCGTGTTTACGCCAATCATGAACCTACCTTTGGAACCGACTCGATTCGGTTCGGAAAACGCCTATAAATAACCGACGTCCACAAGGTGTTTAAACCGCACAACTCATCTCATCACTCTCACACCTCTAAACCATACTCTCATCTCTCGCTCTCTGTTTTAACGCTAGTCGCCGGAAACACAAGAATCACTCGCCGGAAATTTTTATTGCACTCGCCGGAAAACCGTATCAGTAATCTCCGAGGTTACTGAACCCACTAAACTTTCACCGAAGACACCCACCACCTTTGTAACCTTTCGGAAGACTCCCTTCTGCAAGAAACTTGTCGCCGGAAAAAGGTTTCTGTCGCCGGAGTTCTGCCGGAAAACAGAGTAAAACCAGTCGGTACATCTCACGCCTATTTTCCTTCCCTTTTTACTTTTATATCATTTGTAATTGATCATTAAACGCTAAATAAACTTGAATCAACATTCGAATCCAGTCCGTCGTCACTTCCGGTTAAAACAGTGAAGAAGACGACATTTCGATAATGGTTAAGTATAATTAAAATCAAGATATTTAACGGGTTAGACACACAGTCCAGCGGTGGACTGTGTGCACTTTTAACGCTAAGGTCACGAGTTCGATTCCGGTTTCACACACGCTGCTTTAATAAAAATCCCTTTTTTCCACAAACTGAACCGGGTTGTTTTAAGTATATGTTAAGTATATTGATAACCGAGTTATAACCAAGTGTGACACACAGTCCAGCGGTGGAGTGTGTGTCCGCTAACCCACAGGTCCCGGGTTCGAGACCTGTGGAGCGCACCGATTCTGGAGATTTAATTCATTTTTAATAACAAAGGATTTCTGTTAAATCTAGTTAATATATATATATAATTAAAATCGGATATATAACGGGTTAGACACGTAGCTCAGTTGGTAGAGCTGCGTGCACGCGTACGGGAGGTCTCGGGTTCGAGCCTCACCGAGCGCACAACAACATGCCATTAAACCGGTCAACGCTGGTCAAAGTTACTGTAGCAATAAAATAAAATATTTTTTTTTTTATTATTTTTATTTAATTATTTTAATTAAAAATCAATTATAAATACTTAAAAATAACATTTTTAAGGTTAAAAAATAGCCTCAAACTCACAAAAATACACCCAACAATCCTACTAAAATAGATTCATAAAACCCGTTTACTTACCGAACCGTAATGCGATTTATCTAGGTTAATTTCACTCGTGGTTAACACCATTTCGCGTACATCCAACCTCATCAACCGAACGCACCCAATGTGAGTGAATTCTTACAAACTCCCCTTTTTATTCATGTTTTGGGGTGTATCATGTGTCGCTTAAACTAATTTCTTTTATGCAAATTCGTGCTATACCATTATGTGAACTAAATTAGAATGTAACTATTGTTTGGTTGCGATGTATTTCATATTGTCAAAGTTGTATACAAATTATTTAGGCCCATCAGTTCGTAAGAACAACGCGTGCCTCAAAACTCATTTATTAGGCCCATCAGTTCCTCGTGTGAGACGAGAACAACGCGTGCCTCAAAACTCATTTATTAGGCCCATCAGTTCCTCGTGTGAGACGAGAACAACGCGTGCCTCAAAACTCATTCATTAGGCCCATCAGTTCCTCGTGAGAAACGAGTCGAACAACGCGTGCCTCAAAATAATCATTTGGTGTTTATATGTTCAATATTCAATATTATGTGTTGTGTGAATAAATTTACATCTACATTTACTCATATGAGGTATGCACATTATTTATAATCAATTGGATAAACTCGTTCAAATGTTTTTCCATAGGATTCACTCGCCAACATTATGTTGATCCAAAAACCTTTTTACACATGATACAGGTGGACAGGTTGAAGCAAGGAAAACATAGGATATGCCTTAGAAGAGAACCAAGAAGCTTAGACTGATAGTTAGAAGATGTTGTATAATTTATTTCCATTAAATTGTATTAATGAATATGAAACATATAATAAATGTCATGAGCTTTGATGATAACCCAATTATGCCCCGATCACCTTTTCCGCTGCGGGTCGGGGTGTGACACATATAAATTGCCACATGGCATTTTGGTGAAATCTTTTATTATAAGAGGATGCCATGTGGCACTAAGAGAATTCTTTTATTAAGATTAGATTTTTATATTTAAAATACTTTACAGATAACTAATTAAAGGTATTATATTAACTAATTAAAAATATTATATGGATAACTACAATTAATATATTTTACTACAATTAACATTTATTTTGTTTAATCGTTATTTTGTTTAACTACAACTACCACATGATAATTTTTCGTTCAATTTTGTTACCGTTAACAAATAAGTATATTTTACTACAATTAAAAATATTCTATTTTGTTTAATCGTTATTATATTTAACTACAATTACCACATGACAATTTTTCGTTCAATTTTGTTATCATTAACACAATAAATATATTATACTACAATTAAAAATATTTAACAAATATAGATAACGATTAAACATAACAAAACTTAGATACAATTAAACATAATACAATATAGTCAAGTAAGTCGTAAATTCTCTGATGTATTTAATGAAAATTATTTCATTACATCGTTACCTTATTGGCTAACGGTGTAAAAACAATTAAAAAGTTTTCTAAAGAATTGATGACCGCGACAAGCACTTTACGAGTGGGTTAGATATTCCACCCGCCTGAAGGCATGACAGTGGAATAATCGGTAAAACCTCGTCTCTCATCTAAGACAAACCGGCGTCACCCGTATTCGTCCTTTACCTGGATGCCACAAAAAATAATGGAAAGAGTGAAAGTCGAACCTGAGTCACAAGGAACACCAAGTCTTTCTTCAACCACTCCATCACTACCTAATTGACACTATCATATGCATCTACTTGTCTTATTTACAAATAAACTATTTTTATTATTCTACCATGTATACACGAGGGTATAATAATAATAATAATAATAATAATAATATATTATAAAGTAAAAGAATACGATGCGCACAAACATTATCTTTGTAAAAGAATTCTTAATTGACACTTCTATTATTAAACAATAAACGTCTTTAAATGAAAAAAACATTGCACCTTCTAAATCATACATTTTAAACTTAAACTTTTGTTCAGCATAGGACCCTCAAGTCTCAACCTTAGGAAAGGATACATTTTCAGTATATATTTTATATCGTTAGAGGGCATTGTACATGACTCACAAGTTCTATAAGAAGTTTGCATTTAACCCAACTCCTCCCAACATTATTTGTTTCTTTTATGTAATCATTCGGATACTAGCGTTTATGAAAAATATTACCTTTGTGACGCTCATACTGCATACATCAACACACGTGGATTTATGACTCCTTACGCAAATATGGTATTTTGAAGGTGAGATTCCCAATCTCAAAGCAAATGACTCATTTTTATTTTCAAAAACAAAGAGACACATTGAGTGACTGTTTTGCCATCCATATTTTTTTAAGGAAATACAATATTCATATCAATTATTTATGGACTAGATGAGAACATTGTTTTATCTAAAATACAAGATGGATAAAGTAATGACCAGTTCGTTCATGATATTGAATGAGGTTCATAAAGTATTGAGTATATGACTAGTTTGCGTGGCCTAATAGCTAGTCAACTAATTTGAATGTTTAAAATTAAAATTGTACACAAAGTATTAAATTGTATTTGAATTATAGTATGTTTCCAATAACTTTGAAGGATTTATGTGTAATTTGAATTTTCTACGATTTTTTGTATTTTCCTTTTATAATCATTCATAGCTCTGACCAAACTAATACATTTCATTCAACACAAATAGTTCAGGGGGTAAAATTTTCATTTTATATAGTCATTCAGAAGTCCAACCAAACAGCACTAATGTCGCAACATTCACTAGCTTAGAGCCTTTTACCTATTCACGTCTCTTTCTGGCTCGGAGGTATGCCAAACAACCCTTAAGTTGACACATCTAACAAATTAAATTATAAAAAAAATATCAGTTACCACTCAAGGCGGCGTAATGGTTGGCAGCTTGGTTTCTCTAGTAGAGACCCACCCCACTAAAGGGAAACACTTTGGGTTACCGGTACTCGACGAATTTTCAATCTGGGTTTGAGCCTAAACGTGATCATGAGGCAAAGTTAGCAGCTCGAACTCCATCCGTTGACGGGCTCTAGAACTAAGACCCGGATGCCTCTTACTACGTTCTAGGGCGAGGGTGCCACAGGCCGGTTAGCGAGTCCGAAAAAACTCACTTCAACATGACTATTTACCCAAAAAAATTTACATTCATAACCGATGATCCTCTTATACTTTCTCCAACCTTGAACCCACACAACAAAACCACCAAACACTCTAAAACAACTCACCTGCAATAATCACCACCATGGATGAAGAACTCCTCGAACTTCAACGCCAATTCGAATCCGCTCAACAAGCCAAATCAAGCATCCGATTATCCGAACGAAACGTCGTCGAATTGGTCCAAAAACTCCAGCATCTCCACATCATCGATTTCGATCTTCTCCACACCGTTTCCGGCAAAGAATACATCACTCCGGTACACATAATCGTTCATTTTCATGTAATTTCAACTCAATTGTTTCAGTTTCATGTGATAATTAGGTTATTTGTGTGTTAGGAACAAATACGGAATGATATTGTGTTGGAGATTAAGAAATTAGGGCGTGTATCGTTGATCGATGTTGCGGATAGTGTCGGTGTGGATTTGTATCATGTGGAGAAGCAAGCGCAGGTTGTTGTGGAGAATGATCCGTTTTTGACGTTGATTAATGGTGAGATTGTGTCGGATTGGTATTGGGATGGTGTGTGTGAAGAGGTGAATGATAGGTTACAGGAATGTAGTCAGATTCCGCTTGCGGAGATTGCGGCGCAGTATCAGGTTGGATCGGAGTTGCTCGTGACGGTTCTGGAGCCACGGCTTGGATCTCTGGTAATATAAAGGAAATTTATGAATTATGTGTTGTTGGATTAGGTTTAGAAGAAATGTTAGTTATAATTTATGAATTATGTGTTGTTGGATTAGGTTTAGAAGAAATGATAGTCATACACATTTATATGTTTATTAGTGTTTATTGTTAGGTGATGATGTAACATGAGACATGAATGACGAATACGACAACAACGGCATATTTGATAGCAAGCTATCGGTAGGGTCTGGGGAGGATGGAATGTAGCACTGTTGTTAATAGCGAGCATAGTACTCACTATAGCGTTTAGCGTGACGATGCGGCAATAGGGCGCAATCTGATTTGGCGCCTCCATAGCGTGAAAATAGCGGGATTATAGGTTTTTTTGTTTTAATATAAATAGCGATAAAATATGCCTATAAATTAGCAGGATTTTAGGGTTTTTTTTTGTAAATATACATAAAAACAGCGTATTTTGATAAATTATACATATAAAATAATTCTAATCTTTTTTCTAGTGTATCGCTAAACATAATATAGCTCCCGCTATTTTAGTACTATCGCTACATGGCGTATAGGTAGCTTGTAGCTATCGTCCGCTATTTGCTATTAACAACTATGGGACCTATGTAGTTAATATCTCTGATACATCACCAATGCCGATATCACCGATAAATCTGTGATATATTGGCTATCGGTCCTCAGGTAAAATATCGGTGCAAAATATCGGTCAGATTATTGGTACCGATATTATCAGTGATATTGACTGTATATCGCCGATATTTACACTATGCAAACCTTACCTCTATCCCTTCGAATAAAGAGGTTGCTTCCAGAGAGACGCTCTGCTCCAAAAACCAACAGCAGACGAACAGTGAAATATGATAGGATATTCCAAATTATTAAACTAATAATACCACAAATTGAAGTTTTCATTTACTTATAATAATATGTTTAATTGGTCTAATACGCGTGGTACCTATGATGTTGTGTGTGTAGATAAAAGGTAGGCTTGAAGGCGGACAACTGTACACACCGGCATATGTTGCGCGTGTTAATGCTATGGTTCGTGGGGCTGCTAGAGGGATAACGGTGCCTATGAACTTATCAGCATTGTGGAGCTCGTTGCAGTTGTTGCTACAAGAAATGGATGGCGCAAGTGGTGTGGCTGTTGAAGGGTCGTTTTTTCAGTCAATGTTTAATGGATTGGTGAAAGAAGGGCAAGTTCTTGGATCAGTTCGTGCTGGAGTTCATTGGACGCCTAGTGTAAGTGATGAATCATCCGTTGTTTGTTTTTTTATTGTTCATAATCATCGTTGGTAATCTTATCAAGAAAATTGATCATGTAGGTGTTTGCCATTGCTCAAAGGGAATGTGTGGATTCTTTCTACTCACAAGTATGAATCACTGTTGCATTCTCAATTTGGATACACATATCCATAATAAGTTTATCGATTTATACAATCGATGATTAAGGAAAATGATAGCTTTTTACGTTTTATTGTGTGTTGCAGAACTCTGTTGTCAGCTATGAAGCTTTGCATAAACTCGGAATTGCACAGCCCACTCAGTTTCTGCAGGTATTGTAAGTCTGTAATGCGCTATAAATATCTTTTTACGGGAATAATACCTATGAACCTAGCATTATAAGATCAAAGAAAGCTTATTTGTAAATATTATTATAAAATAATTGAGGATGTCATTCATGCATGTGACTTTAGGCCAGCTATCCTGAAGGTATACCGTTGGTAACTTTGTTTGTTCACCCGTCAACCGTGGACATGTTGGATGCTGCGGTGGAGGATGCCATAGAACGTGGTAGCTGGTAAGGACTCTGCTACTTGTCTCTCTTTTAATTCTAAATAATATTCATCCTGATATTAGCAACACTAATGAAAATATGCCAACTAAACTATATGTATTTCACCTGAAGTCTTCTCTGTTCCCTGCAGGATTGATTCACTTTCTGTTTTACCAGCATCCTTTGTTTCTCAGGATGCACATAAACTGTTGTCTCTTTGTCCATCCATACAGACTGCACTTAAGGTAATTCCTCTAAGATTTTAAACGTTTGTTTCATAGTCACAGACTCACAGGATTAGCTGCACCCCCGCTTTCTGCAAATCGGATTGCACGTACCGGAATCGGGTATAAAAGCGACCCAAACACCATGGGTTCGCAATCCAGATCAGAAAATTAGGGTGTATCCGATTTTCAACAAATTCGACCTTAATCACTAAATATGGCGTACCCGATTGATTAATTCGTTGTTTCGGAACGATCTAATACGCGTACCAGAAACAAAAAGGCAGATTCAAACCTGAAAATTGGACTTTGACGCAATGAATTGAAACATCGTTGGCAGAAGTGACGATTGGGGTGAAGAATTAGCCTTTTTAGGTTTAAATTAGTTTATGTAATTTTACCATTTAACCCCTTGTATCTTTCACTTGTTTACATTTATTTCTTAAACTTGTAAATTTTTACATAAAAAGTGTAAAATTAGTTTGTATATGAGACGATGTACCAGACTATATGGTACACCATACCGCGTACCGAATTGGCGTTCCGAAACGTGCTGTGTAAAATTAGTTTGTAAAAAAGTGTACCGGATTTTAGAAATGCATGAACTGCGTTCTAGTTTTCATTCCACGTACAGCAACGTACCGCGATCCGTGTAACTATGGTTTGTTCACAAGGTTGATCCAGTTGATAAGCTTTACTTAATTAATAGCTATTATGTTTCTTTTTCAGGTTAATAAAGCACTCATTTTAGGGGATTCATATGTTTTCAGCACCAGTTTTGTCAAGGATTTGTATGAGTGTATGGAAAAAGATTTGGATACCATTAATTTCTCCGGGCTTACCGAACAATTTCACGTCACAAAAGTTGCTAAATCAGGACAAGAAACAAGCGGCTTACCTGATTTCAACGAAACGAGTAGTGAAAGTGGGTCAACCAAACAAGCTACAGATAAAGGATCAAAGAAAAAGAAAGGGAAATCAAACACAAATACAAAAACAGTTCTTAATAGTTCCGACAATCAAGAACAACCTGTTCCTACTAAATCGAAGAAAAACCAAAGAAAAAGTAAGGGTACGTCTTCGTCACTCGGGCCCGACCCAAAATCAAATAAGATAAAAGAAGAAAGTCCCGGTATTTTCTCAGAGGAAGAATTATGTCAACGGTTAACTGAACTTGTTCCAGACTTTGAAGATCAAGGTAAGCTCGACAGCTCGTTATTGTGCTTAAAATTTAATCTGTTATTTAAAACCATTTGTGACGAGAGTGTATGATGTCATAGGCGTTGACCTGGAGACAGTTCTTATTCCTTTAGCTAGTCATTTACGACCCATGCTGCTGAATGCATGGAACGAGAGAAAAAAGGCTGCATTTACGGATAACGCGCAAAAAATCAAACGTGTACTTGATAATTTGCAAAAGAAACTTGATGAGGTATTAATTAAGTTGTTTATGTTGTCATAGGATTCTATTTCTATCTTCTAATGTCTGTCATATGACTCATATCTCTCTGTATTGCAGTCTTCACTGAATATGCAGTTATACGAAAAAGGTTTAGATTTGTTCGATGACAACCCAACAACCTCGGTAATCTACTAACCTTAAAACTTAAACTCTACAAATGACGTTTGTCTTGGAGAGAACGTTTCTCACTTTGATGTTACAGGCTCTTTTGCACCGGCATTTACTAAAGAACACAGCTGCTCCTATGGTAGACATGCTTTTATCAAATTTGGTAACATAAACGAATTTTGAATCTTATTTTTATTATTTTATAGCCCACATGACTTAATTTAAGGTAACTTGCATTATTTTGTGATCCTTAAATCAGGATATGCTCAATAAGTTGAAAAATGGTATTGATGTTCAAGATTTCGATAGTACCGAACCCATTACTCTTAGCTCAGGGGATAGAATGGCTCTGGTATGAGATTATTTATTTTTTTAACTTTTAAACAAATGTTTTTATTAAATAGATAATTTTTTTGTGTGTGGTCATAGGTAAAGAAATTTGAGGGAGCGTTTTCTGTAAAGGGTAATGCGGTTGTTGAAGCTTTGGAAGGGAAGGTCAGTCCTTAAGTGGTGAAACTTATGAAATACGTTGGAAACAAAATAGTAACTTTTTTCCGAATATTTTACGTGACAGCGTGTTGAAGCATATATGACAGCACTAAGAGCATTTGCGGATGAGTGGTAGGAAAGATGCTTCAATCTTAGTCATTCTTTTGGTGTTTTTTAAATTTCTTTTTATCGTATATTTTATTGTTTTTCTGTATTTGTAGTGGGTTAACTGTGAAAAAGCTTGACAAGAAATTGGAAAGAACTCTTCTGCATTCGTATCGCAAGGTATGTCCTCCTTGAAGCTTTTAAGTTTTAACAGTTGAAAAAGGAAGCTTTCACAAATTTATATTTAGAGTAAAATGCCATTTTCGTCCCCGAGGTCTGGCCCAGTTTTGTGACTTTCGTCCAAAGATTTGTTTTTCCGCATCTAGATCCAAAAGGTTTGAAATCTTGCCATTTTTATCCGCCTAGTTAACTCCATCTGTTTTTCTGGGTATTTCTGTCTTTTTTGTTAAGTTAAAAGAGAAATTCAGTCTTTTTCAGTGGTATTCGGTCTTTCTACCTATAGTGAAAACGACCGAATTGCCCTTCAAGTTAACAAAAAGGACGGAAATACCCCTAACTTAGCGAGAAAAATGGATGGAGTTAACAAGCTTGATGAAAATGACAAGATTTTAAACCTTTTGGATCCAGATGCGGAAAAACAAACCTTTGGACGAAAGTCGCAAAACGGACCGAACCTCAGGGACAAAAATGACATTTACTCTTGTATTTAAGTGTTAATTTCTTGATGTTTTGAACATGACACACGTCTTTGAAAATATTTTCAGGATTTATCTGCTCAAGTTTCGGCTGAAACCGATCCAGTCACCATTCTGCCTAAAATTGTTTCTCTACTTTATATACAGGTTAAAAAATCTCTATATTGTCCTTCATAATTCGTACCACATATACATTACAGAATTACATATGGATCTTATTTTCTATTATTCTCATTTCATCTGTACTTTATTGTTGGACCATAGTTTTTCGGAAGAGCGCTTCAAGCACCTGGGAGGGCCATTTCTGTTGCAATATCTAAATTAAAGGTATAACATTATCTATTTGAATAGTGGATTTCTTCGATATAGATATCTTTAGCCGTTATGTGTTTGATATTTCAGGATAAACTAGATGATACGGCATACAAAACGCTAGAGGATTACCATGGGGCAACGGTGACACTTTTGACGCTAATTTCAGCTTCAACAGGCGATGTAAGTTGTTCTGTACTTTGTTGGTTAAAGTTACTGTTTCTAAATAATAGTAGAATGTTATGTGTATATGTAGTTTTATATATGTATATGTGTGTTATGTTATCAGGAAGAGGATTGTGCATCTGACAGAAGTTTAAGCAAAAGGGAGTTTTTGGAAAGGATGATGCCAGCATTGAAAGGCCTAGTGTCTCAGTAGCTTCTCCCTTTATACATGTTTTTAACTTGGTTTTCACAGAGAATTTAGAGAGAAATAGGTAAATCATGTAGACTATCAAATGGTGTTGGTGTAGTGGTGTTGTGTTTCTTCTTACATGAATTTTACTCGTTTCAACATCCAAGCTTTTGAACGCATTATGGTTTTTTGTTTCATATTAAAACTTTAATGTTTAAACATGGTCTCACGCCTCTAGGGGCTTTATCATGCCACGTAAGCATCACGTAGGTGACACAAAGCGGAGGCTTTATCGTTAATTTGCACGCGTCTCTTATAAAGCCCCTTCTAACTATATTAAAAAAAAACTCAAATCTGATTGGTTCAAGCAGCAGGCCCCATCTCCTTCCTCTTCACGCCCGCTATGGTTTTGGTGGAAGCCAAGGAAATCATAAAATTAGATTAAAGACACAAAGCTTGTCCCTCAAACCTACCAATGCCCTGTAGTAAAGATGATCAAAGATTAAATCAAACTAAAACTCTGAGTTGAGATCTTATCAATGTGTTTTCATTGTTACTGTTGGAATTCTTACTGCGTCTAATTTATAAAGCCCCTTTAAGAGATTGTTTAAAAGTATAGTCAGTTTTTTACTCCGCTTTTTTTTTCACCAATTTGTATTTTAAATATTTCTTAATTTAAATGTAGTGTTCGTTTCACATACAACAACCAAACCCTGTGATTCCCACTCATACACAAAACTAAATAAGTCATAAAAACATGATTTCACATACAACCACCAAACCCTGTGATTCCCACTCATAGGCAAACTAAATAAGTCATAAAAACATGAAATGAAATCTAGGTGAAATGTAGATTTTATTTTGTAATATACAGGTTTCTAACCTAGTTTTTGTTAAAACACTTTCCAAAAGTCGTTCCACTATGTTAACGAGATAACCGATTATCTGATACCACTATTTCTAAGCCCCATTATATTTCTAAGCGCCATTAGATTTGTCGATTTTTCATGCACTACATCTGTTTTCGTAGCTCTTAACTTAAAACCAATAAAGATTAAGCAACATATTGGCCATCCACAAGAACAAACAAATTAACCGAAATTGAAATCAGATATCGTACAACACACCTAAAACTAATTCAGTCAACTGAGTAAAAAAATTCTGACAACTGGTTTCATTTCAAAATATCACCAGAATCTGCTCATAAAGAAAACTGAGAAGAAAATGTAGTTAAAAAATGTAACATTGGTGAAGAAGACTAATTTCTATCAGAAGCTAGAATATGTTCTTCCTGATGATGACTATGTAAATTCAATGATATCATATTTCACAAACTCAAACCTAAATCTAGAAAAACACAACTGACACTTGCTGAGGTACAAGAGAGGCTTTACATGTAAAACTCGTCAATGTTGAGGTAGTGCTGGTCTTTTATCCAACATCTCATAGTACATAACAAAATTATCCTGCACCAATATTATTAGCAAGTTAACGTACGATTTTGAAAAAATATATAAAGAATGGGTTGATTCAAGTTAAAACTTTATCCCTGTACCATATATAATACACATTTTTAACCTATTATTTTCTTCATTAACTTGCATTCACTAATTTCTTTTTTACATAACTAATTTATCGTTGGCCTCCTTGAGCTTACCCTTTCGAGTTCACTAATTTTTACAAGTTTCACTATTCCTTTATGTATGTTTCGGTATAAATTTGATTGGTTTACATTTAGACTTTGACATAAACTTTTTTGTTTGGAAAGGAGTCAAACTCAAATATAATACGTGCGTGCTTGTTTCTAAAAAAAGAACGGGTCAAAAGTGGCCCAAAATCTATTTTCAATGCAATGTATATGACCCTCCTAGACTGTTTTTTCGAATTTAGTTACAGAAGGTAATAAAACCGGACAAAACAATGCTTACGAGCCAACCCCACCCATCCTACTTTGACCCGTAACCGAGCCAACCCCTCTAATAGGAACCGATTAAGAGAAAGGGCCAAAAAGGTCAAACCTTGCGTATTGTTTCCCATGTGTTCGGGTCAAAACAAACATAAGATCCTCTCTCATATGTATTTGTCTTCACAAGAGGCTCCATGTTTGGAGGCCTCATAAACCACAAGCAGTGCTCTCGGTGATAAAACCAGCCTCTATTATACCTGCAAACAACCATCATCATCGACAATAAATATTTATTAAAAATTTCATTTTTGAATATAAGAGCAACCAACCTGACCCTTTTAGACTGCAACCGAACCGAACCTTGTTCGTGTTCGTTTGTTAAGGAGACATGTGTTCACGAACTGTTGATGAACACTTACCGAACGAGATTTTTTGTTCGTGTCCGTTTGTTAATTATAGGTAACGACCACAAACAAACGTTCATGAACGCATACGAACACAAACAAGCATTCATGAACAGAATGTATAATACACCGATACTTATTAAATATTTTATTTGTCATATTTTTTAGTATTTTTAAAATATAAAAGTTAAAAACACTAATGAACTATCGAACAAAACAGACACGTTACCGAACCTTCACGAACATAAATGAACGAACGCGGCTTTTGTTCATGTTCGTTCATTTAACTAAACGAACGAAAATTCTTGTTCATGTTCGTTCATTTATTAAACGAACACAAACGAACTTCCCGCCGAATGGTTCATGAACTGTTCCTTAAACGTTCGGTTCATTTGCAGCCCTTTATCCCACCGCTAACCCATTCATTTGACTTACAAATGTAAAGTGATAACTTACAGTTCATTTGCAGCATACAGCTGGGCTTCATCTTTAGGCATACTACATAAATCATAAAACTTTTAATACTCGCTAGTAATAATAGAAATTAAAGTCAGAAAAAAGGCACTTAAATTTTAAAAAATCTACCTGTAAAAAATGTAGAACAATGTGTTCAACTGAAACTTGGAAAAATACCGTTGCTGCAACAGTTGCAAAAGATATTAAAAGAAAGAAAATAATTACAAAAATGACTACAAACAAATATTAAAAAAAAAACTCACATTCAAAGCAGGTGGTTGTTTAGAATAATAACATTGGGGCACGGTGAAATCCGGGTCTCCTTTGACCGGCTCATCTGACCATGGAGAACCAAACGTCCGGTATAGATTTTCAGCTGAATTTAAATTTAATCCAAGAGTCGTCAAATCGATCCCGAGAGCAAGTGACGTTAAATCAGGGTCACTCATTCTGATTACGCTTAATAAACCAAGCAGACCGAATCGATCTGGAGTGGTTTGACTTTGGGTTTGACCAGCATGCATTGACTTTATGCCCTGGTTCCTGTACGGTTGACCCGCACCAGATAACTGTTGCAGGCGAAATTGAGATTGAGATTGATTCTGTTGTGGTGGATAATGCTGGATAAGTTGGTCAAACGAACCGATTCCGGAAATCGCGTTTTGGGAATTTAGTGGTCTTGAACCTACACCTGACGGTCCACCGGCCTAAAAAAACGCAAAAAGTCAACTAATATTATTATATACTATCAGCATACCAGAAACAATATGATTAATTTCGATCAAAATTACCTGCGAGTGAAATGATGAATGTGACCCTTGAAACATATCCGACCCGTGCAAGTGGTGTAGATCTTGATTGCTGCTTTGCTGATGTGGACGATGTGATGAAAACGTTGCTCCCAGATTAAATCCTGAAGACCTTCCCAACTGTGCATTTTATCAATCGAAAATAAGATGCTGATAAAAAGACTAAAATACCCTCGTAACCCGTAGCTTGTAACTCACAGAGAAATGTGGAGATTGCATCATGGAAGCGTTATTATCATGAAGTTCCTTCGGGTGCAAATCCATTGCATAATCAGCATTGCCACCTGTACAAAATCTAGAACACATTTAATAAGTTTTTTCGATTGCACAACTAATAAAAATTGATTAAGAGTAAAATGCCATTTTCGTCCCTGAGGTTTGGCCAGTTTTGCGACTTTCGTTCAAAGGTTTGAAATCTTGTCATTTTCATCCGGCTCGTTAACTCCATCCATTTTTCTCGTTAAGTCGGAGGTATTTCCGTTTTCTTGTTAACTTAAAAGAGCAATTCTGTCTTTTTCACTCTATGTACAAGCGTTTAGCATAATGTACAAGACCGAAATGCCTTTTAAGTTAACAAAAAAGACAAAAATACCCCTGACTTAACGAAGAAAATGGATGGACTTGACGAGCCTGACAAAAATGGCAAGATTTCAAACCTTTTGGATCCAAATGCCAAAAATACAAACCTTTGGACAAAAGTCGCAAAACTGGCCAACCTCAAGAAAGAAAATGGCATTTTACTCATTTATTTAATACGGTTACATAACCTTTATAGCCTGGTAGAGCGGGAAAATCTTCGTTCTGGATGCTAAACTCCTGATTTTGCTGTACAATGGGACTAACACCGAGCCCTTGTTTTCTTAAAGAACCTGAAATTTACCGGTTTAAATAAAAAGCATATATAACATAAAAAAACTAAAATGAGAAAATAAATTAATGTTATATTCACCTATCTGTCCTTGGGCCCCACCAGAAGAACTGGGCCGACTACTAAGCTGAGGAAAGTCATTTATATCAAATGGTGAACCGTCATTGTTGCTGACATCATTCATCATTCCCATTGAGTTAACGTGATTTAGTGAAAGTGGCCCCCCTGAATGATAAGAATTTCCAAACATAGACATCATTTGTGGAGAAGCTGCATATTTAAAAAAACGATATTATAATAGATGATAAGTTTAGTCCATCAGATTTATAAGTCGACAACATTAGTCCCTCAAACTATTTGCATGTAAACGTCTTCGGCGAGAAGTTCGTTCATGTTCGTTCATGTTCGTTAGTAAGTGAACGAAGGTGAACAAATTTTTTGGTTCGTTTAGTTAAACAAACAAATATGAACACGTGTCTTGTCGGTTCATTACGCTTGCTTATGTTCGTTCATTATGTTTGTTAATTAATCATTCAAATTTATTTATTGATAATGTTAGTTTAGAACCTATTTGATTTTCATAATTCTTACTAATATTATTCAAATTCATTCCATTTGTTTAAAATGTAGAATTTAAACGTGATGGTATTTGAACCTTAGGTTTATGTTCATTTCTGTTCATTCTTGTTCATTTGTGTTCGTTAACCGTTCGTCTAGAATATTAACAAACAAACATAAACAAACACGAACACATTCAATTGTTTACCGCACGAGCAAGAACAAGAAAACCAATCGCTTAATTGTTCGTGTTCGTGCAGTTCGTTTACAAGCCTACTCAAATATATAGATCAACAGTCAACACCATAATAAAACATTGTACCTTGTTGAAGCATACCACCCATTAACCTATTAGATCCTTGCACGCCGACATTTCCGGGTCCACTATTAGTGTTTAAACTTAAGCGAGAAGAGAGGCCCGGTATGGACAACCCACCACCTGTATTTAAGCTTCTGCCCACATTACCGCCACCAATAATATTTCCCGCTGAGCTAGCAATTCGCGCGCCCGAATTTCCTAAACTAGGAGACACACCACCCGTGTTTAAGCGGTTTCCGATTGCGGCTGAGGTGGGAAGAATTCCAGGAATCGAACCACCACCTGGATTCGAGCCGCTACCGAACCCCGGGTTTCCGACAACACCCATGCCACCTCTACTAGCTAGCCCCGGGTGACCAAGTGAATTCCCATGAGATATCTACGCAATAAAAAGAACATTTAGATTGGAAATATATGAAAGAGTAAAATGCCATTTTCGTCCCTGAGGTTTGGCCAGTTTTGCGACTTTCGTCCTTCGACATCTGGATCCAAAAGATTTGAAATCTTGCCATTTTCATCTGGCTCGTTAACTCCGTCTATTTTTCCTTGTTAAGTTAGAGGTATTACTATTTCCGTCATTTTTGTTAGCTTAAAGAGCAATTCGGATTTTTCAGGGGTACAAAAAAGTGAAAAGACCAAATTGCCCTATACGAAAAAGATGGAAATACCCTTGATTTAACGTAGAAAAATGGATGGGTTTAACGAGCTGGATGAAAATGGCAAGATTTCAAACCCTTTGGATCCAGATGTGAAAAGATAACTTGAGAAGTACATCAACAATTAAGTACCTGAGAAAGAGCGTTTGATGAAAACCGACCACTAGAAAGATTTCCACTCGGTTGTTGAAGGCCACTTGAAGGGACATTAGCCATTGATGAATTTCTTGAAATGTTGGGTACACTAAAACTACCATGAATATTATGTAGCCCTTGAAGAGATCCTATGTAGAAAATTATTATTCACACGTGAACGAACTTAATGGAGGGATATATGTAACGATTATAAATTTATAATAATCAGTGAGATGCGCTAACCGCTGTGTTGAAAAACAGGAGACGGTGCACCAGATTGAGCAGTGAACGATGAAGAAAACGGCTGCGCGGAGATGTTATCTTGAAGATTTGAAGCTGATCTGTTTAGAGACGACTGAAAACAAATATATAATAATTGAATAAAATGACAATTTGCATAATTAAGATTTATAAAAAAGCGTCCATAATTCAGATAAAGAAAGTGTAGTACATTATTAAGCAAGCCTGACATTGAAAAAATGTCAAATTTCATACAAAAAGTATCCCTTGTCGAAATGCCTTTCTTCTTAAAATTTGCTTTTCAAGCTGTCCTCTTTGTGCCTTAATAGCCTATAATCTGAGAAGAAAAATAAAAAGACAAAGATTGAAACAAGTAAAAATATAAACTAGAAATGATCAACCATCCTATCTTCAAGTCACACACTAGAGTTACATTAAAACAATACCATATATATCTTAACAGATATCTTAAGGACTAGGTTTTAAAAAGTGTGCGATCGGAAAAATCATCACATCAGGTATACGCATATAAGATAGGGTTTGGAGAAACAGATATATAAAAATGACCAAATAGATTATGAATGGTCTATTTGATTAAAAGGCTAACATGTAAAAGAATTAAAAAAAGATGCCATATTGTCAAAAACACAAGGCGCATAGGCCGAACCTGGAGCCTAGATGCTTAAAAATCAAGGGCTTTTTTAAGCTAGGCACATGGTATAAAATACCATTCTTAGGGGGTTTTAGACATGTTTTAGGCTTGTTTAGACTGTTTAGGTTGATATCAGCCTTATTTAGGGTTTTTTTACTGTTTTTGGCCAGAAAACGTTCTGAAGCAGCACTTGAGAGCCCAAAAGCTCGCCTTCAGGGCGAGCGCATTTGCGGTGCTGTGGGCTTTCGACAACATAGAAGAGATGTAGCTTTTGGTTATACATAATGCTTAGTTGGTTATATATAAAGCAACGCTTTCTCATCGGCTATCAAGACCTAAACACCTCGAAGCACATAACTATTTTTGAACACCAAGCTTATGAATTATAAGTATCAAGTCAACAAGTATCTTGGATAAATTTCTACAATATAAACAGATGATGCATATCCACCTGACTATAGCAAAATAGCCCCCCTTCTAATACAATACATGCCTCTAAAATCATCAAAAAAAAAGAAAAAAAGAAACCCATGAAAAAATCCATACAATTAATCTATAATCCAACCTAAACACATCTCATATCAGTATATCAATCAATACAGCTTACAACTGCTTCTAAAAGGTCCAAGATTCTCAACTTGACACAAGAAAAACAAACACAAAAATACCCATATAAAGTTTTCATTTCTGGATAACATAAATCCTAATTAAAAACCAAGAAAATTGAGTTTGAACCGATTTTGGGGAAACCCAAAAATCCTAACCCGAAAAGATTCAAAATTTATATGTAAGCAAACATATATAGATACAGGTGGATAGTATGCGTGTGTGAGAGAGAGAGAAAGAAGATTACCCGAAGATGTAGAAGAAGGGTGAACGGATCTGCAAAAAAAATTGAGAAAATGGTAAAAGCGAGATATGTGTTTGAATTTAAAGGTGATAAGAATAAGAATGGAATTCGAGATGAAAAGAGAGAGAATCGGTGCTGATTTATTTGATTTGATTTCAATCATATGTGACGACCCGACGCGATACCCAAGCCTATACGTATAGCAGCCTATAGATACACGGCCTGCTTAGATTACAAAGGCCTTGGAGTCTTGGATTGGTTGGGCTTTGTCTGAATTATATCATGTACAAAAATTTTCGTTTGCCTGAATTAACCGTTCAGAGACAAATGTCGGACCAATTCAGATAGGAGGTCTTAATCATTTAGACTCGGTATAATGCTTACTATTCAGAGGCAAATGTCTGAACCATTCAGACATCTGCTCGCGAAACAAATATTCTGAATCATTAAATGTTGAACTAGTAAGAGGTCTGAACTATTAAGAGTTGAAACAAACAGTGATAAGGATGGTCTACATGGTAGGTCAAAACTTAAACAAGTCATTATTATCACATTTGCATAAGAAAACACATAATCACAATATTCCACACGCATTATTCTTTAATTGGTCCTTATGCACACATCGAATGTTTCATAAGTAACAGTGGCGGATCTAGAAAATATTCGTAGCGGTAACGTTTTATAAAAAAAGGGTAAGGAAATCTGAAAAAACGTCAAAACAATGTCAAATTTTTCTAAAATTTACACTAACGCTGGAGCGCCAAGGGGTAGCGGAGGCTACCCCTTCCCCTAAGATAGGTCCGCCCCTGATAAGTAGTATGATCTCACCTTAGTCTTATATCTCTCAAGTTTCATGTTGGCCCCCTTTAAATTAACTCAATATCATTAGTGTATGCTTCATTGTGCACAATGTATAGCTTTTTTTTGAACGGCGACTTTCTATTAATCTTGTCGTCTGTGAGACTTGAACCCAAGACCTGCTATTCTTAAACCAAGTGTTTAAAAGCTTGGTTAATTATATATCTCAAATGACGTATTCATTTCATGTTGGTCTCCTTTAAGTCAGCTCAATATCGTTAGTGTATGCTTCAATGTGAAAAAAAAAGGGTAAGGAAATCTGAAAAAACGTCAAAACAATGTCAAATTTTTCTAAAATTTACACTAACGCTGGAGCGCCAAGGGGTAGCGGAGGCTACCCCTTCCCCTAAGATAGGTCCGCCCCTGATAAGTAGTATGATCTCACCTTAGTCTTATATCTCTCAAGTTTCATGTTGGCCCCCTTTAAATTAACTCAATATCATTAGTGTATGCTTCATTGTGCACAATGTATAGCTTTTTTTTGAACGGCGACTTTCTATTAATCTTGTCGTCTGTGAGACTTGAAACCCAAGACCTGCTATTCTTAAACCAAGTGTTTAAAAGCTTGGTTAATTATATAATCTCAAATGCGTATTCATTTCATGTTGGTCTCCTTTAAGTCAGCTCAATATCGTTAGTGTATGCTTCAATGTGAAAAAAAAGGGTAAGGAAATCTGAAAAAACGTCAAAACAATGTCAAATTTTTCTAAAATTTACACTAACGCTGGAGCGCCAAGGGTAGCGGAGGCTACCCCTTCCCTAAGATAGGTCCGCCCCTGATAAGTAGTATGATCTCACCTTAGTCTTATATCTCTCAAGTTTCATGTTGGCCCCCTTTAAATTAACTCAATATCATTAGTGTATGCTTCATTGTGCACAATGTATAGCTTTTTTTTGAACGGCGACTTTCTATTAATCTTGTCGTCTGTGAGACTTGAACCCAAGACCTGCTTTTCTTAAACCAAGTGTTTAAAAGCTTGGTTAATTATATATCTCAAATGACGTATTCATTTCATGTTGGTCTCCTTTAAGTCAGCTCAATATCGTTAGTGTATGCTTCAATGTGAAAAAAAAGGGTAAGGAAATCTGAAAAAACGTCAAAACAATGTCAAATTTTTCTAAAATTTACACTAACGCTGGAGCGCCAAGGGTTAGCGGAGGCTACCCTTCCTCTAAGATAGGTCCGCCCCTGATAAGTAGTATGATCTCACCTTAGTCTTATATCTCTCAAGTTTCATGTTGGCCCCCTTTAAATTAACTCAATATCATTAGTGTATGCTTCATTGTGCAATGTATAGCTTTTTTTTGAACGGCGACTTTCTATTAATCTTGTCGTCTGTGAGACTTGAACCCAAGACCTGCTATTCTTAAACCAAGTGTTTAAAAGCTTGGTTAATTATATATCTCAAATGACGTATTCATTTCATGTTGGTCTCCTTTAAGTCAGCTCAATATCGTTAGTGTATGCTTCAATGTGAAAAAAAAGGGTAAGGAAATCTGAAAAAAACGTCAAAACAATGTCAAATTTTTCTAAAATTTACACTAACGCTGGAGCGCCAAGGGTTAGCGGAGGCTACCCCTTCCTCTAAGATAGGTCCGCCCCTGATAAGTAGTATGATCTCACCTTAGTCTTATATCTCTCAAGTTTCATGTTGGCCCCCTTTAAATTAACTCAATATCATTAGTGTATGCTTCATTGTGCACAATGTATAGCTTTTTTTTGAACGGCGACTTTCTATTAATCTTGTCGTCTGTGAGACTTGAACCCAAGACCTGCTTTCCCAAACCAAGTGTTTAAAAGCTTGGTTAATTATATATCTCAAATGACGTATTCATTTCATGTTGGTCTCCTTTAAGTCAGCTCAATATCGTTAGTGTATGCTTCAATGTGAAAAAAAAAGGGTAAGGAAATCTGAAAAAACGTCAAAACAATGTCAAATTTTTCTAAAATTTACACTAACGCTGGAGCGCCAAGGGTTAGCGGAGGCTACCCTTCCTCTAGATAGGTCCGCCCCTGATAAGTAGTATGATCTCACCTTAGTTTATATCTCTCAAGTTTCATGTTGGCCCCCTTTAAATTAACTCAATATCATTAGTGTATGCTTCATTGTGCACAATGTATAGCTTTTTTTTGAACGGCGACTTTCTATTAATCTTGTCGTCTGTGAGACTTGAACCCAAGACCTGCTCTTCCCAAACCAAGTGTTTAAAAGCTTGGTTAATTATATATCTCAAATGACGTATTCATTTCATGTTGGTCTCCTTTAAGTCAGCTCAATATCGTTAGTGTATGCTTCAATGTGAAAAAAAAGGGTAAGGAAATCTGAAAAAACGTCAAAACAATGTCAAATTTTTCTAAAATTTACACTAACGCTGGAGCGCCAAGGGTTAGCGGAGGCTACCCCTTCCTCTAAGATAGGTCCGCCCCTGATAAGTAGTATGATCTCACCTTAGTCTTATATCTCTCAAGTTTCATGTTGGCCCCCTTTAAATTAACTCAATATCATTAGTGTATGCTTCATTGTGCACAATGTATAGCTTTTTTTTGAACGGCGACTTTCTATTAATCTTGTCGTCTGTGAGACTTGAACCCAAGACCTGCTCTTCCCAAACCAAGTGTTTAAAAGCTTGGTTAATTATATATCTCAAATGACGTATTCATTTCATGTTGGTCTCCTTTAAGTCAGCTCAATATCGTTAGTGTATGCTTCAATGTGAAAAAAAAGGGTAAGGAAATATGAAAAAACGTCAAAACAATGTCAAATTTTTCTAAAATTTACACTAACGCTGGAGCGCCAAGGGTTAGCGGAGGCTACCCCTTCCTCTAAGATAGGTCCCCCCTGATAAGTAGTATGATCTCACCTTAGTCTTATATCTCTCAAGTTTCATGTTGGCCCCCTTTAAATTAACTCAATATCATTAGTGTATGCTTCATTGTGCACAATGTATAGCTTTTTTTTGAACGGCGACTTTCTATTAATCTTGTCGTCTGTGAGACTTGAACCCAAGACCTGCTCTTCCCAAACCAAGTGTTTAAAAGCTTGGTTAATTATATATCTCAAATGACGTATTCATTTCATGTTGGTCTCCTTTAAGTCAGCTCAATATCGTTAGTGTATGCTTCAATGTGAAAAAAAAGGTAAGGAAATATGAAAAAACGTCAAAACAATGTCAAATTTTTCTAAAATTTACACTAACGCTGGAGCGCCAAGGGTTAGCGGAGGCTACCCCTTCCTCTAAGATAGGTCCGCCCCTGATAAGTAGTATGATCTCACCTTAGTCTTATATCTCTCAAGTTTCATGTTGGCCCCCTTTAAATTAACTCAATATCATTAGTGTATGCTTCATTGTGCACAATGTATAGCTTTTTTTGAACGGCGACTTTCTATTAATCTTGTCGTCTGTGAGACTTGAACCCAAGACCTGCTCTTCCCAAACCAAGTGTTTAAAAGCTTGGTTAATTATATATCTCAAATGACGTATTCATTTCATGTTGGTCTCCTTTAAGTCAGCTCAATATCGTTAGTGTATGCTTCAATGTGAAAAAAAGGTTAAGGAAATATGAAAAAACGTCAAAACAATGTCAAATTTTTCTAAAATTTACACTAACGCTGGAGCGCCAAGGGTTAGCGGAGGCTACCCCTTCCTCTAAGATAGGTCCCCCCCTGATAAGTAGTATGATCTCACCTTAGTCTTATATCTCTCAAGTTTCATGTTGGCCCCCTTTAAATTAACTCAATATCATTAGTGTATGCTTCATTGTGCACAATGTATAGCTTTTTTTGAACGGCGACTTTCTATTAATCTTGTCGTCTGTGAGACTTGAACCCAAGACCTGCTCTTCCCAAACCAAGTGTTTAAAAGCTTGGTTAATTATATATCTCAAATGACGTATTCATTTCATGTTGGTCTCCTTTAAGTCAGCTCAATATCGTTAGTGTATGCTTCAATGTGAAAAAAAAGGGTAAGGAAATCTGAAAAAACGTCAAAACAATGTCAAATTTTTCTAAAATTTACACTAACGCTGGAGCGCCAAGGGTTAGTGGAGGCTACCCCTTCCTCTAAGATAGGTCCGCCCCTGATAAGTAGTATGATCTCACCTTAGTCTTATATCTCTCAAGTTTCATGTTGGCCCCCTTTAAATTAACTCAATATCATTAGTGTATGCTTCATTGTGCACAATGTATAGCTTTTTTTTGAACGGCGACTTTCTATTAATCTTGTCGTCTGTGAGACTTGAACCCAAGACCTGCTCTTCCCAAACCAAGTGTTTAAAAGCTTGGTTAATTATATATCTCAAATGACGTATTCATTTCATGTTGGTCTCCTTTAAGTCAGCTCAATATCGTTAGTGTATGCTTCAATGTGCATGATATATAACTAACCCATCAATTTGTTAATTACTGGGTCAGATCAAACTTATGGGGATCCAAAGCGAACACTAAAATTAGAGCCCCTTCCGAATTATATTCTTATTAATAACCATAAAATAGGTGGAGTAAAACTTACCAAGAGCTATTGTATTTATGGGTACTTCTAGTTCAACCATGTTTCTTGAGAATTGTTTAATCTGCAACATATTTTGGAATCATCAAAACATGTTAAAGATAAAATTAAGTTAAATGAGAAAACATTTAAAAAAAGTTAAATAAGAAAAAAAAAACTTACAGTAGGGAAAGATAGTGAAGGTGTCACAAAACATATCAACTGGGTATGTAATTTGTTGAACTGTGAAGGATTCACAAAACACATTAGCTGGGTATGTAATATTCTTAATAAATTAATATTTTTTGGGCTCAAATGGCCTCCAATTCTAGGAAACATAATATAAATTTATACTTAGGTTTAAAAGCCTTCATTAATATCTACAACTATTTTTTTTTAGGAAAATGGGCCCCAAGCCCTAGCTTGGATTCATCATGTAATTCAGTCAACTTAATAACCATTTATCTCTTGTTATCTTTACTAAACTATTGGTATATGCTTGTCCATGTTTTAACGCTAATAATGAAACTTAAACCCGTTGACCTGTTGTTCAATATGTATGACCCGTTCGTCACTTTAATCATAAAAAGGAGTCAACCACGACTTTTCTTACATAAATAAGGGTTCTCAAATGTTTGAATGAGCATTTCAAACATAACAACAATGTTCATCAAATTGACAAATCAATATACAACGTTTGACACCTATGATCAACTGAACTTAAACTACTTGTTCCTTAAAAAAAACAAAAAAAAAAAGAGAGAGAAACTCGTCACTCAAGTTAAGGTAACGTTTGGTATGCAGGAATAGGTGACGGAATATAATAGAGCATTGTGAGGGAATGAATAAAAGGTGTTTTGTTGGTCAATATAATAGAATCACCTATTACACAAGGAATATCATTTCCTCTAAACACCACAAGTTCATTCTATCCAACCCCCTCCCTATTTTTTTTTCATTTCATTCTCTCTCTGATCATCACCATAATCCTTTCACCACATGGCACCACCTCCCACCACCCATTGTCGTCACCACTTGTCGTCACCAGCCACCACATGTCGTCGTCTCCACCCGCCACAACCACCACCAGCCGCCATCACTAACACCAACTTTATTCGTTGTCTTTTCCTGCTTACCAAACATGATAAAATAATGATTCATTCCATTCACAAATGATAACCAAACAAGGCAAAGGTATGGTAATGATCCATTTAATTCCTTAGTCAATTCCACTACCTTGTTTATTTCATTTTTTTACCCCATACCAACCAAACCCTCAAATTCATTAATGTAAAATTATAACCGATCTTAATTCACTAATAGGGGGTTACAAACATTTTAGTCAAAAGTTTAAGGCGCAATTTCATAATTTTTGGCCAAATTCTTATAGCCCCAAATATTTAAGCCCAAAGGTAAAACTGAAAACGAACCCATACGTAAAATTTAAAACCAAACCCATATGTAAAACCGGAAAATCGAAATTTCAGTTTTGTATCCGTTAACGCCTATAACCAACCCAAACTCATCAATACACACCCCTATCGACGGTGACTAAGACGGGGGCATAAGACATTAAAAAAATTAATTTTCAAACTTTCTTATTTACCCAGATACAACCAACCAATACAAGATTATTGATGGATGGTAAATATCATAGATTTAAAAGTCTTCTCAAAATCTACATCCGTTGACCACCACCTAGTAACGGTGTAGGGGAGCTGTAAAACCGCTCTTCCGAGATCCCCTTCAACTCAACGACTTGCTCTTTAGTTCCTTGCATACCACCACTTAAGCCATTTGCCATACGACCCGTATCACATGAATTAATCGTTACAAATACGGTGAAATATGCAAATGAAATCAACATACAATATAAAAGATCGGCATTTTGTGATGGGAAACATGTGGAGGCGTGAAAGAAACCACAAATAGATTATCAACGCCGAAGGATTTTGTGAAAGACATATAGTAAGCTACTGTGACGAAATTGTTATGAGCAACTAAGGTTGTAATGAATCAAACAGACACAAATGAGCATTTTTTGTGTCTGTTTATTTGAGTTTAAGCGAACAAACAAATGAACACAAAACTTTGAAATTCTTTATGTTCTTCCTTCAACAAACATACATAAAAAATATAAAATATTATGCAGAAATAGCTTACGATAAAAAACGGTTAAAATATACATAATATTGTGTTCTAATACGTTTATTAAAATATTTTACACACCCATATACAAGCAATATATACATGCAATATATGTACAAATAAACATAGATGAACAAACTCTAAACGTGTTCATGGGCATTTTTTTAACTAAAATGAACATAATAGAAGCACTTATGTGCATTCATGTAATAAACAAAAGAACTCTTTGTCGAACAATTAAAAACGGTTTAGAGCCGTATAAACACTCGTTCTATAAGATCTAACCTGAATGTGACGGAACACTAGCTTTATTTCGATTGTGCCTTAGGACTAAAACACCCGCTATAGCCAAAATGAAAACCGAAGGGATAGGAACCCCGAGTATTATCGGTGTTTTATTGTTACCACTCCCTTTGCATGACTTTCTATCGGTACACAACAAAGGGTTTCCCGTATATCTGTTAAGTAATTGAAAAAAAATATACAAGTTAAATCATAAAACTAAAAATGAGAAAAAAAATATAGTTAAATCATAAAACTAAAAAGTATAAGTAAATAAGAAAATGAATTAACTTACGATAAATTTAACTTGGAATTTGTTGATAACGATCTTGGTATGGATCCAGTGAACTGATTATCTCCCAAATTTCTACATAATTATTTTATTACTCAAAATTAAAAGATTTTTCATGAAATAAAAATACAATTAACTAGTGAGAGTTGAACCGGAAGCAAAACTCACAACTGTTTCAGGTTTGGCAAGTTGCCAAGGAATTTAGGAATTGGTCCAGTCAAGCTATTATTATGCAAATCTCTGCAAAATTAGTATAAATTATTAAAATATTAGATTATAATAAATTTAAAAATATATATAAAAAATCAAGAAATGTATTAATTTGATGAAATTCTAAATGTACATTGTCTCAAGAGAATCCATTTTACTAAAGTCTGGAAGTGGCCCGGTGAGGTTAAAACTGCTAAGATTTCTGCACACACAAAATAATGTTTACATTCATAAAAATTTAAAATAAATAGATTTCACTAAACAACATAAGAAGAATGATGTGTACATTGATGTTATGCGAGGTATATAGTCGTTGCTGCATTCTATCCATTCCCATGAATATGGGGCGGGCAGACAAGGGTCCCCGCCCCATTCTTGTAAAACGCTAAATGCGTTTTTAAGGGATGCTACACCTTCCACTACATTAATCAAAGAAATATATAAAACATAACAAGAAAACATGTCATGTATAGACATAAGTCAAAATTAAGAGTGAATAGCATTGATGGTCTATCTAGTAAGGCCATATTGATGTTTTTGTCATTTCTTTTTTAAAAAGGTTTAGTCTAATTTTTTTTGGCATGTAACATGTATTATGATCTTACTACTTGGATCATCCGTGTACTTACTCTAATATTATTGAACTAATACATAAATATAGATACGCGTGTAGGTGATTTACCATCGTTGTTGTTGGTGCCATCATTTAGAGCATCACTAATCAAGAACATCTCGAAGACGTTAATGAGAGGGGGGAGCGTGGAACCACCAATCGAGTTTATGGAAAAGTTAGTGTCGGTAGTTATCGAGAGATTAGAGATAGTATATTCGACAACTTTTCCAAAACGGGTTACAATCGGAAGTGAGAATGGTACATCGTCTTTAAAAATTCTAAAGGATCGTATTTCTGAAGAATTGAGCTCTTTGGTTTATGAGAAATAGAAATTTATGTATGCCGGGTAACGTATTGGGTAATCAGAGGTACCTAATCCTAGGGTTATTATACGAGTTGTGTTTTCCGTAGCGATCGCATTCTTCAAGACTGCTTGAGGGGGATCATCGGGCACATTAACATCAATGACAGATGCATCATTTCTTAAATGCTCTAGGCTAGTATTACCTACAGGCTGCCACACTCGATTATAGGGGTCTGTTGGAAACCTCACATAAAGAGTTTGCATATATTAGTTCAAACTCATTTTATAATACTAAAGACTACTAGAAAACTGCTACTATTTCCACGTCAATTTTCGTGGGAAATTCATAGGTAACTAGAGTTGCCCACATATTTCCCACGAAAACGGGTTGTAAGAATTCTACTCGTGAGTAATTATTTTCCGACGTATTTCCTACATATATTCCTACTCATTTTCTCACACAAATGTTTAGCTGAAATTCTCCTACTCATTTCTCACGGAATTAATTTTCTTAACTTTCCAATGCATTATCCCACTGAATATTTATATTTTAAAATTTTGTGTTTACGTCAATTATATCTATCTATTTATTATATAATCATTTTTATATATTTTAATTTTTCTTACACTATTCCTACGGTTTTTTCTTCCTACACAATTTCAACCATATATATTTCTTTTCACTACACAGTTCCTACACAATATTTTTTTCCTACACAAGTCAAACTTAATGTATTTTTTTCTCCTACGCATTTCCTACGAAATTATCATGTTTTAAAACATGATAATTTGCTACGGTCAAACCAGTCACCAATAAGTAGTCTTTGCGACTGGGAAAGTGTCACAAAATCTTCATCACTAATATGTTTTGGCAATGATAATTTCTTTGCAACATTAGCGACAAAAAGTTACGTCTATAGCGACGAATTTATGACTGGAATTGTATCTTAACATATGATACAAATTTAGAAAAATTACACATGCATACCTTATAGTTTGATTTGTAGCATAAGCATCTCTAAAGTACAATAACAATGCGTAATTTGCGCCAATTTTGTTGTAAAGTTGCAAGCCTAGGCTACGTACTTCAAGGCTAGATATAAACGGGAACGAGGCTTAGTTTGCACTACACATACGCTAATAACTTTCTTTTTCACAACATAAATAGCTTCGTATGTTTTCAAATCCGAAGTGTTTACGGTGATCCAAAAGTTCCCATCAAAATGTAGATCAAAATTTGGGGGAGTTGACTTATTGTCATAGTTCCCATAGTTAAACCCGGCCCGAACCAAAACCATTTCCCCCTCTTCAACTTCTATAGAATAACAATTTTTTCTACGGGTGGTGAAAACCCACAAGGTGTCCATAACATGAGACATTGAGTGGTCTGGTTGCACTGTGTATGCAACCCCATTCGAGATCACTTCAGTATCCCCTTTCCACACAATCGAGTTTTCATCTGTGAAAGAACTCGAGGCCCCACAATTTATGCTTACAAACACTGTAAACTAAATTAAATTAAAAACACGCGAATTGATATCATATAATATGAAATGAAACGATAAATCAAGCCCACCTTTGCCTGAAACCGACATGAAGCATAGAGCTATAAGATGAACTAGACGCCATAGATGGTTGTTCATTGGAGGAGCAATAGGAAAGAAGAATGTGTGATGAAATATTGTCTTCTGTGATCTTGGTTAGCCAACTGAATTGGTGGGTTACTTAACGAATAGTTGACTTTAGCATGTTGACTTTGACTTGTCATTCCAAACACATACGTTTTTTTTAATATAAAACATTAAACATCCCAAGGTGGTATCGTTTACTTTTCTCTAGCGACAAGTCAACGGTCGATGTATCTTAATTTAAGCGGTGTAACTATTTTTGGATCGACTGATTGTATGTACACAATTTCAAAGTTGCTAGGTAACATATATTATATCTAAGGTTAAAATTGATTCTTTGGTTTTTAAATAAACATAAATATGTACAAGAATTCATTATGCATACATAAAAAATGTATAAGCATGAAGCATGCACACACAAACATGAGAATATACGTGCATACGTAGCTAACAGGGGTGTGAAAAAACCGAAAACCAAAACAACTTGAAACCCAAGCATATCCATAACCGAAAACTAAAACGAATTAGGAATTCGGTTTAGTTCCTAACTGTATCAGGATTAAAATTCGGTTTCGGTTTGGTTATCCGTTCCACAATCTTGCTTATTCTGATAACCGAACCAAATTCAATCAAATAAACCGAATAATAATTTGTTTCATCGGTTAACTGAACCACGTAAATCGGTTTCGATTGAATTCAGTTCGTTTAGAAACATTTTAATAAAAAAATCAAAAAACAATAGAATAAACAGATGAACATGTTGGAAATCAGGTCCTTGATTGAACATGCAAACACGATACTTGAACAAATTGTTCGACTCTTTTATTATTTATTAATTAAAACACACTAGTTACAATGAACCTACCATCTATTTATACTAAACTTGTTCTAGTCCTAACCCAACTAAAACTCATATTAAATATAATCAACAAGATAAATCTATCTAATTTAAACTAACAATTATCCCTAAAATAATTCACCAAAAATTATCTATAATCTTTTTTATCTTTATCTAATTAATTCAAGATTAATTCTTCGGAACACCCCTAAATTACATGTTTAAAAAATCGTAGACATGATTTTTTTAGCAAAAAAAAAAAAAAAAAAACCTAAACTACTTTAAACAATACAAAATGGAACCATAACACAAACACACTCTTATTTCTAGATAACCAAAATACAGTAGGCTAAGGATTCCAACTTCCATTTGTTGCTACACCCTGCAAGAATTCCACAATGTTCCTTCAGCCCCTCAACTTTAATATTCCACGGCTTCAACCAACATCGACATTTTACAATAATATATATGAGTTCAAGTTTCAACCTTCAACAGGCTTTGTTGAATTAACTCTGTAAAAATTTTCTCCACATTAAGCATTGTGTAATGTTCCTTTGAATTGTGAAATTAAAGTTTTGCCATGTAAGCATGATTGTTAGTGGCAGAGCTTAAATGAAATATCAATCAGGGACGGACTCTCAAAATCCAAATTGGTGAGAGTCAGACTCTTAAAAATCAAGTATTTTACATTTAAAAAATCAGAAATTTTCGATAAAATTAACATTACCAGCGAAAAATCAGCAGGGGCAACCCCCGGGCCTCCATTAACCTTCGCCTAGTTTCACACCTTCACCTCTTACACTAATTAAAATGTGTAATGGTCATGTGATATATGTTTCGTCTTCTCTTTACGGTTTCGTGATCTCACCCTGTCAATTGATCGATGTTAGCCCAAAGCAGTATCATATTTGAGTTCTTTTGCCTTTTTGTCACACCTCAACCGATGGCGGAAACATCGGTGCGGGACGAAATAGATTGTAAGAGACTTCATAACACTACTGTGACAATATTTAATAAACGAGATTTCATTGCATTTCTAAGATCAAAAGTACATTGTTTGAAACAAATACAACCATTTGAATAAGAAGCAAATTACAACGATAATACTAAAATTTAAATGGGTTTCTAGTCATCCTACTAGATTCCGTTCATCATCATCATCATCCATCATCATCATCATCATCATCATCATCATACGTATTGAAGTACATCAAGCCTAGGCCCACTCAGGCTCAACTTGTTTACAACCCTAATCTTAAGGATGTTTAGTATGTTTAAGTATGCTTTATAAATGTATTATAACTTATAAGTATGTTTTTATGTTTAAGCATCAACAATTTAAAAACTGTTAAGTACAATTAATTTTTAGTGAATTTTTTTAAAACAAACACATCGCATACTGATGCCCTTTGCATCACGCATTGATTTATAGAGCCATAACACATCAGAGCGCATCGCACATTTTAAACCAAGCTTCTACAGTTGAAACACCCCATAAGAGATAGTGGTTTTGGATTGAATGTTCAAGATATAGTGATATGGCATTTTGAAAGCAATAGGCTCGATCTAAAGTTCATCTATAAACATTGCAAAATAAAACAAAACGACCATTTCTATACTTAACTATTTACCTAATATCAATCATGTTTTACTAGTCTTCTCAATCGCTACGTTAACCTTCACCTAATAACGGTGTAGGTGATCTGTAAAACCACTCTTCCGAGTTCCTGTTCAACTCAACGTCACCTTGTCTAGTTCCCTGCACATAATCACTTAGGCCATTTGTATCCCCTGAAATAGTCATTACAAAAATAGTCAAGTATGCAAATAAAACCAACGAACACAACAAATATTGTAAAGATATTGTTATTAACAGTGAACTAATCGAATGAATATGAAGAGGGAATAGTCCCTGTTTGTTTGTTTGTTTAAGTTTAACCGAACAAGCGAACAAAAAGGAACCCTTAAACGCACGAATTTTGTTGTTCTTGATCATAAAAAAGATATCTTATGTTCATTTAACGGATAAACTAACACACATGAAAAACTATAAAATATTATATATAAAAATAACATAAAACATTAGGGTTAAAATATACATGATATTTATTGTCTACACTTGTTCTTCAACTAAAAATACTTATTTAAAACAAGTTTTTTAAAAGTATTTAATGTATATAGTATTTATATATAAACAAACTTACATGAACGAACGGTGAACTTTTTCGTTTTTGTTTATTAACTAAACAAACATAAAACTTTGCTGATGGTTGTTCTGTTAATTAATAAATAAATGAACGTAAACAAACTTTTCATCTAACATTCACTAGATGTTTAATTATTTAGATACCCATAAATAATTGATCCATAAAATCTAACCTGAATGTGACGGAACACTAGCTTTATGTCGCTTGAGCCTTATGACCAAAACAACCGCGATAGCCAAAATGAAAACCGCAGGGATGGTAACTCCGAGTATTATCTGCGTTTTGTTGTTATCACTCTCTGTACATGACTTATCATTGACACACAATACAGGGTTTCCCGTATATCTGTTAATAATTGAGGAAAAATATAAATATCTAAGAAATCACAAAACTAAAAAGTACATAAGAAAATGATTAACTTACGATGAATTTAACTTGGAATTTCTTGATAACCATCTTGGTATGGATCCAGTGAACTAATTATCTGACAAATTTCTGCATGATTTTTTTATCAGTTTAAAATTAAAAGAGTTATAATAAAAAAATAAAGACAAAAATTATTTATTAGTGAGAGCTGGACCCCTGATCCCAAATTTCCGTTGCAAATACCCCCTAAAGATATAGTAGTTTCATATTTTGTTTTATAACTTGAGTTTTAAATTAATTACGATGTCATCTGGTTTTAAGACCGGTCTCAACTGGCCAGTAGACTAGTAAGACGGCTCATTTGATGACGAGTCCAATTAGGCTATCAGTGTAGGGGGTCGTCCAGGCCCGACGACGCCCCCCAACACCATATCCAATGGGGCGGCGGTGTCCAGGACGTCTTCCCTAAGACGTTGTTGACGGTCCCCTCTCTCTTCTTCTCTACACACACCTATACATACATACATACATGCATACATATATATATATATATATATATATATATTTTTAGCTCCATCATCAATTTCCTAGGTCCATCCCCTTTAGGCCCATCCTCACACCCATCCTACGTGGCGCTGACATGGAAGGTCATCCTTCAAGGACTACCCTCCTCCCATACCGAGTAGCCGAATGACAATGCTATAGAATTGGAACAGAAACTAAACTCACAGTTGTTTCAGATTTGGCAAGGTGCCAAGGAATTTAGGAATTGGTCCGGTCAAGCTGTTATTATGCAAATCACTGCAAAACAAATATAAATTATTATAGTACTAGATTATATTCAATAAAAAATACAAAATCAAGAAATATATTTATTTGATGAAGTTCTAAATGTACATTGTTTCAAGAGCATCCATTTTACTAAAGTCTGGAAGTGGTCTGGTGAGGTTAAAACCATTAAGATTTCTGCACACACAAAATAATATTTTACCTTTTTTTTGTTTACTACATGGACTATCAGTGTATTTACTCTAAAGAATGTACCAAAACATAAAGATAGATGCACGCGTATATACCATCGTTGTTGTTGGTGCCATTACTTAGAGCATCCCTGATCGAGAAAAGCTCCGCGGCATTAATGAGAGGTGGAAGCGTGGAGTCACCAAGCGGGTTCAAGGAAAAGTTAGTGTCGGTAGTGAGGGTGAGATTAGAGATGAAATATTCAACCACTTCTCCAAAACGGGGTATAATAGGAAGTGAGAATGGTAATTGTCTTTAAAAATCCTAAAAGATCGTAGTTCTGAAGAATTGAGCTCTCTGACTTCCGAGAAATACCAATTTATGTAGGCCGGGTAACGAAATGGGTCATCAACGACGTTAAATCCTAGGTTTATAAACTGACTCGTGTTTTCTGTGGCGACCGCATTTTTAAGGACCGCTTGAGGAGGATTATCGGGCACATTTACATTGATGATAGATGCTTTACTTCTTAATTTACTAGGTTAGTAGTACCTATAGGCACCCACATTCGATCATAGGGGTCCATGGAAACCTTAAAATCACATATGTTAGTTAGTTCACAATTATATCAAAATACTAAAACATGATTAAGATTTATGATAGGGCAGTTGTGAGTACCAAATTCGACGCAAATTATTAGCATTTGCGACAAAAAATTGTCGCAAACACCTTTGTCGCTAATCTGATTAGTTTTCCGCAATGAAAATCACTATGTGATAGGTATTAGAAAATATATGGCCTAGTTATGCGACTGATTTGCGACCGGAGATTTAAAAAAAAGTAACCACATATATTGTCCTACAATATGTTCATATTTAAAATAGTAAAAATACGTACCTTATAGTTTGATTTAAAGCATAACCAAACCTAGATTGCAATAACAATGCGTGATTTGGGCCAAATTTGCTGTAAAGTTGCGAGTCTAGGCTACGAACTTCAAGTGTCGATATAAATGGGAACTCGCCAGGATTCGTTTGCGCCACACATACCTAATATCTTTCTTTTTCACGACATAAACAATTTTGAATATTTTCAACTCAGAAGCATTTATGGTGATCCAAAAGTTCCCATCAAAAAGAAGATCAAAATTCGGGGGAGTTGATTTATTGTCATAGTTCCCGTAGTTAAACCCAGCCCGAACCAAAACTTTTTCCCCCTCTTCAACTTCTATAGAATAACAATTTTTCCTACGGGTGGGGAACACCCGCAAGGTGTCCATAACACGACATACTGAGTAGTTTGGTTGCACTGCATGTGCAACACCACTCGAGATCAAATCATTATCCCCTTTCCACTCAATAGAGTTTTCGTCTGTGAAAGAGCCCGACGCCCCACAATCTACGTTCACAAACACTAAACAATAACAAATTAAAAACAAGCGAGTTGATATCATATCATTTGAAATAAAACGAATAATCGAGCTTACCTTTGCCCGAAACCGACATGATGCATAGTGCTAAGAGAGGAGCTAGAAGCCATAGAGGATTGTCCATTGGATGAGCAATAGAAAGAAGAAATGTGATGAAATGGCCAAATGAAATTGTGGGTTATTACATAACGAACCGCTGACTTTGACTTAATAACTCAAAATCAAAAGTCAACGTTTTTAAAAAAAAATCTTTTGTGGTGAGGCATGGTGTGCATAAGTCAGAAACGTTGGCTGCGCCGCATCCTTTCATGGGTTGAATCGTTTACTTTCCCATAAAGACAAGTTAAGGGTCGAGATTTTCTTTTATTTAATTTAATTTAATTTAAGGGGTGTAGATTATATTTAAGATTGCATCTTGCATTAACAAACTAGTAAAAATATCCATGCTACGTAGCGAGTTTCGGTTAGTATTGGTTTGGTTTAATTTGAAGAGGAAATCGACACGTGTTCAACATCGTCGAAAACTCAAAAATTGTAGAAAAAATTACTGGATAATATCGTTTTGGCGTCTAAAAGTTTATTATATTCTTGAGAAATGCTATAAAATTGTATTATTTAAATGTTTAGCAGTGTAAAAAAATATAATATACTTTACTGAACTTGTTAGAAAACAAAAATATACTTATTTCAGATTTGCTTTATGAAAGTAAAATGGTGCATATCCTTGGTGTATCGGAAAATGGACCCTTGATCGATTCCAAGGTTTATCAAGATTTTCTGTTTTGGGCAAAAAATAAAATAAATATGAAATACCACGTGATACGAGACTCGAACTTGGAACTTGTTTTTTTAAAGGTATGCTTACCACCGGTCAACTAACAACTATACATGAAAATTCCAATGGACCACGAATGCAAAAACCACAAAGAGTTTACACATTGACAGACTCATAATTTTTTTAGGGCAAAAAATTTCTAAGAGTCATTTATCTATAGTTAATAATAATTTTTTTCGATTCGGATCCAATAGGGTTGGGTCATATTAAAAAAACATGATCAAATTTAATTTAAGTGTTTAACATGGATTCTTTTAAAGCCTATAAAAATATTTAGAATTTGTATTAAAATTTTATATGTTTAAGATTTAATAAACTTAATAGTCAAATAAAGTTCTTCTTTTTACTTTTTTTAAACGACCAACGAAATAAAAGCTCGGTTACTCAGGGTAACCCAATGACAAAAGATGACCCTATACGCCTACGACCGGAGACAAGTTGGGTAGTTCAGGCCCACCACCTTCAGTCCCGGTGAAAACCCGCGCCAAAGACTCATTCCGATAAAACTTGGTTGAGATCAGATTCAAATTTGAGACATATGATCTCAAATCAAATATTCACTTCCCCCACAATGCCAATTAAGCTATACCTCAATGGCTCTTTCAACTATACCAGCATCATTTCCCAGACTTTACATCATTGCCTCCTAACACTTCGAAATTTATTAAATAAAGAAAACACAATCATTTTTTTTGAACAACCAACGAACAAAAGCTCGACTACCTGAAGTAACAAAATGGCAAAAGCAACCCCATATACCCATGATTGTAGACAATGCTGGATAGTCCAAACTCAAATCTTCATTTGCCCTCCAATACCAATTGAGCTATCTATAACTCATTGGCAAATTGATATTTCCTCTCCTTCCCGGACTGTACCGTCCGCCTTCAGGACCACATCAGCAGGATCCGCAGCCATAGACGAGCCTGTTACATTTTATCTTTTGTTATGTATGTACAAACTTATGCTGTATATATCATATTCCGTCGTATTTATGTTATTGGTTTACGTGATGTTTTTTGTATGACATAATATCTCATAATATTTTTTTAAACAGTAAAATTGCTTTAATGTAATATTTTTGAAACAATAAAACTGAAACGATATTATTTTCAAATGGTAAACATTGAAACGCTATAATTTTGAAACGAAAATATTGAAACGGTATAACGTTGAGAACGATATAATGTTGAAATGATAATATTGAAACAGTATAATATTTTGAATGATATAATATTGAAACGACATAGTGTTTGAACCAGACAAGAGTAAAAAAAAGCAGTATAATATTTTAAACGATATAGTATTAAAACAGTCTAATACTAGAATTGCACCAGAGTTTATCAAACAAATTAATGGTATAATATTTTAAACGATATAATGTTGAAACAACATAATGTTCGAACCGGAGTGAGAGTTAAAAAATACGGTATAATATATAAGATCCGTACTTGAGTTTTTCAAAACATAACGGTATAATATTTTAACGATTTAATGTTCGAACCGGATAAGAGTTTGTACACCAAATTCACCAAATTGATACCTTATATCGCCACGTACAGGTCTACGTGGCGTATATACACTCTGAAATTTTGTGCTTGACTGTGTCAGACACTAAATTTTATGTACTTTTATGCCCGTGTACAAGTCTTTACTCGACATACATAAGCCTTAAAGAGTGCAGATGTCACACCCCGGATTTCAACCCCGAGATCCATACACCGGTGGCCTGGGTGGGGAGTATCGTGACGTCAGTTAAATAATCATCATAGTCAATTAAACACGGCACAACGGAAGTTTTGGAGTAAAATTACTATTACAAACCGAATGTTCGAAAATACAAAATAATATACAAGCTTGTAATAGAAGATCCACAGGCGGATCATAAAATGTAATGGAAAGAATACAAAACAGCCTTTAGCAGATTTAGGATTTGCAAGATCCTCTATTACTACCGAGCAGCTTCCGGCCTATTTCGTATTGTACCTGCAGCTTAGCCTTTGGAAGATACGTCAGCTTAGGCTGGTAAATACACCCAATTGACTCATTTTGAAAACTTTAAAATGGTTTTAAGTGCAAAACGGCACAAAATCTTTTATTAACTTGGGGAAAAGTTGACCTTGCAACCTTGTATCAGATTCACATGTTTGTCAATACATACAGGGCCCAGTACAGAAACCGAGACATGATTAAATACACACCACTCAGGACTCATGAAGGAGTCATCCCCAACGTCTTGGGAACATTGCATATGAGCATCAAAAGGTGTATGCCTACACCCCGTGCTAAGGTCGTAGCCAATAACTAATGTATTGAGCCATGGATATCCAGACACGGTAATTTAACCCCCGATGTTTAAGTTATCAAACAAAACTGATTAAAAAGAAATATGCGGGTTTACTAGCCACAAGCCGGCATTCGATTGACCCCATTTTGGACCAAGCGGTAATAATTTACCGTATCCCAAGTCCGTATAGGGAAAATAAGTCGAGAGTATTTACCTGAGCTAGTCTTCTTCTTTTATTTTTAAATAACTCAGCCGTATACAAAAGTACCAAGTGCAGATAGCATTTACAGGGAAGGCTCTAGTCTGGATTATGGCATAAACTAGCCAACTAAATACTAACGGTCTTATAAACCGAATAGTGTACATGAACATTACGTATAACGCTCGATTAAACGATCGGATAGAATGTAGTTTAATCCCAACAAGTACCTTGACTTGTATAATATGGGTAAACTATAAAATTCTGGATTTTGAGACTAAAATGACAAGGTTAAACCGTTTCGGTTAAATTCCGTAAAATAGTTACATATATGTAACTGTGCGCATAATAGTGATATCGGGTTACAGGATAAGTCATGGACAAGTTCTATATGCCATTATACTTTAAATAAGTTAAGATATCAGTAGGATATCAACTTGTATGCCCGTTAATGTTTTAAAACAAAATTATGCCTCATAAGGGCATTTTGGTAATTTCATACCATATAAAAGGAACTTGAATAAAATTTGTTGTTATAATTATAAGTATTCTGGAAAAATACTTTATTTATGATATAATATCAGTAGGATATCAATTATATGTGTAAATTATCTTTTATGACCAAACTATGCACCGAAGGGGCATTTTAGTCATTTTACACATAGTTTATAAATTATTTGGGATTCTGAGTTTATAACAAGTACCTACTGTAAATATGTTTAAAATAAGTTTTAGAATCAGTAAGTAACAAGTCTTGGTCCATTAATATGGTTTAAAACCATACTATGCGCCGAAACGGCGCTTTTGTCGTAAAATGACGTTTTTATGCGATTTTTACAAAAACTGACATTAAGGTCAGATTAAAATGTTTAAAACATGTATTTAATGTAACATATCAGTAGGTAAATGATTTACCTTGAAAATATTTGAGTAAAACCATTTTATAAGCCACAAGGGCTAAAACCGTCATTTATCGACATAGTTTAAGGACTTGTTTGAAAACTCAGTTTATAACTTGGTTTAACATCCTAAATAATCCTACTTATAATATTACATCAGTAGGAAACTCATTTTCAAGTTCATTACCATTTAAAACCTTGTTTTATGTAAAAGGGGCATTTTGGTTAAAGATGTCATAATTATGGAACTTGCGCATAGACTTGGATTCTGATTATGATCATGTAATATAACCTCAGAGGGTTATACTACATTATATTACGATCATAATGCAACTTTAGATCAGTAGGTAACTAATCTAAATCGGGTCAGAATCGAAAGTCAAAGCAAAAGTCAAACTTCACGACTTTCAGTTGCGAACCGACCCTAGAACCGAAATTGACGAGCCGAACATGTTCTAATAATTATTACCAACTTGTTTAAGTGTCAAAACAGGTTTCATAACATATATAAGATCATTTTATGGTTTTTCCGAAAAATGGCCTGTTTGACTTTTTATTTTCATAACTTTGACCCGTCAATTGGTCTAGCAAACGTGATCTTGAGGAGGTGCCCTTTATAGGGACTAACACCTACCTTATTACGATCACTTAGCCATGTTCATTTCGAACAATGGCTAGACCATAATGGTCTTAACAGAAAGTCAAAGCGTTTTACGAAAACGCTTGACTTTTGGCTATAAAAGCCTATAAACGAAAATGCAAGAGCAAGGAACACTTACAAGAGGTTCCTACAATGCAAGAGAACTAAGTTGGATGCTCCTTTCAGCTAGGAACTTCCAGAGGAGGGAGAAGAGTTATGATTTAGAAAGGTGCAAGTTAGAATGAAGCACTTGAACATCTATCTATAGTTGGAGAGCTCAAAGGAGGTGAAGCCAGGTGTTTAGGGGTGTAAGAAGAAGCTTACAAGTGTCCCAAAACGTGGCATAGTAGTTTAGAGAAGCCATGATTTTGATTTAATGGTTTTGGAGTTTTGCTTGGAGACCAAACAAAACTTTCTACAGCAGAGGGCTTCTCGCGCCCCGCGAGAGACCCAGGCCTGGTCTGTCGCGGCCCGCGAGCGCCCACTGGCCACTTTCAAAGTTTGACACTTTTAACCCCTTAAATTATTAAAGCTTCTAAAAACCTTTTTAAACACCTTTTTGGCACTTTTAGCCCTCCGTAGCCAATACTTGGCATACCTGAGATTATGCCCGGACATTATCGAGCTCTCAGTTCGTTAAAAGGTCACTCAGAGGTATAAATTAACATGTTGACACTTTTAATCCCTCCATCATCCAACTTTCACATATTTACAAAATTGAACTCTCTCGTCCAACAAATGGCACGTATGAGAGTTAGGACTTCACAAAGGATCACTCAGAGGCTTATTATAAGCATGTTGATTGCAATGGCACTCAGAGGCTGGGCATGTTGACATATTAGTCACTCAGAGGCCAAATTTCAAGCATGTTGACGTATCAGTCACTCTGAGGCTAATGATTTAAGCATGTTGACAAATTAGTCACTCAGAGGCTGTTATTTATGTATGTTGGCATCGGACCGTCACTCAGAGGCTCGGTTTGAGCATGTTGACGCCCTTAGTCCTTATTGGTCTTTAATAGACTATTTAAAATATAACACGTGTCACTATACTATTGGACACGATTTTACAGGGTGTTACATCCTCACCCCCTTAAAAGAAATCTCGACCTCGAGATTTTATTCAAAAAGATGGGGGTACTTTTGTCGCATAGTGGACTCAACCTCCCGTGTATACTCAGGACCTCTAAAAGTGTCCCACTTAACCTTTACTATAGGTATCATTTTTCTTCGGAGCTTCTTAACCTGTCGATCCTCGATCGAAATTGGTTTCTCAACGAACCTCAGGTTTTCATCAATTTGTACATCCTTGTGCGACATTGCTAGCGACTCATCTGTCACACCCCGACCCGCAGCGGAAATAAGAGTCGGGGCATAATTGGGTTATCACCAAAGCACATGACATTTACTATTATGTTTCATAATTAAATGAAGTCATAGTTACATTTCTCAAACATCCAAACATGTTCATTCAATACAAGGGAAAATAACCAAACATAATAATCCGAATACTAAATCGTTTTATTTCTTCTAATCCAGGTCCTATGTGTTCCTAGCTGCTGCTGGTTCACCTGTATCATGTGTAAAATGGGAGGTTTTTGGGTCAACATAAGTTGGCGAGTGAACCTTATAGATAAACATTTGATAATGATTTTATGGTTAGTTTATCAATAAAATATTGTGCATAATCATAAAAGAGCACATGTATGTAATCAAACATTGGCAAATATCAGTTACAATTATAACATACATTAACAATCGATAGCATACATGAACATACCAATATCATATAATAACTAACATAAATGAACTGTGCGATCAAGGCTCAATCAAACGGAGCCGATCGTATTGCATGTACTGGAAATGTAAATTGAACTGTGCGCTCAAGGCTCAATCAAACGGAGCCGAACGTATTGCATGAACTGGAAATGTAAATTGAACTGTGCACTCAAGGCTCAATCAAACGGAGCCGAGCGTATTGCATGTATTGAAATGTAAAATGAAATGACCGATCAAGGCTCAATCAAACGGAGCCGATCGTGCGGGCACGCCAAGATCTACCGCATAATTAAATGGGGATCCAACTCAACCTCGATGGATGGGGAGCCGCGGCCTCGGCAATTGCATGTACTGAAATAATAATTTGCATACAATAATAACTACTTAACAGCAACAAACTAATACACATGTCATGATATGATATATGCACAATAACTTGGTTATAATATGTAAATAAACAAGACACATGATACACCCCAAAAACGTGATTAAAACGGGGAATTTGAAGGGTTCACTCACATTGGGTGCGTTGAATTTGAGATGGTGAGATGCGCACGATTTAGACGAGCGAGTCAACGAGGAATCACTAACCTAAATAATAATGGAAAAATATATTAAATGGATGGATTTTATTAAGGATTTTAATGGGATTTTTAGATATATTTTTGTGAGTTTATGGCTATTTTCTATCCTTAAAAATGTTATTTTTAAGTATTTTTAATTGATTTTTAAATTAAAATAAACAAATAAATATATAAAAAAAATATTATTATCTTACTGTTTGACCGTTGACCGTTGACCGGTTCGGTCAGCGGTAATTGTTGCGCCAAGCGGGATTCGAACCGGTGACCTTCAGTTCACGTGCACGTAGCTCTACCAACTGAGCTACGTGACTAACCCGTTAGAAGCCCAGTTTTAATTATATTTATATACTTATTCGAATTAACCGAAAATACCTTTATTTACAAAAACGTTTTAATTCAATTGACCGGTGCTTGGGACAGGGTTCGAACGCGCGTCATGAAGTTTATCTTGCACACAGTCCACCGCTGGACTGTGTGTCTAACCCGGTTATATTCTTGATTTATATTATACTTAACAACTACCTGTTTTAACCCGGTTAGTTCATGTTTAAAAAGAAGGATGTTATTACGCAAGGCGTGTGTGTATTAAGGTTCGAACTCGGAACGTGTATAAGAACTTTGCAGACAGTCCACCGCTGGACTGTGTGTCTAACCCATTTATTATCCGAATTTTAATTACTCTTATCCCGCTTTTAAGTTCGTCTTCTTCATTACGATTACCGATTTTACTCAAACATCTGGTTCATGATTTAACTGATTAATAAACATGACGACTAGCTTGAATGTACAAAACCGAACAGTTTGGGGAAAGAATATACCGGACAGGTTGTCTTCCTTAAGGAGTCCGGCGAGAATCAGACAGCTCTTTTTTTGGACCTCCGGCTGAGAGAGTCTATCAACAGAATTAAGGAATTAGATTTGAAATTGAACCAGGGTACATTGATTATTAGTACGTTTGAATGTGCTTACCGTTAGCTAGCGAGTTTCCGGCAATTCCAGAATTTCTCCGGCGAACCCAGAAAATCCAGCAAAATCTTCTGTGGCTGATTTTGGGTGATGGATTAATGTTAGTAGAGTTCTAACAATAGATTAAAATCGCAAGGAAAGGAATATCTTACCGGTTTGTGTCGAACACGGTTTTCCGGCGATTTCTGCAGAGAATTCCGGCGAACAGTTTTAGGTGCTCAAATGATTTGAAAACGCGACGAAAAAGAAATGGAGTGTTGTTGTGACAGTTCTGAATCGCACAAATGTTTGGAACTTGAATTAGTTTGGAGTTTGATAACTTTTCGGTTTCAAAAACTGAAATTGATGAAACTTTATGTTCATTCATTAAAGACTTAATCAGAAACCGATATACATCGGTTATAAGTTGGCCAGATGAAATCGAAACGATTTGGCGATCGGTTTACCGATTTCCGTCATGCAGATGGCATTAACGGTTGATTTGAGTTTGCGTATAAGATCCAGTTGTTTTCCTAAGGTTAACAGAAAACACTTGGTGGCGGAGTGGTTTGGGACAGAAAGTTAAGTTGTTGGCGACAGCTGACCCGGGTTCGAGTCCCGGCAGCTACAATTGATTTTTATTTATTTTATTTTAACTTTTTATCCAATTTAATTTTTATAGCTTAGTTTATTTATTAATTATGTAACGTTTAAACTCAAAATAACAATAATTAATTAATGTATCTTCATAACTTGGTATTTGATTACAAAACGGAGCGGGTTTTGGAGACCCGTTTTTTACAAATGTTACATCATCAGCTAGACATTTCTTAAGATTAGATATGTGGAATACATCATGAATTCCAATAAGCTCCTTTGGCAACCTGAGCTTATAAGCTACAGTGCCGACACATTCAATTATCTCGAAGGGTCCTATATATCTCGGGATCAACTTGACCTTCTTTCCAAAAACGCATCACACCTTTCCAGGGTGATACTTTTAGGATGACTTTGTCCCCCTACTTGGAACTGAAGAGGTTTACGCCTCTTGTCAGTATAGCTTTTCTGCCTGTCCCTGGCAGCTTTGAGACGATCACGGATTTGCATAATCTTTTCCGTGGTCTCCAGGACAATCTCAGGTCTTGATAGTTGGGCCTCCCCAACTTCTGCCCAACATACGGGCGTTCTACATTTTCTCCCATACAAGGCCTCAAAAGGAGCAGCCTTGATGCTAGTATGATAACTGTTATTGTAGGAGAATTCTATTAAGGGTAAGTGGTTGTCCCAATTTCCACCTAAATCAACCACACATGCCCTAAGCATGTCTTCCAGTGTCTGGATAGTACGCTCACTTTGACCATCAGTCTGCGGATGGTAAGCCGTACTAAAATTTAATCGTGTGCCTAACGATTGTTGGAAACTTTTCCAAAAGTGAGATGTGTATCTAGTATCTCTATCAGATACAATAGATACTGGCACACCGTGTAGGGACACTATCTTGTCCACATATAACTTAGCCAATTTATCTGAATTATACGTTTCTTTTATTAGCAAGAAGTGTGCTGACTTGGTCAGCCTATCCACTATGACCCAAATAGTGTCATTACCACTTTTGGTCTTAGGTAACTTGGTAATCAAATCCATAGTTACCATTTCCCATTTCCAAGTGAGAATTTCTAATTGTTGTAGAAGTCCTGACGGTTTCTGATTTTCAGCCTTAACTTGCGAACACGTCAGACACTTAGCTACATAAGTGGCTATGGATTTCTTCAAACCCATCCACCAATAATTCTTCTTCAAGTCTTGATACATCTTGTCACCTCCCGGGTGAACCGAGTATCTTGAATTGTGCGCTTCTTGGAGGATTAGATCTCTAAGTCCTCCAAATATCGGAACCCAAATTCTATCATTAAATCTTAGGATTCCATCCTTTCCAGACGCTAACTGATCAACAGTTCCGCCTAATCCCTCATTAGGGATATTAGCCTCTAATAAGGCTTGCTTCTGCGCATCTAATAGCTTTTCGTTCAAGCTATTTCTGAGCTCAATGCTCTTGGCGTTAATCCTAATAGGTTTAACATTTTCCTTGCGACTTAAGTCATCGGCAACTACATTTGCCTTGCCTGGATGGTAGCGAATCTCGCAATAATAATCATTAAGAGTTTCCATCCAACGGCGTTGTCGCATGTTCAATTCTTTCTGATTGAACAGATGCTGGAGACTTTTATGGTCTGTGTATATAACACACTTTATGCCATACAAGTAATGTCTCCATAGTTTTAGTGCAAATACAACGGCACCCAATTCCAATTCGTGGGTGGTGTAATTCTTTTCGTGCACCTTTAACTGTCGTGATGCATAGGCAATCACCTTGCCTTTTTACATTAGCACACAGCCCATGCCAGCGTGCGATGCATCACAGTAGACTAGAAATACTTCAATACCCTCAGGTAGAGATAACACAGGAGCATTGCTCAACTTGTGTTTAAGAACCTCAAAAGATTCTTGTTGCTTTGGACCCCAATTATACTTAATATTCTTACGGGTCAAGGAAGTTAAAGGAGTGGCTATCCTTGAAAAGTTCTCAATGAACCTCCTATAGTAACCAGCCAATCCTAAGAAACTACGAACCTCCGTTGGGGTCTTGGGCACTTCCCAATTCATTATGACCTCAATTTTGGCGGGATCCACTTGGATACCATGCTCACTTACCATGTGTCCAAGGAATTGGACTTCCCTAAGCCAAAATTCGCATTTAGAGAACTTTGCATAAAGTTTCTCCTGCCTTAATAATTCTAGGATGCACCGAAGATGTTTCTCGTGATCATTTTGATTACAAGAATAGATAAGTATGTCGTCTATGAAGACAATGACAAAATTATCCAAATACGGTTTGCAGACTTTATTCATGAGATACATGAATGCTGCTGGTGCATTTGTGAGCCCAAAAGGCATTACTAAGAATTCAAAATGACCATAGCGGGTCCTGAAGGCTGTCTTAAGAACATCTTCACTTCTAACCTTCAGTTGATGATATCCTGATCTCAAATCTATTTTAGAAAAGTAACTAGCCCCTTAAAGCTGGTCGAATAAATCATCGATCTTGGGGAGAGGATATCTATTCTTAATGGTTAGTTTGTTCAGCTCCCGGTAGTCGATGCACATTCGCATCGAACCGTTGGGCCTCAAATGTCCCCCATACCTTCACCTACATAGTCATGTGGGCCCCCATGGCTATTGGCTTGGTAGGATTCACATTAGTACTGGCAATTTAACACTCGCATCCCCCGAATGCAAACCACAAAATATGTTCATGAGATGTTTGGTCGGAACGTGTCCAGGTGTAGACACAATGACAACTCAAAGTGGGGTTAGCTCACACGACGTTTGGTATAGCATGCTTTGGCCTAATAGGTACTTCGTACTCTCATCGTTAGTCCCCAGGTAGGCAAACTGGTCCTTTACTTTGGATTTATACGAATGCCAGCCTAGACAGGACGTTCCGACTACCGGTACGGGTACCCTTCCAGTTACTACATGCCCGTCATGAGAACTCACTTTGATGAGATTTGAAAACACGAAAATCATTATAAAAGCAATCATGATGTGGTGTGTGCTTTCATGGATGTGATATGTTATGAGTACGAGTCATGATAGGCATTATATGATAATACATACTTATGAACATGCTTGCACAATATCAAATGTAACATTTAACATAAAACATATAAACATCATGAAATTTGGCATGTAACACACAAAAATCTTATAAGTTTCTAATCGACTATAGTATAGGCTCTAAGGGTCTAATAACCTATCCTATATCCCTATAGTCATGGCTCTGATACCAATCTGTCACACCCCGACCCGCAGCGGAATAAGAGCCGGGGCATAATTGGGTTATCACCAAAGCTCATGACATTTACTATTATGTTTCATATTTAATAAAGTCAAAGTTACATTTTCAAATATCCAAACATGTTCATTCAGTACAAAGGAAATAAACCAAACATAACAAACCCAACTCTAAAACGTTTTATTCTTCTAGTCCAAGTCCTATGTGTTCCTAGCTGCTGCTGGTTCACCTGTATCATGTGTAAAATGGGAGTTTTTGGGTCAACATAAGTTGGCGAGTGAACCTTATTAGATAAACATTTATTAATAAATTAATTGTTAGTTTATCAATGAAAATTTGTGCATAATCATAGATGAGCAAATGTAAATAATCAAGCAATGGCAAATCGCAGTCACAACTATAACATACAATAACACATGACATCATACATGAACATACCAACATCATACTGTAAAAACATAAATGAAACTGTGCGATCAAGGCTCAATCAAACGGAGCCGATCGTATTGCATGTACTGAAAATGAAAATGTCTGTGCGATCAAGGCTCAATCAAACGGAGCCGATCGTATGTGGGCACGCCAGGTTCAACCGCATAATGAAATGGGGAACATGCTCAACGCTCATAATGTAATGGGGAGCGGCGGCCTATGAAATTGCATGTACTGAATAATAAATTGCATCCAATAATAACTACTTAACAGCAACAAACTGAATACACATGTTCATGATATGATGCATGCACAATGGTTTAGTTATAATATATATACACAAAGACACATGATACATGAACACCCCAAAACGTGATTAAAACGGGGAATTTGTAAGATTCACTCACCTTGGGTGCGTTGGATTGGAGATGGTGATATGCGCACGAATTAGATGAGCGGAACAACGGGGATTACTAACCTAAATAATAACGGAAAAATATATTAAATGGGTGGATTTTTATTAAGGATTTTAATGAAATTTTTAGATATATTTTTGTGAGTCTTATGGCTATTTTCTATCTTTAAAAATGTTATTTTTAAGTATTTTTAATTGATTTTTAAATTAAATTAAATAAATAAAAATATAAAAAAATTGTTTATTTAGCGTTGACCGTTGACGTTGACCGGTCGGTCAGCGTATTAGTTTGCGCCGGGTGAGGCTCGAACCGGCGACCTCCCGTACGCGTGCACGCAGCTCTACCAACTGAGCTACGTGTCTAACCCGAAATAATCTTGTTTTTATTTATACTTATACACTTATTCAGTTAATCCGAAATTCTCTTTAATTTCAAAAACATTTTAATTCAACGGACCGGTGCAAGTGACGGGTTTCGAACGCGCGACGTATGGTTCATGTTGCACACAGTCCACCGCTGGACTGTGTGTCTAACCTGGTTATTATCTCGGTTTCTATTATACTTAATAACTAACTGAGTTATCCCGGTTTAGTTTTTAAACAAAAAGGCTTTTTATTATAGAAGGAATGCGTATAGGAGGAATCGAACTCGGGACGTGCGTGTGTATTTTGCACACAGTCCACCGCTGGACTGTGTGTCTAACCCGTTTAAAATACCGATTTTAATTAGTCTTAAGTTGTATTGCGTCTTCATCTTCTTCGTTGATTTTACACAGATAAACATATTCCGACTGTTATGACCGATTCATGACTTATACGCTTTTCAGACATTACAAGTAATTTAAAAGTAAAGAATGGAGAGAGTTTGGGGAAAAAGATGTACCGATTGAGGTTGTTCACAGAATTCCGGCAGAGGTTCGTCGGTACTGAAAGTGAACTCCGGCTGTTGAAACCAATTAACAGCTTTGTTCGATTATTTAAGAAGTTGAGTCACTTAAACAAGGTTTAACAGAAGTTTGGGAGATCATACCCGTTCACGGTGTGTTTCCGGCAGTTTCAGGAGTTTTCCGGCGAAGGTAAGATTTTCGACAAACGTTGACTAGAATCGATTCTGATGGTGGAGTTGTGTTAGTGACTGATTAAATCACATGATTGAAACAGAAAGAGTCGGAGGAAATACCGTGTGGATGTGAGTCCCGGTTTTCCGGCGACTTGCAGAATTTTTCCGGCGGTCTGATTCAAGCTTCTCCGGTGGACTGTAAGGTTGCGGAAATGCAATTGACAGCTTTGCGGAGTGTTTTGAGTCGCAGGAAAGGTCTAGGATTGAAGTAGTTCGCGAATTGAAAACTTTCGGTTATTAAACCGATCTACTTCCGAATTCAAGTTACACTCATGGAAGCATTGATTGGAATCGTCCGTTTATCGGTTATACTCGCTGAATCGCGAGTATCCAAATCGACTTTGGGTGTTTGATAACCGATTTCAGTTACAATTTGTAAAATCGGTTGATTTACCTTAGTCCAAAAAACTTATTTGTTTCCTAAAGATAACAGAAAACAAACAAGTGGCGGAGTGGTCTTGTGATTGGGTGATAAGTCGTTGAAGTGTCTTGGCTGACCCGGGTTCGAGTCCCGGCAGCTTCATAATTTTTTTATTTATTTTATTTTAACTTTTTATCAAATATAATTTTTATAGTTTAGTTTATTTATTAATTATGTATCGTTTTAACTCAAAATAATCATAAATATTTAATGTAACTTTATAACTTGATACTTGATTACAAAACGGAGCGGGTTTTGAAAACCCGATTTTTACAAATGTTACAGTATCCCCTACTTTTATGAATTTCGTCCCGAAATTCAAGTAGTTGAAGTAGTAGGAAAAAGATGCGGGTATTTTTCACGCATTGAGTCTTCACGTTCCCAAGTAAACTCTGGTCCCGTTTCGACTCCCAGCGTACCCTAACAATTGGAATGCGACTTCGTCGAAGACGTTTCTCTCCGTAGTCCATATCTCCACTGGTCTTTCAATAAAATGCATAGATTCATCAATCTGAATATCTTCCAGCGGAATATGGAGATTCTCATCAGCGAGGCACTTCTTCAAGTTCGACACGTGGAATGTGGGATGAATCCTGTTGAGTTCTTCTGGTAGGTCAAGCTTGTATGCTACAGGACCTACTCTTTCGAGTATCTTGAAAGGTCCTACGTAACGAGGTGCTAGCTTCCCCTTTTGACCAAAACGAACTACTCCCTTTCACGGTGATACTTTTAAAAGCACATGATCACCAATGTTAAACTCTAAGGGCTTCTGTCGTTTATCTGCATAACTCTTTTGACGACTTTGAGCCGCAGAAGATTGTTTCGAATTTGATGGATCTTGTCTGTGGTTTCTTGGATCAATTCTGGACCAGTAATTTGTGCTTCCCCAATTTCGTGCCAACATACAGGAGATCGGCACTTACGTCCATATAAGGCTTCAAAAGGTGCCATGCCGATGCTCGAATGATAGCTGTTGTTGTACGAAAATTCAACTAATGGTAGGTGGGCGTCCCAATTTCCCTTGAAGTCTATGACACATGCTCTAAGCATATCTTCAAGAGTTTGAATGGTGCGCTCAGACTGTCCATCAGTTTGAGGATGATAGGCGGTACTGAGATCTAATCGTGTGCCCATAGCGGATTGAACTGCTTGCCATGTTCGTGAGGTGAAACGACCATCACGATCAGAAATAATACTCAACGGTACCCCATGTCGGCTTACGATTTCGTTGATATAAATACGTGCAAGCTTTTCGTTCTTGAAATCTTCGCGGATAGGAATAAAGTGAGCTGATTTTGTAAGTCGGTCTATAATTACCCATATTGTGTCATACCCACCAGAAGTGCGAGGTAACCCGGTAATGAAATCCATGGTTATATTTTCCCACTTCCATACAGGTATTTCCGGTTGGACTAGAAGTCCTGAGGGTCTTTGGTGTTCAGCCTTCACCTTGGAACATGTGAGACACTTGGAAACAAAAACGGCAATATCCTTCTTCATTCCAGGCCACCAATAGGTGTATCGTAGGTCTTGATACATCTTATCGGCTCCTGGGTGTATAGAATATCGCGTTTTGTGAGCTTCATTCATAAGAGTTTCACGAAGATTGTTGTGGTTAGGAATCCAGATACGATCTAGGTAATACAGAATACCGTCTGATTTAGTTTCAAGTTTTAGCTCGGCTCCACAGGACATCTCCTTTCGTACATCTTCTTCTGTTATTGAAACGTGTTGGGCTTCTCGAATTTGATCTTTAATGTCGGTTATAATTTGCAAACATAGAAGATGAATGGAGTTCGCATAACCCTTTCGACTAAGTGCATCAGCCACCACATTTGCTTTACCAGGGTGGTATCTAATTTCACAGTCGTAATCATTCAGAAGTTCGACCCATCTTCGTTGCCTCATGTTTAACTCTTTTTTATTGAAGATATGTTGAAGACTCTTGTGGTCAGTGTATATTTCACACTTAGTACCATAGAGATAATGTCTCCATATCTTAAGAGCGAATACAACGGCTCCAAGTTCTAGGTCATGAGTGGTGTAGTTCTTTTCATGCGTCTTGAGTTGTCTCGAAGCATAAGCTATGACTTTTCCTCTTTGCATGAGAACGCAGCCTAATCCTTGCCCTGACGCGTCGCAATAGACTACAAAATCATCACAACCTTCAGGAAGAGTGAGGATTGGTGCATCACAAAGTTTTTGTTTAAGAGTTTGAAAAGCTTCTTCTTGCTTGGGTCCCCATACGAAAGGTTTTCCCTTATGAGTTAAAGCCGTGAGTGGGACAGCAATGCGAGAGAAGTTTGAAATGAACCGACGATAATAGCCAGCTAGTCCAAGAAAAGATCTTACTTCAGTTGGTGTACGTGGAGCTTGCCATTCTTGAACTGCTTTGATCTTTGAAGGGTCAACATGTATTCCCTTGTCATTGACTACATGCCCGAGGAATTGCACCTCTTTTAACCAGAATTCACATTTGGAGAACTTGGCATAAAGCTTTTCCTTTTCTAGAAGTGCAAGAACGAGTCGAAGATGACGCTCATGATCAGCTTTAGATTTTGAATAAATAAGAATATCGTCGATGAAGACTATAACAAATCGATCAAGATAAGGTTTGCAGACTCTGTTCATTAGGTCCATGAAGACAGCTGGTGCGTTGGTTAATCCAAACGGCATAACCATGAATTCATAGTGGCCATAACGAGTTCGAAAAGCAGTCTTAGGGACGTCTTCTTCATGCACTCTAAGTTGATGATAGCCAGATCGAAGATCGATTTTTGAAAAGCAGCTGGCACCTTGTAGTTGGTCAAGAAGATCATCAATGCGAGGTAAAGGATAGCGATTCTTGATGGTTAACTTGTTGAGCTCTCTGTAGTCGATGCACATACGAAAAGATCCATCTTTCTTCTTTACAAAAAGGACAGGTGCACCCCAAGGCGATGAGCTAGGACGTATGAATCCCTTGTCAGTCAACTCTTGCAATTGACTGGCTAGCTCTTGCATTTCAGAGGGGGCTAACCTATATGGAGACTTTGCAACTGGTGTAGCACCAGGTATAAGATCAATACGGAATTCGACGTCTCTAATTGGAGGAAGTCCTGAAATGTCGTCAGGAAAAACTTGTGGAAGTCTTTTACTACAGGAATGTCTTCAAGTTTCTTCTCGATGGTTCCCTTCTTGATGATATGAGCTAAAAACGCGACATAATTCTTGCGAAGATATTTTTGAGCTTGAAGACAAGACATTAAGCTGAGCCCTTTCGACGAGGTTTCTCCAATGATTCGAAGAGTCTGACCGTTTGAAAGAGGAATACGAATAAATTTTTCACGACATACAACTTCCGCCTGATGTTGACTGAGCCAATCCATACCGATTATGATGTCAAAACTTCCCAGCTTCATAGGAATAAGGTCGACTGAGAAATCGTGGTCGTTTAAGGTGAGTGTACAGTTGCGTAAAATAGAGTCTAATGAAACTGGTTTCCCGTCCGCAACTTCTACCGTTATGGATTCCGTGAGCTTATCCCGATTTTTGCTTAAGATAGGTTCAAATTCTAATGACACAAAACTTCTATCCGCACTAGTATCAAATAACATAGAGGCATATCTACCATTTATAAGGAACGTACCGTTGACCACATTGCCGTCAGCTCTGGCCTGGTTCGCGTTAATAATGAAAGCTCTTCCTCTTGCAGGTGGAGGAGCTTGGTTCGCTTGATTCACTGGGTTGGCTTGGGCCTGAGCATGAATAATATTAACCAGCCTTGGACATGTGTTTCTGAAATGACTCGGGTCGCCGCAATTGAAACAAGCCCGCATAGGTTGGCCCATAGGATAATTGGGTTGGTAGTATGTTTGGGCTAAATGTTGGGTGGGTGGAAATGGTAGGGGTTGTTGGGCTTGACCCATTAACTGTTGGTGGGTTTGGGTTAAAGGTTGGTGGCGGTTTGTTCGTTGAGGCATACGGCAGGTTTGAACAGTATGTCCTGCGCGACCGCAGCCGGTGCAGTATTGGCAAGGATGATCAGGGGAATGGTGATATTGGCAACGGTTACATTTTGGTAACGGGCCAGTGTAGGGTCTTCTGTATGGTGCGGGTGAAGGAGTGACTTGAGTAATGGGTGCAGCAGGAATAGGGGTGTTGGTTTGGGTAACTGCAAAATTTCTGGTGTTGCGCTTCCTCTTATTAGCGAACTTAGAGGAAGGAATGGGGTGGTTTGAAGTTTGTCCCTCAACAGGGGCTTTCTTCTTCTCTTCTTTGAACTTCCCGTTGCGAATTCGGTTTTCGGTCAGTTCAGTTGCTAACTCCATAGCAGCTTCAAGTGTTACTGGTGAAACGCTCAGAACTGAATCTTGGATTTTCGAGGGAAGTCCTCGAATATAATGTTCAATCAGGCGATAGGTTGGTGTGAACAGATTTGTAACCATTTGGTTCAACTCCAAAAACCTCTTGTTGTAGGTAGTGTGATCACCCTCCTTTTGCTTTAGAGCATGAAATTCATCCTCCAACTTCTTAATTTCACTTCTAGGACAGAAACGCCTAGTCATGATTTCCCTTAACTCCTCCCAAGTTAAGGCCATCGCATCTTCAGTTCCCCTCTTCCCTTTCTCAGTATTCCACCAAGTGAGAGCTACTCCAAGTAGTCTCCCGGTGGCGTATCGAACCTTGCGATCCTCAGGATAATCGCAGTTTAGGAAGGTGTTTTCCATCTCCTCGAACCAATGTAGGAGAGCAGTGACACCCTCGGTCCCTTCAAATTTAGGAGGATCACAGGACTTAAAATGTTTGTAAGAGCACTTGCTGGTAGGAGGGTTGTCGATGTTCTGGTCCTGTTGTTGGGGAGGGTTAGTAGGATTTGTAGCAAGGGCTTGTTGTACTTGGACCACAATGTCAGGAAGTATCGTGGCCATTTGTTTCGCGATCTGAGTGGCCAAACGTTCCTGAGACCTTCCCGATCTTTTACCCCTTCGTTGCTGTCTAGACGACATCTACAGGATCATAAAATGAGAAGATTGTGAGTTTATGGTGTCTTTTTAGGTGTCATGTGTCTTTAAGAAAATGAAAATAACATAAATATCAATAATGCAACTACATCCATAGGATGTCTTGGGTTCGCTCATGTTGGGCCTCAAATGTCCCCCATACCTTCACCTACATAGTCATGTGGGCCCCCATGGCTATTGGCTTGGTAGGATTCACATTAGTATTGGCAATTTAACACTCGCATCCCCCGAATGCAAACCACAAAATATGTTCATGAGATGTTTGGTCGGAACGTGTCCAGGTGTAGACACAATGACAACTCAAAGTGGGGTTAGCTCACACGACGTTTGGTATAGCATGCTTTGGCCTAATAGGTACTTCGTACTCTCATCGTTAGTCCCCAGGTAGGCAAACTGGTCCTTTACTTTGGATTTATACGAATGCCAGCCTAGACAGGACGTTCCGACTACCGGTACGGGTACCCTTCCAGTTACTACATGCCCGTCATGAGAACTCACTTTGATGAGATTTGAAAACACGAAAATCATTATAAAAGCAATCATGATGTGGTGTGTGCTTTCATGGATGTGATATGTTATGAGTACGAGTCATGATAGGCATTATATGATAATACATACTTATGAACATGCTTGCACAATATCAAATGTAACATTTAACATAAAACATATAAACATCATGAAATTTGGCATGTAACACACAAAAATCTTATAAGTTTCTAATCGACTATAGTATAGGCTCTAAGGGTCTAATAACCTATCCTATATCCATATAGTCATGGCTCTGATACCAATCTGTCACACCCCGACCCGCAGCGGAATAAGAGCCGGGGCATAATTGGGTTATCACCAAAGCTCATGACATTTACTATTATGTTTCATATTTAATAAAGTCAAAGTTACATTTTCAAATATCCAAACATGTTCATTCAGTACAAAGGAAATAAACCAAACATAACAAACCCAACTCTAAAACGTTTTATTCTTCTAGTCCAAGTCCTATGTGTTCCTAGCTGCTGCTGGTTCACCGTATCATGTGTAAAATGAGAGTTTTTGGGTCAACATAAGTTGGCGAGTGAACCTTATTAGATAAACATTTATTAATAAATTATTTGTTAGTTTATCAATGAAAATTTGTGCATAATCATAGATGAGCAAATGTAAATAATCAAGCAATGGCAAATCGCAGTCACAACTATAACATACAATAACACATGACATCATACATGAACATACCAACATCATACTGTAAACAACATAAATGAAACTGTGCGATCAAGGCTCAATCAAACGGAGCCGATCGTATTGCATGTACTGAAAATGAAAATGTCTGTGCGATCAAGGCTCAATCAAACGGAGCCGATCGTATGTGGGCACGCTAGGTTCAACCGCATAATGAAATGGGGAACATGCTCAACGCTCATAATGTAATGGGGAGCGGCGGCCTATGAAATTGCATGTACTGAATAATAAATTGCATCTAATAATAACTACTTAACAGCAACAAACTGAATACACATGTTCATGATATGATGCATGCACAATGGTTTAGTTATAATATATATACACAAAGACACATGATACACCCCAAACGTGATTAAAACGGGGAATTTGTAAGATTCACTCACCTTGGGTGCGTTGGATTGGAGATGGTGATATGCGCACGAATTAGATGAGCGGAACAACGGGGATTACTAACCTAAATAATAACGGAAAAATATATTAAATGGGTGGATTTTTATTAAGGATTTTAATGAAATTTTTAGATATATTTTTGTGAGTCTATGGCTATTTTCTATCTTTAAAAATGTTATTTTTAAGTATTTTTAATTGATTTTTAACTTAAATTAAATAAATAAAAATATAAAAAAAATTGTTTATTTAGCGTTGACCGTTGACCGTTGACCGGTCGGTCAGCGTATTAGTTTGCGCCGGGTGAGGCTCGAACCGGCGACCTCCCGTACGCGTGCACGCAGCTCTACCAACTGAGCTACGTGTCTAACCCGAAATAATCTTGTTTTTATTTATACTTATACACTTATTCAGTTAATCCGAAATTCTCTTTAATTCAAAAACATTTTAATTCAACGGACCGGTGCAAGTGACGGGTTTCGAACGCGCGACGTATGGTTCATGTTGCACACAGTCCACCGCTGGACTGTGTGTCTAACCTTGTTATTATCTCGGTTTCTATTATACTTAATAACTAACTGAGTTATCCCGGTTTAGTTTTTAAACAAAAAGGCTTTTTATTATAGAAGGAATGCGTATAGCAGGAATCGAACTCGGGACGTGCGTGTGTATTTTGCACACAGTCCACCGCTGGACTGTGTGTCTAACCCGTTTAAAATACCGATTTTAATTAGTCTTAAGTTGTATTGCGTCTTCATCTTCTTCGTTGATTTTACACAGATAAACATATTCCGACTGTTATGACCGATTCATGACTTATACGCTTTTCAGACATTACAAGTAATTTAAAAGTAAAGAAGGAGAGAGTTTGGGGAAAAAGATGTACCGATTGAGGTTGTTCACAGAATTCCGGCAGAGGTTCGTCGGTACTGAAAGTGACTCCGGCTGTTGAAACCAATTAACAGCTTTGTTCGATTATTTAAGAAGTTGAGTCACTTAAACAAGGTTTAACAGAAGTTTGGGAGATCATACCCGTTCACGGTGTGTTTCCGGCAGTTTCAGGAGTTTTCCGGCGAAGGTAAGATTTTCGACAAACGTTGACTAGAATCGATTCTGATGGTGGAGTTGTGTTAGTGACTGATTAATCACATGATTGAAACAGAAAGAGTCGGAGGAAATACCGTGTGGATGTGAGTCCCGGTTTTCCGGCGACTTGCAGAATTTTTCCGGCGGTCTGATTCAAGCTTCTCCGGTGGACTGTAAGGTTGCGGAAATGCAATTGACAGCTTTGCGGAGTGTTTTGAGTCGCAGGAAAGGTCTAGGATTGAAGTAGTTCGCGAATTGAAAACTTTCGGTTATTAAACCGATCTACTTCCGAATTCAAGTTACACTCATGGCAGCATTGATTGGAATCGTCCGTTTATCGGTTATACTCGCTGAATCGCGAGTATCCAAATCGACTTTGGGTGTTTGATAACCGATTTCAGTTACAATTTGTAAAATCGGTTGATTTAGCTTAGTCCATAAAACTTATTTGTTTCCTAAAGATAACAAAAAACAAACAAGTGGCGGAGTGGTCTTGTGATTGGGTGATAAGTCGTTGAAGTGTCTTGGCTGACCCAGGTTCGAGTCCCGGCAGCTTCATAATTTTTTTATTTATTTTATTTTAACTTTTTATCAAATATAATTTTTATAGTTTAGTTTATTTATTAATTATATATCGTTTTAACTCAAAATAATCATAAATATTTAATGTAACTTTTATAACTTGATACTTGATTACAAAACGGAGCGGGTTTTGAAAACCCGATTTTTACAAATGTTACAATTTTATCTAGAGTTCTTATGGGTAAATTTAATAGTTTACTAAACTTATGATCAACAAATGATTTATCCGCACCCGAATCGAAAAGAACTCTAGCGTAAATATCATTAATGGGGAAAGTACCTGTTATGATGTTATTGTCATTAACAGCTTCCTTAGCAGTCAGCCGAAAGGCGCGTGCATTCCCCTTCTTGGCCTCTCCAGGCTCCGGATTATTATTCTTTGAATTCTTAGGGCAGTTAGTTGCAATGTGCCATTTCTCGTTGCAGATGTAGCAAACGGAAGTCTTAAGATCTTTACAATCTAGGGTCTTATGCCCTCTCCTTTTACAAATACCACAAGGTCTAATTTGAAATCAGAATTACACTGTCCCCAGTGTTTGCGGTTGCAAGTCTTGCAAAATGGCTTGGTTCCCTTTGAACCCAAATCTCCCTTTATTTTTCTTATTAAACTTATGGGAGTTTTCATCTTCCCTCTTCCTTTTTCCGTCAGTTTCAGACTTAGCTGACTTTTGTCTCACTAGATCAAGGGTGAGAGAAAGAGATATGTCTACAGCAGACCTATAGGTAGTAGGCTGTGCAGCCTTTACCATGCCATTTATTTCGGGCGTTAACCCATTAATAAAACGCGCAATGCCTTTGGATTCAGTGGTAGTTAAATAGGAAACTAACCTAGATAGGGAATTGAAATCGGAAGCATACTTCCGACATCTAGGTTTTTCATTGATAGAGACAAGAAGTCTGTCTCTATTTTCTCTACCTCATGTGGTGGGCAGTAGGTTTCCTTAATAAGGTCCACAAACTTGGACCATCCAAGATTATACAGGTATACTTTACCTGTTGATTGAATCATGGCCTTCCACCATGTTAGGGCATCGCCCTTGAAGGATTGTGATACATACTTGACCACATCCCTTTCAGCACAGCTGCTGATGTCTACAATGGTCTCCATCTCGTCCAGCCACTTTAGGGCTTCTACGGCTCCTTTTTCCCCATTAAAGTCTCGGGGTTTACAGGAGACAAAGTACTTGTAGGTGCATCCGTCTTTAGAAGAACGGGACCTATCAGCATAGTCTATCCTCTTAGGTTCACTTTTCACATTTGATGAGTGAACAGAGCTCTCCTTATGAGCTAAGGATGGTGGAATTGATAATGGCTTAGAGCGAGTAGCACTCGACTCTCTTAACTTCTCTATGGCCTTACCCATGGCCTTTTCTACAGTCGCATCAATGCGTGCTTGGAAGTCATTATTATCTATGGCTATATTTTCGGCGTCCTTGACGTTCCGATGGCTACTTTTTGCCTCATTAGAATTAGCCATTCTTCAAAGCCTTGGTTCTGTATATCAAATAAAATTTCTCTTAGCCATGGTATAATAACCATATCGGCTTTTAAACATTGGATATAAGAAAATCCATTGCCTATACTAGTGTGAATAACATCACAACTCTTAGGCTTAATATAAGTATATTTGGCCTAGGTCTTAATAGGACCATCATAGGCAAATTACAATCTGGACATAGTCCATCTATTATAGACAGGGGATCACAATGTCACAACTGTCATTGTCATATTTGACAATTATATAGCACATAGGCTTGTCACAAAGGATATTTAAAACATGGCACATAGGCCTGTATAAAATACGGCACATAGGCCTGTCACTGATGGACATAAAATATGGCACATAGGCACTACATCACTAATGGATGTTTTATTTATCACCGCACTAGTGATATTAGCCGGGATCAGATAGATCACATAGGCTATATAAAATAGATCGTAGCCATAAAGGCAATACATCACCAATTGATAGCCGGGATCAAATAGATCACAAGGGCTATATAAAATAATTCATAACCCGAAAAGGGTAATACATCACTAATGGATGTTTTATCACCGCACTGGTGATATTAGCCAGGATCAAATAGATCAGATGGGCTTATTTAGCCGGGATCAAACAGATCACAAAGGCTCATTTAGCCGGGATCAAATAGATCACAAGGGCTTATTTAGCCAGGATCAAACAGATCAAAAGGGCTTATTTAGCCGGGATCAAACAGATCACAAGGGCTTATTTAGCCGGGATCAAACAGATCACAAGGGCTTATTTAGCTGGATCAAATAGATCACAAGGGCTATTTTAGTCGGGATCAAATACATCACAAGGGCTATTTTAGCCGGGATCAAATAGATCACAATGGCTATTTTAGCCGGGATCAAATAGATCACAAGGGCTTATTTAGCCGGGATCAAACAGATCACAAGGGCTTATTTAGCCGGGATCAAACAGATCACAAAGGCTATTTTAGCCAGGATCAAATAGATCACAAGGGCTATTTTAGCCGGGATCAAATAGATCACAAGGGTTTATTTATAAGGTTATGACATAGTCCATTACCTTGAAGGTTAGTGTGATTCCTCAAGTCACACAACCATGAGTATGCACATTACTTGAATGTTAGCATAAGAGGACCTTAATGGTTAATTAATAGTCCTGGTCGCATTGACCTTAATGACTTGGAGGCTTGAACTTAGTCCATCATCTCTAGATAGAAGGATAACTTTCCTTAACTATCTTGATAGAAGACCCTTCCGTTCTAAACTATCATATATATATTTGGCCAAATATGTGGTCTGTGCCACTTGGCAAATCAAAAACATTAAGATCTTTTGGAATTATATAGCAGAGCATAAATTTCGAGTAAAATCGAGACGCTCGTTTTCAAGAGGATGAATATATATATATATATATATATATATATATATATATATATATATATATATATATATATATAATACTTCATTAAATTTCAATTTAGAAATTACAATACTAGAAAAATGAAATAAATTGTCCATGCAAGGACTTAAAGGAAATAAACATGTCCACACAGGGACTAAAAGAAATAGCAATGTCCTCGCAGGGACTACATATAATTAAAAGAGACTTCACTCGTCCTTCTTTCCCTTGACCAACTTAGATTCGTCTTCTTCTTTGTTTTCTCCGCCTGTTGCTGCATCTCTTTCATCCTTTCTAAGGCCTCATTAATGGCCTCTAGTGGTGGCGGAGGTTGTGGTTGTGGCGGTGGCACGACCGGATACTGGTACCCATAAGTTGGATATCCAGTCGGGGTGGATAGGTAGGTGGGAAAGGAGACAGGTAAAGTGCGTTGTGCATAACTACCTGCATGTAGGGGTCTTGCGATCACGCTTGATAGTCTACCGGTGTAGGCAGGTTAAAAGGATCATTCCAGACGTGTCTGGGTACGTGGGAATTGGGTTAGTATAACCCGTTGGTGGTGGTTGAACAACAGGTGTTGGTGTTGGTTCCACTATAGGTGAAACATTAGAGGGTCCACCCATTTATGGGTCCTCTTGAATTATAGGGTAAGAATTGGGCAAAGGTGGCAGCGATCCCGACCTTTGTCCGGCACGTACCGACATTCGTGCTCCATGCTTCCTTCTTGGTGGTTCAGGTGGTGGTTGAGGTTGGTCCAAGGGTTCCATGTGGACATCTTCTTGAACCGGGGGTGGTTGAGAGTGGTGAGAAGGAGTGTGGGCGAAAGTAAATTGGTTCCAGTATTGGTCCCACTCATTAGGACCTTGGTAGGGTGATCCGGCGTAAGAGTCAATGGGATGCATATTTGATCCCGACGGTGGCATCTCCGGGTCGGAGTCCTCGTCCATAGGATGTGGCTGGTCCAACTGAGTTTGATCGGCTGAAGGCGTGTTTAAGTAATGGTTAGGGTTAAATTCTTCGTGGTAGGAGTGATGAGAATGAGAATGGTGAGAATGGTAGGAGTGGTGTGAGTGGTAAGAATTTTGGGAATGTGAGGGCTAGTGTCTATTAGAGACAGAACGTCTCGCTGGTTGCCATGGAGACGAATCTCCTGATTCTTGGTATGCATCTGTATTATGAGGTTGAGGAGGAATACGCCCCGATGGTCCTCCTCTCATTGGACCTTTTCCTCTTCCACTTTGTCCTCGTACACGTGGCAACATTTTTTTTCCTGTTTAAAAATCCTAGGTCAATGCCTAGACTCGGAAGTCTAAGGAATGTGCTTGTGTAAGTTTGAGACTAAACACAAAAGGCTAGTGTTAATTCTCTCAAAAGTTGGTTCTGATACCAACCCTGTCACACCCCGGATTTCCAACCCCGAAATCTATACACCGGTGGGCCCGGGTGGGGAGTATCGTGACGTCAGTTGATAATCATCGTAGTCAATTAAACACGGCACAACGGAAGTCTTGGAGTAAAATTACTATTACAAACCGAATGTTCGAAAATACAAAATAATATACAAGTTTGTAATAGAAGATCCACAGGCGGATCATAAAATGTACATGGAAAGAATACAAAACAGACTTTAGGCAGATTTAGGATTTGTAAGATCCTCTATTACTACCAGCAGCTTCCGGCCTATTTCTTATTGTACCTGCAGTTTAGCCTTTGGACGATACGTCAGTTTACGCTGGTAAATTCATGCGTTTTTTAGTACCTTACACTTGTTAACTTATATTTTTAAGGTTTTGTTTTTTATAAACGTCATTGTTTTTAATCTTCGTTTTTAAACCACCCTTTCGCTTAAAATGGATCGTTTTTAAATTCCTTTGATTTTTTAAATTGTTCATAATATAAAGTTCTTTTTCCCTAATGGCTATAATTAAACTGCATAAAAAGTTTAAAAAATGAACGATTTCAAAAACGGAACGGTTTATAAAGAAACGCTTTTAAAAATTAACGACTTAAAAAAGCGAATTGTTTAAAAAAGTTTAAAACATGATTTTAAAAAGAGCGGTATAAAATAAATCGTGTAAAAATCTTTATAAGAAAAACAACTTAAAAAGATCGATTTTAATAAACAAGCTGTTTAAAAATGAACAATTTTAAAAACGATAGACAGCTTAAAGAAAAGGTAAAAAACAAATGATTTTAAAAACGACATTTATAAAAAACAAACGTTTAATGAAAATATATATTTATTTGTATATATAAAACATATTTTGTTAAATAATAATCGTGAAAATAACGAAATAATAAAAAAAACTTGAGTAATTGTATTATTAATCTCTTAACTGTTAAAAGAAATTTGTAATTATCAAAAATGGCCCTAAGGTATATAATTACCTAATTACCCTTACACTTAACTGCAAAAAATAACAAAGTTAGTGTCAGAGGCCAAAATCATTATAAAATGCAACCTCGATGTCTAATATAGTAAAAGATTTTTTTGGGCTAAAAGGGTTAAACTGGCTAAAACAAAGTACCAAAACAGTATTTTACTCTTTTAGATAATTTTAAATGGTATTATAGTTTTTACCCATCAAGAATCGTTGATTTAGGATCCTGACTTTTTATTCGTTTCAAAAGTTAAAACATTTTTATTAAATCAGATGACACTGAATACTTATGATAAAAATATAAAACATATCACTTCTGAGATTTGGAAATATTTTTCATCGTTCACACGATCTCACTTTCAGACATTTGAGAACACAAAGAAGCCACAAGAAGGTACTCGATCATCCCCTCTCTACAATTCATATTTTCTTGTAATTTAAACGAATATTGCTTCATATTCAGGTTATAATTTGTAACTCATCTGATGATCAGTTATCACATAATGCATGCATGTGTCTATAATAATCGCTTGTCATCACATTGTTACAAAAACAAATTCATGATCATCCAAATTATAAATATATTGGATATACGTAGGTAATCTAATGCATGCACAGAAACTATGTTTCATAATAATAAATAATCACAATACGTTTTTGTTTATATTTCGGTTAATGTAATTAGATCATTAGATTAATTTATCGTGATTTTTTTGAGTTTATTCGTTATGTGTTTTCTGTTTAAATACAGGTGAAATAGTGGTGGAATTATATTTTAATTTCATTGATATTGTTTATATGAATGATTGATTGATAAAGAAGCCATAATATAAGGAATGAAGGACAGTAAAAGCAATTTGTCATCAAATGAGCACATTGTTTATGCATCATGGGCAAAGGGTGTGGTGGAGTGTGAAGAGAAGTATCAAGTGAAGAGAGAACACGGTTTATCAGACGATGAAGTTGCAAAACGGTTGAAGATTTATGGGAAGAATGAGTTCGAGAAACACGAAGGGCAGTCTATTCTACAACTGGTTTTGGATCAGTTTAACGACACTCTGGTCAAGATTTTGTTAGCGGCTGCCGTGATTTCTTTCGTTTTGGCATGGTATGATGGAGACGAAGGTGAAGAAATGGAGGTTACCGCTTTTATCGAGCCTTTGGTTATTTTTTTGATACTGATTGTTAATGCAATGGTTGGTGTGTGGCAAGAAAGTAGCGCTGAGAAAGCGCTAGAAGCGCTTAAAGACATTCAGTCAGAGCAAGCGACTGTGATACGTAATGGGAAAAAGGCGTCAATCGTTCCTGCGAAAGAACTTGTTCCGGGTGATATAGTGGAGCTTCGGGTGGGTGATAAAATCCCGGCTGATATGAGGGTTTTGCAGCTAGTTAGTTCAACGCTTCGGGTTGAACAAGGTTCGTTAACTGGAGAGAGTGAAGCGGTTAGTAAAAGTACAAAGTCGGTTGCGTTTGATTGTGATATTCAAGGGAAAAAGTGTATTGTGTTTTCCGGGACTACGGTTGTGAATGGGAATTGTGTGTGTTTGGTTACGGCTACTGGGATGGATACCGAGATAGGGAAAGTGCATTCTCAGATTCATGACGCGTCACAGTACGAAGAAGACACGCCTTTGAAGAAGAAATTGAATGAGTTTGGCGAGGTTTTAACGATGCTAATCGGGTGCATATGTGTATTGGTTTGGCTTATTAACTTGAAGTATTTTCTCGATTGGGAGTATGTTGACGGCTGGCCGAAGAACTACAAGTTTTCGTTTGAAAAATGCACGTATTATTTCAAAATCGCGGTTGCATTAGCAGTTGCCGCAATCCCAGAAGGTTTACCAGCTGTAATTACCACTTGTTTGGCCCTTGGGACGCGTAAAATGGCACAAAAGAACGCGCTTGTTAGAAAACTACCGAGCGTTGAGACACTTGGGTGTACAACAGTTATCTGTTCCGATAAAACGGGTACTTTGACCACTAACAATATGGCTGTGACTAAACTTGTTGCTATGGGTCAAAAAGCGAGTGTTCTCAGACCGTTTATCGTAGAAGGGACGAGTTATGATCCTTCCGATGGAAAAATCCAGCATTGGCCCGCTGGCAAAATGGACGTTAATCTTCAAACAATTGCGAAAATCGCTTCGTTGGCTAATGATGCTGGCATTGAACAATCGGAAAAAGGTTATGTTGCAATAGGGATGCCCACTGAAGCAGCATTGAAGGTGTGGCTTATAACTTGAGTTTGTTTTAGGGTAAATTGAATTTTACGTCCTGTAAGTTTGAGCAAAATTTCAAGCGTTTTCCTTTAACTAACGAAAACACAACGGATGTCCTTTATGTTTTAATATCTTTACAGACTGTAATTTCGTTAATTAAAGAAAAACGCCTAAAATTAAAACACTGCTTGTAAAAGAATTAGAACATAAAGGACATCCGCTTTAATTTTGTTAGTTGAAGGACAACGCCTGATATTTTCTTGAAACTTATAGGACGTAAAATGCATTACCCTTTATTTATATGGTTTATTAACCGGCTTTTTATTTAAGGTTCTTGTTGAGAAAATGGGACTTCCTGCTGGAATGAATCCCGGTTCATCTACAGGTGAAAGTGACTTGTAGCCAATTCACTTTTTTTATCAGAGATTTTTTTTTGTTATTTATAATTTGTAACATATATTTTTCGTATTTGTGTAAAATGTAGGTTGTTCTGAGGCATGGAATAAACTTGAAGGAAGGATTGCCACCCTCGAGTTTGACCGCGATAGGAAATCTATGAGTGTCCTTGTTTCTTCCGATTCCGGAAAAAAGTCACTACTCGTAAAGGTAAGCGCCTCTCATCAATTTTTTCATACCCGGAGTTATAAATAATTTAAAACAATATATGGAACTACTTTATGTTTTGGTGTGTGTATGCAATGTTAACGAAATATAAGCCTTAAATAAATAAATATGATCGGATAACGTTATAAATAATTTAAAACAACATATGGTAATGGAACTACTTTATGTTTTGGTGTGTATATCAATGTTAACGAAATATAAGCCTTAAATAAATAAATATGGAGCCTGAAGTAGTAATGAATCAGTAAATGAGATTTCGCAAGAAAAAATATAAATAATATAAAACTTGTTTGACCACCCGGTCCAATTCCCCAGTTCAACCGGTAATCAACCGGGTCAAATAGATACAACTACATCGGTTATCAGGTTATGTAGGTTAGGGTTGCAAATGAACCGAACGAACACACAAACAAGGCCTTGTTTGTGTTCGTTCGTTAAGGAAATAATGTGTTCACAAACTGTTTATGAACACTTACCGAACGAGATTCTATGTTCGTGTTCGTTCATTAAAAAATATGAGCTTGTTTGTGTTCGTTGTTAATTTTAGGTAACTAACACAAACGAATGTTCATGAACGCAAATGAACATAAGCTAAAATAAAAAACCTTTATGAACAGAAACGAACATATGTTAAAAGGTATGTTATATACAATACACTAATATTTATCAAATATTGTATTAGTGGGATTTTGAAGTCTATAAATAAGACATATAAAATTAAAAACCCTAATGAACTATCAAATACAAACGAACATATTAGAACGAATACGTTACTGAACGTTCACGAACATAAATGAACGAAAGTTCTTGTTCTTGTTCGTGTTCGTTCATTTATTAAACGAATGAACACAAACGAACTTCCTGTCAAACAACTCACGAACTGTTCGTTGAACGTTCGGTTCGTTTGATGCCCTACCTATCAGTAGATAACGCAATTGTTAATTCGTAAAGAGATTTGCATTGACTGAAGTTCTTCTATGCAATATATCATCTTAATAGGGTGCAGTAGAAAATTTATTGGAAAGAAGCTCATTCATCCAGTTGCTTGATGGTTCTACTGTTGCATTAGATCAAAAGGCAAAAGAAGTTATCTTAGAAAACCTTAATGCAATGTCGAAAGGTGCACTACGCGTTTTGGGTTTTGCATACAAAGAGGAGCCTGAACAGTTTAAGACATATAATGGCAATGAATACCATCCTGCTCATAGCCTTCTACTTGATCCAGCTAATTACTCTTCTATTGAGAGTAACATGGTATTTGCTGGCATGGTTGGGCTGCATGTGAGTGGTTAAAACGGTTTTATAGTTGTTTTGATTTATTATCCGTTTAGAGCATACGTGACAGACTCGGATATGTTTAATCTTGAACGGGTCAAATGGGTCAATTGGTAATACATTTAAGCTCACTTAATATATTTATCTATTTTTTTATTTATATACATTTAAGCTCACTTAATATATTTATATATAACACAATATATACTATTTAGTTATTTTTTATTATAATTTTATATGTGATAGTTATTATATAAACATATATTTCATATTATTAAATGAAAATTATACAAATGATAGGCTCGTATTAAAAAGTTTTCAACTCATTGTTCGCTAATCGATATGTGAAGGATCCACCTCGAAAAGAGGTTAGGCAAGCCATTGAAGACTGCAGAGCAGCAGGAATTCAAGTAATGGTAATAACCGGAGACAACAAGAACACAGCCGAAGCAATTTGTCGTGAAATAGGCGTGTTTGGAACAACTGAAGACATCAGATCCAAAAGCATAACAGGAAAAGATTTTATGGAACATAACGATCCAAAAGGCCACTTAACACAAAAGGGAGGCCTTCTGTTTTCTCGGGCTGAACCCCGTCACAAGCAAGAAATAGTCAGACTGCTTAAAGATATAGGTGAAGTTGTCGCAATGACCGGTGATGGTGTCAATGATGCGCCTGCTTTGAAACTGGCTGATATTGGTATTGCAATGGGCATTGCTGGGACTGAGGTATTTTCGACGTTTGTTACTGTAAACTTAGTTAGTTAGTTAGTTAAGAATCAGATCAAAATAACGAGATTGATTCGACTTTTTTTCCTACAGGTTGCAAAACAAGCTTCTGATATGGTGTTAGCAGATGATAATTTTAGCACAATTGTGGCTGCAGTTGGAGAAGGAAGGTCTATTTATAACAACATGAAAGCCTTTATCAGGTTAGTTTATTTCCCTTTTCGTGTTTTTTAATTGTTTTTATTACACTTAACACTATAGGGGTTGAGTCGTTGACAGTCGAAACTAGTCTAGTCGGACCTGCTAAACCAATGCAACTTGGCTGGTTTGGACGGTTTAAGAATTTGTTAGGTTATTGATGGATTATTTATCTGGCGGACAGTTGAAACTTGGAACCGGCTATGTAACCGAACTGGCCATTTAGCTTTTATTTGTATTTTTTTCATATTTTTTAATATGTAGTTAGCCATATGTAATATGTATTGTATTAATCAATTATTTCTATAAATTTATTTTTTTTTTCATACAAACTAGTACTTTTGAAAAAAAAATTTTAAAAATCATTTTATTCGGTTAGTAGTCATGCCATGTTCAAGATTTCATTATAACCGACCGAACTAGACCATGAATACTTCACCATATTAACATTTTGGAACCTATCAATTGAGGTTCACAAAAAAAACATATGTCAGTATATGATTTGTTTCGGTTTGGACAGTTAAGAACTCGCCAGGTAAACTGAACCGGTTCTTTAGCTTTTGTATTAGTTAGTTTTTTAGTTTGGAATATAAAGTTGTGTATATATGATTTACTATCATATTAGTGAACCATATTTATTATTCCTAAATTTTAACACATATTGATGATTTTGTAAAAAAAATGGCTAGCAAAAACCGCTAAACCAACGTGTTCCTACAATGCAACCCAACCTGTTTAATTTGTCGTTTTTGTAGTTAGCGATGCAGCTTATATAATTTTTTTAAAATCGACTGAACCAGACCATAGAAACCTCAAGTTTTTTTTTATACACAGATTAATTGGGGTTAAAAAATATTTTGGAGACAGGTATATGATATCTTCAAATATTGGTGAGGTTGCATGCATATTTTTGACTGCTGCTATGGGGATTCCAGAAGGTCTAATTCCGGTTCAGCTTCTTTGGGTCAATCTCGTGACTGATGGACCACCCGCGACTGCCTTGGGTTTTAACCCACCCGACAAATACATCATGAAAAAGCCCCCTCGTAGAAGCGATGATTCCTTGATTAATGCTTGGATTTTATTTCGCTATCTGGTACGCTTTTTAAATATGAAATTCTCACGACTCGTGTCAATTAATGTTTGTATAATGAGATCGGTCATTGACCTGGCTGTCTCACCAGTCCACTGGTCGGACCGGTGATAACAACTAGATTAAATTTAAATAATTTAAATATTAATATATTAAAGCCTTTGATGTAGAAAATATATTGGTTAAAACAAAGTATGAAACCTTAAATCTACAAATTATAATATTGTTTATTGAAATCGGTAAATGAGATTTTAATTTTTTTTAATCCGGCCATTAAAAAATAGTTTATCATTTATGCTAAAATCCTGATCGCCGCCCTTAGGGAGCGCTTTTGGTTCACGGAATGTGTAGGAATTGAAATTGGAATTCCTACATGAACTGGAATCTGATGGATTCCTTTGAATTGTTAAATCCTCTGATCGCACCCCAAAAAATAATATTTGGGTCTGCCACTGATCATGTGAATTGTGATGCAGGTGATTGGAACTTATGTTGGAATCGCAACCGTTGGAATTTTCATCATATGGTTCACTCGTGATTCGTTTTGCGGAATCAACCTTAGTGGAGACGGTCATAGCCTCGTGACCTACTCCCAACTTTCACATTGGGATGAATGTAGATCTTGGAAGAGTTTCTCCGTCTCGCCTTTTATAGCTGGCGCACACGTGTACAAATTCGATTCTGACCCATGTGATTACTTTCGTGGTGGGAAAATAAAAGCCATGACCCTTTCATTGTCGGTATTGGTAGCGATCGAGATGTTTAATTCCTTAAATGCCCTTTCGGAAGACGAGAGTTTGTTGACCATGCCTCCTTGGGTCAACCCATGGTTACTTGTCGCAATGTCAGTATCTTTTGGGCTTCACTTTGTGATCATATACGTTCCGTTTCTTGCTAAAATTTTCGGGGTTGTTCCGTTAAGTATGAATGAGTGGCTTCTCGTGTTGGCGGTTGCCTTTCCCGTGATACTGATCGATGAAATCCTTAAGTTTTGGGTAGGCGGAATCATGCGGCTCGATCAGTTTCGAGGTCTTCGAAGTACAAGTCAGAATAAGAGGATGGTTCATGAGTATCTCAATGGGTTAATTTTGAAAAGATATAGGCATTTCTTTTTTAAGAATAGGAGCCTTTTTATTCAGTTTTTATAGTTTGAACTTTCATTTAAATAAAATAGGATTTGAGATATAACACATGTTTAGGCTTTGGCATTTGGGTAAGCCCAGACTAAAGTCAACAAAATAAAGTAGTCAAGAGGAGAGTTGGTTATATTTTGTTGTACTTCCATTTAATACTTTTCTACTTTTTCTACTTTTTTTAATAAATGGGTCATCGGTTATTTTGGTTGATTTTTTAATATGTTTAATTAAATAGGTTAACTTACCAACTTGTTTAATTAAAGAGATCGACCTGTTATAATATATTTGACTCGTTGAACCATAATTGCATACTTATTAACCCTGTTAACAGTTAACACGTTTACAACTTAATACTACCATCAACCCATTTGACACGTTTAGATAAATGGTTAAGCGACATATGTTCAGGTTACACGATTATACGTGTGTGCGAGTAGGTGGTTTTTTTCTTCTGGAATGAAATATGAATGTGTTCGAGTTAGGATTTCAACTTCAACCTAAAATCCATCGACCGCACCGATACAATTTGACTCTCTAATCAAAAATTTTTTGTGTTATTCCCCTTTTATATAGCTAGTATTTAACTTTTAAGAAATGCCATTTTGAACAACTAATTTGCTTTAACCTTCGGTAAGTTGGTTTATGAAACATGTAAATCAAATGATATGCTTCTCATATTTCTTTGTGTGACTAAATGCTTTAATGTTAAAGAGAAAATCACGTTTGTGTTATGTATCTATAGTTAAGTCAAAGATTAGTCATGCCTATAATCATTTGTGGCGTCAACTTTTACAAAAACTTCAATCACCATCAGTTCCATTTTGATAGAAGTTCGTCCTTTCATCTCCATAACCTACAAAAATATTAAAGGACTAATCACGAAACTAGCCCTTTCCACGCGTTTTTGCGAAAATGGCCAACTGACACGCTTACAAGAGCCGTTTCCTTAACGGAAGCGGCTCAAAGCAGTCTTCACCGAAACCAATGGCAAATTGACATGTGTCCGACAACCCTGAAACGGCTTCGAGCCGTGTCAGGTAAGGAAACGTCTCAGCCGAGCCGTTTCACGTGGAGCTGACATCGAAAGCCGGGTAAGGACCCGGCTCGCCCTTAGCCGGGTACCTAACCAACGAGCCGAGGTGGGTTTAGGCGGCTCAGAGTCGTTTCCTTACAGGTTGACGCGGCTTAAAGCCTTTATTCCAGGCGGCTTAGAGTTGTTTCCGTACGGTTTGTTGAGTTAAAAAAATGAAAACCGTTTTTTAATTAAATCAGGATTCACTGAATTAGTGTATATGTATAATAAAAATCCAGCATCTAACGGGTTAGACACGTAGCTCAGTTGGAAGAGCTGCGTGCACGCAAAGTAGAGGTCACGAGTTCGAATCCCATCACACGCTGCCAATAACATGCTTAAACCGGTCAGACCCCTCCCCTTGTCAGTCTGACAAGGTTTTTAAAATTTTTTGTTATTTTTCTTGTTTTAATACTCACATGTAAGAGTACAAATTTAATAAAAATCGTTTGTAATGGCGGTTTGTTAAGTTTAAAAAAAAATGAAAACCGTTTTTTAATTAAATCAGGATTCACTTAATGATGTATATTATAATGAATAATCCAGCATCTAACGGGTTAGACATGTAGCTCAGTTGGAAGAGCTGCGTGCACGCAAAGTAGAGGTCACGAGTTCGAATCCCATCACACGCTGCCAATAACATGCTTAAACCGGTCAGACCCCTCCCTTTGTCAGTCTGTCAATGTTTTTAAAATTTTTTTTATTTTATTTTGTTTTAATACCACATGTAAGAGTATAAATTTAATAAAAATCGTTTGTAATATCGCCGGTTTTTTAAGTTTTAAAAAAATGAAAACCGTTTTTTAATTAAATCAGGATTCACTTAATGACTGTATATGTATAATGAAAATCCAGCATTTAACGGGTTAGACACGTAGCTCAGTTGGAAGAGCTGCGTGCACCAAAGTAGAGGTCATGAGTTAGAATCCCACCACACGCTGCCAATAACATGCTTAAACCGGTCAGACCCCTCCCCTTGTCAGTCCGACAAGGTTTTTAAATTTTTTTGTTATTTTATCTTGTTTTAATACTCACATGTAAGAGTATAAATTTAACAAAAATAGTTTGTATATCGCCGATAAGTTTAAAAAAAATGAAACCGTTTTTTTTATTAAATGAGGATTCACTTAATGAGTGTATATGTATAATGAAAATCCAGCATCTAACGGGTTAGACACGTAACTCAGTTGGAAGAGCTGCGTGCACGCAAAATAAAGGTCACGAGTTCGAATCCCATCACACGCTGCCAATAACATGCTTAAACTGGCCAGACCCCTCCCCTTGTCAGTCAGACAAGGTTTTTATTTTTTGTTATTTTATCTTCTTTTAATACTCACATGTAAGAGTATAAATTTAATAAAAATCGTTTGTATATCGCCGGTTTATTAAGTTTAAAAAAATTGAAAACCGTTTTTAATTGACGCGGCTCAGAGCCGTTACCTTACATGTTGACGCGGCTTAAAGCCTTTATCTAGGCGGCTTAGAGCCGTTTCCATACGGTCACAGGTTGTCGCGGCTTAGAAGGAATGTTTAGGCGGCTTTGAGCCGTTTCAGCTATTGATGCGGCTTAGAAGCCTTATGAGGCGGCTTAGAGTCGTTTCATATGTTGACGCGGCTTATAAAGCATGTTTATGCGGCTTAGAGCCGGAAACGGTATCTTTGACGCGGCTTAGAACCACTTTTGAGGCGGCTTAGAGCCGTTTCCGTACCGTAACCTGTTGACGTGGCTTATAGCCGGTTTCATACACTGTTCAAGCCGTTTCCGTACCATCTAACCTAGTATAAATATTTAAGTGGTCTGTGTTTCAATTCTATCTCAAACACGAAAACAAAGCAAAATGTGTTCCAAATTCATCCCGTATATCCATGCATGTAAGCTGGCCAGAGTGATATTATGTTCAAGTGTGATGCAGAGGTGGCTATCATAACGACGTTTTTCTTAGCTTTAAAATCAACGGTGTCCAGTTTGAACCGGCAAAGATGATGTTTTTATCATTAATACGATAGGCAGCTCCACTGCCGAAACCTTCGATGACTCTAACGCTTTAGGGTAGTTGATGAGAATAGCAACGCATCAAAGTGTTAGCTAGTCTGACCAAACATCACCGAAGCTGCAGAATCATCGAATTGTTCCGAATTGCTCCATCTACACTCGGTAGATGGAAGTTACCAGTTTAAGACGCACCTTTATCATTGCTATGTGTTTTGATGCAGAATCGTCGAATTGTTCCGATTAGTTTTTGTATAAAAAATTACTTGGTATATTCTAGTTTAAATGTTGAATCTTTGTATTTTTTGTTGTATTCTATTTTTTTGTATTCAATAATATTAAACTTTAGTGGATGTATCAATTTTACATGCAAAAATCTAATTTAATTTAACACTTTTTTTTACCTCTTAAATCATTCACCCCCACCCCACTAGTTCACCCCCATTATAAATAAGCATAAGCATTCCATGCGGTTAACCTAAACGCACACTAAACCCACGCCGTTTTTACTGCCTGCCGTTGCACAGACCCACATTTGCAATCTTTGATCAATGGCTTCCAATTCTATTCCATGGACCGAGGTTGAAGACATTTCCTTATGTGAGGCATATTTCGAAGCAGTGTGTGAACCACGCCGTCGAGGTCAGCGTGGCCTGTGGGTTCGAGTTCAGCGTTACTACTCGCAACTTCGTGGTGTTGACAACAACATAACCGTGGATTCCCTGTCTTCTAGATTTCGGGTGATTCGCTTGGACTGTGAAAGGTTCAAGCGTATTTACCACGCTGTGGAGCTACTAGAGGGGACCTTGGTGAGGATGACGTTAAGGAAGTCTCCCTCATCAACTACCGCCACGAATATGGGCGTGATTTCACACACGTGACGGAGTGGGACACCATTAGACTTTTTTTTTAGATGCGTAGTGTTTTTTCTGTTTATTTTAGTTTTTATGTAATTTTGTTTATATTAATATAAATTATGTGTTTATGTTTTTGTGTTATAAATCTATTTAATAAAGACGATTTCATAACCCCCGTTTTTATAGTCACATATATTTAGTTGTGGGTTCGAGTGGATGCATGCCTGTTTGTTGAGTTTAAAAAAAATTGGAAACCGTTTTTTAATTAAATCAGGATTTACTTACTGAGTCTATATGTATAAAAAAAATTCAGCATCTAACGGGTTAGATACGTAGCTCAGTTGGAAGAGCTTCGTGCACGCAAACAAGAGGTCACGAGTTCGAATCCCATCACACGCTGCCAATAACATGCTTAAACCGGTCAGACCCCTCCCCTTGTCAGTCTGACAAGGTTTTTAATTTTTTTATTATTTTATTTTATTAAATAATATTTTTTAATAAAGACGATTTCATAACCCCCTTTTTCAATAAAGACGATTTCATAACCCCCTTTTTTAATTTTTTTTAATTATTTTATTTTTTTGCATTCAATAATAATAAAGCTGCTAAAGCTGTTTCCACAACGAGTTCAAGCCGTTTCCTTCTTATAATTTGCCGTTTCAAGCCTTTTCCATCCCTATAAATATTTCTGTGTTTCAATTATATCTCAAACACAATAACATAGCAAAATGTGTTCCAAATTCATCTCGTATATCATGAATGTAAGCTGGGCCAGAGTGATATTATATTCAAGTGTAATGCAGAGGCGGCAATCATAACGAAGTTTTTCTTAGCTTTAAAATCAACGGTGTCCGGAAGATGATGTTTTTAGACAAAATTTTACATAAAGTCGGCGCCTGATCCGGAGCTCTTATTAGTGTGGCAGCTGATGAGAATTGCAACACATCAAATTAAAGCTCCATATTCATTGAAGCTGCAACACATCAAGTTATTTGGTGTATTCTAGTTTAAATAATAATATAATTTAACACGGTTTTACCCTCTTATAAATTGTACGTAATATTTTTATTCTTTCATTTAAAAATAGACTAATTATTTTAATACTCTAACATTCACGTTAATAAACAAATAATAATAAAAGTTTAAGTCATACGCAAACTTGTAACAGTTTGATAATATAATTATTTAACATTAGGTCGTGGCAAACAACGCCAAAAATACAGTTTATCAGCCATGAATCGTTTATATGAAAAACAAATTTGTCTCATGTCTCCAGTAATGTTAATTGGTTTGTCCGTAACGAGATGCTCCATAAGTATGCAAAGATAGACAGCTTCATTACTCGCGGTTGACTGGTTTGAAATCACATAGTCGTCATTAAGCTCATGGGTTATGGTTTTTTTCGGTTTCCCCGTCTTTTTCCAGTACCGCAAATGCACTAACAAAGCTACTAAATACACGTTGGCCTTTGTCAACCTTGGTAGAATAACATATCGAAATTTGTTCCCCTCACAAACGTTTTCAAAGGGATAAAAAATTAAAATCTGAGACTCCAACTCAAGGCGTGCCAAAAGCCATAAGTTATTTTCTAGCGGCAGCCGAAAAAAACGAAATCTATGTCGAAAATGGAAGGAAATGAGTTTACTTTACTATTTACATAACCAACAACGTTCTTAGGTACATAGTCAAGTAGCGTGTCATAGAATTGTGGTGGAAGAATTGTCCACCACAAATTTAATGTGGGATCCTTTTGTAGTTTTCTACTTCTCCAAGCCATTAGTCTGCTAAACCATCCATCAATATGCTGTTTATAATATATTATTTTAATATTAAAAAATAAATAATATGTTTGGTAAACGTTTAAGAAACTAACCGTTAATGTTAGGTAGCCGTTACAACGAATGCCTAACAGGGTTCCCCAAATTTTTTGGTCCAGCTCTACTGGGCCTGTGAAAACTGCTGAATAACAGAATGGGAGTCCCCATTATTGTAAAACGTGACAACATCTTTCGACCAACTTTTAGTTTCGTCGTCTGGAATCGCCCATCTACCTTCTCTGTTCTGGTGTAAACTTTGCCTATTGTTAAAAAAAAAAATTTCTGACTCCTGGGGTCGCGAGGTTTCGGACGACGAACCGTCATCCGTCTGTTTAGGTGCTCTCCATTTCTTTAGTATCCACGATGATGCTTTGTTAATTGGTTGAGAGGAGTATACGCCACTATTAGCTTTGTCAGACATTCTGCGTTTCTTTTCTTCAAAGATTTTTGAATTTAGGTTAACAAATTTACAAGCGACCTATATCTCTCCGTATTTAAATAGGAAAAAAGGACAAAATTAAATCCGAGCCGTTTCAGACTTTTTAAACGTCCTGATTTACTTAATGAGTGTATATGTATAATAAAAATCCAGCATCTAACGGGTTAGACACGTAGCTCAGTTGGAAGAGCTGCGTGCACGCAAAAGAGAGGTCACGAGTTCGAATCCCATCACACGCCGCCAATAACATGCTTAAACCGGTCAGATCCCTCCCCTTGGAAACCGTTTTTAATTAAATCAGGTTATACTTAATGAGTGTATATGTATAATAATAATCCAGCATCTAACGGGTTAGACACGTAGCTCAGTTGGAAGAGCTACGTGCACGCAAAGGAGAGGTCACGAGTTCGAATCCCATCACACGCCGCCAATAACATGCTTAAACCGGTCAGACCCTCCCCTTGGAAACCGTTTTTAATTAAATCAGGTTATACTTAATGAGTGTATATGTATAATAATAATCCAGCATCTAACTGGTTAGACACGTAGCTCAGTTGGAAGAGCTTCGTGCACGGAAACTAGGGGTCACGAGTTCGAATCCCATCACACGCTGCCAATAACATGCTTAAACCGGTCAGACCCCCCCTTGTCAGTCTGACAAGGTTTTCAAATTTTTGTTTTATTTTATTTTATTTAATAATATTTTTTTATCAACCAGAGCCGTTTCAGGCTGACATCAACCAGAGCCGTTTCAGACGGATGTCGACCAGAGCCGTGACAAGTGACGTTTAATACTTTTCAGACCTTTTGAGCCGTTTAAGTAATTTTGATACGTTTTAGACTTTTTAAGCCGTTTCAGACGTCGTCCAGAGCCGTTTCAGGCGGACATCAACCAGAGCCGTTTCAGACTGACACGGCTTAACGAGCCTTGACAACTAACGTTTTAGACTTTTCAGACTTTTGAGCCGTTTTAGAATTTTTAAGCCGTTTCAGACGTCGTCCAGAGCCGTTTCAGGCGGACATCAACCATAGCCGTTTCAAACTGACACGGCTTATCGAGCCGTGACAACTGACGTTTCAGACTTTTCAGACTTTTGAGCCGTTACAATATTTTTGAGCCGTTTCAACACTCGTTTTAAGCCGTTTCAGTAACGTGTTTCAGTGTCCAAAGTCGTTTCATCTTACATGTTTCAGCGGTTACCCCAACCGGACGCGTGGTTAAGCCGGTTGCACCTCCATGTGCATCTCAACTTCACTTCACTTTAATGCGTTTAATTTTGTTAGAGCTTTGAAAACATAAACCCGTTCAAGGTCCTAAGAAAAGGATAGGTGTTTGGGACCACAACTCACGTTCAGGGACCACTTGAAAGTTCGGAAACTTCAACCCACACGTGACCACTTGAAAGTTCGGAAACTTCAACCCACATGTGAGCATGCAAAACGAGCACGTGATGCAAGATTGTTCAACCGACCCATCTCTTTTTCCGGTAATAAGTAATGTTGTTCATAGTGTTTTTTTAAAAACTTTATAAACTTTATTTCTTAAACGCACTTGTTTTTGTATTGTTTAGATGCTGACGATTAAAGTAAGACAAAAGTGGCTGGTTTTAAAATACTTGAAGCAGATAATGACTCCGGGAATTGAGACCGCCATAATGCAAACGTGTTTTGGACCCTATTTAGATAATAGGTGCACGTTATGTGATAGTCTTGTTTTAATCAGGGTTGCACAACTTCAGTTACCTAATAATAATCCCCGTCTCGGTATTTCGTATTTATTAGGAGGTGTTACATCTACATAATTTTGTTTAATAACCGGGTTACAGTTTGGCCACAGTTCTTGGGCACCTGTAGATTACCAAAATTCTTTTAAAGATAGATTTTTTCCAGGCCGATCTCGAGTTAGTTTTTCAAAAATTATTGATTTATTTAATAACGTAACGACATATAACGATGAAGACGGCAGAAGAATATGTCTCCTAATGCTTATAGGTCAAGGTTTTTTGGGATTGCAAAAAACCAATATTTTAGATAATTTCTTTTACACCTTGTGGATGATCTGGAAGCTTTTAGAAAATATCCATGGGGTAATTATTTTTGGGATAGTATGTAACATTCGTCGTAAAACGGGTTTCGAAACCCGCTTCGTTTAATAATCAAATATTCGGTTGAAAGTTCGTTGCGTATTTATTGTGCCGGTTATTTTTGATTCATAACTAATAAATATTTTAGAATTTAACCATAATTAATAAATAATAATACTAATAAGTAAATCAAATAAAAAAAAACAAATAAAACAAAACAGGGTAGCCGGGTCTCGAACCCGGGTCTACCGCGTAGACACACACACATCACACCACTCCGCCACACATATATTTGTGTTCAATACTTAAACAAATAACATTTATGGTAAAACCGAAAAGCAAAAACTGTAAATCAGCAAACCCAGAACCCGAAATCGCCGGCAAAACTGAAACTCCACAAATGTTGCTACTTTCCCCATGATTGAAACGCGTAAACTTGATTTCGACATCAGTTATAACCATTGCTTAACACACAATTGAGTCAAAACCGTTTCTTTTGAGAATTGAAATCATGGACCGTGAATCGAAACCGATCAGCCTGTCCACCTTATAAATACCCACCCAATTCCTTGTAAACATTTCGCTCAGAACCGCACTCTCTTTCCAAAGTTTTATCCTTTCAAAGCACGTTGCCGGAGACTTTCGCACTCGCCGGAATCTCTAACCAGAAAACCGTAGTTGTTCTCCAAACCGGTATAATTATCTAAACCTCCTTGCTATCTCTTGATTAGTAATTTATTAGCTCAAAACGGTAATCAAAACTGTTTAATCAGTTTATTCAGTCGGAATCATTGTCGGGATTTTTGAATGGTGAAAAAGATGAAGTTGAGTTAGTGTTTAAATATAAATAAAAACGGGTATTTAACCGGGTTAGACACACAGTCCAGCGGTGGACTGTGTGCAATTACAAAGCACACGTCCCGGGTTCGAGTCGCACATGTTTCCGATTTTCTGAAATATAACCAACACTTTTTAAACTTATTCAGATCAATTCACAGCATATATATAAAATTAATATAATCCAGTGTTTATGCAGATTAGACACACACCCAACTCGTTGGGCTGTGTGCACTAGAACCATAGATCCCGAGTTCGATTCCGGGTTCTGTAACCAGTTTCGGCCATATTAAATCCTTTTTAATAAAAAACTAAATAAGGTTAAAGCTAGTTAGTATATATATAATTAAAATAGAGAATATTTCGGGTTAGACGCGTAGCTCAGTTGGTAGAGCTGCGTGCACGTATACGAAAGGTCACGGGTTCGAACCTCACACGCTGCCTGAATTACATGCTATCTGACCGATCAGACCCGGTTAGATCTGACAAGGTCAAACTTATTTTTAATTTTGTTTTCTTATTTTTTATTTATTTATTAAATTGAAATTTTTTTAAAAATACTTAAAAATAAGATTTCCTAAGGTTAAAAATTTGCATTAAACTCACAAAAATAAATCTAAAAATCTCATTAAGAGCACTAATTAAAAATATTAATTTCAAATAAAATTTATTTATTTATCGAATTATTTCGTTATTATTTAGGTTAGTCTTCCCTCGTCGGTTGAATCATAAATTCGTGCGCATTCATCATTATCAAAGAACGCACCCACTCTGAGTGAATTCTTACAAATTCCCCTTTTTATTCACGTTTTGGGGTGTATCATGTGCCGTACTATTCTTTTATTTTATTTAAACACTTGTGCATATATTATTTCTGTGATCAAATGTGTATTGATTGTTGTGTGAATTATATGTAGATTAAATTTATCATTTCAGTGCACACATTTCATTAGGCCCATCAGTTCCCCGTGGGATACGGGTTGAGCATCAGGAGCCTCATTAGATCGGCTCCGTTTGATTGAGCCTTGATCTCAAATACATCATCATTTATGGCATATATTCATCCAAAGTGGTTTGTGATTATTTACATATATATGTTTGCTCACATGTGATTAATGCACGAATTTTCTTTAATAAATAAAACAAGCAGTTAGTTAAAATGTTTTATCAAGGTTCACTCGCCAACTTTTGTTGACCCAAAATCTCCCCTGTTTTACACATGATACAGGTGATCCAGTCGAGACAGGAAACACTTAGGATGGCCTAGAAGAATAAACAAGTTAATGCTTTGTAATAAACATATAGTTTCGTTTTCCCTTGTAATTGTATGAATTTTGTTTTTGGATATTTAAGTTTGTAATTTGAATTTAATAAATATGGAACTTCTTAGTAAATATCATGAGCTTTGGTGATAACCCAATTATGCCCGACTTTTATTCCGCTGCGGGTCGGGGTGTGACAGATTGGTATCAGAGCTTGTGACTATAGGGATATAGGATAGGTTATTAGACCCTTAGAGCCTATACTATAGTTGATTAAATTTTAATTGTTTATGCGTTACATGCAAAATTCATGATGTTTATATGTTTCATGTTTATTTTCACACCTAATATTATGCAAGCACGCTCACAAGTACATGTTAATATGCAATGCTCATCATAATTCATATCCTCATAACATATCATATCTATGAGAGCACACACCTCACGATTTCCATGATTTTTGCAATGATTTTGTATTTTTCAAATCACATCAAAGTGAGTTCTCGCGACGGGCATGTAGTAACTGGAAGGGTACGAGTACCGGTAGTCGGAACGTCCTGTCTAGGCTTGGCATTCGTATAAATCCAAAATAAAGGACCAGTTTGCCTACCTGGGGACTAACGAAGAGAGTACGAAGGACCTATTAGGCCAAAGCATGCCATACCAAACGTCGTGTGAACTAACCCCACTTTGAGCTATCATTGTGTCTACACCTGGACACCCTCCTACCATACATCTCGCAATGATGTTTTACGATTTTCATTCGGGTGGTGCGAGTGTTAACCCGCCGACACCAATGTGAATCCTACCAAGCCCAATAGTCATGGGGGCCCACATGACTACACAGGCAATGGTATGGGGGACATTTGGAGGCCCAAACATGAGCAAACCCAAGACATCCTATGGATGTAGTTAAAGTATTTTCAGTTATGTTGTTTTCATTTTTTTTACGGCACATGACACCTAGGAAATTCTTAAACTCACCATCTTCCTGCATATGTTCCTGTAGATGTCGTCTAGGCAATTACGTGGAGGTAGAAAGTCAGGAAAGTCAAACGAACGCTTGGCCACGCACATTGCTAAACAAATGGCCGCGGTACTTCCCGATATCGTGCTACAAGTTCAACAAGCTCTCACCGCTAATCCTATCAACCCTCCCAACCAAGAAGACCAGAGCGTCGCCAACCCTCCTTCCAAAACCCCCACGTGCACCTACAAACACTTCAAGTCCTGCGATCCCCCAAAATATGAAGGGACTGAAGGTGTCACCGCTCTCTTTCATTGGTTTGAAGAGATGGAAAACACTTTCCTCAATTGCGACTGTCCCGAGGACCGTAAGGTATGTTACGCGACTGGAAGACTGTTTGGGGTAGCCCTTACCTGGTGGAACACGGAAAAGGGTAAGCGAGGAGTTGAAGATGCCATGGCCTTAACATGGGAAGAGTTAAGGGAAATCATGACAAGACGTTTCTGTCCAAGAAGCGAAATCAAAAAGCTGGAAGACGAATTCCACGCATTGAAACAAAAAGAAGGAGACCATACTTCATATAATAAGAGATTTCTCGAGTTGAACCAAATGATCCCCAATTTGTTCACCCCCTTGTACCGCTTAGTCGAACACTACATTCGAGGCCTCCCCTCGAAAATCCAAGATTCGGTTTTAAGCACTTCGCCTGCAACGCTTGAAGCCGCAATGGAGTTAGCCACAGAACTCACTGAAAATCGCATTCGAAACGGCAAGTTCAAAGATGAGAATAAGAAAGCACCTATTGAGACCCCAACTCTAAACCACCCCGTCTCATCCTCGAAGTTTGCTGGTAAGAGGAAGCGAACTAGCAAGAATTTTGTTGTCACTCAAACCAACCCTCCTATTACTGCTGCACCAATCACCCAAATTGCTCCTCCAGCTGCACCATTCAAAAAGCCATACACTGGCCCACACCCAAAGTGCAACCATTGTCAATACCATCACCCTCCCGAAAACCCCCGCCAACATTGCACAAGTTGTGGCCGTGCGGGTCACACTATCCAAACCTGCCGTACCCTTCAGCGAATGAACCGCAGTCAACCTCCAACCCAAACCCAAAATCAAATGGTGGGCTAAGCCCAACAACCCTTACTTCTACCACCTGCACAACACGCAGCCCAACCTTACTAACAACCCAACTACCCCATGATGCAACCCATGCGAGCTTGTTTCAACTATGGGGACCCAAACCACTTCAGGAACACTTGTCCACGCCTAGTGAACATCATCCATGCCCAAGCTCAAGCGAACCCGGTAAACCAAGCTAACCAAGCTCCTCCACCTGCCAGAGGAAGAGCTTTCAATATCAATGCCAACCAAACCAGGGCTGACAACAACGTGGTCAACGGTACGTTTCTCATCAATGGTAGTTATGCATCCATATTATTCGATACTGGTGCGGATAAGAGCTTTGTGTCCTTAGAATTCGAACCTATCCTCGACCAACCTCGTGTTAATCTCATTGAATCTCTAACGGTGGAAGTTGCTGACGGAAAACCCACTTCATTAAATTCTATTATACGCAATTGTACTCTCACCCTAAACGATCACGATTTTCCAATTGACCTCATTCCTATGAAGTTGGGAAGTTTCGATGTTATAATCGGTATAGACTGGCTCATCCAGCATCACGCTGAAGTGGTGTGCCACGAAAAATTCATTCGCATTCCTCTTGCAGACGGTCAGACACTACGTATTTTTGGGGAAACCCCTTCGAAAGGACTCAAATTGATGTCCTGCCTTCAAGCCCGAAGATATCTCCGCAAGAACTATGTCGCATTCCTAACTCACATCGTTAAGAAGGGAGGCAAGGAGAGGAAACTCGAAGATATCCCAATTGTGAAGGAATTCCCACAAGTTTTTCCCGACGACATTTCAGGACTTCCTCATGTGAGAGAAGTCGAATTTCGGATCGATCTTATACCAGGCGCTACGCCAGTCGCAAAATCTCCTTATAGGTTAGCCCCATCCGAGATGCAAGAGCTGGCCAGTCAACTGCAAGAGCTGACTGACAAAGGATTCATACGTCCTAGCTCATCGCCTTCGGGTGCACCTGTTCTTTTTGTGAAGAAGAAAGATGGAACGTTTCGCATGTGCATTGATTATAGAGAACTCAACAAGTTGACGGTTAAAAATCGCTATCCACTGCCTCGCATTGATGACCTCCTAGACCAACTTCAAGGCGCCACCTACTTTTCAAAAATTGACCTTCGTTCTGGTTATCATCAGCTTAGGGTGCGCGAAGAAGATATCCCAAAAACCGCCTTCCGGACTCGTTATGGTCATTACGAGTTCATGGTTATGCCTTTCGGCTTAACCAACCCCCCGCTGTCTTCATGGATTTAATGAATAGGGTATGCAAACCCTACCTCGACCGTTTCGTCATAGTCTTCATCGACGACATCCTTATCTACTCCAAGTCTAAATCCGATCATGAGCGACACCTTCGACTCATCCTTACACTCTTAAGGACTGAAAAGCTTTACGCTAAGTTCTCAAAATGCGAATTCTGGTTAGGAGAAGTACAATTCCTTGGTAATGTCGTCAATGACAAGGGAATTCATGTCGATCCTTCAAAAATCAAGGCAGTACAGGAATGGCAAGCGCCACGTACCCCTACCGAAGTTAGGTCATTTCTTGGTTTGGCTGGTTACTATCGACGCTTCATTGCCAATTTTTCCCGTATTGCTGTACCACTCACGGCCTTGACTCACAAAGGAAAACCCTTCATTTGGGGACCTAAGCAAGAAGAGGCTTTCCAAACTTTAAAGCGAAGGCTTTGTGACGCACCTGTCCTTACACTCCCTTATGGTTGCGATGACTTCGTGGTTTATTGCGACGCGTCAGGGCAAGGACGAGGCTGTGTATTGATGCAAAGAGGAAAAGTGATAGCCTATGCCTCTAGGCAACTCAAAGTTCATGAGAAGAATTACACCACCCACGACCTAGAACTTGGAGCCATTGTGTTCGCTCTCAAGATATGGAGACATTCTCTACGGTACCAGGTGCAAAATATACACTGACCACAAGAGTCTCCAACATATCTTCAACCAGAAAGAGTTGAATATGAGGCAACGAAGATGGGTCGAACTTCTCAACGACTACGACTGTGAAATTCGGTATCATCCTGGCAAGGCAAACGTGGTGGCCGATGCGCTCAGTCGAAAAGGTTATGCGAACTCCATTCGTCTTCTATGTTCGCAAATCATAACCGACATCAAAGATCGAATCCGGGCAGCAACATGTTTCTGTAACAGAAAATGACGTACATGATGAGCTGTCATGTGGAGCTGAACTCAAAATCGAAACCAAATCCGACGGTATTCTATATTATCTAAACCGCATATGGATTCTTGATCGCGATGACCTTCGTGATTTCCTCATGAATGAGGCACACAAAACACGATACTCTGTACACCCAGGAGCCGATAAGATGTATCAAGACCTACGATACACCTACTGGTGGCCTGGCATGAAAAAGGATATCGCTGTTTTTGTTTCCAAGTGCCTTACCTGTTCCAAAGTAAAAGCTGAACATCAAAGACCTTCAGGACTTCTAGTCCAACCCGAAATATCTGTATGGAAGTGGGAAATCATAACCATGGATTTCATTACCGGGTTACCTCGCACCTCCAGTGGGTATGACACCATATGGGTAATAATCGATCGTCTTACAAAGTCATCTCACTTCATTCCGATTCGCGAGGACTTCAAGAACGAGAAGTTATCTCGTATCTACATCAGCGAGATCGTAAGCCGTCATGGTGTACCATTAAGCATCATTTCAGACCGTGATGGTCGTTTCACTTCACGAACATGGCGAGCCGTATAAACCGCTTTGGGTACACGATTAGACCTTAGTACCGCCTTTCATCCTCAAACTGATGGTCAATCTGAACGCACCATCCAAACCCTTGAAGACATGCTACGAGCATGTGTCAAAGACTTCAAAGGAAACTGGGACGCTCACCTACCATTAGTTGAGTTTTCGTACAACAATAACTATCATTCAAGTATCGGCATGGCTCCTTTCGAAGCTTTATATGGTCGTAAGTGCCGATCTCCAGTATGTTGGCACGAAATTGGGGAAGCGCAAATCACCGGACTAGAATTAATTCAAGAGACAACCGACAAGATCCTTCAAATTCGAAACAATCTTCTGGCGGCTCAAAGTCGTCAAAAGTTTTATGCTGATAAACGATGAAAGCCCTTGGAGTTTGACATTGGTGATCAAGTACTTTTAAAAGTATCACCGTGGAAGGGAGTGGTTCGTTTTGGCCAGAAGGGCAAGCTAGCACCACGCTACGTAGGACCTTTCAAGATACTCGAAAGAGTAGGTCCTGTAGCATACAAGCTTGACCTACCAGAAGAGCTCAACAGAATTCATCCCACATTCCACGTATCAAACTTGAAAAAGTGTCTCGCCGATGAAAACTTCCATATCCCTCTAGAAGAGATTCAAGTCGATGAATCGATGCACTTCGTTGAAAGACCAGTGGAAATCATGGATTTTAGAGAGAAGCGTTTAAGGCGAAGTTGTATTCCAATTGTCAGGGTACGTTGGGAGTCAAAACGAGGACCCGAGTTTACTTGGAAACGTGAAGACTCAATGCGCGAAAAATACCCGCATCTTTTTCCGGTTACCACTACTGCTTAAATTTCGGGATGAAATTTCTAAAAGTAGGGGATACTGTAACATTCGTCGTAAAATGGGTTTCGAAACCCGCTTCATTTAATAATCAAATATTCGGTTGAAAGTTCGTTGCGTATTTATTGTGACGGTTATTTTATATTCATAACTAATAAATATTTTAGAATTTAACCATAATTAATGAATAATAATAATAATAAGTAAATCAAATTAAAATAAAACAAATAAAACAAAACAGGGTAACCGGGTCTCGAACCCGGGTCTACCGCGTAGACACACACACATCACACCACTCCGCCACACACATATTTGTGTTCAATACTTAAACAAATAACATTTATGGTAAAACCGAAAAGCAAAACCTGTAAATCAGCATACCCAGAACCCGAAATCGCCGGCAAAACTGAAACTCCGCAAATGTTGCTACTTTCCCCATGATTGAAACGCGTAAACTTGATTTCGACATCAGTTATAACCGTTGCTTAACATACAATTGAGTCAAAACCGTTTCTTTTGAGAATTGAAATCATGGACCGTGAATCGAAACCGATCAGCCTGTCCACCTTATAAATACCCACCCAATTCCTTGTAAACATTTCGCTCAGAACCGCACTCTCTTTCCGAAGTTTTATTCCTTTCAAAGCACGTTGCCGGAGACTTTCGCACTCGCCGGAATATCGCCGGAATCTCTAACCAGAAAACCGTAGCTGTTCTCCAAACCGGTATAATTATCTAAACCTCCTTGCTATCTCTTGATTAGTAATTTATTAGCTCAAAACGGTAACCAAAACTGTTTAATCAGTTTATTCAGTCGGAATCATTGTCGGGATTTTTGAATGGTGAAAAAGATGAAGTTGCGTTAGTGTTTAAATATAAATAAAAACGGGTATTTAACCGGGTTAGACACACAGTCCAGCGGTGGACTGTGTGCAATTACAAAGCACACGTCCCGGGTTCGAGTCGCACATGTTTCCGATTTTCTGAAATAAAACCAACACTTTTTAAACTTATTCAGATCAATTCACAGCATATATATAAAATTAATATAATCCAGTGTTTATGTAGATTAGACACATAGCCCAACTGGTTGGGGGCTGTGTGCACTCGAACCATAGATCCCGAGTTCGATTCCGGGTTCTGTAACCAGTTTCGGCCATATTAAATCCTTTTTAATAAAAAACTAAATAAGCTTAAAGCTAGTTAGTGTATATATATATAATTAAAATAGAGAATATTTCGGGTTAGACACGTAGCTCAGTTGGTAGAGCTGCGTGCACTTATACGAGAGGTCACGGGTTCGAACCTCACACGCTGCCTGAATTACATGCTATCCGACCGGTCAGACCCGGTCAGATCTGACAAGGTCAACTTATTTTTAATTTTGTTTTCTTATTTTTTTATTTATTAAATTGAAAAATTATTTAAAAATACTTAAAAATAAGATTTCCTAAGGTTAAAAATTTGCATTAAACTCACAAAAATAAATCTAAAAATCTCATTAAGAGCACTACTTAAAAATATTAATCTCAAATAAAATTTATTTATTTATCGAATTATTTTGTTATTATTTAGGTTAGTCTTCCCTCGTCGGTTGAATCATAAATTCGTGTGCATTCATCATTATCAAAGAACGCACCCACTCTGAGTGAATTCTTACAAATTCCCCTTTTTATTCACGTTTTGGGGTGTATCATGTACCGTACTATTCTTTTATTTTATTTAAACACTTGTGCATATATCATTTCTGTGATCAAATGTGTATTGATTGTTGCGTGAATTATATGTAGATTAAATTTATCATTTCAGTGCAAGCATTTCATTAGGCCCATCAGTTCCCCGTGGGATACGGGTTGAGCATCAGGAGCCTCATTAGATCGGCTCCGTTTGATTGAGCCTTAATCTCAAATACATCATCATTTATGGCATATATTCATCCAAAGTGGTTTGTGATTGTTTACATATATATGTTTGCTCACATGTGATTAATGCACGAATTTTCTTTAATAAATAAAACAAGCAGTTAGTTAAAATGTTTTATCATGGTTCACTCGCCAACTTTTGTTGACCCAAAATCTCCCCTGTTTTACACATGATACAGGTGATCCAGTCGAGACAGGAAACACTTAGGATGGCCTAGAAGAATAAACAAGTTAATGCTTTGTAATAAACATATAGTTTCGTTTTCCCTTGTAATTGTATGAATTTTGTTTTTGGATATTTAAGTTTGTAATTTGAATTTAATAAATATGGAACTTCTTAGTAAATATCATGAGCTTTGGTGATAACCCAATTATGCCCCGACTTTTATTCCGCTGCGGGTCGGGGTGTGACATAGTACATATAATGCTATTTATAATTTGCACATACGTCAAAAAGACGACACAATCGGTTTTTCGCTATCGGGATTCGTATGGCCCTTTAAGGTACGCGTGATCCCTTCCCCTTATTATACATTCCTAAATTTTTAGATAAAATTTTTAAAACATCCGTTTTACAGATGTGGATTTTGGAGGTGTTCCCAAATTCAAGGGTTCAAACGAATGGTTTGAATCTGAGACAATTCCCAGATTTTTGGGATGGAGGGAAGGACGTAAGTTCATAAAGGTGATTGTGGACCGTATGCTTAAAAAGGCGGCAAAGGTAAAATAGTTATATTAAATTAAAAATATGAATGTGTGTTATTTTTATTATTTTTAAAAATTTAATGCCTTTAAAATTGCAGAAACGTGAATACAGGCCGCTTACTGGCCAGGAATAATGAAGCTATGTGCCCATGGTATACATCTAGTTCAGATTATTTAGACGCTGAACGACAGATGTATGCTAATGCAATGCCGGGTGAAATACCGGTTGTCGACGAACAACAAACACGACCGGAATTCCCGGGTCCAATGCCACCGCCTATGCAGTCCCCTACCGCCGTTGACCCACAGCAAATGCAGTCACTTATGAACAATTTGTTTGGTGACGATGCCATAAATCAAGGTTTTAAGCTTTCACCTGCCCGACACAAAATACCGCAACAGAATTTTGCTACCAGTCTGTCCATATGTGGAGTTGATTATGACCGGTTTAAATCACTGCTGGACGAGAACAACCGGAAACTGACTGACATGATCTTGCCAGAGGTGTTGCATACGCATCGTGCGACCCCTGTCGGTACACCAGCTAACGCACGAACATCACAAAGGGAGAGTGATAATGTTTAAATTTGGCAATTAATTTTTTTTATAAATTTAAAAACAATCTATAATAATGACCGTTTAACATTTCATGTAGGCTGTTGCTGATTCTTTTGTCAACTACGACAATGTCTACCATGTCTCTATAACCCCAATTATAAACGATGGATCTGTACGTTTTTACATGTTTTAGCATAACAGTTAGTTATTATTTTACGAGTACGAAATGTCAACTCTTACGCATAAGAATTTTTGTAGAATGAGGATCCTGATATTATAAAAATGAGACGATCGGAAAGACTTGTGAAGCCCGCTGCAGCTGTGTTATCCCCATTCGTAGCTTATAAAAGGTTAAAACCAAAACAAAGAAGACAGTCAAATAATGAGGATAGACAAATTTCATTAGTCGAGCAGTGGTATCCAAGTAGTGGCAATAAATATCTTTCACTATTAGCGGGTGGGTGTGCCGGTCCTGATTTCTGGGCGTCATTGCTGGGCAAGGACGATAGTGGCTGGTTAAGCGATGATGTAAGCCTTCACTATCAACAAAGTAAAAAAAAATATATATTTTTTCACACTAAATTTACTTTTTTACAATATATTTGGGTGGATGATCCACTTGTATCACTCAAGAGATGCAAGAGAACGTTGGAGTATTTTACCCCCTTATTTTCAGATGAATCTTTTTAACTCGGGTGGGCACGACCACAAGTTCAAGGATTATTTCACCGGGGCGGTGGAACCTTTTCCACCAATAAGTACAGTTAACGAGGTATTACCGAGCATTCCAATTAGTTAGTTGTTACATATTTATTTTTGTAATTTATTAATGTACCACTAACTTACTTATTATGTAGGTGTACGTACCGTTGTACATACCAGGCGTACATTGGTTTTTAGGAGTTTTCAATCTTATTAATTACACACTTATGATATACGATATGTATTTTTCCCGGTTTAATAAATTAATACTTTAATATTTATGCTGCTAACTGTTCTTATTTTTTGGTGATTATAGTTTATTAGGTTTAAAAACTTTGGCAAAGGGAAGAACGGAGGTGGTATGTCATATAAATTTTGTTTTCGACCACTGGCTACAGATTAATGGTTATCATGCCGACAACCCGTTACCGTTACATTTTCCCTTCCGCATTATTTATGCAAGCGATGCTCCTCAACAGTCTGGAGTTTTGGGAGATTGTGGAGTTTGGGTTTGCATATATCTACAAAAGTTGATAAATAAACAACAGTTGAACGATGGTGAAGATACTGCGTTAACTGCATACAAAATGAGACGTAAACTAGCTATACTTTTTTTTGACTCGGTACTACCCGGGATATAGAAGACAACGTCTAAGATGACGAAGTTTTATTTGGAAGATAATTGTAAAAATGCAGAAAATGTTGTAAAAATCTTATTATGTATAGAATGGTTATTTATATATTTTATTTGTATTATGTTATAGATGCCTGTGTATTCTTTGTGTGTATATATATGTGTGCGCTACCATTATGGAAACACATGTTACTCAGATAGATCCACAATGTCAAACCGGAGTTGGTCGTCAAATGTTCTTGACTTTTATTACGCCGGCGATAGTCCAAGTTGCTTTTCCTCATACATGGGGATAACACCACTCGGAAAAGACTGGTAGGGTGGACTACTTGGATTTAGTGGAGATGGCCATGTTCAAGAAATGGTACCTTAATAACAAATCATTTCCTTTAACAATTAGGCTATTATTTAAAAAAAAATCTTTACCATTCTTTTATAGTAAGTGAAAGCATGGTGTAACAAACTCATGTTTCAACGAGAGGTTGAAAGACGCGCAAGGACGACGGCTCCAAAGGATTTTCGTTGGACGGCTCTACCACCAAATTTTGTAAACATGTTAAATGAACAAGATAGCGCGGCAAACACATACGCAGATGGGTCTTCAACTACATACCCTCCATTTTGGGAAATAGATACAGTACATTCATTTTTTATTTATTTTATATTGTGGGGGTTCTATATGTAATAAGATCTTAAACATGATTATTTTGGACTGCTCTTTAACATAATAATTTTAACCGGATGTTATATACTTTTCTTTTTTTGACACAAGCTTACATTCCTATAGCGAAAAAGGAACAACAATGGTTACTTCTAAATATAAATTTAAAGTCACTAGAGATAACTGTTTATTTTACAAATACTTGTGACATGAATAACTGTGGAGGTTCATTTTGCGTGCACAGAAGAATTCATCAAACTGTGATGGAGTTTGAGTCTCTATTCTTGTGGTTTCTGGGCCGTACCGGGTATTGGCAACATGCTAAAGTAGAGGAGACGGATGCCATGGGAATAGTAGGGGATGTCGTCTTGCCTGATCAAAGAGATCGTATTGGCCGAAATTCAGGAGTCATCATATGTATGCTAATGGAAAACCTTGTTCACAAACGCTCGTTAACATGGAGGGAAGGAAACCTTCAGGATGCTTGTTTTAGATACAGACGGTACATGGCAAATGAACTCTATGACGGGCGCTTCACACCAGTTAATTTTTGATGCTTTGTGTATACACATAAAACCAAACAATAAAAAATTGTAATGAAATATTTCCTGCGTAATTTTATTACTTCCAATACTAAAAAAAATAGATACTGTTAAAAGTCTCCCAAGTTATAGGACAGAAATTGTGTAAACTGGTCATGATCGCCGCAGCTTTCTTTATCTTTCCCTTTCCCCAGTCGTTTGCTAGTACCAATTTGTGACGGCATCGGCTGTGAACACAAATCACGATGATGACCGTATGATTTACACCGGGAACAATACGCAGAGTGGGTTCTTCCCCGAGGGATAAGATCCGGTTGTTATCTCGAGGACGACCCGCCTAACGCTTTGTAATATGCGGCGGTTGAAGATTTATAGATCTTCTGGAGTCTCCCATTCAGACTTATGAGGAAGAGGATTAATCGCTTCTGCATAAGTTCTTTTATAGATTTCGTTTGAGTAACAAGGGAAGGAATACTGACTGCAATCGGTTTCATCAAAAAATTTTGAAACCGAAATCACATGCCTATATGGTAGGCCACAAAACTTGCCAAACTCGGCAGCTACATGTTCGATTATATAAATCAACAAAACCGCCCTTGCCCCCGTTTTGAGCATTATAAGTGTTTAAACCAACACCAGCAACAATCCACGTTCTAGACGCTTGAATTTTTTTTTATAATTTTCTTTTGAGCCCAATGTGTAAGTAGGTGTGTTTCTGAATACCCTGCAACCGGCGTTCTTAAAACCATTGTTGTACGGACTGACGAAAGAATTCTATAACTTGTGTTATCGGCATTTTGCACTGGTGTCTAGAAAGAGCGTTAATGGACTCCGCGCTGTTAGATGTCATATAATGATATGGATTACCGGGGCAATGTGCTCGTGCCCATCTACCGAACCCAATACTTGTTAGAATTTGACGTACCCTGGGAACGGCAAGACAAAGAGCATTGAATGACTCATTAAAGTCAGAAAACCGGTAAGATTTGCATGTCTTCCACCACAGACTCTCGTATTCTTTTTTTTATTCGATGGTAAACGTAAGTTCATCATTAAATGACGACAACATAACCCGTGATAAGCACGTGGAAAGACGTTACTAACAGCTAAGTGTATAGAATTCGCCCTATCCGATATTATCGCCATATCGGGTATTTCACCAACACACTCTCTAAGCTTAGAAAGAAACCATGTCCAGGATTCTCCATCCTCTGATTTTCCTATTCCATAGGAAACTGGTAAAATATGGTTGTTTCTATCCATGCCAACTGCTAAAAACAGCGTACCTTTAAATTCACCTTTTAGGTGTGCTGCATCGATGATAACCACCGGCCTGAGATTACACATAAAGGCACGAATATGAAAGTAAAAATTCGTAAGAGGTCAACCGTGTTTTAATTTCAGATAACTAAATAAAAGTACGCATAACTTACAGCAGCACAGATGGCAACAAAGACCATCTCAAACCGATTCTCTTCGTCAGTCTTGATGCGAGTGACAGTACCGGGGTTTGCCCGCTCTAAATTGTAGCAGTAAAACGGTAGTTCAGCAAAGGAATCGGTGCTTGTTCCTTGTAGAATCTCTAGCGCGTGACTTTTTCCACGCCAAGCTTGACTATAACTTATGTCCACTTGGAATCTTTGTTTAAAATCTTTAACAATATTCGTGGACCGATATTGTCTACCACTATCTTTTAGTGATTCCTTTAAATAGTGAGCCACAACCATTGGGTTTGCCTGACAAAGATGGGGGTACGTTAGCGTCTTTGAGCACGTGTGTTTATCGTTCGTATACTTCACAACAAACATGGCACAACCAGCAATACTACATGCCCTAAAACGCCACGCGCACCCATCCACCAAACATGACCCATCAAACCTGGTTTTAGACGATCTATCTACTTTAAACTCAAAATGTTCTAACAAACATTTTTTCCCTAGCTCAAGTTTCATTTCTTCTTTGTTAGTGAATATGTAGCCTGGCTCAAACTTAATTGATGGAGACAATGTTTGTGTTGTATCATGTAAATTATCGAAAGTCGTTGTATAGTCCTTTAAAACATTATCACTAACTTCATTAAAAGGAACATTTAAATCAGGAACTTTAAATGTATCTTGATCGGAAGGAAAACTAGATGACCCAACACACGACTCCTGAATGACGTACAACTTATATAATTCAAAAGGATTTTGCATGTCAAAATTAAATAAAAAAGCGAGATCACCATATTCAATTATATCGATCGGATCAGTAAAAGAAGACATCCGGTATGATAGCTTTTTAATGTTTGGAATTCCACACAACTTAGAAACATTACTTAAAAGACCAATGTACGAAAGATTGGTTTCAATTTCTAAACCACGTCTACTTGCATCGGCATCAGCAACATACTCAAGTTTCCATTAACAATCTGCCACTTTCCACCGCTGTATACAACAAAACAAAGCTTCATGTTGGAAAAATCTGATTTTACTTTAAATGTAAAACGCCTTAAACTAATTGTAAATAAATAACCTATGCATGTAATCGTAAACTAGAATTCGAACTGAAACGGCTTGAACAGTGCCTTGAAACGGCTCTGAGCCGCCTACATAATAAAAAAAATTTAAAACATTGTCAGACTGACAAGGGGAGGGGTCTGACCGGTTTAAGTATGTTATTGGCAGCATGTGATGGGATTCGAACTCGTGACCTCTAGTTTGCGTGCACGCAGCTCTTCCAGTTGAGCTACGTGTCTAACCCGTTAGATGCTGGATTATCATTATACATATATACTCATTAAGTATAACCTGATTTAATTAAAAAACGGTTTTCATTTTTTTAAAACTTAACAAACCGGCGATATACAAACGATTTTTATTAAATTTATACTCTTACATGTGAGTATTAAAACAAAATAAAATAACAAAAAAATTAAAAACCTTGTCGGACTGACAAGGGGAGGGGACTGACCGGTTTAAGCATGTTATTGGCAACGTGTGATGGGATTCGAACTCGTGACCTCTACTTTGCGTGCACGCAGCTCTTCCAACTGAGCTACGTGTCTAACCCGTTAGATGCTGGATTATCATTATACATATATACTCATTAAGTATATCCTGATTTAATTAAAAACGGTTTTCATTTTTTTTAAACTTAAAAAAGCGGCGATATACAAACGAATTTTATTAAATTTATACTCTTACATGTGAGTATTAAAACAAAATAAAATAATAAAAAAATTTAAAAACCTTGACAGACTGACAAGGGGATGGGTCTGACCGGTTTAAGCATGTTATTGGCAGCGTGTGATGGGATTCGAACTCGTGACCTCTACTTTGCGTGCACGCAGCTCTTCCAACTGAGCAACGTGTCTAACCCGTTAGATGCTGAATTTTCATTATACATATACACTCATTAAGTGAATCGTGATTTAATAAAAAAACGGTTTTCATTTTTTTTAAACTTAACAAACCGGCGATATACAAACGATTTTTATTAAATTTATACTCTTACATGTGAGTATTAAAACAAAATAAAATAAAAAAAAATTAAAAACCTTGTCGGACTGACAAGGGGAGGGGACTGACCGGTTTAAGCATGCTATTGGCAACGTGTGATGGGATTCGAACTCGTGACCTCTACTTTGCGTGCACGCAGCTCTTCCAACTGAGCTACGTGTCTAACCGTTAGATGCTGGATTATCATTATACATATATACTCATTAAGTATATCCTGATTTAATTAAAAAACGGTTTTCATTTTTTTTAAACTTAAAAAAGCGGCGATATACAAACGATTTTTATTAAATTTATACTCTTACATGTGAGTATTAAACAAAATAAAATAATAAAAAAATTTAAAAAGCTTGACAGACTGACAAGGGGATGGGCCTAACCGTAATGGCAGCGTGTGATGGGATTCGAACTCGTGACCTCTACTTTGCGCGCACGCAGCTCTTCCAACTGAGCAACGTGTCTAACCCGTTAGATGCTGAATTTTCATTATACATATACACTCATGAAGTGAATCCTGATTTAATAAAAAAACGGTTTTCATTTTTTTTAAACTTAACAAACCGGCGATATACAAACGATTTTTGTTAAATTTATACTCTTACATGTGAGTATTAAAAGAAGATAAAATAACAAAAAAATTTAAAAACCTTGTCAGACTGACAAGGGGAAGGGTCTGACCGGTTTAAGCATGTTATTGGCAGCGTGTGATGGGATTTGAACTCGTGACCTCTACTTTGCGTGCACGCAGCTCTTCCAACTGAGCTACGTGTCTAACCCGTTAGATGCTGGATTTTTATTATACATATACACTAATTCAGTGAATCCTGATTTAATTAAAAAACGGTTTTCATTTTTTTAAACTCAACAAACCGTACGGAAACGGCTCAAAGCCGCCTAGATAAAGGCTTTAAGCCGCGTCAACCTGTAAGGAAACGACTCTGAGCCGCCTAACCCCCCTCGGCTCGTTGGTAGGTACCCGGCTAAGGGACGAGCCGGGTCCTTACCCGGCTTCGATGTCAGCTCCACGTGAAACGGCTCGGCTGAGACGTTTCCTTACCTGACACGGCTCGAAGCCGTTTCAGGGTTGTCGGACACGTGTCAATTTGCCATTGGTTCTCGATGAAGACTGATGTTGAGCCGCTTCCGTTAACGGAAACGGCTCTGTAAGCCGTGTCAGTTGGCCATTTTCGCAAAAACAGTGTGAAATGGGGCTATTTTAGTGATTTTCCCAATATTTAACTTTAGTATATTTCGTACCATATACAATTTTTTTTTAAAAATTTATGGGATCTATGCGAAGATAAAATGAAGGCCCCTAAAATATATATTTCTTTATAAAGAATATACAAAAAAGTATTAAATATTTGAAAATTAATTAAAAATTTGTGGAATCACTCGCATGTTGCAACGGGCTGCTTTTTTACGTGGAAACGTAGATAAAAAACATATCACACAAGCATTTGGACAACGAAGCATAGAAAAAAAAACACGTTGTAAGGGTAAATTAAGAAAATACGGAATAGTTATGTTGTAACTTTATTTACGATCATGTAAGACCGTCGTAAGCTAACCAAAATTATTTAGAAAATACAAAGAGTTGAAAGAGAAAAAAACAAAATAAGACTTTTTTTTCATAAAAAATGGAACACACAAAACTAAGAGTCTGTTTGATATGGGGTAATGGAATAGATGAGAGAATGGAATGGACGAGGTACTGTAATGGACAACGGAATGAAATTGATCATTTCATTCTACTGTGATGTTTGGTTACTCATATGTGAATGAATGAATCATTATTTTGTACAATTTGATAGACAAAAAAAGACAAGGTAACGCAACACAACTGTATTAAATACGGCAAAAATATAATTGACTCAATAATAATAATAATAATAATAATAATAATAATAATAATAATAATAATAATAATAATAATAATAATAATGGTAAAAGGTTAATAATAAAATTTTGATATACAATAATAATAATAATAATAATATATTTCTTTTCATTTCTTGAAGGAATAAAAAAAACACCCCTTTAACAAAGAATGAAATTTGTTATATTTGGAAAGGTTACATTATTTTAAAATGCTTCATTCCATTACCAAATGATAACCAAGCATGTTTTTTTCATTCTATCGTAATTATCTATTCCATTCCACCTTCTATTCATCATACCAAACACTACCTAATTGTAGATTGAATAATATTTTAAGAAATTAACATAATAATCATTTTTAAACTAGATTTGAGAAAATTCCCATTTTCATTTAATGTAAAACAAAATTATCAATTAATGTTATTTGCATTTACCGCATAGGTAACAAACATAAAGAAAAAAATCAACCCCTTGGTCTACTTCCTAATAAAGTGACATTAAAACCACCAAACCATGCACCTCATAATATAATTTTCCAATTCAGTACTTATATATTTTAAATTCTACAGCGTAACTATATTAAAAATAAATAAATTTTTAGACCCGGAGTGTTTAGGCCCTTAGCCTTGCCCACCCCGTACCGGCGTACCTCCAAACCGGCCCTGTATAAATGCATTTATTTATGTTATAATTAATATAGAATTAAGTGTACATGCTTCGACAACCATGCTTTAGGTATCCTATGACAATATACGTAATTAGTTTATGACATAACTGTAGAGATATAATATAATGTATAATACATACGAAAAAAAGATTACTTTCGTGAAATTCTCTTGTATTCATTTACCTACTTTGAATATAATATAATATACTGTATAACATAGACGAAAAAAAATTACTTTTGTTCTTATACAAGATTTCTTAAACACTTAATGTTTTACCAAAACTTTATAAAAGGAGAAAGATATGTGATGTTACTAGACCTGGCAAACGGTCGGGTTGGGTCGGGTCATAGGTCAAAACGGGTCCAGGTCAATGAAAAAAGGGTTGTTTTGGTTCGGGTTGAAACGGGTCCGGGTCAGAACGGATTTCGGGTCAGATCGGGTCAGTTTTTTGTTTTGATGATGACTAATATGCGTTAATCATTCATATACTAATGGAATTATAAGTTAGCTTCAGTTAGAAGTTGATTAACTTGGAAGTACAATGATATCTTATCTTTTCTTCCATTTTAGTTCCTTACCTCTAGCTACATCTGTACAAATTCATAAAATGAAATAAATAATATCTATATTCATCAACTTGTAATACATTATACATGTTGTCCACTGCATCCAGGGGCGGACCTAGAGTGATAGAAGGGGTAACCTACGTTGCCCCTTGACGCTTCACGGTAGTGTAAATTTTGGAAAAATTTAACGTTTTTTCGATTTCGTTACCCTTTTTTATTGAAACGTTACCCCTATGTGGATTTTCTAGATCCATCACTGACTGCATCATTGAGGTCTTCATCACATAAGTCCACATGTGATTATATTGAGTAAGACATGATCTTATCAAAGACTAAATAACACATGACGAAAAAAGCTTGTACCTCTTTTACTCTGTCTGCTATTTCATCAAAGTCATCCTAAAATAACCATACTAATACTCGCTTGTTTCTCCGGACCTTGGTTTTAAATTGTGTGATGCACTCCGAGGCGTTTGGTCCAAAAAACTGATGTGTGATGCACTCTTTATAAAAAAATATTAAAAAATTATTTATACATAAAAACTTATAGAAACATGCTTAAAGTAAAACAAACGGCGTAATAAGAAGATAATAGTTGTGCTTTTTTGTTCAAATCAAGCATACTAAGATATTAATTATTGAAAAAACCAAACACAGTTCATAACATCTGGAAAAAAAACATACGAAACAATGTCGCGTGCATCAGAGTGCATTATGTGAAATGCGCGCAATATTCACGCATCATGTAAACGCAACGCATCAGTTGCACCAATGCGCTCTTATCAGCACCCCATTTTCAAGCTCCTCCACACCATAAGATCTTATAAAGGTGGATCATAGATATAGTTTTAAAAATGATAAATACCACTTATTTTATTAACTATGTGATCATTTCCTAAGATATAAAAATTATTTGATATATAATATTCAGTTTGCTAAAAACACAAAATACTGTTGGCAAATGAAAAGCAAAAAATGGCAATTTTGAAATTAAGTTTCAAAAGAAAGGTAAAGTTTATACTGTAGTAACATTTCTATATCGAATAATAATAATAATTATTTAAATTCAGTTGTCCTTCAACTTTGCATAACAATTTTGAATAAAAAGACAACATTATTCATGCACCCTTATCTTTTGAAGATAGCAACAGACATTATGTTATTGTAAAATGAGGTAAGTCATGCATTCTTAAAAGAATTAGAAGGTATTGTTTAGTCATGGATCACGACAAGAGGAGAGACATGTCTCTATATCCTCGTGAAGTAGACTTGGTCTCTATATCCTTTTTGGAGGAGACTCAGTCGCATTGCATGATATTTAAAGATATTTTTTTTCTGTTCACAAACATATTACTTTTATTTTATATGAAAGTTTAAAAAATACAACATGGTTATACAAAGTTTCTAATCTTAAATTTCATGCTATAGATAACCTCTGTTGATTAATATGGAAACTAATAATATGACCCGCGGACGATGTGCCGCGGACCCATTGCAAATATTGAATGGATTAGTTCAAGTGGTATGTGATGCATTAACTATATATAAACGCACGTGTCATCGTATTTGATTTAATTTTGTAACCTATAGAAGCATTGCAGTTGGATAAAAACGTAAGTAAATCGAGTTTATAGTGTACAATCATAGTGCGTTATATGTTACCTAACTCATATATGGCAAAGGCACAAGAGACACAAAAGACATAAAGCCTGTATAAAGGTAAAAGTGACATGTGTAATCAAAAGAGATTAGTTAGAGTTTTAAAAAAAAAAAAAAAAGCGACAAAAGAAAACACATTGGCTAGACACGAGTATTTTGCAAAGTGAAAGGACCAAAGTCATGAGGTGAATATTATATTCTTTACCATGACGAATGATGTAGCTGTCGTGGGCTAATAAAAAAACGTGTATTTTATGACTTAAATACCTCAAATAGCATATGTAATTAAGTTCATCTACACTGGGATTTGTAGTAAGTGTTTAACATAATTATCTATTTAATTAACTACTAAGCTTAATTTGGGAGTTTTAATTGGTTTGAAAGAAACTAAAAGGATTGTTTAAGAAGTGTTATCAAATTAAATAAAAAAGTAACTCTCACTCGGGATTTAGGTTATCGATTTCAAACAAACATTTGTTGAATTACTAAAACACCACAAAAATATGGCTTTGGAACTTTTAAATTGCAATAATAACTAAAGACAATTTTAACAATAATCGTACAATCTAATTGCCAATCACAAATACAATTACCGACCTAGTTACCAACCCGCTAATAATGCAAGAAATCACAAATATGGTTGACAAAAAGAAAAGGAATTCAAATATAAGCGATCGTTTATGCAAATCAAACATAAGTAGTCAAGATATACTAGTTTCATAGTAATCAAACAAAGTATAAAAACCGAACAACCATTCATCCGGGGGAAGCCACAAAAGATTTAGCCGCGCATATTCGTCATAGCTTCAGTTCTTGATTCGTATCAATTTGGCATGAAGTATTCGAAAGATCTTGATGAAGAGAGCCAAAAATCTCCTATATCGAGCCCTTTGTTTGTAAAAAGAAGTCTACACTCGAATACCTTGGTCGACAAGCTTATATTAGATCAAAAGACCTTTTCCTGATTCCGCTCTCCCACGCGCGCCGTAGGGGAGTCTTCTTTACCTCTCACGTGGCGTGAGATCTTCATATAAGTCGGTCCCACTTGTCTTACCGCTGCACGTTGTTTTCTAGCTCTCATTCAACCCGTGCACTCCAATCTTCTTCGTTTAAGCTCATTTTTCATGTTTATCACTCATTTAACCTGCAGAACCTAACACAAAATAAGTACATTAAACATATACAACAAACTCGATAACATGCTAAAACGTGTATAAAACTATTACAATTACAACGTGTTGTTACCAACACATCAACAAACCAAACCGATACCGTCCAAATAACAACGGTACTGGTACGGTATTTGTTTTTACAGTTTTGTCGATGTTCTAGTATAAATTTTGTTGAAAACGGAGTTGTATTGAAAATCAAGTATTTTTTTGTAAGGGAAGCATAATGAAGGCCGGGATCGTACACGTACCTTGAAAAACCAAAGTGATACCAACTGAACAACATCGAACCCGGTATTGGTGTTATCAGAACCAGTATCAGTGTTTGCTTTTATGGTTTTCGAAACGTATCGATATCCTCTGAGGCATATCACGACTTTTATTTTTGGTATTTTCGGTTGCTATAGAAGTAAAACTAATGCTAGTACCATAACAAACCGAACTGATATCCATTGAATTTTCGACACGTAACACGTAAACAGACTAGCAAAAGGAAACCATATTGGGACATGAGACAATAGAACTCTAAATATCGCTATTTAGTGTTAAGACTCGTAGAAAAATATCCAAATAACAATTTTGACCAATTAATAACAAAGCCATCTTTTAATAAAATTCATGCATAGTCATTGGATACTATGTAGTTAGGAAAACCTAAAACAATAACAAAACAACACGTGATATACAAGATTTTGGGGATTCGTGAATCCAACAAAAAAAAAGTGTCAAAATGACATGATAATAGAAAAATGGTATTGTCATTTAGGCAATTCAGACCTCCATATATACTTTTATTCAACGAAAGAAAAATTGGTATTGTCATTTAGGCAATCCAACAAAAGAAAAATGGTCTTGTCTTATACTTTCTACCTATTGTATTGCATATAGTAACAATTTGAAGTGGGATGACCAACAATTTCAAGAGGATGACCCGTGTCATGTTGTATGGTGTTATTGGTCCATTTTTAAAGTTTTTTTTTTTATTTTTGTTTTTTTATTTAAGTTTTTAATTATTTTAGTATTTACCTTTTAACATTTTGTATTCTCTTTTACAAACCTTCAACTTTTTAAAAACTTTAAAAATTTTTGGTTTTTTAGTAAGTTTCGTGTATTTTATATTTTACCCTTCAACATTTTGTATTGTCATTTACAACCCTTCAATTTTTTTAAAAACTTTAAAACCTTTTTTGTTTTTTAGTAAGTTTTGTTTATTTTATATTTTACCCTTCAACCTTTAGTATTAGTACTTACAACCCTTCAACTTTCTAAAAACTTTATAATCATATTTTACATGTTTATATTTATGTACGTGTTTGTATAAATTCAAGTTGATTGTGTTTCTTTGAAAATGGGTACGCTCAGATATAATATTTTTTTTTTTGCTTTTTTTTAACGTTTTGAGTTGATCTATATATTGACATAATTTTTTTACAACAAGTCGGGTCAATATAATATGTTTTCATTAGACTTTATAAATTCGACTTACTTTACGTTTCGGCGTTATCCCAACGCGCGGTATAATTCTAACTTAAAAAAAACGTAAATTTTTTACTTATTTATATGTACATGTCGGTATAGTTTCAGGTTGGTGTTCGACTTAAATTTCTTTCGTAAATAAGTTGGGCCATATATAATACGTTACCATACTTATTTTTATGTAATGTGCTTATTTTTATGTACATCTTTAGTTTATCTACGTATGGACGTAACTTTTGTTAGTTTACAGGTGCACAAAAAAAATTTGTTGGATTGAAACCGGTTTGGCAAGAACCTGCTATAAAGTGACCTAACCCATCGATTTAGCAAGAACCTACTACAAAGTTTTTGTAGTAAAGAATAAGCTCCGAATGAAGAAATTGGGTTTGAGAGTATATCTTGTGTTCATATTTCATGATCCCGTTTAGAGTCGTAAGTTATATCCTATTTTAATTTTCCATAATTTAAATGCTTTTATAACTAATATAAATTTAAAACTTTGTAATGAATTCTTTGTTGACAGATTATATGTGTATTCTCTTTGCTTGTATATTGCTTAATTTTATTTGTTTATTTTATTGCTAGCTAGATACATTTGTAAATTGATTTTGTAGATGTTTTGAACCAGTTTCTTAAAAAAATTTAGGTATTGGCCTAACATAGAACAAAGAGAAAAAAAACATATATCTAAGTTGATATTATGTGTATTTCACAAAGAATCTATTTTGTATCTAGTTATCTCGTGATATATAATAGTGAAAATAATTTAGGAAATTTGCAAGGTTCGCATCTAACTGTTAAAATCAGAGTTTCAGAGTGGATTACCGAACAAGGCTATTCATTCATAATTGTGTGTTATGGTTTATGATTACAAGTGCAGGGCACCTTAAATGGTTTACAAGAGAAGCATAAAAAAGGAAAACATTGCTGCGATTTGCTGTTGATTAGCTGGATGTCCGGCTGTTGATTAGCTGCCGCAGGATGTCCGGCTGTTGATTAGCTGCGATTTCCTCCAAGGTTTGACTTTCCTTTCTAACACTCCCCCTCAAGTTGAGTAGTGGGGTTTCCAATACACAACTTGTCTAAGCATTCACCTAAGACTCTCCCACTGACAGTCTTTGTTAGTATGTCCGCTAACTGATCTTTTGATCGAACAAACGGTAGTTCAATTGTACCATCTTCCAATTTTTCTTTGATGAAGTTCCTATCAACTTCTACGTGTTTAGTTCGATCATGTTGTACTGGATTTTCTGAAATCTGAATTGCAGCTTTATTATCACACATAATCTTACTCGTTTCTCTTGAAGGAAAGCCAATCTCAGCTAAGAGTCTTCGCATCCACATGGCTTCTGTTAGACCTCGAGCTATACCTCTAAATTCAGCCTCTGCACTTGAAAGAGCAACCACCTTTTGTTTTTTACTTCTCCAAGTGACAAGATTCCCACCAACTAGAGCGAAGTAGCCTGCTGTTGACCTCCGACTTCCCTTATCTCCTGCCCAGTCTGCATCAATATAGATTTGAACATTTAGGTGTCCATGTGATTGAAACAGGACTCCATGACCCACTGTTCCTTTGAGATATCTAATAATTCTCCAAACTGCTTCCATATGGGACTCTTGAGGTTGGTGCATGAACTGACTTACCACCCCTACAGCATATGCAATATCTGGGCGAGTATGTGAGAGGTATATTAGTTTTCCTACCAGCCGTTGATATCTTTCTTTATTTGCTAACTTTGCTCCTTCCTCCATATAGAGCTTTTGGTTTACACTCATAGGAGTGTCTGCTGGTTTGCAATCTATCATTCCAATCTCTGCCAACAAGTCTAGGACATACTTCTTCTGACTAATGAAAATTCCTTGTTTTGACCTTAGCACTTCAATTCCGAGGAAATACTTCAGCCTGCCCAAATCTTTCATTTCAAATTCGGCAAACAAGTTTTCTTTTAGTTTTCCCATTTCTTCTTTATCGTTCCCTGTAATGATCATATCATCTACATAGATAATTAGGCAGGTTACGAATTTTCCTCTTTTTTTGAGAAACAAAGTATGATCGGCGTTACTTTGTTTATATCCAAATTTTTTCATAGCTACAGTAAATCTGCCAAACCAAGCCCGAGGAGATTGCTTCAAACCATACAGAGATTTCTTCAGACGGCAAACTTCTCCGGATTTGAAATCTTTTGTGAATCCTGGAGGAGCATCCATAAATACCTCTTCATCTAGATCCCGTGTAGAAATGCATTTTTTACATCAAACTGTTGGAGTGGCCACCCTTCATTTGCGGCTATCGAAAAAAGAACCCTAATTGTGTTCATTTTTGCAACTGGGGAGAATGTTTCAGCGTAATCAATCCCATGTGTCTGGGTATACCCTTTTGCTACCAGTCGGGCTTTATATCTTTCAATTGTACCGTCTGGTTTATACTTAACCGTATAGACCCAACGACACCCCACGGATTTCTTTCCCAACGGAAGAGTACACTTTTCCCAAGTATTGTTCTTGATTAAAGCTTCCATTTCGGTTTTCATTGCTTCCTTCCAATGTTTAGACTTTAAAGCTTGATCCACGTTTGTAGGAGTTTCTTCAGAATAAACAGATGAGATAAACGCTTTGGCTTCCTTAGTGAGATTTCCATTAGCTACATTAGCTATAGGATAACTAGATCTTCTTGGCTCTTTTCTAGGAGAGTACCGTTTCGGAGGAACCCCTCTGTTTGTTCTAGGGGGTAACACATATCTTGATGGTGATTCTTCTTGTATGGGTTCATCTGCCTGTAAATTCTCAGCTTGTTCTGTGGCAGTTGCATGGTTAGAAGTATTGGTATTTTCGGAGTCATTAGAAACTCCAAAAGTATCACTAGACTGAATAGGGTGAGTATTACTTACCTCGGATACCAGGTTAGGAGGAACATTAGGGCCTTCAGTGGCACTGAAATTGAACTCTGGTGACTCTGTAGTTGGTACATAGGGAACATATTTCAACCAACTTAGTGTGTCTAAACATTCCTTCTCCCCCTGACCACTGAGTTGGGAATTGTAGTAATACTCGGTTTCAAGAAAGTCACAGTTTATTGTGGTGAACATATGACGTGTCTTTGGGTTATAACATTTGTATCCTTTTTGATTCATTCCATACCCAACAAAGACACATTTTCCAGCACAAGGGTCAAGTTTGGTTCGATCTGATTTAGGTATGTGAACAAAAGCAGTACACCCAAAGATTCGTGGTTAAAGAGTAAGGACTGAGGGTAGTTTGAAAAATTTTGAAAGGGTGTGTAATGGGGTGTTAAGTTTAAGGATTTTTGTTGGGAGTCGGTTGAGAAAATAGGTAGCGGTAGCAAGGGCTTCAGGCCAAAAAAGTTTCGGGACCTGGGATTCAATTAGGAGGGCTCGTGTCATTTCCAGTAAAATGCGATTTTTCCTTTCGGCGACACCGTTTTGTTCTGGAGTGTTTGGACATGTAGTTTGGTGGATTATTCCCTTGTTTTGAAAAAACAATTTAAAGGAGGTATTAACAAATTCACCTCCATTATCTGATCGAAAAATTTGGATGTTTGTTTGGAATTGGGTTTGGATCATGGCGTAAAACATAGTGAATTTTTCAAAGACTTCGGATTTGTTTTTTAAAAAATAAACCCAGGTCATTCGGGTACAATCATCAACGAACATCACAAAGTAGCGAAGGTTTTGCCCCCAAGAACGGGGGCAGGACCCCATACATCAGAATGGATTAAAGAAAATGGTAAAGCAACCTTAGTGTTATTGGGTTTAAAAGTTTTCCTGTGGCTCTTTGCTAAAACACAAGTTTCACAATGTGACAAAGAATTAACTGGAAATAGTTTTGGAAATAAAATATGTAAATAACTTGTAGAGGGATGACCTAATCTTCGGTGCCACAGCCATGCTTCTCGTTCAGATGTACCATGAGTTAACATCACAGCACCATTTTGAGTTACTTCATCCACATAATATAACCCTTGACTTTCAGTGCCACGCCCAATGATCGCTCCCGTCCTGATATCCTGTAAAATACAAAACGTAGGGTACATTAGGACAATACAGTTGAGTTCTTTAGTGACGTGGCTAATGGAAAGTAGTTTATGTGACAACGAGGGAACATAAAGACAATTAGAGATTTTTATTGTGGGTGAAATCTCAATCGTCCCTCCCGATTTTACATCCATTATCCCTCCATTTGCCGTTTGAATATGTGTTTTTTTTGGTTTAGTTGTTGAGATAATATCCGATGACTCATAAGTCATTGTGTCGGTTGCGCCACAATCGAATATCCATCGTTTTTGTTTTTCATGATGTTTTTGGGCCATATTAGCATTCCCACTATTTCCAGGGACCAAATGTGACATATCCAATTCTGGGTTATAAACCCACGGACTTGTGTTATCCGCCCCAAACCCAAACCCGTTACCTTCTCCTTCACTCTCTCCGCCATTACCTAACCCTTCATCACCTTCGCCTGTTGCGTCGGCCACTCCGCCGAAACCAACCCTACTCCGGCTTCCATCTCCTGGAACCTCTCGGTTGCCGGTGCTGGGTGATTTTCCTTTCTCGTGAGCGGTAACCTTTGTGCCCTTCTTATGACTGTCAGACCACCAATCGGGATATCCGACGAGTCTGAAACATTGTTCCTTGGTATGCTTAGTCATGCCACAATGGTCACATTTGAGATGAGTTTTGTCATCTCTGCTTACAGATCCAGTTCTTCTTCCGTCAAACCGTCGGAGCCCTTTCGATGCAAGTCCTGTCCCTTCTATTTCTGCGGATATTAGACCTGCTGCGATGCCCTGTGCGTCATTGAGAGGTGTTCCGATAATGTTTTGGTGAGCGGCCTCCTTGCGAACAGTGGCATATGCGGCTTCTGCAGTCGGAAGTGGTTCCGACCGGAGTATTTCCCTCTTTATAGGGTCATACTTCCGGTCAAGGGCATTTAAGAACTGGAAGAGTTTTTGCTCAGTTCGGATTTTGGAGTATGTTTGAATATCCGTTGAACAAGTCATCGGATTCAGATCAATTCGGTCAATTTCTCCCCATACGCCTTGGAGAGTGATCCACAATTCTTCGAGAGAAGTATTGTTTTGTTTGATGTCATTCGCTTTGACATGAAGATTAAAGGTTTGGAGCTTGTCCCGTCCACTGCTATATGTAACTACCAAGGCATCCCATAGCGATTTCGCTGTGGGAAACTCGGTGAGGTTACCCGCAAGAACAGGTTCAATATTTTGAATTAACCATGAAAAAACGATTAGGTCATCTTGCTCCCACTGTTCGTAGGTTTCATGATTTTGGTCTGGGGGATTTATGGTTAAATGTTGCAGCAGGGTTTTTGATTTACCGCCTATGGCGACTCGAATCATTCGGGTCCATAGGGGATAATTCTGGCCGTTTAGTTTCAGATTTATCTGTAAACTATCGGACATTTTGGGGTTTTTTTGCTGGGAATTTTTGAGAAGGTTGGCTAGTTGTAAGGTGAGATCACTACTCGAGTTACCGTCTCCGGACATGGTGACTCGGTTGTGGCTCGGTTGTGTTTTGGGTAGATGATGAGCAAGCTAAATAACCCGCTCTGATACCATGTTAAAATCAGAGTTTCAGAGTGGATTACCGAACAAGGCTATTCATTCATAATTGTGTGTTATGGTTTATGATTACCAGTGCAGGGCACCTTAAATGGTTTACAAGAGAAGCATAAAAAAGGAAAACATTGCTGCGATTTGCTGTTGATTAGCTGGATGTCCGGCTGTTGATTAGCTGCCGCAGGATGTCCGGCTGTTGATTAGCTGCGATTTCCTCCAAGGTTTGACTTTCCTTTCTAACACTAACAGCATGCTGACAAAATCTACCAACTCCATTATTGAGTAAAAACAAGATATTCGACCGCAACTCGTTGTAGTACGCTGCATATATACGGCTCTCTACTGCCATCGTCGTTTTCATATAAAACAACACCGAAAGACCCGAAAAGGTGGTTTAATATCGCCAAATCAAAGAGTTAAATATTGCAGGCGATATTTAATATCACCAAGAAACAAAAAAAACCGTGATTTGGAGTTCATGTTTGATTGAAGATATGATGTTTTTGAATTTGTAAAATATGTACAAAGAGTATTTTAAACAAAAAGTGATATATTAAGTGTAAAATACGTACAAAGAGTATTTTAAACAAAAGTGATATTATAATTATTATTAGGGAAATGTATGAAATTTGGCATGTTGGCTAAGCCTTTTAAAAAATAGGTATTTACTTTGTGGATTTGTAAAATAAGTAAACCAACAAGAGAAAGACAAGTAAAGAGATTCGACATCTTTTTTAGCCGACACTTCAACTTTTCGACACCTTATTACCCCACAAAAAAATATAATTGAGTCCACATCTCACCAAATAACCAATCAAAAAATTACAAATGTAAAGTGACAACATTATTTTTGCTTACGAATTCACAGAGCAAACAACATTTTTGCTGGCAATGAAAAAGAGGGAGGGGGCGGGGGGCAGGGTGCGTCAATCATAAAATTACAAATGTAAAAGTGCATGCACTATTTTTGCCGACATTGAAAACTAGCTCCCGTTTTTTAGGGTCAACAAAAATGGTGTGGTGCTTGCTCCTTGAGTCCGTAGACAAAAATAGTTTTGTAACTTTACATTTGTAATTTTTTGATTGGCTATTTAATGATATGTGAACTCAAGTGTAATTTTTGTGGGAATAAAGGTCCCTGAAAAACTAGAGTGTAGGCTAAAAAGGTGTCGGCTCTACTTATTTGCTTACTTCTCATCCCCTCCCTCCCCCCCCCCCCCCCCTTTTTTTTTTGCTTATTTTAAAAATCTTAAAAAGTTCAATTCTATTTTACTCAAAATGATTGTCAACAATACACATCCCTATTTTTATGATTTTCTCTTTAATTTATAATACTTTTTAATTTTTGGGGTTGATACGGCCACTGACAATCACATGATTCATGGATTTACACGATGTAGACTAAAAAGGAAAACGAAAGTGAATATAGCTAAACTTATATCCTTTTTTTATGATGAACTATTGAACTCTTTATCAACTTCTTAATTAGGTGTGGTTTGGTTTGAAAAAGTCTTCAAAGTTCAACTTGAAAACTACTAGATATAATAGTCCCATTAGAATTAAAGTCGATCATATAATACACACATACAACAATGAGCAACTGGAAGCTTTTTTTCGCTCTAAGCATTCTTCATGCTCATGCCACTCAAATCTTTTCACAACCTATTCTCTTTAGTGAATACATAGGTGCCAACTTTCGAAATGTTAGGTTTTCCGATGTACCCATAAACCCTAATATCCAAGTCCACTTCATTCTCTCATTCGCTATCGACTTCACTTCCGGACCGTCCCCAAAACCGACAAACGGTAAGTTTAACGTGTTTTGGGACACTGAAAACCTCAGCCCGTCTCAAGTTCTTTCGATCAAACGCCAACATCCGAATGTCAAAGTAGCTTTAAGCATTGGAGGTGATAGTGTGAGCAATAAGGCGGTTAACTTCACTGCTTTTTCGATCGATTCGTGGGTATCTAACGCTGTTTCTTCACTCACTAGTGTTATAAAACAGTATAATTTAGATGGAATCGATATCAACTATGAACATTTCCATGCTACACCTAACATCTTTGCAGAGTGCATAGGTCAGCTTGTGAAAACCCTAAAACAAACCGAGTCATTTCGTTTGCTTCAATCGCGCCGTTTGATGATGGCGATGTTCAGCGCCATTACATGGCTTTATGGAGGAGTTATGGCCGTGTTTTCGACTATGTTAACTTCCAGTTTTATGCATATGACAGGGGCACCACGGTGGCTCAGTTTCTGAGCCACTTTAATGCACAGTTGTCTAACTATCAGGGTGGTAAGGTGTTGGTTAGCTTTAGTACGATTCGAGTGGCGGTTTGAAACCTGAAAATGGGTTCTTTACGGCCTGCGAGAGGCTCAGGAGCCAGCGGAAACTCAATGGCATCTTTGTTTGGTCTGCTGATGACTTGAAAGCGAACGGATTTAGGCATGAGAGGGAAGCACAGGCATTGTTAGCAAAGGGTCAGTAGATATACTACAGACTCATGGGTTCGTTAGAACTTGAGTTATAAGTTGGAAGGTTAAGTTGTTATTTTTGTATTTGTAGGGTGTGTCAAGATGTATTGTAGTTCAGATTGCTACTGTTTAGTTTGTATGTTACTTTTGAGTGCTCACGTTTGAATAATGATAGTTCTAATAGGCTATTGATTAAAGGGAAAATCTTCCAATTAGTCAAATTAACCAAGGTTTTTTTTCCTTCGAAATTAGTCCTTGAATTTAGCAGGCCCAAAGGCGTAGGCTAAGCGTTTAAATGCGCAGGTTAAGCCTTGGCTGATGGCCAAAAACCCTAGTCTTAGCCGAAGCTTATTTATCTATATTGGTAAAAAGCTAGGTCGAGTTGACTAGTTTCCCTCGATTAAAAGCATAAATTATTGAGAAAATAACAAAAATGGACAGTGACCGGTTAAAATTATGAAAATTAACATACGTCACATTTGTGGTATCCTCAATCCTTAGAACTTGCGTCCTAAGTAGCCTATGAATCATAGCAAATAAGAAGTTGACACTTGTCATCATACCTTAGGTTCTATTTGTTGCGTTTTCACCACGGTTTTTTTAACGTGCATAACATTTTCATACGTTAATGTTTTTTAAAAAAGTTTACACCAAACTAAAAATAATTATCTTTAATATGGTGTACTAAAAAAATATTATCGTATGAAGAAGTAATTGTTTAAAAATCGTGGTCGAAAAAAAGCATGTGCGGAAACCATTGCACAATCTCAGACACAAACTTTAAGTCTTAGATGTAAACTTGCATTTATTTCCGTGTTTGCGTCTCCCAATTGAATGTCTCGTTTGTGCTTTGGAAATAGGAATTCAATTTTAATTTTTTTTTGGGAACGGCTAGGAACTCAATTATTGTTGTTTTGAATTAAGTGGGACGTTCATGTTCATTTAAATTGATGATAGTGATTGTGTGGTGTTAGAATTGTGATTTTAGCAAAAAAGTTTAAGTGGGTATTTTTTAGTAGAATTTGGGCCGACTTGTGATTACATTTGGAACAAAATTGATAATTAGATTTGGACGATTTCCTTTGACTTACAAAATGTGGACTTCATATTATTTGTTGATTTGAGCTGCAACAGATTAAACATTTGGGCCAATTGTTTTTTAAATGATTAAATCAGATGAGATTTGGCATAAATATATAGGTGGGCCGATTAAACAAAATGTGAGCTGATTTTTTTTAAGACGTGTTGTGGACCATGAGTTGATAAAGGAGATAGATTGATTAGATGGTTTTAATTCTATGTGTTTTTCTTGCTTCTTCCCAAACAGCATCTTGGCTAAGCTCTAATGGGGTTTGACCTTTGGCCTGTTCAAGTGCGTCTCCTCTGCTTCCCCCACGAAAAGCGCCGATCGTATTCCTGCGAAAGAAAAAGAAATAGTGAAGTTGAAAAAACCTAATCTTTCGAATCTTTGTTGCGGAGTCGATAAATTATACGACCTCTGGTTGAATCATAACGACTATCAGTTTTGACTCTATTTCCTGGCAATATTCTTATAAAGAAGAAACTTTTGTGGGCCGGTGGATTGTTTAGTTGAATTGAATTGATGGTGATCTAAGTTTTGATTGGGCTTCACAAGTTAGTTCATTTGGGCCTCATTGGTTTAAAGAGAATTAATTGGTTGTCTATTTTAAAACAAAAGGTGGGCCTTAACTTGACAAAGAAAATAGTTGGTTTGGTGTAGCATATTCCGGTTTACAAGATCCAGTGGACTCGTGTTACCAAAGTTTGGGCTACGTGACTCGCTTCAACGTGAAGTTGGTGTCACTCGATGCCAGTGATTCGGTGTTATTTGTTCGAACAAGATTTGGTGGGCCTTAACTTGACAGAATATAGTTGGTTTGGTGTAGCATATTCCGGTTTACAAGATCCAGTGGACTCGTGTTACCAAAGTTTGTGCTACGTGACTCGCTTCAACGTGAATTTGGTGTCACTCGATGCCAGTGATTCGGCGTTATTTGTTCGAACAAGATTTGGGGTCTTAGACTAATTTGGTAAAAAGTTTTGTGAAATTTTTGATGACTAGTTGGTGAATTTCCATCCGTTATTCAAAACTCAAGTTTGGAAGATGTTGAAAACGAGAAACGTTAAGCAAGATAAAGATCTTCTAAAGAAACAATTTGATATTTTTTCAACATTTGCAGAATGAACCTTTGGATGATTTGATTACTTGTTTTTCTACCTTGATAAATAAAATGGATGAATATGAAGTACCTCTTTCGTATAAGCAAGTAAATGAGAAGCTAATGAATGCATTGCCATGAAACTTGAAAGTTCATTCGGTGTGAATAAAAGAAGATAAGGATTTGAGTATTACAACACTTGAGGAAGTTATTAGCAAGTTACAATCGAGTGACTTATATTCGACACCACATCCAGAGTGTCGAAGACATAGTGACACTCTGACAGCAAGCCCTAACACAAGTTAGGCAACACTCATGTGGCACTCAGATGACATTCATGTGCCACTCATGTTCTCCTCAGATGACACTATTGATGGCAGTGCCTAGCAACACCGTGTTATAGTATTAGAAAGTGATGAGTCGTTTAACTAGTATACGCCATCATACGGCGTTCATACTATCATATGCATTTTATCACGAAGTAATTAACCACAACCAGGTAAGTCTCTACACCCTTTCTTACAAGACGTTTCGGAGTGATGTGCATATATGGAAAATTTTTAAAGTAAAATAATAAGTTTTTGACAAAGTAAAATTATGGTAAAAGTTGCTAAAGTAATAGTAATATTTAAAGTAACAAAGTGAACAAAGCACCCACTAGTATACATGTTGCATTACCAAATATCGAAAGGATACTTTTGTGTCTCAAGTGAACGCCGGTGTTTAAAATTAACACCATAGTTTCAAACAATGTCTAAAATTAATGCTAAGGTCACATATTGTGACTAAAATTAACATCGTCACCAATAGATAAATGGGCAGTGCGTCCGTTGTTTGCCCATAGTTGTACAACCACCTATAGTTTAAATGCATGTGATAGTTCATAGTATGGTAATAAAGTCACAGTAAAGTGTTGTGTTGTATACATAGCATACATATATATAGGCTTCGTTCAAATGAGAACCACTACGAGTTGTGAGAACCATAGGAGCTCCTACATCTCGCACGAATTGGGCCACAATTTTTTGTACAAACCTAGATTAAAATGTTATAAGCACATCTGTAAAAAAACAAAAAAAAAAATTGTCGAGTCGGTAGTTTTGCCTAATGTAAGTTTTTTTACGCGTTGATATAAATTTTGTTATGACGATAAATATTTTTTTACACATCATGTAAATTTGTGTATGCGGAATTTTTTAATTTTTTTTTGAAACAAGTGATTTTTTTATGATTTAAAAAAAAAATTTAAAATGAAAACTGCTATGGGATAAACTTATAAGAATTAGTTAAAATGAGAACTCTCTAGGGGTTGTAAGAACCGTAGAAACTAATCTAGACTATTGATTCCATAATACGAATGATGGATGAGATTAAAAGTTAGTTTTCTTATTTTGGGTATGTTTGTCATGGAGCTTTTAGAAGCTTTTAGGAGCTTCAAGCTTTAAGCTTTTAAGAAAAAGCTCAAACTTAATAAAAAGCCTTGTTTGGTTGAAGGAGCTAGCAGCTTTTAGGTTAGGAGCTTGAAGCTTTTGGTTAAACGCTCCTACTAGTAGCGTTTAGAAGGAGCTACAAGCTTTTAGAAAAAAAAAACTATTTTAACCTCTAAAAATAATGAACTTTCTAATGTACCAACTTTTTAATGTCCATTTTGATCATTTTATACATTTTATTAAAAGCTCCAGCCACTCTGCCAAACACCTAAATATATCTAAAAAGCTACAACTACACTACCAGCTTCCAGCCACCAGCTTTCAGCTACCAATAACAGCTACTTTTGCCAAACATACCCTTTGTCTTTTATAAAGCTTCCATAAAAAATATTATATTGTACATCAAAGGTAATTTTGCACCTCTAGTGACACCTGCTGCTGTGCTGAACATCCCATTAGATCCTTTTTGTCTTTGACAAATTAAAATTATTAAATGTTTCTATCTCTTTTCGCATTATTAACGAAAATTTTGAAGCACAAACAGCCACAAAAATATTTTTCATAAACATAAAACATATTTTGCTACAAAAAGTTACATTACATATATAAAACAAGAATTTTATCCATTATCTTGATCTTCATTGTTTTCGTCCAAAAAAAAAAATTAATCCATTATCTTGATCTTCATCGTCTTTATATATATACACAAAACGAAATTTTGAAAAACAAAACATCATTAAATTTTGATTAAAATTATACATAAAATCTTGCCGACAAGTTCTTACCAGTAGAAAAAAGGTTGGATGTTTTCACTTTCAAACCATAGATCTTCGTACATGTGCAAGTTGTGTACATAACGATGCTTGGGTCAATCACAAGCCCAGAAAACAATTATGAAAAACCGTAACAAAAAATTAAAAGAAAATTTCAATATATTTACACGCTTGTAATTGTGTAAAAAAGTTGACCTAGAAATTTTCTAGGTCTAATTTTTGCAGGCGTGTACACGTGTAAAATGTTGACGTAAAACTTTTTTACGTTCAACTTTTACACGCTTGTATTCGTGTAAAAGTTCACGTACATTTTTTACGTCAAATATCTACACGCTTGTATTCATGTAAAAGTTGACGTAAAATTTGTTTACGCGCCAATTTTTAAATGCTTATATTTATGTAAAAGTTAACGTACATTTTTAGATCCAACAATTACACGCTTGCATATATTTTTACACACATGTAAAACTTTATTTATAACTTTATATAAAAAGGCAAATGCCTACCAAATGTAAATTTAACATTCGACAACTACCAGGTACATACCCCTAGATTTATTTACACACATGTCAAATTAAAAAAAAAATCTGGCTCCATACACATGCACAACCTGAAAAATATTCCCACATAATGTATCTGAACCAACGCCCATGCAACCCCGCCACCATCTTCAAACCCTAGCCGTGATAGCGACGCCGACTAGGGGAGGTGGCGCCGTAAAAACGAAGGGGGCTCATAAGGTTGGGGTCTGGATATCGTCGGATCTTCGAAGCACCGACTTTTAACCTGTGAACTGCCTTCATGACTGACGGCCATATAGACCAACGTTCTCTGCCTGAGTTGTGGGGATTTTAGGAAAGATGGGTGGTTGAATGAGAGAGATTAGTTTCATCTAAATTGTTTATGAGGGAGACATGGGTTGCGATTCAAAAAGTCAAAAGAGAGAAAGATGTAAGACACTGATGCAACATGGCATAGTTAGCAGAAAAAGATACAAAGGAACATGTAAAAGGTCTATGATTTTCTTTTAACGATGTGGCATCTTCTTATTGATCGAAAATTATTGAAAAGAGAGAAAAATCCGTTAGCAACCACTCTTTTTTTTCGAGAATCGCAAGAAACAATATGAAAACAATAAAAAATATCTAAAAAATAAAAAAAAACACACTATTTTTTTAATATATATATGTATATATATAATATATATATATTTTTAAAAAAAATTGTCATATTTCGTCATTAAAAAAACAAAAAAATATTTCAAGTAACAATTATCCATGCACATGTGCATATGTATCATTTCTTTGACAAATTCCGTAATACATTATCAATATTAGACAATAGCACTTTCATTTACACTATATCCAAAATACACTACTTTTTACGTTAACAATATTAGAAATGCACATTTGCATCAATATGTATGAACATAATATAACGTGTTTTGTTACATTACTTTGAATACACTTTCTCTTTCATCTATCATACCATCCATAATACACTAGCATTACTTCCTACCATCTATAATACAATACCATTACTCCTACCATCCATAATACAATACCATTACTAATATTTCACTTTATTAAATGTACATCAACACCCTTTATACCATCCAAACAACATATTACATCATAAAGTGACAAATATAACCAACCATCAATCACTAGATATAATTAACCAAAAAACATGAATATGAGCCACTTCATCATTCAAAATCACAAACTTTTTATAACCAAAACACGTTATGTCATGGTTATACATAATGATGCACATGTGCTTTTTAATATTAGTAATGTAAAATGTAGTATATTACGGATGTAGTGTAAATGAAAGTGCGTTTGTCTACTATTTGATAATGTATTATGGAATTTGTCCAAAAATGATACATATGCACATGTGCATCGATAATTGTTACTCAATTTTTTTTTATTTTTTTAGTAACGAAATAGCGATTTTTTTTAAAAATAATATTAAAAAAATTGTGTTTTTTTAGATTTTTAGGTATTTTTTTTGTGTTCGCATTGGTTCTCGTGGTTCTCTCAATAAAGGTGATTTTAATGTGCTTTATTTGCTTCTTTATGTGTGACATTGTTGCTATTGCCTGATTCAAGCCAAAATTTACTCAACATAGTTGACTTTTAGTATGCATGTCAAGTTAATCGGCAGATGAAGGTTGGCAAGCGGTAGAGATCCCCAGTGGCTAGCATCCACTTTTATATTTATGTTGTTAGGACAATGTTTTTAATTTATATTGATTGTGAAGACCTAAGTATTCCGCTATGATTTTAATGAAATGTTATTATTTTGAACTATATGCGAAAGAGTAAATCTAACAAATGAAACCCTCGGTTTGGGGCGTTTCACATGAGTAAAGGTTAATATAACTTATATGAATTTTTGAACAGTTGACTAGCATTCATGGGTGAGAGTTTTTCGTGTTGGTAGCACTAAGTTAATTCCCAGGTGAGTTCTTGATACCATCCTTTGACTATTTTGGGCAACGATGCAGCTACCTCAAGTGATTAAACTCTTTGAAATGATTGCTATTTATTACATGATATAATTGATGTTTTGCGTTAAAATGTGTTTCATTGAAGTAGTTCAATGATTGATGATTGATGTTTAATGACTTGATGATCGACGGAAAACGCATTCATGGGTCCGGTGAGAGCGACGATGTAGCATGCATGGAGCCTTATATTGATGTAAGCATGTCTACATAATACCTATATTTAGAGTTTATGTGAACAAATTATATATACCACACTTTGTGTATCGTCATATCCCTTTTGAAGATATAATCCCAACTATTTTTACTACCTTTAGTTTCACGTGTCTACTTTTTGCATGTATATAATATCCGGTTTCTATAATTTGGAGTTATAAACATGCAAAATCCATTAATGTAGTCTATATGTATTCCCATATGTATATTTGTAAAAGAACTAACCATGATTACAAATAAAAACATTGTCTTACGCTATTACAAAAATGACCATTTGTGACGGCCAAAACTAATGCAATTACCCCTTTTGCATTGTTTTCATTGTAGCAAATCATATCGTATGCAATCGCTTTTGTGGGAAGTTTGAAACAAAGTCATGTTTGCGTTGGCCTTCCTGACATAATAGAGTGTTGACATGTCATCAACATATTTTTGTTTTGGGACCAATTTCTTTTGCTACTATTTTGCAACCAGTTACTTTTGCGACATCAATGGGTCGTAACGCGCCATGTTAGGCCATAATTCGTCATAATGAGTTATACATGTCATAATGTGTGCCGTATTGGTCTAAGGAGTCATGGGATCTATTAATGGGGAAGGATAGGCCAGTTGAAGTCATATTAAGTCTTAATGGGTTATATTAGGGTTGTGACGAGTCATATTATGTGTAATTAAATACAAAGGCGTAGCTTAGTAGGGGGGCTGAGGGGCGCCCGACCATCGAACTTTTGCTCAATAGTGTCTGGTATGTAGTTTTCGTATAGAATTTTTTAGGTATATATGTTTTCGACCCCGTAGTTTTATAATTTTTAAGGTATAATTTTAGGTCCGGTGACTTTCGACCTTCCGGTCGAAAATTCAAGCTTCACCACTGATTAAGCATTAGTGTGTCTCCAATTGGATCTTAAAGAGTCATGAAAGCTTTAATAGAACATTATCTGCATATATGTGTTATATTAGGTATTAATAGATAAGGCTAATTTATAACAAATCATAATAGCTTGTAACAAGTTATAATTAGCCATATATATTTTCATGGGACTTATTGGGTTGTAAAAGTCACGATAGCTTTTGATGGGTATTATTTACTACACATGACAACACAGAAAATGCCAAAGAAAGTGGTGAAAATGGTTAAGGAGATTGCTACCCGGTCGATAACTAGGTGGAGAATTGCATTAATTATAGGGAATTGAACACTGCTACTTTGAAGGATAATTTTCTTGACCTTTTATTGATCAAATTGTTGAGAAATTGATAGATAAGAAATTGTATTGCTTTCTAAATGGTTATTCACGTTATAACCAAATTTCTATTTATCATGATAACCAACGAAACACTACATTTGTTCATATGAAACATTCCGCATGCTAATTGGCTATTTGATGACCTAGCCACCTTTAAAGGTGCAAGATGGACATTTTCTTAGATATGGTAGGGAAACTCATATAAATATGCAGTTACTGGGCCAACCCTGCCCTGTGACTACACTTACTTGTTCATAGAAACATTCCGCATGCTAATTGGCTATTTGATGACCTAGCCACCTTTAAAGGTGCAAGATGGACATTTTTTAGATATGGTAGGGGAACTCATATAAATATGCAGTCATTGGGCCAACCCTGCCCTGTGACTACACTTACTTGTTCATATGAAACATTCCGCATGCTAATTGGCTATTTGATGACCTAGCCACCTTTAAAGGTGGAAGATGGACATTTTTTTAGATATGATAGGGGAACTCATATAAATATGCAGTCATTGGGCCAACCCTGCCCTGTGACCGTGTATACGCCCACGACACTACCGGCATGGCCATCCACGCCTCCCTTGGCGCCCTAGAACGGATTGTTGTTATTTACAAAAAATTATTAAATTCTAAGTTTTGAAATAATATAAATTTTCAACAAGTCCTTGAATAATTTGAAATTTTTAACAACTCTTTGAAAATACCCCCCCAATTACCGTTGGATTTTGCTACGGAATTTTCAAAATACTTTTTCTTTAGTTTGTTTAAAAACTTATTTTAGTAGATGTTGCAACTAGGAAATTCAAGTTTTTCTTTTATCAAATTTTTAAATTGTATTTTAGTTAACAGCGACAGAGTAGCTATCCGTTGCAAATATATATTCGCCGCAAAATCTTTCCCTTGTTTACAATGGACGATTTCAATATATAAGTAAGGACGGATATGATTTTCCTTGACGCAATTTCGTTCCAAATACCAATGTAACATGACTAAATATTGTATAGAAGTTTGTATAAAACTAAGCAACAAACTTCAAAATTGGGTATTTGGTAACTTCCTCTAAAGAAATTCCTATGCAAGTAGCAAAGAAAGCATTCCATAAAGTAAGAATATTAAAGAGATTAACTTCTTATGCCCCCCATGTGCTGCATCAATACTTTTCCTTTGTTAATCTTTCCTATTAGGAAACCAAAAGATATATATTGCTAATGGAGCTTATGGTAGCTAGGCACCTGCTGTTGCACATAATTACTTTTCGCCTAGTTAATTATTCCTGTTTTTAGAAATGGCTTTTCGAAAGTGCTGTTTTCAACTTTTCATAGAATCTTGAGTAGTAATATCATCACATTCCAAACCAACTATTTGTTTTTTAATCCAACTTTGGAGTATTATGCCTTGATTTTGTTTTATTTTTTTCTAATAATTTAAGCAATCAAATATTATTATAAGTGGCAAAAAAGACTGATTTTGGTCAAGTGGATTATTAACTACGCTACTTGTTAACTTTTTCAAATTCAAACTCCCTCTTAAGCTCCACTTGAAAGTTGCAACTAGTGGGTTGCTATATGTAAACTTTAGATAAACTAGAACTAAAACTAAAACCAAAATATAAGGTAATAATTAACCTTTAGCTAAGACAATAAAAATCGTACTGTTCACTAGGGTATTTATCGAATCGAATAACAAATTTTCGAATTAATCGAATCGAATTTTTCGATTTTTTTTACCTGAATTCATATTCGAAACTCGAATTCGAACAAATTCGATTTTATTCAACTTCACCTTAAACACTAAATTAATTTTACTTTCTTTTTTAAAGCTACTACAAACTAATTATATTTAACATAAAATATAATAATATGCAAAAGCTAATTAACTATCAATATGTTAAAATACCAAAATTTAGATGATAGGTTGGTTATTGGTAGTAATTTAAGTTAGGTAAAAATTTAGAAATAAATAGTATGAGACATATGTTATTAGGCTTGGTAATGTTATGAATAATAAACTTATCACTTATGGATGTAATTCATACTTTATGGATGTATTTCCTACTTTGTGTGTATATGTGTGTGTGTTTATATATATATATATATATATATATATATAAAATTCGAATTTCGAATTGGAATCGAGATGAAATCATAAATTTGTATTCGATTCGAATTCGATTACTGGACTCGAATATGAATCAACTCGATTTTGAACCTTGATAATCGAATTCGAATTGACTCGAATTTTGAATTTTTCGAATTCAAATCGAATTCTGAACATCCCTAATTCACATTAGCAAACATTACTTGATTGAGTTGTCAGCCACTTCATTTGTCGAAATTAATACAAAAACATTCTCCTACATATAGGACTTCCAAGATGCTAAGATTACCAATCAATCATTACTTCATACTTCCATAACTTAGTGGTCTAGTGGTATGACGCTTGCCTTCTATAAAGTGGTGTGCGTTCAAATTATTTCAAGTGCAAGCCTAAGTGATATATTTTATGAAAGGCAAACAAAATTCAATTAAAAAGCAAGCGCACTGTTGGAGAAGAGTACTACATGTGAAAAGAAAAACAAAAAGCAAGCACCAAACTCTACTAGCCTTCCCAACCCCTACATGAACAGAACTCACTAGTAAGAAACAACAGAACCAAAAGCAGCCTCAAGATGAGCAACGCCACGTCCGCCAATTGATTGTTCTCCCTCGGAACCTCAGACGAATCCACGCGAACAGTTGTTTCTTGACATCATGAATGAACTTGTATATGGATAACTTAAATGATAATTATTATAAAACCACCTCGTTCCAAGCCTTCCATATAAACCAAAAGGACGAGTAAACAAGGGGACGAGATATGGAACCAAAACACCAACCAAACCGCTCACCACATGCATTATAGAATGTATTTAGGTGTAAAAGTTACTACTCTTCCTCCAAATGCAAGGAATTGTGATACGTTTAAAAAAATGATGTGATAAATTGTTTGGATATATACACATGCATTTAAGAAAATATATAGAGAATCCAGCTAAAACTCTACACGTTAAGAATGGATATATAATCGTCTAAATATAAATAGAGAATCCAGCTAAAACTCTACACTTTAAGACTGAATATATAATCGTCTAAATACAAAGATTTTTCACAAGAAGTCGTGAATAAATGTTAAATATAATAAATAAATTTATGTTTTTCTTTTAACCACTTAAATTAAATACACATTACCATCTTAACTAGTGAGATTCCCCCGCGCTTTGCGCGGAAATTAGATCGGTTTCGGTTCGTTTAGTTATTTTATTACTACCAAACCAAACTGAAAATGACCGAACAACATATCACTACTATACATGCTAAACCAAACCGAAAAACATCAATACCGGTATGTACTCATTTCTATATTGTCCTTGTTTGATAACAGATACGGTGCCACTATAGTAGTGAATCGAACCAAAACCGAACGGATAACATCAGTTTTGACACCAATCTTTATTTTCATTATTTTTTCTTTTGATAAACTAACACCGTATTTTATATATATAATATTAAAGAAAGTGTGAACACCTCCCAAATTTCAAATGACCTTTCTTTGTGAACACATTCATTATTTTACAAGTCTATTAAATGTAAAAGTTCTATCATTTTTTTTTTTACTAGAATATAAGTTTAAGTTATACTTAAATGAAATCTAATTGGTTAATGCATGTGGCCTCCTCGTCTTCTTTCTCTCACGTCTGTCATGGCTATGGCTGAAGCCATGTAGCGTCCCATTTGGCTGAGGCAGGGTGGTGTTGGGGCACCACCCAACTGAGGAGGTTGGAGACGCTGCCCCACATCATCTGGTCTTAGCGCACTACTAATCCTACTACACCACACCCAAACTCAAGCGCCGTTATGAAACACTTAAATGACTGTTTAAAAAGTTGGGGGAGGCTATGACGTAATCCCTAACCTTTAAACGCGCTTCCGATGAATATTAAATGGTTATTTATAATTATAAGGAGGCTTATGACGCAAGTCGTATCTTTCAAACAACCGTTTGAGCACTGAACAACCCTTAAAAATGATGTGAGATTGGATTCCTATAGCATACCCCATTTTCTTATTTAGAAATTAGAAGTAACTCTAAAAACAAAACCCTAATTCGTTCATGTGTAAGCTATGAACTTTAGAGTAAAATATATGCACAACTAAGTACAAATGAATTCTACTAATTTATGACACAGGAGCCTTCCTAAGCTTAGTGGGCAATCCACCGCCGTCCGACGAAAAACAACAAGCCATGTGGTTTAAGACAAAGTAGGCAGTAAAGGCAACCTGCTCTTCCCCACTTGTAGGGGCCGCCGCTTGGTGGAACTAGGCAGAAGGACACCCACCCTAGTTTTTGATTCTCCTACAAAAGTATTAACCCATAATCATCTAGGTCTAAATATAGTGTGTGTATATTTTAGTGAGTGTCATGATTCAGTAACATGATCACAGACCAAAGTATTAAAGTTAAAGATACGTGGAACTCACTTTTGTTTTGTTAATATAAATATTATAATACAATAACTATAGTCAAACATGCTCTTTCGAAGATCCTAAGTAACAAGGGATATCATAAAACCCCATGATATATATTATAAAGGGATCTCACTTTTGTTTTGTTAATATATATTATAAAGAAAACCCCATGATGTATTATACATGTTATTGATCAACATTTATAGAATTACAATTAAAATAATTATAAACGGAACCGATATCTTATATTTTAACCATAAACCCTAACAATATTATCTAACTATATGTTTTCTAATAGATATATCCATGTGTACCAATAGGGTGTGGTCTACTAACAAAGACAAAGCCTTTAAACACTTTGGGAGAGAAAGGTCTTGAGTTCAAGTTCCACTGATAACGAAAAATAAACGAAATTTGCTGTTAAAAAAAGATACATGCATGTGTCATCTAAACATGGTCATCTCTCAAAAAAAATGGCTGGGCAACCCACCCATATGATAGAATGATGGTGAAGCCCACTGCATGTCTTTGATCTAATGAAACCCTATTATATAGCTGCACTTAATTAAAACAAAGTATCATTTTTGCGTTTGAATATTTTATGAGTATGATTGTGTGAACTATAATATTAAAGCATCCAAACAAAATCTATTGGTCATGTAAAGGTTGAGAATCAAAATTTGTACAATATCTAGTTAAGTAATAAAGATTTTCTTTTGAATATAGGGGTGAACAAACCTCGGACTATTGCTGAACCGACTTAAACGATAACTGAAAGTAACTGACAGTTATGGTTAAGTATATTTAGTACACTGTTTAATCTTTTATGGTTATTGTTAAGAGTGTCCCACAACCGAATCGAAGAGTATTAAACATTTACGTCGAGACAAATATATTTATATATGACTATATATCCATTACTCATAATCTGTCTTGGATGTTTTGCGTTTGCTTGTTAGGTTTGTGTTTTCGTTTACATCTCTAACTTTCATTGTTATGAATTAATTATTAATTTTAATTGTTGAAATGATCCTGACCTTATATATATATATATAGGATTAGGATCATTTGTAAACAAATTTCTAATAGTGAACTGTATGAACTGATCTGGACCGTTGATATATTTATTAGTTGTCAAGGGCAGGATGGTAATTAAACATTACTATTTTAATTTTCAATTTCTTTTTAACAAAATTTATATTAGGTAGTTACATTGTTTCCTAATATATAGAGTTGATTAAATCAAAACATATATTTATAATCTATAATTTATGTTTTATCAGTTATGTAAGAGCAATTTTTCAAAAACTGGGTGAAGATCAAGATTGAATTGTAACTTTTTCTAACCGATTCTTAATCCAAACTTATATTTATTCAAATTTCTAAAACTGGTAGAAGATGCAGATTGAATCAAAACTGTTCGAACAAATTCTTAATCCAAATTTATATATAATCAAATCAAAACAAATATTCTATAATAGAGGCTTTATTGTTATTCAGTTACAGAATCAAAAAAGTTTAGAGATTTCACAGATCTGTTCCAATTTATAAGAAACGTTTGTTAAATCCATTATTCTTATATCAATTCGTTCATATGCTTACTATCTGCATATTTACGAAAACTTTTTGTTAATTCCCTAATGTTTGACAATTAGTTTGGTCTGTGTTCATATGCCGTATTTGTGAACACCTTTTTGTTCTTATTGTTTTTGTAATATCGACGAACATATAACAAATACGAAAAAGACAATGGTGATCGATGCATGAAGTCAACATTGATAATGTCAGTAATGTTTTCGTTACTACATTGGATCGACCAGGTGTGTTGTATTTTTGATTTTTTGTCAAATTGGTCCGTTAGACATGTAATATGCTGTATAATTAGTTTTGTTTGATGTTAGACTCGTTCATGTATTGTTCTGAAAGTTCATATTCTTGTGATAATTCAATGTAAGTGTTGTATACGTGTGTTATACGTTGTTAAATTTTTTGTTTTGTTTAGTGTAGGATCGGTGCAGATTATAACTCATGAGTTTATTTGTTGTTTTTGCATTTTGGTATATTTAATTGCCTTGTGAAGTTACAGCGATTGCAGAAAAGTACACATGTGAACATTTTAGTTGATATATGCGTTTTGTATATGCCAGACATTAATAATGAGCGTACATGCTGTCTTTTCCGTATTGCGTATATGTTTTATGTTGTTTTCTTTCATTGTCAAATATTTAAATATAAGTATAGTCTTTTTTACAGAACAGGTACACATGTGCACTTTGTGGGTGATCTACGCGTTTTGTGTATGCCAGACGTTAATCATATGCATCATGCTGTTTCTTTCCGTGTAGTATATATGATTGTGTTGTTTACTTTAATTGTTTAGTATTTTACAGAACACTATAGATTGTGTATATGTTTTGATACTTATGTGTTTCTGTGTAGGCGAGTCACTAATTGTCAAGCTTTTTACAGAACAGTACACTTGTTTATTTGTATTCTGATGTATTTGTTAACATGTTAGAGTTAAGTTCACTTGTGTACTCTGGTATATTGATATCACAGTACACATGTGTATAAATAATATTTATTCAAAGTTGTAATCTTATTTTTTATCATAAACTGTTTTTACTTTTTTGGATCTTAACCATTTGCAGAATCAGTTGCAAGCAATGTATACGAAATGCCTAATGGTACTAGGTACTGGACGCCAACCGTGTCACACCCCGACCCGCAGCGGAAAAGGTGATCGGGGCATGATTGGGTTATCATTAAAGCTCATGACATTTATTATGCGTTTCATATTCATTAAATACAATTTAATGGAAATTTACAATAAATATACAACATGTTCTAACTATCAATCTAAGCTTCTTTGTTCTCTTCTAAGGCATTTCCTATGTTTTCCTTGCTTCAACCTGTTCACCTGTATCATGTGTGAAAAGGTTTTTGGATCAACATAAAGTTGGCGAGTGAATCCTATGGAAAACATTTGAACAAGTTTATTTAATTGATTATGAAATATGTGCACAACCAAACATGAGTAAAAATAGATGTAAACTTATTCAACAATCATTAGATATTAATTAAAGCACACATGAACAATAATGGAACATTTAGAGGCACGCGTTGCTCTACTCGTCTCTCACGAGGAACTGATGGGCCTAATGAATGAATTGCATAAACATGATAATATGAAAGACATAACTACAAAATATAAACTCAATGATATACACATGAACAATAATGAATTGGTTTTGAGGCACGCGTTGTTCAACTCGTCTCCCACGAGGAACTGATGGGCTTAAGGAATGAATTTCATATAATTTGACAAAATGAAATAAGTAATCACAACAATATAAACAATCTAAGTTTAGATCACGACATGGTATGTCACAAGTTTAAATAAACGAGTTAATTATTTTGTGACACATGACACACCCCAAAACGTGTAATTAAAAGGGGGAGTTGTAAGATTCACTCACAGTGGGTGCGTTCGGTTGATGATGTTGAATGCACGCGAAGTGGTTTTAACCACGAGTGAAATTAACCTAGATAAATAGCATTATGGTTCGGTAAGTAAACGGATTTTATTAATCTATTTTAGTAGGATTGTTGGGTGTATTTTTGTGAGTTTAAGGCTATTTTCTAACCTTAAAAATGTTATTTTTAAGTATATTTAATTGGTTTTTAATTAAAATAAATAAATAAAAACAATAAAAAATTTTGATTTTTTTGCTACAGTTGACCGTTACTTGACCGTTGACCGTGACTTTGACCGGTTCGAATCGTGTAATTGTGCGCTGAGTGAGGCTCGAACCCGAGACCTCCCGTACGCGTGCACGCAGCTCTACCAACTGAGCTACGTGTCTAACCCGAAATATTTCTGTTTTTAATTATATTTATATACTAATTAGTTTAAACAGAAAATCCTTTATTTTCTAAAAACGATTTTTAATCCAAGACTCGGTGCGCTCCACAGGTCTCGAACCCGGGACCTGTGGCTTATGCAAACACACAGTTCACCGCTGGACTGTGTGTCCACTTGTTAACTTAACTGATTTTTATTATACTTAAACATAAACTAATTATTTTTATTTCTGACTTATTTAAAAAGGTAAATAATTGTCCGGGCCGATGCAGAAGACCGGACTCGAACTCGTGCGCTTTGATTAAACATACACACAGTCCACCACTGGACTGTGTGTCTAACTTGGTTATTTTTCCGGTTATTAATATACTTAACATATAACAGTATGACTCCGGTTCGGTTAATAAAAAAAAAATCATTTTTATTAAGGCAGCGTGTGTGGAACAGGATTCGAACTCGAGACGTTAGTGTGTTTAATGTGCACACAGTCCACCGCTGGACTATGTGTCTAACCCGAGTTATTTCTTGATTTAAATTATACTTATATGTTACTGCAACATCGTCTTCTTCGTTAGATTTTAACCAGGAACGATGACGATCTGGTTCGAAGTTTTAATCAGGATTCTTTAGCGTTTTTAGGTTAATTACAGATGAGATATAAGTAAAAAGAAAGGAAATTAGGCGTGAGGTATACCGACTGGCTTCCTCTGTTTTTCCGGCGTAACTCCGGCGACGAGTGTCTTGCAGCAGAGAGTCTTCAGAAAGCTTACAAAGTATGTGGGTGACTTCGGTATAAGTTCAGAGGGTTCAGTAAGGCTTAGAAATGAAGAACCCGGTTTTCCGGCGATTTGCAGGTGATTTCCGGCGAGTGAGTTTTCGCATAGAAAGGGTGCGGTTTTGAGTGAAAAGGTTTGCAGAGGTTCGAGGGGGTATTTATAGGGCAAGTCGTCGATGGAATTTGGTCCGATTTCCGACTTGATTCATCGGTTTGAATTTCTCCGGCGGTTATAGATGGTGTCGCGGACTCAGACGTCAGTTATAACCGATATAGGTTTAAAGTTTACGTTATAACGGAAGGATTCGTTAAATTATTGGCGAGATCGCCGGGATTTCCGACGACTGCATTTGGGCGCCGGTTTTGAATTCGGAAAGACACTTTATGAATTAAATGATCTTAATAATTAACAGATAATACAAGTGGCGCAGTGGTTCAAGTGTTGTGAGTTAAGTTGTTGTTGAACCGTGACTGACCCGGGTTCGAAACCCGGCAGGAACAAAACATTTTTATTTTCATATTTTTAACAGTTTTTCAAAAACTAATTTTATATTCCCATATAATAATTGATTATGTATCGTTTAAAATTATTTTGGGCATTTAATTCGCAACGAAATTTTTGACTGATTGTTCGGTTGATAAACGGAGCGGGTTTGGTAAATCCGTTTTTGACGGATGTTACAAACCGTCCCTCCCGGTTTCAAACCATTTATTAAAGCTAGATTTAGTTCTATTGAAGAAGCTATTGCTATGTATGAAGAGTATGCACAACTTGCCGGGTTTGGAACCCGTCTTGGTACTTCGCAGAAGGAAAAATAGGACACATTATTGTTACGAATAGGAGATATGTGTTATGTTCTAGAGCCAACAAACCTAAACGGAAAGATAATATGGCTGATCAAATAAACTCTTGTTCCCCAAAGAGACGTTCGAATGTTAAAGTTACTGATTGCAAGGCATGTGTGAAGTTCGTCCGTATAAAAAATTCGTCTGAGTACGAGATATATGACTTTGTGGAACAACACAACCATGGGTTTACAACACCCGAAAATCTTGATCTCTCTTTGAAGCGGAGGAAGCTTGACTTCTCAACACAAGAGTTCATCGCAAAATGCCGTAACGCTAATCTTGGCCCTACCAAGTCTCACAAAGTACATGTAGTTTTAAAAGGAGGTCACCAAAATGTGCATGGTATGGTAGTCGATTACAATAATTGTGGGCGTGATATTCGGGATTTTATAGGCGACAGAGACGCCAGATGATTCTCGATAAATTTAAGGAATGCGGCATAAACAAAGAAAACTACACCTTCAACACACATATTGTTGATACCGAACTCCAGTTAATTTTTTGGTGTAACGTTGTTTCCAAATCAAATTACGACTCATTTGGTGATGTAATTGCATTCGACGCAACGTATCACACAAATATATGTGTTATTTGAAATTTCAGATCAATTATTTCATTCTAATACATTTAATAATCTTTTTTTCCAAAACAGGTACGATATGATTTTTGTTCCTTTCACCGGAGTCGATCATCACAAAAAATGCACTATCTTTGGTTCTGGTTTGTTGCATAATGAGACTATCGAGTCTTACACATGGCTTCTGCAAAAATTCCTTGACGCACACAGCGGTAAACAACCCATTTAGTCCTAACCGATCAAGATTGTGCTATGAAACAAGCGGTAGGAAAAGTATTTGATAAGTCAATCCATAGGTTATGTATGTGGCACATTATTTAGAAATTGCCGGTGAAGGTATGAATTCCTTCTTGAAAAATTAATTATTCATTACACATGTGTACTGTCGCTTACTGTTATGTACTTATGTGTACTCCTAATTATTATTTGATTTTCACATGTAGATAAAGGGGAACGACAAGAGGAATGCAGAAATAAAACAGAAGTTCCACAAACTAGTTTGGAATGTCTATATTAAACCAGATACATTTGAGAAAAGATGGCACAACCTAATTTTCGAATACAGTTTGGAAGACCATTCGTGGTTGTCTGAGATGTATTCTATTCGTCACAGTTAGATTCCAGCGTACTTCCGTGAAATACCTATGTGTACGTTGATGAAGACCACATCCAGGTGTGAAAGTGCAAATCACCTATTCAAATCTAATTCAAGTTCTCATAATACGTTAGTGCAGTTCATGTTGTGTTACGACACATCGGTTGATGGGTTACGAAACGATCAGAGGGAGCTAACACATAAAACAGACACCACTAATCCTGAGTTTAAAACCAGTTGGCCAATTGAACGGCATACAAATGATATTTACACATGGAGGATTTTTTTCGACGTTCAAAAGGAAATTCTGAACGGGAAGAAAATTGTTATATTGCAGAACTATCCGCATCCGATGGTGTAAGCAGCTTTGTTATTGCTCATCAAAACCACACGAAAGAAGTTATAAATGAGTTCAAGGTTTGCTATTTTTACGTACATTTACTCTTTGCGTTATCTTACTAACATTTATAGATTTTACTGGCATTATATCCCTCAACTTATATGTTGTTGCATCTTTACGTTGCAGGTTATTTTTAATAAACAAGATTTCGATGTTTCATGTGAATGCATGGGTTATACGAGAAACGGATATCTGTGTCATCATATTTTTTGTGTTTTTGGCCATCATGACGTACATAAGATACAAATCCGTACATTAACCCAAGATGGAGAAGAGACGCCTTGCCTACTAGTGTACATAACGTTGAAAACAGGTTATCTGTAGATCAGTGTCGTAGTGGTAGAATATGGCATAGAATCCTTGACAATATCGAAATATGTCGGGATAGAGTTCGTGGTAGGCTAGACAACTTATAGGAATTGGACGAGCAAGTACAATTGCTCAAAGATAAGGTTTTCAGAGATGTACCCGCAGATCCGGAACTTAAAAAGGAGGTGTTTGTCTACCAGGAAATACTTGATCATACTCAACCCAGGGAGGTATCATATACGGCTCCTAGGAAAATAAGCAACAAAGGATGTGGAAAGCACAAACGACCAATTGGACCACGGGAGAAAGCTTTAAAAAAATGCAAAAAACATAGAAGAAAATGCAACTACTGTGACAAAAGGGTTAGGTTGCATGACAAAAGAAATTGTCCACTAAAAAAGGCAACATAACGAGGGATGATTCCTCTACTGAAGAAGATGGCGACCAAGAGGGTGCCGACACAGATGATTACGATGACGGAACCGACACAGGAACTGAATCGTTTTTGCCAGATAGCGATGATGATGATAGTAATATTTAAATTTTAATTATAGTGTTTCATCCAACCGATACAATTTTTTTCCTATTTTGTCTTCAAAATAATACATTGCCACTTTTTTTGGGTGATTATGTTTAACTTCATATTGTATGTACACTACTATGTTTGTAGTGGTTAAAATTGTACACTCACACGCACTACACATATGAACCTAAATTTACATAATCACATGTAAAAGTGTCTTATGGAAACATCACATCGCTGTGTCTATGAATAAGAAGTTCGTTGATACTCTAGAATACTCATTTCGTGGTTGGTTAGGTATCACAATAAAATACAAACTCCACATATTTACAGTTCACAAATGTAATCGAGAACATGTCCACATAGTACACGTTTTTATGTTTAGTGTCATATGGAAACAAAACATCATTTTAATGTCATTAACAAGTACTTACAGTTCACATGTGTATTCGTAAACTGTACACAAAGTACACGTATGTATGTTCTGCAGATAAAATAAAAGCATTGAACAATGACCATTTTTTTGTAACATGTTTTGACCAGTTTCAGTACAAAAGAATTGTATCGCGTACTGACAATCATACACATGTGTACTGTGTTATCAATATGTAGCAAATGTTACATATGTTACTTTTAAGATGCATTAATAAGAACAATAATCAAACGTAACATAATAACAAATACCACATGCAAAATCTTAAATTATCATTAGTACATGCCACGGCAATGCACAATCGCCAATGAAATTGCAAATCAAATGTAGCAACATAATTAATATCAAATATGACATCTAACCAAATATTTTTGGTTACCCCGTAACGATACGTAAACTTCCAGTTATAAAGTACCAATTTCTTTACACTAACGGAAATAAAAGGTTTTTTCGGATTCCTCTGCTTCAGCCAATACACGGTCACGGTGGATGTTCACGTTCAAACTCACCAATTTAAGCGCATATTTTTTACGTAGCTTTGTCAAGGTTGCCTTCTTCTGTCCATGAGCTAGAGGTAATCCACAATCCCATTTTCCTTCGGTTACCCCAAACCATGTTTCCATGTGCCTCATGACAAAGACACCGCAATCAACCGTGTTACCGACACTCTTCCACGGAAAGTCAATATTTGACGGGACTGAATTTTCAATCTGTATAGCTTTTGCATGATTCACCAGTTTCAAATACTTGGTGAAAATGTCCTTCTGAAAACATAATATTTGACAAAAATTTCCAAATTAATGTTATTGAAAACTAAAGTTATCAATAAAAAACAACCAAAAAACATAATCAAAATTCTTACAACTTTGTACGCAGTACTTTTCTTGAAAAAGTTTTCGTCATCAATGAGTTGAACCGGACTTTCAATTGCCGATATATTATCGATCACTGTTACTGCGGGCCTTACAAGATCAAAGCTAACAATGAAAAAATGTCCACAATCAAGAATGGGGAAGCTTATTACACAATAGGTTGACAAAATCATCAATGATGTCTTCGTATCCACAACGAGAAACAACGAACTTCTAAACTTTTATACCCGGTCAACATCTCCATACGCTTTATTATTCAGCGTATCATCTTACTGTAACACGTAGTAAATAATATCAAAAGACAATCAGCATATACTTTTTGTTTTCAGTTAAAATATTAAAAGTTTTATTTCAATCGCGAATCACTTACAAAACAGTCTGTGTGGCAACACAAACGCGGCTTCAATCCTCTTTCTTGATCCGCACCACCAAAAACATTTTCCCCGGCGAGTCGCTGACTTTTTTCATGGTTTAGCATTGAAGCGAAGCAATTTATAACCGCACTATTCACCCACTGGCTTGGTTGAAGGTCTTTCATTTGAAAATGGTAAAGAGGTTATAGACTTCTTTTTATTATATATTCAGTACACAATCTGATTACTTTTCATTTATTGTACCATAATAAGTACACTTGTGACCTTTCCAAAAAAAACACATAAAGCTAAAAACATAACAGTTGATGGTCATACTATCATACACATGTGTACTGTGTCCCTTCCACATATGGTACACATTATTAAACCGCATTCAGCACCCATATGGTTACATACATATATTTGTGTACATATTTTCCCCCTCCAATTGGGTCACATGTTTTTTTATACATTCAGTACACAATCTGAATACTTTACATTTATTGTACCTTATTCAGTACACATAAGTTTATAGAATTATTTGTCTACATTATTCTTCAGTATACTTGTGTACTGACAAAAAAAAAACTGTATCTAAAAAAACATAACAGGTAATGGTCATACCTTCATACACATGTGTACCGTTTTACATCTTTAGTATTAATTTTTATATCAGTTCATCTGTGTTTTTTTTATGAAAAAGTATCAGACGACATATCATCTGTGGACCAACCATTTTGCACATGTGTACTTAATAACAAATCACCAATTTACTAGTGTACTTCTACTAAACAAATTCCTAACAATGGGTTACGCGGTTAACCTTATCCTGATTTATCACAAATGTATGTGTCTTATTAAACAATATTAACTTTACATCGGATAATTTAGGTTTACTTACGCATTTGTAGCTTCCACCTCTGCTGCTTCTGTTGCATTCCTTGTTTCCAGCGCGACATCGTCTAACTTTTTTTTCTTCGCTTTCGCCACCCTGCGTATGAACATTAAATACACAATCTTACTTTCAAAATATAATAAGGACAGTACTAAAAAAATTATTTGATGATAAATTAGAATAGGAAACAAAAACAAAGTTAGAAGTAATAATAACGAACATTTTGTCGTCGGCGGTAGTCGACAAGTATTTCCATAATATACTTACCTTCTTGCTTAACCAGCTGTTAACACTTACTGCTCTGGTCAAAAAGGGGGATTGCACATATTTCGATCATACCTTCTTTCTTTTGCATTTTCCGGCCGATCCAACGTCTTCCGTAACACGTGTTTCGTTTTCAACATGTGCTTGCACATTCTCTTGTTTTTCCATCTCGTCCTGTATCATGCCAAGGCTGAATGTAGGTATATCATCCAGCCTTTGAGTGTCATACGAACCTGAAATGATATCCTCAATCACCTCAGCTGACTTCATAAAAAGCTGAGTTGTGGGAGAAGCAAAGTGTGTTTGTATATGAGTATCCCTATGCATCGTTGTGCCACTGGGACTCTTTGCTTTTCCTTTCCAGTCAGCCACTCCTGCAACTTCTTAATATTAGAGATTTTAATAACGTTCAAAATAAACTTCCCATATTGTATTTAAAGAGTAATACAGTTTTCATTTACCAGTTTCTTTCATAACTGGACTTGTAAAACCATCTTTTCCTTCTGAGGTATCAACAGCTGACTTGTTAAAAAATTCTTTATACCTAGTTAGAATCGGTATAACAGACGCATGTGCTGGGTATCGCGACGTATGCTCCTTTATTCCAGCGTCCAACTTGATTTTATAGCTCTCAATTTCATCAAACATCGACAAAATCGTTGTACTACTCTCCTACGGGTTCAAAAAAATAAAAATAAAAAACACCTAAATAAATAAATAAAATAACCTAAAAAAATGACGGATTAATTATATATTTAAGACCATTTGCGCAACAAAATTGTAATGCTAGAATAACATCGATTGTTAACATTTATTATACCTCTGCCGACGACCAATCTTGCGGACCCTTTTCTCTCCCATCATCATTATTCGCTTTGTCACCCACCCTTTCTCAGGCACTTCATCATCATCTTCAATATCATATAAATCCCTCAACTCTCAAAGCCCAAATCTGCCATTTTTAATCTCTTGATCCTTCCTTTGGTTCATTAAATTGTGCGTCCAAAACTTAAGTGGCACTTCACGTCGTTTATGTTGGATCCGGGACATTCGGTTGCATCCAAATACAATAGCTAATACAATAAAAAATTTAATTAGTTATATGTATACAAACCACAAAATTTTTGTTATTCATATTACAGGACACATGTGCATTCACAATATGAAACACATGTGTAAACACTAGTAGAATATGTGAAATGGTTTGTTAAACATACCACAAGATAGGTAAGCGGCCCCCTGAAATACACATTTGGATCACATCTAACTCAATCATCTTTGCATTTTTTAACAGCATCAACCACGAACTGACATCAATTGTGTTCTTTGAAACTCTTTTTATGATTAAACAAATCTAACATGTTGTACATCACGCTTCCATTTTTTGTGCACCCGATCATCGTCGATATAAAAAGGAGCACAAAATCTAAAATGAACATATCTCTATCTTCATATGAATCTGCCCTAATCTTATCAACAATATTTTTAAAACTAACCGGTATCGTCTCGAACCTAGCCAACTACTTACTCTTCATTGGATGACCATTTTCATCTATATTTTATTTGGATACCTTTATATCTCCTGCAGGTACCCCTAGTATCTTCCGAACTGAATCTTTATCAACCATGACATGCCTCTCTCCCAAATTAATCCTCATATTCGCTGTATCTAACATATCCACCACAAAATGGCCTATGTGCGCCGAAACCTCACTAACTTCCAACCCCAACAACTTTCCAAAACCTAAATCCCTTACAATCTTCCTCTGCCATGATTTCATAACTCTAATAGCTTCATACAGTTTATTTGGTGAAGTCCTAACCCTAATCGATGCCAGACCACTTTGAAGTTTCGCTCATTTTACCCGTGGTAAACTGCCTTTTTTCTTTTTCTTTGTTATACCCATTTTCCGGAAGTTGAAAAATTCATCTGCAAACATTATGAACCAAAAATTATTATAGGAAACGAACAATAATAATGGAGATTAAATACAAAAGAAAATCTTATCTGACAATCTACAACAAATTTTGTCTCAAAAAATACCTAAATCTTCTTCATCTTCATCCTTTACGGAACTCTCCTCGTCAACCTTCAAACCTTTGGTATCAATATTCTCAATCCCTACGAATGATAAAGTGCAAAAAAATCAAATACACAACTTCTTGGTACACTGTGTATAAATGAGAAACCAAACATTACCTTCATTATCTACGTTTTCTTGTTCGACTGCTATTTTACGACGTGCTCTTTCACGTTTAAGTGACCTACCTTGTTTTCGTGCATTATTTCCTACTAAAACATTTCAATTAATACAATGTTAAAAATTAGCATTTGTATTTAGTAATACACATGCACCAAATAAATTAGACATGTCTACTGGCATCCTAACATAGTATAGGAAATACCAACTACTATTTTTTTTGCTATAAAACATACCCGTTTCTTCTTTATCTTCATGCTCTTCCGTCTTCTTAAACCTTTTGCCCTTTGCAAAATTTAACACATGTGTACCTTTAACATCTACACCAAACCATATTATTTATTTTTTGTAATAAACTAGTCCATTACAATTTATTTATAATTTAATTCATTCAAATTCTTCATATGATATATTAGAATACAGAAACCAATCAAACCTTCTTCGTCGTTCAGGAAAGGGACTTTAACCGTTTGCAATACCTCCTTATTTTTTGTATGCTTTACTTTTTTTCCTACCATTCAATTCAACATGTTTCCCACTATGATCACTATTATTCTGTCTTTCTTCCCCGTCATTTGTTTCTTGTTTACCACTGACGCTTTTCACATTTTGATAATCGTCTTTTACTTCAATCACAAAAATTTAAATACAACGTATAAAAATAAAATTAACAAATGTCTGACAGTAAACAACTACAAACATCACCTGTTTGCATTTTGCTGACTTTAGGGTTCACCTTCACCCGGTCCGGTTAGGACTTATGCTTCCTATCATAATAAGATAAAAGCAAAAAAAATTCCTTTTAAAGAGTTACATGAAAAAAAACTAATCATAACTAAATTATAATGAGTTGTCAATTAAATGTTCATTGTAGTTACATCTATGTTTCTTTTTTAATACATAATATTCAGAAAAAACATATCAAAATTATTTTTACCTTTCGCGTCTTTATCGGAAATCACTTCATCGTCAGAAAATTGAATGGGGTCATCAATTGTGTTACTAAACCTACTCGCCCTCATACGAGCTATTCTTTCGCTTTTATTACCTTCAAGATTCAACGGCTAATATTCGTTAAAATTCTCTACAAACTCAGCAACATAAATAAGTACATATAGAACTGTTAGATTAAAAACTTACGCTTCTTCATTTTGGTATTAGATCTTTTGTATCGTCTGCATAAGCAAAAACACTCATAACAAATACAACAACAAGAATACTAATCTAATATTTTTAGTATTACCGTATACACTCAAAACACTAATGAATATAGCATATAAACATTATAAACCTACAAACATTACATGCAAACAAAATAAGAATTTCAATTACATATGTTTACTGCCTAATCCAATCATGAATGCCAAACTTTTTATTGTGCAAAATAACACCAATTCATCACTCTTGTAAATCCAAGACACTGTTAAATTACAACATACATAACATCATCAAGTTACTCAAGATACACTAAAAACAATGTTAAACATATAACAGAGGTAAACATCCCCAAGTTCGTCAAGATACACTAAATTCACTATCAAGTATAATCTGAATATCCTAAATCTTCAAAAAAGATGATACAAACCAATTTGTTACTTACATACACATGTGTACTATCTAACTGATATGGATTTCTTCAACAATAATGTGTGAAATATCACGCAAAAATTCATTTCCCAAAATAAAAATCACTGTTTTACAACTTAACAATCCTATTTCGCAAATAACAAAATTATACAACTTCAAGGTGGTCAATGTACACAAAACAGCAAAATTTGCCCTAAATCAAAAAAATATAACAACATACACCTGTGTACTGCAGATTTACTCGTGAATGCATAAGAAAAATTACAGCTACCATCAGTTCTATACAGAAAAAAAAAAAGTTTATTGGGGGTTCTGCATTACTTTACATTACTTTAGATTCTTTTCAACAAATCATTAACATCCACTGCGCAGAATCATATACCTATTGAGTATTTGAAGTACACTAACAATGGAATGCGAATAAACTAGTTAAACGACTACATTATCAAAATATCAAAGTACGATTTTAAAAAACCGATTATAACTTACCTTTGTCCTTAATGCTCTGTTAGGGTTCGCTCTTCAACTATACTGACGCCGCAATGATGATATGTTCTGTTTCTTTCTTCAAATGTCTTCCGCCCCTAGTCTTCGATTTCTTGATTTTGTTGATGGATATGCGTTGAATGAAGGGTTAGGGGGAATAGATTGTGTTTCCCAAACTGAATTGTGCGCCTTATTGGGAGGAGATCGTGCAATCAATTCAAAATCAGTAACTGTTCGGTTTCCTAATAAAATAAAGGAATTTGTATTTTTTAATTACTGATTTACCCTTTATCTTTAAATTTAAATAAAAAACACATAATCTTATTTACGATCATGCCACCACTTAATATTCCAAGATGATTAAAATCAACGGCCTAGATCAGTTCGCACAGTTCACTCTAATATACTTGTTCACTCTTGATCCCTACCCTATATATATATATATATATATATATATATATATATATATATATATATATATATGGTGTATTTTTTAGAAATAGATTATATGAGTTGGTTAAATACTAGTGTTGTAAAATATTTTTTTACAGTAGATGTTAACAATGGTAAAATAAATATTTTTTTGTATTTTTATGATTACTTGTTATAATTATATAAAATTTAAGATAAAGCTTAAATTCATGATATTCTCTTGAAAAAAAATGTAAAACACACATATATAATACAATAATAGTGAAAAGCTATAATAGAATTAATACGGGTTAATTAACTGAAATTAACCACAATTTAGATCATAACATGCAATTATCGTCTGATCTCACCGATTCTTTTTTCATGTTCATTTAGTTCACACTTTATTTCAAACCTGGCTTTGTTATTTAATTAGCTTTTTACCAAAACCGAGATTCATGACCTACTAATTAATCATAATTGAAGTTCGGTTGTAGCTATTATTATAGAATTCTCGTAATCAAAGCTAGTAGTTAAGGTTATGTGTAAAACCCGAACCTAACCACAAATTTGCACACTCCTATCAAGGTAGTTACTTGTTTAATGATTAGTAGCAATAACCGGTTGAACATGTTATATATAAGGAAATTAAGTCCTTCTATTTAAATAATATTTAGTATATATAGGTACTTTTTTTATTGGAAATATAGTACAATAACGAACTATAAAAACAATTCAAAATAACAAAAAATACAGTCTCTTTAGTGGTGCCCTTCTCACACCCTAAAACCCAGATCTGTTACTCATTGGGTTTACACTTCACACAGTGGGATACTTTACAAAATTATCGTCATAATTACGTTACAAGTTACAACACAAAATTATCGTCATAATTACGTTACAAGTTACAACACACTAAAAAGAATGAAATAACTACAAATCCAGTATTCCCTACTAGTTGCCTTGTCGTTTACTTCACAACCAAAATTTTGGGAGTTCTAATTATCCAAGGTGCAAGTTGTGGTGTGTTTATCCTAAAAAATCTTAGAATGCTCTACTAGGTGCCTTGTCGTTTATTCCACCTTACATGGATTTGTATCACCCCCACCACCTTATGCGGCCCTAAAACTTCTACCAATATGTATCTTGCCCCAAGAAACAACTTCACCCAAAGACCTAGCCCAATACTTTCCAAGACAAACATTACCACGTTGTCTTTATTTCATTTTATGGAAAGTTCACCCTTCCATTCTTTATCATCGAGTTTGAAGACATTCTTTCAAATTACTTACGTGATTAATGAAATCCATTAATTGCATGCACCCCAACCCATTCTCATGACAATCAATTACATAAACTTGATCATATGAATTGACTTATATAAATACAATCTTCATGAATTAATCTATGTGTAATTGCTTACTTGGACTTTCTTATGAAAAAAAATCCATATAAGCTTATCCTCATAAGTTCATTAACAAAACTTACACATATAACTTGCATTATATAAGCTCATCTATAACTTTATATACATATTCTCATTCTATCAACATAATTTCACAACCACTTGCATGTAAAATCATATCAAAATAATTCACATGCATTTACACCCTTCAACTCATATGCATGGATTTCTATCACTTAATCATACCCTTAATTACCCCTTCAACACATATGATCATGCACATACAATTTTAACTAATGTTTATTAAGCATGCTTGAACAATCCACTAAGCATTATACATAGATCATCACAATTGGTATATTTACACACATAATCATAACTTAATTATTCCACTATCCAATACACATAAAAAAATCCCTACGATAACATCAAAGTCATGTTAATTAAGTACCAAAACCCTCCATTTTAGAATCCATACCAAACAAGACCTGAAAGTCGTGTCAGTTACCTCTGATTTCCACTCGTTCGACATTGGTTAACCATTTGTCATCCGTTTGCACTACTTGTACATGTTTCAGTCAAGAACATAAAACAACATCAAAATAGTGCATATATAACTCACCTAATATGTATAGAACAAGCTCTAGTTTTTCACTGGTTTGTTTGGACCGGAAAACCTCCAAAATATCACATCACCACCTACTATACCACATGCCGTCGTTTATCATCACCGATGGCTGTTATTTCCTTAGTGTTGATAGCTCATCCGAGAATTTTCACCCGCAATTCCTTCAAATTGATTAGGCATTTTCTCTAGTCTTGACTTGCTCGTTTGAGTCGAAAAGTGTGACACAGCTGCCGCATGTCACTATGATTGCTTGACCACTGCTTCTAACCCACCTTCTCGTTTGTTCGGTGGTGAACCTACACCATACGCAACCTCCAACCTACCTTAGATCGCCCCTCAACTAAAATCAAAGGCTTGTTGTCTTTTCTTTATGTAGTCGATCACCACACTTCCTATTACCGCCTTACACCACCACTACCACTTCCATGGGTTCTTCTTTGATTGACCACCATATCGAAAAATAAACATTGTATTTATGAAACTATAGTAATCTATTTTGTATTAAACACACATACTTAACTTCATAAGTCAGTTTGGGATCATTGCTTATTCTTCTTTAGTCGGTAAAGTATTACCATTGGCTCACATATACTTCACCTATGATGCTTAATTTGAGAAATTTTCGGTGAACCCATTCATCATCAACAAGATGAATTATACTATTATCCAATCATTATGACATTCATTACATTTGCGTTAAGTGATGTGTAGATTTTCGTTATTATTTTCCTTGAGCTATGTATTTGAAATACTCTCTGAAATTGAAGCACAAATGTTCTATGTAGCTTCCTTAACATTGAAGGTGTACACACCTCTACATGTCCTTCATCAGGGGGACATCTCATATAATAAATCTAGCTAATTGCATATATTGCTACAATATGTTAGAATTCCCACTTATAAATCTCCATAATGACTTCTGAGGAACCATAATAACATTAAATGACATATCTTGTACTCGTATGTTTCATCTAAATACACTCACTACATTCTATCATTATTTGGTTAAATAGTTGGTGTAAATCATCTCTCCATCACCGTTAATCATATTTGAAAATTTGTTTTCGTTCATAAAGATACAAAATGAAGCTTTATATTAAAATATTTTAATTCTGTTAGTCATCTTTGATAGTTTAAACCAACAACAAATCCTTGATAAGCTAGTTTAAGTTATAAATCATGAATGTAAGTTCTTTGTGAATATCTAAAAATTGAAGATTATTTGGATGGTTAATAGCTTAGAAACATCTTCATTCATGATTATTATCACGATGTCTCACAATTCTCCTCAGTATTCCGTCTTTTAGGATAAGGACATTCCATCTCCGGGGTGGGGGGGGGGGTAGAACTTACTATACCTTGATACCTAACTAATCTGAGAACTTGGAGTTTTGGGTGTTCCTGAAAGATTTATACTGAGTAACTTGACCTAATATGTGTTTTTGTTATGGCAATATGATACTTTAACCAACAACAACTCATAAACAGTGAAAGAGGACTATGAAAGAAGTTTAAACAAAATATGTGTTTGATGATTTTAATTGATGTTTTTATTTGGAAAACAATATCTTTTGGTGTTTTAGCCTCAAAATGATCAAACGATGAACTGATAAGTTAGTTAAAGTTAGTTTTTTAAGACCACGTGTATTCCATTTAATTGTAAATGGGTATAATATTAACAGTATTATCCAAGTCTTAATTTAGACGAATTAAACATGTTAGAAAGAATTTAAGGATTAATAATCTACAATGGGTATTCATTTTAGTATATATAACTTGCAACACATTAGCATAAATGGAGTATGTTTAATGATAAAGTAAAGAAATTGATCATAGGATTGTGAGCTATGTCTTTAGATTCATAAAAACAAATTAGTAGTATGTTGACTTTGAGGAGATCAACTAGTTGAGGAAAGAAGCTTACAAATTATGAATTTAAAAAAAAGGACACTAGATTAACACTTAAATTTAAAAAGTATATATGTGTTAATTTATTGAACTAGAGTTGTGGATGTTAGTGAAGTGGCCAATGCAGTCGTCCATCGCCTTGCATACGCGTATGTTGGGCATACACATGTTTATATATTTTAAAGTTGGCATAGCCTTACGCCTATGGTGTAGCTGTACCCGATTACCAATTGTTAATGGTAGATTAATATTTGGATTTGTTTTAAGGTATACTGACTTAGGAAAGCTTCTATGATTTCTGATGTATACACTCAGGTGAGTTGCCCTAATGCTAATGATAGGATGCAAACTTAAACACAATCTTTTGTAAAACATAATAAAGCATATACTATCATTTGGTATTTTACCATCCCATGTAAACTAAACTTTGCAAGTAACCCTGAAAATATATATTTAAACGAATTATAATTCTTTTTAGCTATTGTGATTTGTTTGCATTAAAGATGCTTAAATAGTCATTGAAGGAGATAAAGACAACTAGACAAGGTGAGTTAATACCATCCTAACTTTTTCTACTTTTGTTTTTTTTTATTTAGGTTACGTAGAGGCATGGGTAAGTCAGAAGTGAAAACAAGAAGATAGCGAATACTCGATCGGGAGAGAGTACAATGCATGAGAGAGAAATAGATCGAGAGTTTGGATAGAGAGATAAATGAATGATCTATTCACATATGTATATTTCTTCTAATTTTGTTCATACATATATATGTTCATGTTGTTATTTTTGTTACATACACATATGCATACCATGTATATGCTTGTTACATGTGTTTGTTTGTTACCTATGTAACAAGCTCAACTTGATTTTCTATGTGATTTCACGAATTAAAGTAAGGAACGTAAGAGCACCAAGGATTTTTGAGTGGACATTATCCATATGAAGGTTTCAACCTAAATATATGTAGGATTTCATTTTTGAGGTGTAAACTACCTATATGTAGTTGCAGCCGCTAATAGACTTATCCATTTGAGGACACTATTTAATGTATTCAAAGGAAGGATTTCTTTACAAACTTGCATCAAGACCTAATGTTTATGTAATGTAATTAAATGTACAAGTGTTACACTCTAACCCGCAGCGGATGGAACATGGTATGATGATTGTCCATAGCTAATGACAACTAATAATAATTATAATATTTAAACCACATCCATTTTAAATTGTCAAATAACAAGAAATTCCCAAACAATTCATAAGATGTTCAAAACATGAAACATAAGATGATTTTCAATTTATTTTTCTAAAGCCTGTCCTATGTGTCTTCATATTCCAATCCTCTTCATGTTAGAATATTATTTTCGATCAACAAAAGTTATTGAGTAATCCTTATTTTTTTAAAATGATTTTTATACTATTTTCACGAAGGAGTTTTAACATGTTTTTCAAACGTTAATATAAAGATCACAATTTATCAACAAGACAAACAACGAAACCATGCATACCAAAGAGAATATATAAACAAGTGATTATACAACTCAAGTGAATACACGACTATGAGATTGTATGACTGTATGAGACTCAAGCCCCGAAGAGCGAATATAATGATGGTAGCGATACTAGGCTACAACCCATGGTCGTGGGGAACCTAGTCAGCCGGTGGATCCACAATGACATAGTCAGCCGGTGGATCCACAATGACATGATAGAATACAACAGACTGCGATGTCATGTAACAAATAAATAAATCACAACTACACATCCATATAATAACAAATTGAAATTTGCATGTTAACAACAAAGTGAATAAAATGCGAATATATGTGTCACACTCCGACCCGCAGCGGAATAAAAGTCCGGGGCATGATTGGGTTATCACCAAAGCTCATGATATTTACTAATAAGTTTCATATTTATTAAAGTCAAATTAACCTTGAATATCCAACAGAAAATTCAAACAAAAACAAACAATGAACCAAACAATTGTTCCAACGAAATAACTTGATTATTCTTCTAAGGCCATCCTAGGTGTTTCTTTCCTCAACTTGATCACATGTATCATGCGTAAAATAAAAGAATTTGGGTCAACAAAAGTTAGAGTGAACCTTGATAAAACATTTAAATAAATAAATTTTTTGTTGTTTAAATAAGATTGTGCATAAATCACATGTGAGCAATTGTATGTATGTAACAAATCACAAACCACATTGAATGAATATATGACATGAATGATGATGTATCTGAGATCAAGGCTCAATCAAACGGAGCCGATCTAATGAGGCACCTGATGCTCAACCCGTATCCCACGAGGAACTGATGGGCCTAGTGAAATGAGTGCACTGAAATGACAAAATGTATCCACATATAAACCACATTACAAGCATTACACATTTGATCACGAAATGATATTAGCACAAGTGTTAAATAAAATAAAGAAATGGTACGACACATGATACACCCAAAACGTGATTAAAACGGGGAATTTGTAGGGATTCACTCACCTTGGGTGCGCATTCTTGAGCGGAAATGAGAGCGCACGAGTTGTGGATTTAACTGACGAGGACGTACTAACCTATAATAATAACGCGATAACTCAATAAATAAATAACTAACTTTTTGGTTAAAAACCTTTATTTTAGATATTTAAGTTATTTTTGCAGTATTTTAACCCTTTGGAATTATATTTTTTTAAGCAAATTTTTTTTATTGATTTTTAGATTAATGATTAATATAATCCATAAATTAAGAATAAAATAAAATAGGAAATAAATAAAAAATAAAAATTAAAAAAAAATAAAAATAAAAAAAATAAAAACTTGTCAGTCTGACAAGGGTCGGTCGAACAGTGGGTTTCGTATGCGTGTGGTTGAGACTCGAACTCGTGACCTCTCGGTGGCGTACACGCAGCTCTTCCAACTGAGCTACGTGTCTAACCCGAAAGAATCTGAAATTCTTATTATATTTATACACAAGTTAGGCCTATTCAAGTTCATTTAAAATCAAAAAGGAATAAACTGGATCAGACCGGCGCGCCTCAAAGGTTTCGAACCCATGACCTCGGCCGTCAATTGCACCCAGCCCGACCAACTGGGCTGGGTGTCTAACCCGGTTATACTTGTGATTTAATTACATTTATACACTAATTAGGTTTATACAGAATTGATAGATTTTAAAAAGGTTGACAAAGTGATCAGGCCGGGTGAAGGTTCGGAGTCGAACCGGCGACGTGTGAGTGCGTTTGCACACAGTCAACCACTGGACTGTGTGTCTAACCCATTTGAAAATTAGAAATTAATTACATAAAACACTTCACTCACTTTGTCTTCTTCATTTTGAATTAACCCAGAACCCGGTTCCTTGATTTCATAATTCAATTACTTGATCATCATACTAAAAGATATCGAAATAGCATACAAACTGAATTAGAAAGTAAAGGGGTGTTACCGGTCGGCAGTGGGCTGTTTTTTTCCGGCGAGTTAAGTCCGGCGACTGCGATTTGATGAAATAGCGAAATTGCTTTGAGCAGAGAAGAACTAGTGATAAGAGGAGAAAGAATTGCGCGATTTGGGAGTGGGATCTCGTTTGGTATTTATAGGTTGAAACAGGGGTGGGTTTGGTTTCGGTTTTGGAAACCATAATCGGTGATTGGTAATTGACAGCCGACAGATTGGTGTCTGCCGAAAATACATGCTGCCAGTTGTCTCGGAGATTCGGAAGAAAAGGAAAGGCGCGTCTTTAATTGCGATCATGGTTGCAGGTCCATCCTAGTTTCAATATAAAAGTTTTAAGTTCTAAGATTTACACATCTAGTGTGTGTAGCGTAGTGGTTTTTTGTGGTGTGTGTATTGATCAGGGAACCCGGGTTCGACCCCGGTTTTACCCATTCTTTTAACTCTTATTTATTTAAATTATTTTAAGCTAAAACAGTTTTTAATTCTAAATATTTAATTGATTCCATATCTTTATTCTATTAAGATAATTTTTAAACTTATTTATTATCCTATATATTATAAATATTTAGTTAATTATATAACAAATAAATAAATAATCGAACGACGTAATTAAATATACTTCGATTGATGAAATTGGGGCGGGTCTTCGGAACCCGGTTTCCACGAATGTTACAGTATCCCCTACTTTTAGAAATTTCGTCCCGAAATTTAAGTAGTAGTTGTAACCGGAAAAAGATGCGGGTATTTTTCGCTGCATTGAGTCTTCACGTTCCTTAGTAAATTCAGGGCCCCGTTTTGACTCCCAACGCACCCTAACGATAGGAATACGACTTCGCCTTAAACGCTTCTCACTGAAATCCATGACTTCTACAGTCTTTCAACGAAGTGCATTGATTCATCAACTTGAATGTCTTCTAGAGGGATATGGAGGTTTTCATCAGCGAGGCACTTTTTCAAGTTTGATACGTGGAATGTGGGGTGAATTCTGTTAAATTCTTCTGGTAGGTCAAGCTTGTATGCTACAAGACCTACTCTTTCGAGTATATTGAAAGGTCCTACGTAGCGTGGTGCTAGCTTGCCTTTCTGGCCAAAACGAACCACTCCCCTCCACGGTGATACTTTCAAAAGTACTTGATCACCAACGCCAAACTCCAAGGGCTTTCGTAGTTTGTCAGCATAACTCTTTTGACGACTTTGAGCCGCTAGAATATTGTTTCGAATTTGAATGATTTTGTCGGTTGTTTCTTGAATCAATTCAGGTCCGGTGATTTGCGCTTCACCAATTTCGTGCCAACATACTGGAGATCGGCATTTACGACCATATAAAGCTTCGAAAGGAGCCATGCCGATACTTGAATGATATCTATTGTTGTACGAAAACTCGACTAACGGTAGATGAGCGTCCCAATTCCCTTTGAAGTCTATGACACATGCTCGAAGCATGTCTTCGAGGGTTTGGATGGTGCGCTCAGATTGACCATCAGTCTGAGGGTGGAAGGCGGTACTGAGGTCTAAACGCGTACCTAAAGCAGTTTGTACGGCTCGCCATGTGCGTGAAGTGAAACGACCATCACGGTCTGAAATGATGCTTAATGGTACATCATGACGGCTTACGATTTCGCTGATGTAGATACGAGCTAGTTTCTCGTTCTTGAAGTCCTCGCGAATCGGAATGAAATGAGCTGTTTTGTAAGACGATCGATGATTACCCGTATGGTGTCATACCCACTAGAGGTGCGAGGTAACCCGGTAATGAAGTTCATGGTTATGTTTTCCCACTTCCATACAGGTATCTCGGGTTGGACAAGAAGTCCTGAAGGTCTTTGATGTTCAGCTTTCACTTTGGAGCATGTAAGGCACTTGGAAACAAAAATAGCGATATCCTTCTTCATGCCAGGCCACCAGTAGGTGTATCGCAAGTCCTGATACATCTTATCGGCTCCTGGATGTATAGAGTATCATGTTTTGTGCACCTCATTCATGAGGAAATCACGAAGGTTGTCGCGATCGGGAATCCAAATACGGTTTAAATAGTAAAGAATACCATCAGATTTGGTGTCGATTTTGAGTTAAGCTCCACACGACAGCTCATCGCGTACGTCATTTTCCGTTGCGGAAGTATGTTGAGCTGCCCGTATTCGATCTTTGATGTCGTTTAGCAATTTGCGAACATAGAAGATGAATAGAGTTCGCATAACCCTTGCGACTAAGTGCATCAGCCACCACGTTTCCTTGCCAGGATGATACCGAATCTCACAGTCGTAATCGTTGAGAAGTTCGACCCATCTTCTTTGCCTCATATTCAACTCTTTTTGACTAAAGATATGTTGGAGACTCTTGTGGTCAATGTATATTTAACACTTGGTACCGTAGAGATAATGTCTCCATATCTTGAGAGCGAACACGACGGCTCCAAGTTCCAGGTCGTGAGTGGTGTAATTCTTCTCATGTATTTTGAGTTGCCTAGAGGCATAGGCTATCACCTTTCCTTTTTGCATCAGTACACAACCTAAACCTTGCCTGATGCGTCGCAATAAACCACAAAGTCATCGCAACCCTCAGGGAGTGTAAGGATAGGCGCGTCACAAAGCCTTTGCTTCAAAGTTTGGAAGGCCTCCTCTTGCTTAGGTCCCCAAATAAAGGGTTTTCCCTTGTGAGTCAAGGCCGTGAGTGGAACGGCGATTAGATAAATTGGCAATGAAGCGTCAATAATAATCAGCCAAGCCAAGAAAAGACCTAACTTCGGTAGGGGTACGTGGCGCTTGCCATTCTTGTACTGCCTTGATTTTCGAAGGGTCAACATGAATCCCTTTGTCATTAACGACATGACCAAGAAATTGTACCTCATTCAACCAGAATTCACATTTTGAAAACTTAGCGTAAAGTTTTTCAGTCCTCAAAAGTGTAAGAATAAGCCGAAGATGTTGTTCATTATCGGATTTTGACTTGGAGTAGATAAGGATGTCATCGATGAAGACTATGACAAAACGGTCGAGATAGGGTTTGCATACCCTATTCATCAAATCCATGAAGACGGCGGGGGCGTTGGTTAGTCCGAAAGGCATAACCATGAACTCGTAATGACCATAACGAGTTCGAAAGGCAGTTTTTGGAATATCTTCTTCGCGCACCCTAAGCTGATGATAACTAGAACGAAGGTCGATTTTTGAAAAACAGGTGGCACCTTGAAGTTGATCTAGAAGGCCATCAAACGAGGAAAACGAGGCATGATAACGATTCTTAACAGTCAACCTGTTGAGTTCTCTATAATCAATGCACATGCGAAACGTTCCATCTTTCTTCTTTACAAAAACGAACAGGTGAACCCCAAGGCGACGAGCTAGGATGTATGAATCCTTTGTCAGTCAGCTGTTGCAGCTGACTAGCCAACTCTTGCATCTCATATGGGGCTAACCTATAGGGAGATTTCACGACTGGTGTAGCACCATGCACAAGATCGATTCGAAATTCGACTTCTTGAACAGGAGGAAGTCCCGAAACGTCGTCGGGAAAAACTTGCGGAAATTCTTTCACGATTGGAATATCTTCGAGCTTCCTTTCTTTGCCTTTCTTCTTAACGATGTGAGCTAGAAATGCGATGTAATCCTTGCGAAGATATCTTCGAGCTTGAAGGCTTGACATCAATTTGAGCCCTTTCGAAGGAGTTTCTCCGAAGATACGTAGCGTTTGACCGCCGGCGAGAGGAATACGAATGAACTTTTCATGGCACACCACTTCGGCGTGATGCTGGCTGAGCCAGTCCATACCGATGATAACATCGAAACTTCCCAATTTCATAGGGATAAGGTCAATCAAGAAATCATGATCATTTAGAGTGAGAGTACAATCACGTATAATAGAATTTAATGAAATGGGTTCTACGTCAGCAACTTCCACCGTGAGCGATTCCGCGAGACTAACACGAGATCGGTTGAGAACAGATTCGAATTCTAGAGATACAAAGCTCTTATCCGCACCAGTATCAAATAATATGGACGCATAACTACCATCTACGAGAAATGTACCGTTGACCACATTGTTGTTAGCCCTTGCTTGGTTTGCGTCGATATTGAAAGCCCTTCCTCTAGCAGGTGGAAGAGCTTGGTTAGCTTGGTTTACCAGGTTTGCTTGGGCTTGGGCATGGATGATGTTCACCAGGCGTGGGCAAGTATTTCTGAAGTGGTTTAGGTCCCCACAGTTAAAACAGGCTCTTAAGGGTTGGTAGTAAGGTTAGGCTGTGGGTTGTGCAGGTGGTAGAAGTAAGGGTTGTTGGGCTTGGCCCACCATTTGCTTTTGGGTTTGGGTTGGAGGCTGATTGCGGTTTGATCGCTGAAGGGTACGGCAGGTTTGGATAGTGTGACCTGCACGACCACAACTTGAACAATGTTGGCAAGGGTTCTCAGGAGGGTGATGGTATTGGCAACGATTACACTTTGGGTGTGGGCCAATGTATGGCCTTTTGAATGGTGCGGCTGGAGGGGCAACTTGGGTGATTGGAGCAGCAGTGATGGGGGGGTTGGTTTGGGTGACGGCGAAGTTTTTGCCATTTCGCTTCCTCTTACTAGCAAACCTTGAGGAGGAAACATATGGGGTTGGAGTTGGGGTTTCAAGAGTTGTTCTCTTTTTCTCATCTTTGAAATCGCCATTACGAATGCGATTTTCCATAAGTTCCGTAGCTAATTCCATCACGCTTCGAGTGTTGTGGGGGAGGTGCTTAAAACCGAATCTTGGATTTTCGAGGGGAGACCTCGAATATAGTGCTCGATTAAGCGGTATAATGGGGTGAACCGATTGGGAACTATCTGGTTCAATTCAAGAAACCTCTTGTTGTAGGAGGTGTGATCTCCTTCCTTTTGCTTTAGAGAATAGAATTCGTCTTCAAGCTTCTTGATCTCGCTTCTAGGGCAGAAGCGTCTTGTCATGATCTCTCTTAATTCCTCCCATGATAAGGCCATGGCATCTTCCACCCCTCGCTTACCTTTTTCCGTGTTCCACCAGGTAAGGGCTACCCCGAACAAATGTCCAGTAGCGTAACGTACCTTGTGACCCTCAGGACAGTCGCAATTGAGAAAGGTGTTTTCCATCTCCTCAAACCAGTGGAGGAGAGCGGTGACACCTTCAGTCCTTTCGTATTTTGGGGGATCGCAGGACTTGAAGTGTTTGTAGGTGCATTTAGTTGTTTTTGGAGGAGGGTTGGTGACACTTTGGTCTTCTTGGTTGGGAGGGTTAATGGGATTAGCGGTGAGAGCTTGCTGAACTTGTAGCACGATGTCAGGAAGTACTACGGCCATTTGTTGAGCAATTTGCGTGGCCAAGCGTTCGCTCGACTTTCCCGACCTTCTACCTCCTCGTAAGTGTCTAGCAAACATCTACAGGAATATATGTAGGGAGATTGTGAGTTTGAGAATTTTCTAGGTGTCATGTGTCGTAAAAAGGATGAAAACAACATTTATAAATAACTGAAAATAACTGAACTACATCCATAGGATGTCTTGGGCTTGCTCATGTTTGGGCCTCCAAATGTCTCCCATACCATAGCCTGTATAGTCATGTGGGCCCCCATGACTATTGGGCTTGGTAGGGTTCACATTGGTGTCGGCTCGTTAACACTTGCATCACTCGAATGAAAATCGTAAAACATGATTGCGAGATGTAAAGTCGGAGGGTGTCCAGGTGTGGACACAATGACAACTCAAAGTGGGGTTAGTTCACACGACGTTTGGTATGGCATGCTTTGGCCTAATAGGTCCTTCGTACTCTCATCGTTAGTCCCCAGTTAGGCAAACTGGTCCTTTATTTTGGATTTATACGAATGCCAATCCTAGACAGGACGTTCCGACTACCGGTACTCGTACCCTTCCAGTTACTACATGCCCGTCGTGAAAACTCACTTTGATGTGATTTGAAAAATATGAAAACATTGCAAAAATCTTTGAAAAGAAATCATGAAAGTTGTGAAATCGTGAGGTGTGTGCATTCATAGATATGATATGTTATGGAGATTGCATATTAACATGTACTTGGAGATTGCATATTAACATGAAGCCTATAAACATCATGAATTTTGCACGTAACACATAAACTGTAACATTTATGTAAAACGGGTTCAAAACCCGCTTCGTTTAACAATCAAATATTCAGTTTAAGTTCGTTGCGTATCTTATTAGTGCCGGTTATTTATTTACTTTTTTTAAATGTTTCATAATTAATAAATATTGTAGAATTTAAAAACTATAATAAATAATGATAATAATAATAACATTAAATAAAAATAAACTCTAAAAATAAAACAAACATTTGAAAGGAGTAGCCGGGTATCGAACCAGGGTCTCCCGCGCATGCACACACACAAAACACCACTGAGCCACACACATTATTTGTTTTAAACCTAAAACAAATAACTTTTATACACAACCCCCCCCCCCCCAACCCTGCAATTCAAAAACTTGCAGAAACCCGAAACCGCCTGCAAACATGATTTATGCAATCAAATCAATTTCCGATTTTCTTATGATTAAACAGAAGTAACTGATTTCGAAAAATTAGTATAACCGAAAATTTAAAATCAATTTGATTGAAACTGCCAGAAATCATAGTCTTTAAAATCAAGATTTTGAAACCGAAAGTGAAACTCTTTTGAACACTATAAATATCAATCCTACATTCGACTAAACTCCCCACTTGCAAATTAACCCTCTACTCAAACTCTCTGATCAAATCCCACTCCTCGCCGGAAAACTGTGCGACGCCGGAATTTCAACCGGAAAACCGTAGCATTTCGCCAAACGACTCTCTAAATTTTTTCGATATCTTTTGTTTAGTGTTTAAGTTGCTTTAAAACAACTCAACAAAACTATATGAATGGGTTAAACAGATGGGTTCGATTTCGGAGTTTTGTTTATGAAGAAGATGAAGTTCAATCAGTGCTCAAATATAATTAAAATTGAAGGTTTAAACGAGTTAGACACACAGTCCAGCGGTGGACTGTGTGCAAATACAAGGAACATGTCCCGGGTTCGAATCACACACGTTACCGACTTTCTGAAATAAAACCCAAACTTTTTATACCTAATCAGATCACCTATCTGTAAGTTTTTATAATTAATATAACTCCGGGATACTACGGGTTAGACACACAGCCCAACTGGTTGGGCTGTGTGCACACTAAACCTTAGGTACCGAGTTCGATTCGGGTTGTTGAAACCGGTTTGACCATTATAAAAACCTTTTTGAATAAAAACAAAATATAATTAAACCTAGTTTGTATATATAAGTAATACAAAGGGAGTTTATTTCGGGTTAGACACGTAGCTTAATTGGAAGAGCTGCGTGCACACGTACAAGAGGTCTCAAGTTCGAATCCCGCACACACCGCCTAATAAATCATGCGACCCGGTCAGGTCTGACGTCAGATCTGACAGTTAATTTTTTTATATTTATTTATCTTATCTTATTTATTTATATTGCATATATATTGATACTTTGGTTAAAAATCAAATTAAAAATACATAAATATATATAAATTTAAAGGGTATATAATCTCAACAAAATACCATCAAAAATAACCTAAAGACCTAACAAAAAGTATTAAATCAAATATTAAATCGTTTATATTTATCGATTTATCGCATTATTATTTTAGGTTAGTATTCGTTCGTCGATCAAATCCTCAATTCGTGCGCACTCTTCATCAATCAAGAAAAACGCATCCACGGTGAGTGAATCCTTACAAATTCCCCTTTTATTCATGTTTTGGGGTGTATCATATGTCGTACAATTCCTTTATTTTATTTAAACACTTGTGCCTATATCATCTTGTGATCAAATGTGAAATGGTTGTTGTGTGATTATTATTATGTGGATTAAATTTATCATTTCAGTGCACTCATTTCATTAGGCCCATCAGTTCCTCGTGGGATATGGGTTGAGCATCAGGTGCCTCATTAGATCGGCTCCGTTTGATTGAGCCTTGATCTCAAATACATCATCATTCATGTCATATATTCATTCAATGTTGTTTGTGATTGTTTACATACATATATTTGCTCACATGTGATTTATGCACGAATTTTCTTTAATAAATAAAACAAACAATTATTTAAAATGTTTTATCAAAGTTCACTCGCCAACTTTTGTTGACCCAAAATCTCCCTGTTTTACACATGATACAGGTGATCCAGTTGAGGAAAGAAACACTTAGGATGGCCTAGAAGAATAAACAAGATATTGCGTTGGAATAAACATTTAGTTTTTTTGTATTTGTATGAACCATGTTTATTGGATATTTGAATTTTGTAATATGAATAATAAATATGAAACTTCTTAGTAAATATCATGAGCTTTGGTGATAACCCAATCATGCCCCGACTTTTATTCCGCTGCGGGTCGGGGTGTGACATAAACAATTAAAATCTAATCAACTATAGTATGGGCTCTAAAGGTCTAATAACCTATCCTATATCCCTATAGTCACAAGCTCTGATACCAATCTGTCACACCCCGACCCGGAACGGAATAAAAGTCCGGGGCATGATTGGGTTATCACCAAAGCTCATGATATTTACTAATAAGTTTCATATTTATTAAAGTCAAATTAACCTTGAATATCCAATACAAAATTCAAACAAAAACAAACAATGAACCAAACAATTGTTCCAACGATTCTTCTAAGGCCATCCTAGTTGTTTCTTTCCTCAACTTGATCACCTGTATCATGCGTAAAATAGAAGAATTTGGGTCAACAAAAGTTGGCGAGTGAACCTTGATAAAACATTTAAATAAATAAATTTTATTTTTGTTTAAATAAGATTGTGCATAAATCACATGTGAGCAATTGTATGTATGTAACAAATCACAAACCATATTGAATGAATATATAACATGAATGATGATGTATCTGAGATCAAGGCTCAATCAAACGGAGCCGATCTAATGAGGCACCTGATGCTCAAACCGTATCTCACGAGGAACTGATGGGCCTAGTGAAATGAGTGCACTGAAATGACAAAATGTATCCACATATAAACCACATTACAAGCATTACACATTTGATCACGAAATGATATTAGCACAAGTGTTAAATAAAATAAAGTAATGGTACGACACATGATACACCCCAAAACGTGATTAAAACGGGGAATTTGTAGGGATTCACTCACCTTGGGTGCGTATTCTTGAGTGGAAATGAGAGCGCACGAGTTGTGGATTTAACTGACGAGGACGTACTAACCTATAATAATAACTCGATAACTCAATAAATAAATAACTAACTTTTTGGTTAAAAACCTTTGTTTTAGATATTTAAGTTATTTTTGCGGTATTTTAACCCTTTGAAATTATATTTTTTAAGCAAAATTTGTTTATTGATTTTTAGATTAATGATTAATATAATCCATAAATTAAGAATAAAATAAAATAGGAAATAAATAAAAAATAAAAATTAAAAAAAATTAAAATTAAAATAATAAAAACTTGTCAGTCTGACCAGGGGTTGTCAGACGGTCGAACAGTGGGTTTCGTATGCGTGTGGTGAGGCTTGAACTCGTGACCTCTCAGTGGCGTGCACGTAGCTCTTCCAACTGAGCTACGTGTCTAACCCGAAAGAATCTGAAATTCTTATTATATTTATACACAAGTTAGGCCTATTCAAGTTCATTTAAAATAGAAAAGGAATAAACTGGATCAGACCGGCGTGCCTCAAAGGTTTCGAACCCATGACCTCGGCCGTCAATTGCACCCAGCCCGACCAACTGGGCTGGGTGTCTAACCCGGTTATACTTGTGATTTAATTATATTTATACACTAATTAGGTTTATATAGAATTGATGGATTTTAAAGAGGTTGCAAAGTGATCAGGCCGGGTGAAGGTTCGGAGTCGAACCGGCGACGTGTGAGTGCGTTTGCACACAGTCCACCACTGGACTGTGTGTCTAACCCATTTGAAAATTAGAAATTAATTACATAAAACACTTCACTCACTTTGTCTTCTTCATTTTGAATTAACCTAGAACCCGGTCCTTGATTTCATAATTCAATTACTTGATCATCATACTAAAAGATATCGAAATAGCATACAAACTGAATTAGAAAGTAAAGGGGTGTTACCGGTCGGCAGTGGGCTGTTTTTTTTCCGGCGAGTTAAGTCCGGCGATTGCGATTTGATGAAATAGCGAAAATTGCTTTGAGCAGAGAAGAACTAGTGATAAGAGGAGAAAGAATTGCGCGATTTGGGAGTGGGATCTCGTTTGGTATTTATAGATTGAAACAGGGGTGGGTTTGGTTTCGGTTTTGGAAACCATAATCGGTGATTGTAATTGACAGCCGACGAGATTGGTGCCTGCCGAAAATACATGCTGCCAGTTGTCTCGGGATTCGGAAGAAAAGGAAAGGCGCGTCTTTGATTGCGATCATGGTTGCAGGTCCATCCTAGTTTCAATATAAAAGTTTTAGGTTTCTAAGATTTACACATCTAGTGTGTGTAGCGTAGTGGTGTTTGTGGTGTGTGTATTGATCAGGGAACCCGGGTTTGACCCTGGTTTTACCATTTTTTTAACTTTTATTTATTTAAATTATTTTAAGCTAAAACAGTTTTTAATTCTAAATATTTAATTGATTCCTTATCTTTATTCTATTAAGATAATTTTTAAACTTATTTATTATCCTATATATTATAAATATTTAGTTAAATATATATCAAACAAATAAATAATCGAACGATGTAATTAAATATACTTCAATTGATGAAATTGGGGCGGGTCTTCGGAATCCGATTTACATGAATGTTACAATATGTAACATGATACACCCCAAAAGCTTTAAATGTAAATAGGGGAAAAATAATAGAATTATTCACGGGCTGGAAAATTTGATACACAAGAATTACCGCACAAAAAGGAATGGATAGAATCTAAAATAATAACAATCACCCTAAAATATAAATAAATAAAGTAACAAACGAACGGAAACAATATAACAATTTTAGAAAATTGGGTTCTCCTATTTGGGAACTTCAATTATATACAATAATTATTAAACAAAATAACCAAATCAATAATTATATTTCTAGAATAATTAAAGGTGATAAATTCTTGTAAAATACCAATTTAAAAGGTTTTAATATTTTATAAATGTCAAAAATTAGACAAATTCATTAAATTCATCTAAAACTTTTATAAATAAGATATAATGATTATCACATATTTTAATTTAAAAAAATTAATTTTATAAAAAAACTTACTTTTTAACAATCGCCTTAATCCTTTAATTATAAACATTCATAAAATATAGAAAATTCCATAAAGATTCTATTGCATTCATATAATCTATAAAAACCAGTATAAATATTTATAAAATTTACTTGTGATAAGTTGTTCTTTTTAATTGATTTAAAACATGTATAAGCCATAATAAATCCAATTTAAATTTAAATATTCCCAAAGAATATAGAAAAAGTTTATAAAATTCCATAGCATTTATATAACCACTAAAAATATTTATAGAATTTCTTTATAATAATTTGGTATTTTTAATGGATTTATCAAATTATTAAAATATGTATAATTCACAATAAATCTAAATGATATCTAAAAGTTCCTAAAAATTACACAAAATATAATAACATGATATATAATACTATCCTACTTTCAATTTCACCAAACAGGTCTAGTATCAAAAGCCCCAAATTCTATGTACGAAAACCCTAATTTCAACTATAATTAAATTCGTATTCCTTTGCCCTTATAGCACAGAAATGGATAGTAGGATTTGTAGAGCATAAAAAAACAAGATAGACATAATAATCACCCGAAAAGATTAAGTATTGAAAGAGAGCACTAGTTGAAGTTACGAGCCCTAGAATGATCTGTGATTAAATACGAGTTGCACGGCTGATGAAATGAGGGATTCTTAGTGGGGTTTCGCTTAGTTTTTGCAAAGGAATGACATGGTATAGGTTTTATAACTTGATTCTACAATTTGCATAAAAACCCAATATTGTTCATGAAGCTTGAAAATGAAGTTTGAGGTTTTCAATTGATTAAGAAGGTTTGTACATTAATTAAACGATCCAATAATCATCTCCCTATTCTCCATAAGAGCGACTTTATTAGGACTGGTTCGAGTGAAATGCGTTACATAAAAGACGAGGAATTGTTAGGTCGGGTCGGGTTGGGTTTTGTTTCGGGTTGCACTGGATGAGAGATAAGGAGATGAAGGTTTGGGTTTTAGTATTTTACTAAAATGCAATGGGTTATGTCACGAAATGCATGTGTGGTCCAGTGGTTTGTGTTGTGCGTTATAATGTGTATCCGGGTAAAGAGACCCGGGTTCAAACCCTAGCTCTGCTCGATTCTTTTCTTTTTCATTCTTTTCAAGTTTCAATATTTACACGAAGGCCCCATGTAATTTATTAACTTGACTAACCCGGTTTTATTTAATAAACTAACCTAGTTAGCTGGTTTTTTTGTTTTAAGGCTTCAATTACATAGAAAAACAACCCTTATGTTTTAATCTTAATTAACCAACGCAATTAACACTGTTAATGCTCCCCTTATATTAATCTAACCGAACTAACTACAAAAACTTATTCATTTTTAGCCCGATTTTTTATCCAACACGATACGTGACGTTATTTAAAAATTATAAAAAATATTAAAATTTTTATCTTTATTTAATTTAAAGATGATCTAGTTTTATAATCCAGGTCGGGTTTTGAAGATCCTATTTTTAACGGATATTACAACAAGCATATTGACTATATAGGTGTATAAAAATAGTATATCTTCATAGATATGTAGGTTAAACAAATATGTTGATGTAATTGATAATGTACATGTGTAGGGTAAAAAATTTAAAATACACTATTAAATAGTATACGTACATATCTATAGGTACCAAAATTCACATATGGTAAGTTGAAAAATATTATATTGATGTCATTGGTAATACATATATAGTTATGTAAAAACTCATATGTATGCACAAGAAAATGCTCTAAAAATACTACCAAACGGTATACTTACATTAGTGAACATCTTTTACGGTATCCTTAATTAGTGAACATCACCGTAAAATACACTTCTGCACGTCGTCGAAAATACACATGTGCTTCTCGCTAGAAAATGCACATATGTATGGAAAAAATTGTATAAGTGAAGATTTGTAAGAGATGAGAGAATAGAGAGGAGATAGAAGACATAATTAAAAAACTTAAAAGAGAAATTATTTAATGCATTATCATTAGATTAGTTAATTGATTTTTCATTTGATCTAACACTATATATAAACATGCTATGTCACATCTCGACTCGCAGCGAAATAAAAGTCGGGGCATGATTGGGTTATCAACAAAGCTCATGATATTTACTAATAAGTTTCATATATTAAATTGAAATTAACTTTAAATATCCATAACAAATTCATACAAACACAAACAATAAACCAAAAGATTGTTCCAAACGAAATAACTTGTTTATTCTTCTAAGGCCATTCCTATGTGTTTCTCTCCTCAGCTTGTTCACTTGTATCATGCGTAAAACGGAAAATTTGGGTCAACAAAAGTTGGCGAGTGAACCTTGATAAAACATTTAAATAATTAAATTTTGTTGTTGTTTAAATAAAATTATGCATGAATCATATGTGAATAGATGTATATATATATATATATATTATATATATATATATAACCAATCACAAACCACATTGTATGAACACATGACATGATGAATGATGTATTTGAGATCAAGGCTCAATCAAATGGAGCCGATCTAATGAGGCACATGATGCTCAACCCGTATCTCACGAGGAACTGATTGGCCTAATAAAATGATGAAATGTATCCACAAATAAACCACGTAACAACTATACATTTGGTCACGAAATGATATTAGCACAAGTGTTTAAATAAAAATAAAAGAAATTGTACGACACACGATACACCCCAAAACATGATAAAAACAGGGAGTTTGTAGAGATTCACTCACCGTGGTTGCGTATTCTTGACTGGAAATGAGAGCGCACGAGTTGCGGATTTAACCGATGAAGAAGTACTAACCTAAAATAATAATAACGCGATAACTCGATAAATAAATAAACTAATATTTTGGTTAAAAAACCTTTGTTTAGATTTTTAAGTTAATTTTATGATTTTTATTGATATAATTAAGCCCTTGAAATTATGTATTTTTAAATATTTTTAATAAATTTTTCTTTTAATATAAACCATAGAATAAATAATAAAATAAAATAATAATAAAAAAATTGTCAGTCTGACAGGCTGCCTGTCAGACCGGCTTTATCGGATAATTGGCATGCGTGTGTTGGGACTCGAACCCGTGACCTCTCGGTTGCATGCACGCAGCTCTTCAAACTGAGCTACGTGTCTAACCTGAAAGATACAGGATTTTAATTATTCTTATACACATTTTAGGTTCATTCAATTTTAATTAAATTTAAAAAGGGAATTAAATGGTCGGACCGGTGTGAGCCAAGGGACTCGAACCCGAGACCTTGGTGATGTTATGCACCCATCCCGACCAACTGGGCTGGGTGTCTAACCCGACAAGACTCGTGATTTAATTATACTTATACCCTAAATATGTTATTTCAGAAATGATAAATTTAAAAAGGTTTGAAAATGGTCGGGCCGGTGTGTGTGCACGGATTCGAACTGCGACGTGTGATTGCGTTTGCACACAATCCACTACTGGACTGTGTGTCTAACCCATTATGTTTTCATAATTTAAATACATAAAAACATGAATTTCACTTCATCTTCTTCATCTTGAATTTGAACCAAACCTGTACCTGCTCGTATAATTCTGATTCTCCTCTGATTAACATCAGTATGTTATGTTGATTAACTAATAATCAAAGGAAATGAGTAGGAGTCTACCGTAGAACAGAAATGGTGGATCACGATTTCTGGTGGGTGAATTCCGACGGTTCGGTGGTTCTCCGGTGGAACAAGGTTTTCCGACGACTGAGGTTTTAGAGAGTGAATAGAGGAAATGAGCGAGTTCAGATTGTGTGTAAGCGACTAGTATTTATAGGGGTGATCGAGAGCTCGGTTCGGAAAATTTGGCTCGGATTGATTGCCAGCTCAATCAACAGACAACTATGTACCAAAATTAGATTGGACAGTTGTCGATTTTTGGGAAATACGCGTGAATTGCCGCGGTCTCCGGCGAGGAGATATGTGAGTGTTTGTAGGTTTCTTCTTAGTTTGATTATATAAGCTAAAAGATTCTAAAAATAATACAACTTGTAGGTGTAGTGCAGTGGTGTTTGTGGTGTGTGTTATACCCGGGGAACCCGGGTTCAATCCTGGTTCACCCATCTTTTTGAGTTTTTATTTATTTTAACCATTTAAGTTAATTCATTTATTAATTATAAATATTATATGTTAAATTGGTTATTTTATTTTGTTTTATTAAGATTATTTTAAGCATTTGTTATTATTATAAAAATTCTAATTTAATAAACAATAGACAAAAATTGTATAAATCAACCGACATAAATAAATACACTTTGATTGATAAATTGGGGCGGGTTTTCGAAACCCGATTTACACAAATGTTACAGTATCCTCTACTTTTAGAAATTTCGTCCCGAAATTTAAGTAGAAGTTGTAACTGGAAAAGATGCGGGTACTTTTCTCGCATTGAGTCTTCACGTTTCCAAGTAAACTCGGGTCCTCGTTTTGACTCCCAACGCACCCTGACGATTGGAATACGACTTCGCCTCAAACACTTCTCACCCATCCATGATTTCCACTGGTCTTTCAACGAAGTGCATTGATTCATCGACTTGAATATTTTCTAGAGGGATATGGAGGTTTTCGTCGGCGAGGCACTTTTTAAAGTTTGATACGTGGAACGTGGGATGTATTCTGTTGAGTTCTTCTGGTAGGTCAAGCTTGTATGCTACAGGACCTAGTCTTTCGAGTATCTTGAAAGGTCCTACGTACCGTGGTGCTAGCTTGCCCTTTTGGCCAAAACGAACCACTCCCTTCCACGGTGACACTTTCAAAAGTACTTGATCACCAACACAAAACTCCAAGGGCTTTCGTCGTTTGTCAGCATAACTCTTTTGACAACTTTGGGCCGCTAGAATATTGTTTCGAATTTAAAAGATTTTGTCGGTTGTTTCTTGAATCAAGTCAGGTCCGGTGATTTGTGTAACATCCGTCAAAAAACGGGTTTCCAAAACCCGCTTCGTTTATTAACCGAATAGTCAGTCATAATTTTCGTCGCGTATATATTGGTTATTTTAATTTTAAACGATACATAATTAATAAACATTGTTAGAATTTTAAAACATAATTAATAAATCATAAAAAATAAGAGAATAAAAAATATTTGAGGCTGCCGGGTTTCGAACCCGGATCAGCCGGTTCAACAAGTAAACAACACACCACTCCGCCACACGCTAACTTTGGAATAATACTGAAAACAATTAACACTTAAAGTTAAAACTCGAATTCAAAAACCGGGTATCAGCGCGGCGGAACTCCCAATCACCGGAAAATCCGGCAATCCGCGAGTTCAGCCATTCTCCTTTTGACTAAAACACTATAACCGTCGACGACATCGGTTATAACCGACGTCTACAGTCAATTCCAGACGTAACCGCCGGAGAGAAACCGGAAATCTTGAAACCGAAATAATTAAAGGCAGGATGTTATAACTCTATAAATACCGACTCTAATCATCCAAACCAACTCGCGCAAGCTCTCAATCCTTACCCTCTGTGCAATTTTGCTGTTTCTGAAACATCGTCGGAATTCTCTGCAAGTCGCCGGAAAACCGAACCCATTTCATCTCTTCTGTCTTACTCTAAAATAAGACTTCTAGAGCTCAGACAGAAAGCACCACACTCACCTCAAACTTCTGATAGAGCCTCTGTCGCAAGATAAACTTCGCCGGAGTTAACCTCAGCCGCCGGAACTTCATCGGAGATCACAACTGTTCGGTACAGCACCTTTAATTCTTTCTGTTTAAATTATTTCGTTAACAGTACTGATCAATCAACCAAATCAATAAGAATGATTGATTAAACAGTCGGGTTGATTCCCGGGTTTCATAAAAACGAAGAAGATGAACAGCGAGTAGTTTATAAGTATAATTAAAAATGGGATTTGTATCGGGTTAGACACACAGTCCAGTGGTGGACTGTGTGCACTTGAAACATAAAGATACCGAGTTCGAGTCTGTATATGCTTTCCGGTTCGCCAATTATACACAACCTTTTTAAAACCAGTTAACGAAATAATCTAGTAAATATATAAATTTAATAAAATCTTATATCCTTCGGGTTAGTCACACAGCCCAATTGGTCGGGCTGTGTGCAACATGAAGCCAAGGTCTCGAGTTCGAATCCGGTTAGTTACACCGCCCTGAAATTATCCAAACCTTTTTAAATTAAATAAAAATATGTTAGCTCTAGTATGTGTATATGTATAATTAAATTTCAATATATTTCGGGTTAGACACGTAGCTCAGTTGGTAGAGCTGCGTGCACGCGTACGGGAGGTCACGAGTTTGAACCTCACTCAGCGCACATAATAAACACAATCAGACCGGTCAACAGTCAAAGTCAACGGTCAACATTTTTTTATTTATTTATTTAATCAGAAAATTATCTAAAAATACTTAAAAATAATATTTTTAAAGTTAGAAAATGTCCTTAAACTCACAAAAATAAATCTAGAAATCCTATTAAGGTTACGAATTAAAATTATTAATCTCAAATAAAATCCATTTATTTACCGAACCATTATGTTATTATTTAGGTTAGTTCCTCTCGTGGTTAAATCCAAATTCGTGCGCATTCATCATCAATCCAAGAAAACGCAACCACTGTGAGTGAATTCTTACAAATTCCCCTTTTTATTCATGTTTTGGGGTGTATCATGTGTCGCTTAAATTAATTCGCTTATTCAAACTCGTCCTATACCATTATATGATCTAAACTTAGAATGTAAATATTGTTTGTTGTGATGTATTACATATTGTCAAGTTGTGTGCAAATTATTCATTAGGCCCATCAGTTCCTCGTGGGAGACGAGTTGAACAACGCGTGCCTCAAAAACATTCATTAGGCCCATCAGTTCGTTGAACTACGCGTGCCTCAAAATCATTCATTAGGCCCATCAGTTCCTCGTGGGAGACGAATTGAACAACGCGTGCCTCAAAAACACACATTTGGTGTGTGCGTGTGTATTAATTAATATTATGTGATTTGTGATTTAATTTACATTTACGTTTACTCATATGTGGTTATCACTTTATTTTATAATCGATACAATAAACTGTTTAAATGTTTTCATAGGATTCACTCGCCAACTTTTTGTTGACCCAAAAACCATTTTTACACATGATACAGGTGGACAGGTTGAAGCAAGGAACACATAGGAAATTGCCTTAGAAGAAAAATAATGAAGTCTTGAAAGATGTATAGAACATGTTGTACTTGTAGTTTTGATTGTAATGATTCTCCATTAAAAAGAAATAATAAATATGAAACTTTATAATAAATGTCATGAGCTTTGATGAAAACCCAATCATGCCCCGATCACCATTTCCGCTGCGGGTCGGGGTGTGACAATTTGCGCTTCACCAGTTTCGTGCCAACATACTGGAGATCGGCATTTACGACCATATAAAGCTTCAAAAGGAGCCATACCGATTCTTGAATGATAGCTATTGTTGTACGAAAACTCAACGAACGGTAGGTGAGTGTCCCAATTACCTTTGAAATCTATGACACATGCTCGCAGCATGTCTTCAAGGTTTGAATGGTGCGCTCCGATTGACCATCAGTTTGAGGTTGAAAGGCAGTGCTGAGGTCTAAACGTGTACCCATGGCGGACTGTACTACTCGCCATGTTCGAGAAGTGAAATGACCATCTCGATCTGAAATGATGCTTAACGGTACGCCATGACGGCTTACGATCTCGTTGATGTAGATACGAGCTAACCTCGCGAATTGGAATAAAATGAGCTGATTTTGTAAGACGATCAATGATTACCCATATGGTGTCATACCCACTGGAGGTGCGAAACCCGGTAATGAAATCCATGGTTATGTTTTCCCACTTCCATACAGGTATCTCGGTTGGACAAGAAGTCTTGATGGTCTTTGATGTTCAGCTTTCACTTTGGAACATGTAAGGCACTTGGAAACAAAAACAACGATATCATTCTTCAGGCCAGGCCACCAGTAGGTGTATCGTAAGTCTTGATACATCTTATCGGCTCTTGGATTTATTGAGTATCGTGTTTTGTGTGCCTCATTCATGAGGAAAATACGAAGGTTGTCGTGATCGGGAATCCAAATACAGTTTAAATAGTAAAGAATACCATCGGATTTGGTTTCGATTTTGAGTTCAGCTCCACAAGACAGCTCATCGCGTACGTCATTTTCCATTATAGAAGTATGTTGAGCTGCCCGAATTCGATCTTTGATGTCGGTTACAATTTGAGAACACAGAAGATGAATGGAATTTGCATAACCCTTTCGACTGAGTGCATCAGCCACAACGTTTGCCTTGCCAGGATGATATCGAATCTCACAGTCGTAATCATTGAGGAGTTCGACCCATCGTCGTTGCCTCATGTTCAACTCTTTTTGATTGAAGATACGTTGAAGATCTTGTGGTCAGTGTATATTTAACACTTGGTACCATAGAGGTAATGTTCCATATCTTTAGAGCGAACACGACTGCTCCAAGTTCTAGGTCGTGAGTGGTATAATTCTTCTCATGCACTTTGAGTTGCCTAGAGGCATAGGCTATCACCTTTCCTCTTTGCATCAGAACACAGCCTAACCCTTAACCTGACGCGTCGCAATAAACCACAAAGTCTTCGCAACCCTCAGGGAGTGTAAGGATAGGTGCATCACAAAGCTTTTGCTTCAAAGTTTGGAAAGCCTCCTCTTGCTTGGGTCCCCAAATAAAGGGTTTTCCCTTGTTAGTCAAGGTTGTGAGTGGAACGGCGATACGAGAGAAATTGGCAATGAAGCATCGATAATAACCAGCCAAGCCAAGAAATGACCTAACTTCGAGTAGGGGTACGTGGCGCTTGCCATTCTTGTACTACCTTGATTTTCGAAGGATCGACATGAGTCCCTTTGTCATTAACGACATGACCAAGAAATTGTACCTCTTTTAACAAGAATTCACATTTTGTGAACTTAGCGTAAAGCTTTTCAGTCCTCAAGAGTGTAAGAATAAGTCGAAGGTATCGCTCATGATCGGATTTTGACTTGGAGTAGATAAGAATGTCGTCGATGAAGACTATGACAAAACGGTCGAAATAGGGTTTGCACACCATATTCATCAAATCCATGAAGACGGCAGGAGCATTGGTTAACCCAAAAGGCATCACCATGAACTCGTAATGGCCATACGAGTTCGAAAGGTAGTTTTTGGAATATCTTCTTCGCGCACCCTAAGCTGATGATAACCAGAACGAAGGTCGATTTTTGAAAAACAGGTGGCACCTTGAAGTTCATCTAGAAGGTCATCAATACGAGGCAATGGATAGCAATTCTTAACAGTCAACTTGTTGAGTTATCTATAATCCCATGCACATGTGAAACGTTCCATCTTTCTTCTTTACAAAAAGGACAGGTGCACCCCAAGGCGAATGAGCTAGGACGTATAAATCCTTTGTCAGTCAGCTCTTGCAGTTGACTAGCCAACTCAAACAATAAACCAAAAGATTGTTCCAAACGAAATAACTTGTTTATTCTTCTAAGGCCATTCCTATGTGTTTCTCTCCTCAGCTTGTTCACCTGTATCATGCGTAAAACGGAAAATTTGGGTCAACAAAAGTTGGCGAGTGAACCGTGATAAAACATTTAAATAATTAAATTTTGTTGTTATTTAAATAAAATTGTGCATGAATCATATGTGAACAGATGTATATATGTATAACCAATCACAAACCACATTGTATGAACACATCACATGATGAATGATGTATTTGAGATCAAGGCTCAATCAAACGGAGCCGATCTAATGAGGCACCTGATGCTCAACCCGTATCCACGAGGAACTGATGGGTCTAATGAAATGATTGCACTGAAATGATGAAATGTATCCACAAATAAACCACGTAACAACTATACATTTGGTCACGAAATGATATTAGCACAGGAGTTTAAATAAATATAAAAGAAATTGTACGACACATGATACACCCCAAAACATGATTAAAACGGGGATTTGTAGAGATTCATTCACCGTGGGTGCGTATTCTTTAGTGGAAATGAGAGCGCACGAGTTTCGGATTTAACCGATGAAGAAGTACTAACCTAAAATAATAACGCGATAACTCGATAAATAAATAAACTAATATTTTGGTTAAAAACCTTTGTTTAGATTTTTAAGTTAATTTTATGATTTTTATTGATATAATAAAGCCCTTGAAATTATGTATTTTAAGTATTTTAATAAAATTTTCTTTTAATATAAACCATAGAATAAATTAATAAAATAATAAAATAAAATACTAATAAAAAAATTGTCACTCTGACAGGCTGCCTTTCAGACCGGCTCGATCGGATAATTGGCATGCGTGTGTTGGGACTCGAACCCGTGACCTCTCGGTTGCGATGCACGCAGCTCTTCCAACTGAGCTACGTGTCTAACCCGAAAGAAACACGATTTTAATTATTCTTATACACATTTTAGGTTCATTCAATTTTAATTAAATTTAAAAAGTGAATTAAATGGTCGGACCGGTGTGAGCCAAGGCACTCGAACCCGAGACCTTGGTGATGTTATGCACCCAGCCCGACCAACTGGGCTGGGTGTCTAACCCGACAAGACTTGTGATTTAATTATACTTATACCCTAAATATGTTATTTCAGAAATGATAAATTTAAAAAGGTTTGAAAATGGTCGGGCCGGTGTGTGTGCACGGATTCGAACCCGCGACGTGTGATTGCGTTTGCACACAGTCCACCACTGGACTGTGTGTCTAACCCATTTGAAATTCATAATTTAAATACATAAAAACATGAGTTTCACTTCATCTTCTTCATCTTGAATTTGAACCAAACCTGTACCCGCCCGTATAATTCTGATTCTCCTCTGATTAACATCAGTATGTTATGTTGATTAACTAATAATCAAAGGAAATGAGTAGGTGTCTATCGTAGAACAGAAATGGAGGATCACGATTTCCGGTGGGTGAATTCCGACGGTTCGGTGGTTCTCCGGTGGAACAAGGTTTTCCGACGACTGAGGTTTTAGAGAGTGAATAGAGGAAATGAGCGAGTTCAGATAGTGAGTAAGCGACTAGTATTTATAAGGTGATCGAGAGCTCGGTTTCGGCAAATTTGGCTCGGATTGATTGCCAGCTCAATCACAGACAAGTATTTACCAAAATTAGATTGGACAGTTGTCAATTTTTGGGAAATACGTGTGAATTGCCGCGGTCTCCGACGAGGAGATATGTGGGTGTTTGCAGGTTTCTTCTTAGTTTGATTATATAAGCAAAAAGATTATAAAAATAATACAACTTGTAGGTGTAGTGCAGTGGTGTTTGTGGTGTGTGTTATACCCAGGGAACTCGGGTTCGATCCCGTTCACCCTTCTTTTTGAGTTTTTATTTATTTTAACCATTTAAGTTAATTCATTTATTAATTATAAATATAGATGTTAAATTGATTATTTTATTTTTTTTATTAAGATTATTTTAAGCATTTGTTATTATTATAAAAATTCTAATTTAATAAACAATAAACAAAAATTGTATAAATCAACCGACATAAATAAATACAATTTGATTGATAAATTGGGGCGGGTTTTCGAAACCCGATTTACACAAATGTTATATGCTAGGGCTTGATCCATCTAATATGACACGTGTCACTAACGTTCCCGACATGCCTTGAACGCTGATTGTATATTGGTATTATTATTAGTGGTGGCGGTGACGGCAACACTAGCAATAAAAGTAGTAGTACCTTTAGGATCATATCTTTTAAGAACTTCATCTGCACCATGCAGTTTGGACGACATCATATAATATTCAAAACCGTATGGAGTATCCTTATTGCTTTCCAGATTTGTTCTTCCTGTTTTCTCCATAAAATCTTTTGCCCTTCTCACTGCACTTGCAAAAGCCCATTTAATATCAATCAACTCCATCTCCTCTTTATCAATTTATGCATAGTCTTCACTGGTTATATTGATGTTACCAATTTGTCTAGCTACTAATCTGTAGTAAGAACTTACCAAAGTATTTAGAAGCTCCATGTGTTCCCGGGCAACTTCCACACTCACCTTAGAAAGGTTTGATGTATCGAGTCTGACAGTGTTAGTGTTTGAGGGTTGAAAGTTTTTACCATAGAAAACTTGTTGTGGAACTTGTAGTGTAATAACTTGTGGTTGAGGAAGAAATGCTTTTTGATCAAATGCTTGTTCATAGATTTGAGCATTTGTTGGTCTAGCAACTTGTGGTTGAGGAGGAAATGCTTTTGGATCAAATGCTTGTTCATAGGTTTGAGCATTTGTTGGTCTAGCATTTCGTGGTTGAGGAAGAAAAGCTTTTGGATCAAATGCTTGTCCATAGATTTGAGCACTTGAACCAACAGACCGATCTGGTTGAACTTGCGGTAAAAGAGGATTTGCATTTGACACAAACGCTGTTTGAAGCTTCGGTTGCTGATTTGTACTTACACCTGTGTTAATGCTTCCAAAATACATCTCTGGGTTTTGCGGAACTGGAATTTGTTTTGCTTTACGAATTTCTTCTTCGTTTTTGTTTTCAAGTTTCTGAACAAACACCGGTATGTTTTAGCAATTCAATAAATTGACTCCACTTAGGTGGTAAAGCATTAGCAAAACGCATAACAATCTCCTGTGGTGATGCGTTAACCTTGTATGAGTACATCTCCCTAAGCAAATGATAGAAACGAGTTGTCAAATCACTAAGTGTTTCAGTCTCCATAAACAGAAACCCTTCAAATTCTTTCTTTAAAAGATCATGTCGAATCTTTCTCGTTGCTGCATTTCCTTCCCCTCTTAATTCCAAAGTGTCCCACAAAGTCTTCGTAGTGGTACAATGCATAAATTGATGAGAAATATCCTTGTGGAGTGCTTGTGTAAGAATGGCAAAGGCCTTCTTTTCTAGATCATAAGCCTTCTTATTATTCTCGTCTAATTCGGCTAAAGAGGTTGAATTTGATACTACTTCTTCGAGAGATTCTTTGTACGGAGTAGTAAAACATGTCCACAACTCGGTATTCTAACCAAGAACATACGTATGAAATCCATGAGGGATAATCATTCATATGATTCAACTTTGGTGGACGGTTGTTATTCCAGTTTCACTCTCGCTAACGAGAAGACTTTGAACGCTTTGATTTTGATTCGTAACACACGCCCATTGATTAGCAGTAATCATGCCCGTTTGTGGTGGCATTAAAGATTTTACCCATGAGGTTGCGAAGCTAGATTGTGGTGAATCTTGGCTTGTACTTGAACTACACCCCCCAATACCAAGGATTTGTACCCATTTTGCTTATTTGTGTCACACCCCGACCCGCAGCGGAAAAGGTGATCGGGGCATAATTGGGTTATCATCAAAGCTCATGACATTTATTATATGTTTCATATTCATTAATACAATTTAATGGAAATAAATTATACAACATCTTCTAACTATCAGTCTAAGCTTCTTGGTTCTCTTCTAAGGCATATCCTATGTTTTCCTTGCTTCAACCTGTCCACCTGTATCATGTGTAAAAAGGTTTTTTTTGGATCAACATAATGTTGGCGAGTGAATCCTATGGAAAAACATTTGAACGAGTTTATCCAATTGATTATAAATAATGTGCATACCTCATATGAGTAAATGTAGATGTAAATTTATTCACACAACACATAATATTGAATATTGAACATACAAACACCAAATGATAGTTTTGAGGCACGCGTTGTTCTCGTCTCACACGAGGAACTGATGGGCCTAATAAATGAGTTTTGAGGCACGCGTTGTTCTTACGAACTGATGGGCCTAATGTATGAGTTTTGAGGCACGCGTTGTTCTCGTCTCACACGAGGAACTGATGGGCCTAATAAATGAGTTTTGAGGCACGCGTTGTTCTTACGAACTGATGGGCCTAAATAATTTGTATACAACTTTGACAATATGAAATACATCACAACCAAACAATAGTTACATTCTAATTTAGTTCATATAATGGTATAGCACGAATTTGCATAAGAGAATTAGTTTAAGCGACACATGATACACCCCAAAACATGAATAAAAAAAAGGGGAGTTTGTAAGAATTCACTCACATTGGGTGCGTTCGGTTGATGAGGTTGAATGCACGCGAAATGGTGTTAACCACGAGTGAAATTAATCCTAGATAAATCGCATAATGGTTCGGTAAGTAAACGGGTTTTATGAATCTATTTTAGTAGGATTGTTGGGTGTATTTTTGTGAGTTTGAGGCTATTTTCTAACCTTAAAAATGTTATTTTTAAGTATTTATAATTGATTTTTAATTAAAATAATTAAATAAAAATAATAAAAAATATTTTATTTTTTTTTTTGCTACAGTGACATTGACTAGTTGACTTTGACTATCATTGACCGGTTCATAGGCATATTGTTGTGCGCCGGGTGAGGCTCGAACCCGAGACCTCCCGTACGCGTGCACGCAGCTCTACCAACTGAGCTACGTGTCTAACCCGTTATATATCCGATTTTAATTATATATATATATTAATTAGAATTAACAGAAAATGCTTTATTAAAAACGAATTAATTCTCGAGAACCGGTGCGCTCCACAGGTCTCGAACCCGGGACCTGTGGGTTAGCGGACACACACTCCACCGCTGGACTGTGTGTCTCACTTGGTAATAAACTCAGTTATCATTATATTTAACATATACACAAAACACTCCGGTTCTGTTTTGCGAAAAAGAGGATTTTTATCAAGGCGGCGTGTGAGGGACTATACTCGAACTCGTGACCTTAGCTTTAAAAGTGCACACAGTCCACCGCTGGACTGTGTGTCTAACCCGGTAATTATCTTGATTTTAATTATACTTAACCATTACTGAACTTCGTCTTCTTCACCGGTTTTAACCGGAAGTGACGACGGACTGGTTCGAAAAGTTAATTCATGTTCCTTTAGTGTTTTATGATCAATTACAGTCGAGATAAAAGTAAAAAGGAAAGGAATTAGGCGCGAAAAATACCGACTGATTTTACTCTGTTTTCCGGCAGAACTCCGGCGACAGAACCCTTTTTCCGGCGACAAGTCTCTTGCAGCAGAGAGTCTTCCGAAAGGTTACAAAGGTTGTGGGTGACTTCGGTGAAGGTTTAGGGGGTTCCAGTAAGCTTAGAAATTACTGTTACGGTTTTCCGGCGGTATATCAAGTATTTCCGGCGATTGATTTTTCGCCGAGAAAAGGTGCGATTTGAATGTGAATGACTTCTGGCGAGTTGTGGTTGAATTTATAGGATAGTATTGAGATGAATGGGGTCTGAATTTGGTCTTAATTCGGAGTCATCCGTTCTCCGGCGGTTACAGCTGATGTCGCGGGTTCAGACGTCGGTTATAACCGTCGCAGGAGTTAAGTCTTCGGTTATTTTGAGCGATAACGTAAATAAACGGCGAAGTCGTCGGGATTTCCGAGGACTGTTATTTTGGGCGCAATAATTTAACTTCTGAAATTGAATATTTGAATTAATTGTTTTCTGTTATTACCAGAAAATCAAAGTGGCGGAGCGGTTGTTCGGTTAAGAGATAAGTCTTTGGTTTGACCCGGTATAGACCCGAGTTCGAAACCCGGCATGGGTAAAACATTTTTATTTTGCTATTTTTGACAGATTTTCAAAAACTAAATACATATTCCCGCATAATATTTGATTACGGATCGTTTAAAATTATTTTGGGCATTTAATTCGCAACGAAAAATTTGACTGACTGTTCGGTTGATAAACGGAGCGGGTTTGGTAAATCCGTTTTTGACGGATGTTACAGTATCCCCTGCTTTTAGAAATTTCGTCCCGAAATTTAAACAGGGATATAATTGACTAAAAGAATGATGGTGTTTAGTTTTGATAGTTACATACTTAGAAGAAATAAGGGTTTAAGTTTTTGTTTGAGGCGGTAACGTTCCTTGTAAAGGTTAAGTATCCTAATACAGGAATCGCTTTTTGTTGCCTACTGTATAAGTATTGTTAAGCAGGAATGGTTCGCTAAAATGATATACGCATAAAAGTTTGAATATGCTTAGGGTTATATCCTAAGGCAGAAATTCTACAATCTACACAAATAAACACAACAACTAACAATTGTATCCACATTCTGATAGCATATATGTTTGAATGGTGATGGTTCCTCTCTCGTTTGTTATGATGGAGAGGTTAGTCTATGTGGAAATGGATCACAATCCAATTTAAATAGTGAGATGATATAAATGTAACACAATTTCAACCAAGGCAATACTAAATCCTACATGGAACTTCTCATAACCGCCTGATAACGCCTCTGATCCTTTGGCAAGAATACTTATATATAGGAAGTACCAGCGGCGTATCCACCATATTCTTGTCAAATTTTCATTGGTTTTATCAGTGAATTATGATTAGTCCTATAACTCTACAACCAATACAACAAACATAAAAATACTGAAATGATATATATCTGTGCGATCAAGGCTCAATCAAACGGAGCAGATCGTATTGTATGTATTGAGAATGAAATTGTCTGTGTGCTCAAGGCTCAATCAAACGGAGCCGAGCTTATTGCATGTATTGAGAATGGAATTGTCTGTGTGCTCAAGGCTCAATCAAACGGAGCCGAGCTTATTGCATGTATTGAAAATGAATAACTTAATCACAACAAACAGCCTATGCATGGAACCTCTCATAACTGCCTGATAATGCCTCCGATCATTTGACAAGAATACTTATATATAGGAAGTACCAGCGGCGTATCCACCATATTCTTGTCAAATTTTCATTGACTTCATCCGCCAGTTATGATTAGTTCTATGCGACTCTACAACAAACACCACAACCACAAGATACTGATAATGAAAATGTATGTGCGTTCAAGGCTCAATCAAACGGAGCCGAACGTATTGCATGAACTGGAAATGTAAATTGATCTGTGTGCTCAAGGCTCAATCAAACGGAGCCGAGCGTATTGCATGTATTGAAATGTAAAATGAAATGTATTGCATGTGAGACACAACTCAACTTCTGAGATATGTCGTGAATTATGATGATATGAATATTAAATCAATGAGTATAAAACCAACTGAACTAGTAATTTGCATTAAAATTCTTAGATAAAATTCCAATTGAGATACGTGAAAATTGAGATAACATAAAGAAAAACATAAAAAACTAAGTGATTAGAGTTGAATCTTGATTCTTAGTGAGAGAAGGCTAGTTAAGTGGTTGGTTTGGACCGTTAACATCTTCAACAGGATTGGCGTTGATGTTATAAACTCTTCCTCTTGCTGGTGGTGGAGCTGGGTTTGCTTGGTTTGCTTGGTTAACTGGGTTTGCTTGAGCTTGGGCGTTTATGATATTAACCAAACGAGGACACGTGTTTCTAAAATGGGTAGGGTCGCCACAATTGAAACAAGCTCGAACATATGGGTTCATGGGTATTGAGGTTGTTGATATGTTTGGGTCATGGGTTGAGTAGGGGTTGAGGTTTGGTTTTGAGCGGTGCGGCAAACTTTGCTCAAATGACCGTAGCGTCCACAATTCGCACATAGTCGACAGGGTGAAGTAGTTGGATGGTGATAGAAACAGGTGTTGCATTGAGGGTGAGGTCCAATGTAAGGTTTCTTATTTGGGTAAGTTGAGTTGGGTGCTACTTGAGCGTTTGGGATAGTTTGAGGAGGTACAACTTGTGAAGCTGGTTGTTTGCGTTGGGTGACGGCGAAGACTTGCCCATCACGCTTTCTCTTAGATGTAGATGGTGTAGAGGATTCGATTCGGGTGGGGTTTGAGGTTTCCGTTGATGCTTTATCCTTCTTCTTCTCCTCTTTGAAATCTTTGTTCCGGATTCGGTTCTCGGTGAGCGCGGTTGCTAGCTCCATTGCTGCTTCCAAAGTTGCAGGCGAGGTGCTTATTACAGGGTCTTGAATCTTTGATGGAAGACCACGAATGTAGTGCTCGATCAAACGGTAGAGGGGAGTGAACAAGTTGGGAACCATTTGATTTAACTCAAGGAATCTCTTGTTGTATGTGGTGTGGTCGCCTTCCTTTTGTTTCAAAGCATGGAACTCATCCTCCAATTTCTTGATTTCACTTCTTGGGCAAAACCGTCTTGTCATGATTCCCTTCAATTCTTCCCAAGTCAAGGTCATAGTTTCTTCAACACCTCGTTTGGTCTTCTCTGTATTCCACCATGTGAGTGCTGTTCCAAGTAAACGACCGGTAGCATAACGCACTTTGCGATCATCAGGGCAATCGCAATTTAGAAAAGTGTTCTCCATTTCTTCGAACCAATGGAGGAGAGCGGTGACACCTTCAGTTCCTTCGTATTTTGGAGGATCGCAGGATTTGAAATGTTTGTAGGTGCATTTAGTGACTGGAAGGTTGACAGTGTTTTGATCCTCTTGTTGGGTTGGGTTAACGGAATTAGCGGTAAGGGCTTGTTGAACTTGAACTACGATGTTGGGTATTACGGTCGCCATTTGTTGAGCGATTTGGGTAGCCATGCGTTCACGGGCTTTTTCTGCTCTCATCTTCCTACGGGCGAGGTTAGAAGACATCTACAAGGAATACATGTCAAGAGTATGAGTTGGATGCCTTTGGGATCGTGGGTCGTGTTTGGGATTGAACGTTCATAAAGTAAATATAGAAAATAAATCTACTACATCCATAGGATGTCTTGGGCTTTGCTCGCTGTTAGGCCCGTCATGCCGCCATACTTTACCTGTGTAATCATGTGGGCCCCCATGAATACCGGTTTTTCATATGGTTCGCATGGTTTCTGCCTGGTTGCGTACACAAAAACCCGGAGAAAATCGAGAAATATGTATACAACATGTGATATTCGGAATGTGTCCAGGTGTAGACACGGTGACATCTCAAAGTGAGGTTAGTTCGAACGACGTTTGGTGTGGCATGCTTTGGCCTAATAGGTCCGTCGTACTCTCATCGTTAGTCCCCAGGTAGGCAAACTGGTCCGTTATTTTGGATTTATACGAATGCCAACCTAGACAGGACGTTCCGACTACCGGTACTTGTACCCTTCCAGTTACTACATGCCCGTCGCAGAACTTACTTTGATGAGAATTGAAAATTGCACAAAATCTTTGGATATTGAGAGTATGAAAATAAATTGAATACATGAACATCGATATATGTATAATGAATATGTATATATGTATAATGAATATGTATATGAGCATGTATGTTTGACTGAAATGTAAACAAATATGAAACAAATAAATATCACAAGTTTGTATGTAACCACCTAATCAATTTAAAATTTAGGCAGACTATAGTATAGGCTCTAAGGGTCTAATATCCTATCCTATATCCCTATAGTCATGGCTCTGATACCAATCTGTCACACCCCGACCCGCAGCGGAAAAGGTGATCGGGGCATAATTGGGTTATCATCAAAGCTCATGACATTTATTATATGTTTCATATTCATTAATACAATTTAATGGAAATAAATTATACAACATCTTCTAACTATCAGTCTAAGCTTCTTGGTTCTCTTCTAAGGCATATCCTATGTTTTCCTTGCTTCAACCTGTCCACCTGTATCATGTGTAAAAAGGTTTTTTTTGGATCAACATAATGTTGGCGAGTGAATCCTATGGAAAAACATTTGAACGAGTTTATCCAATTGATTATAAATAATGTGCATACCTCATATGAGTAAATGTAGATGTAAATTTATTCACACAACACATAATATTGAATATTGAACATACAAACACCAAATGATAGTTTTGAGGCACGCGTTGTTCTCGTCTCACACGAGGAACTGATGGGCCTAATAAATGAGTTTTGAGGCACGCGTTGTTCTTACGAACTGATGGGCCTAATGTATGAGTTTTGAGGCACGCGTTGTTCTCGTCTCACACGAGGAACTGATGGGCCTAATAAATGAGTTTTGAGGCACGCGTTGTTCTTACGAACTGATGGGCCTAAATAATTTGTATACAACTTTGACAATATGAAATACATCACAACCAAACAATAGTTACATTCTAATTTAGTTCATATAATGGTATAGCACGAATTTGCATAAGAGAATTAGTTTAAGCGACACATGATACACCCCAAAACATGAATAAAAAAAAGGGAGTTTGTAAGAATTCACTCACATTGGGTGCGTTCGGTTGATGAGGTTGAATGCACGCGAAATGGTGTTAACCACGAGTGAAATTAATCCTAGATAAATCGCATAATGGTTCGGTAAGTAAACGGGTTTTATGAATCTATTTTAGTAGGATTGTTGGGTGTATTTTTGTGAGTTTGAGGCTATTTTCTAACCTTAAAAATGTTATTTTTAAGTATTTATAATTGATTTTTAATTAAAATAATTAAATAAAAATAATAAAAAAATATTTTATTTTTTTTTTCTGCTACAGTGACATTGACTAGTTGACTTTGACTATCATTGACCGGTTCATAGGCATATTGTTGTGCGCCGGGTGAGGCTCGAACCCGAGACCTCCCGTACGCGTGCACGCAGCTCTACCAACTGAGCTACGTGTCTAACCCGTTATATATCCGATTTTAATTATATATATATATTAATTAGAATTAACAGAAAATGCTTTATTAAAAACGAATTAATTCTCGAGAACCGGTGCGCTCCACAGGTCTCGAACCCGGGACCTGTGGGTTAGCGGACACACACTCCACCGCTGGACTGTGTGTCTCACTTGGTAATAAACTCAGTTATCATTATATTTAACATATACACAAAACACTCCGGTTCTGTTTTGCGAAAAAGAGGATTTTTATCAAGGCGGCGTGTGAGGGACTATACTCGAACTCGTGACCTTAGCTTTAAAAGTGCACACAGTCCACCGCTGGACTGTGTGTCTAACCCGGTAATTATCTTGATTTTAATTATACTTAACCATTACTGAACTTCGTCTTCTTCACCGGTTTTAACCGGAAGTGACGACGGACTGGTTCGAAAAGTTAATTCATGTTCCTTTAGTGTTTTATGATCAATTACAGTCGAGATAAAAGTAAAAAGGAAAGGAATTAGGCGCGAAAAATACCGACTGATTTTACTCTGTTTTCCGGCAGAACTCCGGCGACAGAACCCTTTTTCCGGCGACAAGTCTCTTGCAGCAGAGAGTCTTCCGAAAGGTTACAAAGGTTGTGGGTGACTTCGGTGAAGGTTTAGGGGGTTCCAGTAAGCTTAGAAATTACTGTTACGGTTTTCCGGCGGTATATCAAGTATTTCCGGCGATTGATTTTTCGCCGAGAAAAGGTGCGATTTGAATGTGAATGACTTCTGGCGAGTTGTGGTTGAATTTATAGGATAGTATTGAGATGAATGGGGTCTGAATTTGGTCTTAATTCGGAGTCATCCGTTCTCCGGCGGTTACAGCTGATGTCGCGGGTTCAGACGTCGGTTATAACCGTCGCAGGAGTTAAGTCTTCGGTTATTTTGAGCGATAACGTAAATAAACGGCGAAGTCGTCGGGATTTCCGAGGACTGTTATTTTGGGCGCAATAATTTAACTTCTGAAATTGAATATTTGAATTAATTGTTTTCTGTTATTACCAGAAAATCAAAGTGGCGGAGCGGTTGTTCGGTTAAGAGATAAGTCTTTGGTTTGACCCGGTATAGACCCGAGTTCGAAACCCGGCATGGGTAAAACATTTTTATTTTGCTATTTTTGACAGATTTTCAAAAACTAAATACATATTCCCGCATAATATTTGATTACGGATCGTTTAAAATTATTTTGGGCATTTAATTCGCAACGAAAAATTTGACTGACTGTTCGGTTGATAAACGGAGCGGGTTTGGTAAATCCGTTTTTGACGGATGTTACAGTATCCCCTGCTTTTAGAAATTTCGTCCCGAAATTTAAACAGGGATATAATTGACTAAAAGAATGATGGTGTTTAGTTTTGATAGTTACATACTTAGAAGAAATAAGGGTTTAAGTTTTTGTTTGAGGCGGTAACGTTCCTTGTAAAGGTTAAGTATCCTAATACAGGAATCGCTTTTTGTTGCCTACTGTATAAGTATTGTTAAGCAGGAATGGTTCGCTAAAATGATATACGCATAAAAGTTTGAATATGCTTAGGGTTATATCCTAAGGCAGAAATTCTACAATCTACACAAATAAACACAACAACTAACAATTGTATCCACATTCTGATAGCATATATGTTTGAATGGTGATGGTTCCTCTCTCGTTTGTTATGATGGAGAGGTTAGTCTATGTGGAAATGGATCACAATCCAATTTAAATAGTGAGATGATATAAATGTAACACAATTTCAACCAAGGCAATACTAAATCCTACATGGAACTTCTCATAACCGCCTGATAACGCCTCTGATCCTTTGGCAAGAATACTTATTATATAGGAAGTACCAGCGGCGTATCCACCATATTCTTGTCAAATTTTCATTGGTTTTATCAGTGAATTATGATTAGTCCTATAACTCTACAACCAATACAACAAACATAAAAATACTGAAATGATATATATCTGTGCGATCAAGGCTCAATCAAACGGAGCAGATCGTATTGTATGTATTGAGAATGAAATTGTCTGTGTGCTCAAGGCTCAATCAAACGGAGCCGAGCTTATTGCATGTATTGAGAATGGAATTGTCTGTGTGCTCAAGGCTCAATCAAACGGAGCCGAGCTTATTGCATGTATTGAAAATGAATAACTTAATCACAACAAACAGCCTATGCATGGAACCTCTCATAACTGCCTGATAATGCCTCCGATCATTTGACAAGAATACTTATATATAGGAAGTACCAGCGGCGTATCCACCATATTCTTGTCAAATTTTCATTGACTTCATCCGCCAGTTATGATTAGTTCTATGCGACTCTACAACAAACACCACAACCACAAGATACTGATAATGAAAATGTATGTGCGTTCAAGGCTCAATCAAACGGAGCCGAACGTATTGCATGAACTGGAAATGTAAATTGATCTGTGTGCTCAAGGCTCAATCAAACGGAGCCGAGCGTATTGCATGTATTGAAATGTAAAATGAAATGTATTGCATGTGAGACACAACTCAACTTCTGAGATATGTCGTGAATTATGATGATATGAATATTAAATCAATGAGTATAAAACCAACTGAACTAGTAATTTGCATTAAAATTCTTAGATAAAATTCCAATTGAGATACGTGAAAATTGAGATAACATAAAGAAAAACATAAAAAACTAAGTGATTAGAGTTGAATCTTGATTCTTAGTGAGAGAAGGCTAGTTAAGTGGTTGGTTTGGACCGTTAACATCTTCAACAGGATTGGCGTTGATGTTATAAACTCTTCCTCTTGCTGGTGGTGGAGCTGGGTTTGCTTGGTTTGCTTGGTTAACTGGGTTTGCTTGAGCTTGGGCGTTTATGATATTAACCAAACGAGGACACGTGTTTCTAAAATGGGTAGGGTCGCCACAATTGAAACAAGCTCGAACATATGGGTTCATGGGTATTGAGGTTGTTGATATGTTTGGGTCATGGGTTGAGTAGGGGTTGAGGTTTGGTTTTGAGCGGTGCGGCAAACTTTGCTCAAATGACCGTAGCGTCCACAATTCGCACATAGTCGACAGGGTGAAGTAGTTGGATGGTGATAGAAACAGGTGTTGCATTGAGGGTGAGGTCCAATGTAAGGTTTCTTATTTGGGTAAGTTGAGTTGGGTGCTACTTGAGCGTTTGGGATAGTTTGAGGAGGTACAACTTGTGAAGCTGGTTGTTTGCGTTGGGTGACGGCGAAGACTTGCCCATCACGCTTTCTCTTAGATGTAGATGGTGTAGAGGATTCGATTCGGGTGGGGTTTGAGGTTTCCGTTGATGCTTTATCCTTCTTCTTCTCCTCTTTGAAATCTTTGTTCCGGATTCGGTTCTCGGTGAGCGCGGTTGCTAGCTCCATTGCTGCTTCCAAAGTTGCAGGCGAGGTGCTTATTACAGGGTCTTGAATCTTTGATGGAAGACCACGAATGTAGTGCTCGATCAAACGGTAGAGGGGAGTGAACAAGTTGGGAACCATTTGATTTAACTCAAGGAATCTCTTGTTGTATGTGGTGTGGTCGCCTTCCTTTTGTTTCAAAGCATGGAACTCATCCTCCAATTTCTTGATTTCACTTCTTGGGCAAAACCGTCTTGTCATGATTCCCTTCAATTCTTCCCAAGTCAAGGTCATAGTTTCTTCAACACCTCGTTTGGTCTTCTCTGTATTCCACCATGTGAGTGCTGTTCCAAGTAAACGACCGGTAGCATAACGCACTTTGCGATCATCAGGGCAATCGCAATTTAGAAAAGTGTTCTCCATTTCTTCGAACCAATGGAGGAGAGCGGTGACACCTTCAGTTCCTTCGTATTTTGGAGGATCGCAGGATTTGAAATGTTTGTAGGTGCATTTAGTGACTGGAAGGTTGACAGTGTTTTGATCCTCTTGTTGGGTTGGGTTAACGGAATTAGCGGTAAGGGCTTGTTGAACTTGAACTACGATGTTGGGTATTACGGTCGCCATTTGTTGAGCGATTTGGGTAGCCATGCGTTCACGGGCTTTTTCTGCTCTCATCTTCCTACGGGCGAGGTTAGAAGACATCTACAAGGAATACATGTCAAGAGTATGAGTTGGATGCCTTTGGGATCGTGGGTCGTGTTTGGGATTGAACGTTCATAAAGTAAATATAGAAAATAAATCTACTACATCCATAGGATGTCTTGGGCTTTGCTCGCTGTTAGGCCCGTCATGCCGCCATACTTTACCTGTGTAATCATGTGGGCCCCCATGAATACCGGTTTTTCATATGGTTCGCATGGTTTCTGCCTGGTTGCGTACACAAAAACCCGGAGAAAATCGAGAAATATGTATACAACATGTGATATTCGGAATGTGTCCAGGTGTAGACACGGTGACATCTCAAAGTGAGGTTAGTTCGAACGACGTTTGGTGTGGCATGCTTTGGCCTAATAGGTCCGTCGTACTCTCATCGTTAGTCCCCAGGTAGGCAAACTGGTCCGTTATTTTGGATTTATACGAATGCCAACCTAGACAGGACGTTCCGACTACCGGTACTTGTACCCTTCCAGTTACTACATGCCCGTCGCAGAACTTACTTTGATGAGAATTGAAAATTGCACAAAATCTTTGGATATTGAGAGTATGAAAATAAATTGAATACATGAACATCGATATATGTATAATGAATATGTATATATGTATAATGAATATGTATATGAGCATGTATGTTTGACTGAAATGTAAACAAATATGAAACAAATAAATATCACAAGTTTGTATGTAACCACCTAATCAATTTAAAATTTAGGCAGACTATAGTATAGGCTCTAAGGGTCTAATATCCTATCCTATATCCCTATAGTCATGGCTCTGATACCAATCTGTCACACCCCGACCCGCAGCGGAAAAGGTGATCGGGGCATAATTGGGTTATCATCAAAGCTCATGACATTTATTATATGTTTCATATTCATTAATACAATTTAATGGAAATAAATTATACAACATCTTCTAACTATCAGTCTAAGCTTCTTGGTTCTCTTCTAAGGCATATCCTATGTTTTCCTTGCTTCAACCTGTCCACCTGTATCATGTGTAAAAAGGTTTTTTTTGGATCAACATAATGTTGGCGAGTGAATCCTATGGAAAAACATTTGAACGAGTTTATCCAATTGATTATAAATAATGTGCATACCTCATATGAGTAAATGTAGATGTAAATTTATTCACACAACACATAATATTGAATATTGAACATACAAACACCAAATGATAGTTTTGAGGCACGCGTTGTTCTCGTCTCACACGAGGAACTGATGGGCCTAATAAATGAGTTTTGAGGCACGCGTTGTTCTTACGAACTGATGGGCCTAATGTATGAGTTTTGAGGCACGCGTTGTTCTCGTCTCACACGAGGAACTGATGGGCCTAATAAATGAGTTTTGAGGCACGCGTTGTTCTTACGAACTGATGGGCCTAAATAATTTGTATACAACTTTGACAATATGAAATACATCACAACCAAACAATAGTTACATTCTAATTTAGTTCATATAATGGTATAGCACGAATTTGCATAAGAGAATTAGTTTAAGCGACACATGATACACCCCAAAACATGAATAAAAAAAAGGGAGTTTGTAAGAATTCACTCACATTGGGTGCGTTCGGTTGATGAGGTTGAATGCACGCGAAATGGTGTTAACCACGAGTGAAATTAATCCTAGATAAATCGCATAATGGTTCGGTAAGTAAACGGGTTTTATGAATCTATTTTAGTAGGATTGTTGGGTGTATTTTTGTGAGTTTGAGGCTATTTTCTAACCTTAAAAATGTTATTTTTAAGTATTTATAATTGATTTTTAATTAAAATAATTAAATAAAAATAATAAAAAAATATTTTATTTTTTTTTTCTGCTACAGTGACATTGACTAGTTGACTTTGACTATCATTGACCGGTTCATAGGCATATTGTTGTGCGCCGGGTGAGGCTCGAACCCGAGACCTCCCGTACGCGTGCACGCAGCTCTACCAACTGAGCTACGTGTCTAACCCGTTATATATCCGATTTTAATTATATATATATATTAATTAGAATTAACAGAAAATGCTTTATTAAAAACGAATTAATTCTCGAGAACCGGTGCGCTCCACAGGTCTCGAACCCGGGACCTGTGGGTTAGCGGACACACACTCCACCGCTGGACTGTGTGTCTCACTTGGTAATAAACTCAGTTATCATTATATTTAACATATACACAAAACACTCCGGTTCTGTTTTGCGAAAAAGAGGATTTTTATCAAGGCGGCGTGTGAGGGACTATACTCGAACTCGTGACCTTAGCTTTAAAAGTGCACACAGTCCACCGCTGGACTGTGTGTCTAACCCGGTAATTATCTTGATTTTAATTATACTTAACCATTACTGAACTTCGTCTTCTTCACCGGTTTTAACCGGAAGTGACGACGGACTGGTTCGAAAAGTTAATTCATGTTCCTTTAGTGTTTTATGATCAATTACAGTCGAGATAAAAGTAAAAAGGAAAGGAATTAGGCGCGAAAAATACCGACTGATTTTACTCTGTTTTTCCGGCAGAACTCCGGCGACAGAACCCTTTTTCCGGCGACAAGTCTCTTGCAGCAGAGAGTCTTCCGAAAGGTTACAAAGGTTGTGGGTGACTTCGGTGAAGGTTTAGGGGTTCCAGTAAGCTTAGAAATTACTGTTACGGTTTTCCGGCGGTATATCAAGTATTTCCGGCGATTGATTTTTCGCCGAGAAAAGGTGCGATTTGAATGTGAATGACTTCTGGCGAGTTGTGGTTGAATTTATAGGATAGTATTGAGATGAATGGGGTCTGAATTTGGTCTTAATTCGGAGTCATCCGTTCTCCGGCGGTTACAGCTGATGTCGCGGGTTCAGACGTCGGTTATAACCGTCGCAGGAGTTAAGTCTTCGGTTATTTTGAGCGATAACGTAAATAAACGGCGAAGTCGTCGGGATTTCCGAGGACTGTTATTTTGGGCGCAATAATTTAACTTCTGAAATTGAATATTTGAATTAATTGTTTTCTGTTATTACCAGAAAATCAAAGTGGCGGAGCGGTTGTTCGGTTAAGAGATAAGTCTTTGGTTTGACCCGGTATAGACCCGAGTTCGAAACCCGGCATGGGTAAAACATTTTTATTTTGCTATTTTTGACAGATTTTCAAAAACTAAATACATATTCCCGCATAATATTTGATTACGGATCGTTTAAAATTATTTTGGGCATTTAATTCGCAACGAAAAATTTGACTGACTGTTCGGTTGATAAACGGAGCGGGTTTGGTAAATCCGTTTTTGACGGATGTTACAATTTGTTTGTGAAAATCAGCTAAAAAAATTTAAAATTTCAAAGATTACCTTGAAATAAAAGTCTTCTGTTAAAACTCACAATTTTAAAGGCCACGAAACATGATTCTCACAAACAACCTACCACGAAAAACCACAACCACGAACAACATGAAAAATCACGAAAAACTTGGTTCTTTGTGTGAACCACTGATTCGTACGAACCACTAGTTCTTGGTATGAACCACTGGTTCTTGGTATGAACCATTGGTTGTTCGTACAAATCACTGATTCTTCGTACGAACAACTGGTTCTACGTAGGGTGGGTTATTCGTAGGAGGGTCTTTCACAGGTGTGGGGTCTTTGGCAGGGGGATCTTTCGCAGGGGTTGGTTGGTGAGAAGTTTCGTTTTTTATCAGAATCTTGTTACTGAGTTTTTGAAAGTTGGCAGTTGTTTAGACAAATTTAGTTAAAAAACAAACATTCCAAAAACACCTTTTCAGTCAAATCTTAAGATTCAGTCAACACTCAAGGAATATTCCGGTGAGTTTTCTGACTAGTGCTTCACCGGAAAATATGTCGAACTAAACTTTGATAGAAAATTTCAAGAAAAACTGTATCCTAACATGTCTCCATGTAGGTTTTAAACCACTTTTCTTGTAAAAACTTAAGTTTCTTGTTTGAAGTTCAAGAACACATCTAGGAAGTTTCACAACTTGCTCAAACACAACACTATGCTTAGTTTTAAACAAGGAAGAGAGCCAAAGCTCTGATACCACTTGTAGGTCCACTTGGAGGATCAAGATTAACCTACTTCCTTGCTTTTAACACACACACGAGTGCAGAATCCAAGTGTATATGCAAACCAAAACAAGAGCACAACCAATATAACAAAAGATATATCTTCAAATATTCACTATATTGATTTGTAGAGAGATTCAGTACATACACTATTGAATAAGTTGCTTATCTCTCTATACACTCTCTCTGTGCTCTCTTTCTGTGATTTGACTGAAACTATGAGGTGCATGTCTGTTTATATAGGTCCAACACCCATAACATTCACAAAGAATGTCACAGTGCTTGTTCGTACGAAGAATGTTCTTCTTGAATGGTCACTCGCACGAACAAGCAAGTTCTTCTTGAATGGTCACTTGTACGAATAAGCAACTGGCTCGTACGAACAAGCAAGTTCTTCTTGAATGGTCACTCGCACGAACAAGCAACTGGCTCGTACGAACAAGCAACTGGCTTGCACGAAGAACAATTTACTCGTACAAAGGACAATTCACTCGCACGAACAAGTGGTTCTTCGGGGAACCCTGCTAACAGACATACTTCACAGACAGCAAGATCAGAAACACAAAACTTAACAGTATGCACACATGCAACTATTTTACAACACAAAGAAACTAAACGTCGTACTAAATCAAGATAGGAGGATATCTTGATTTGGTCGACACGACCAAAACTTAACAGACTCAACAAATAAAGACCGTACAATTACTGTCGTAACTAAGAATAAGCGACAGACACAAAAGTGTATCAACAGGAACCACCCTTTATTGCGGGAACCGATGTGAACACAACCAAAAATACTTAAAATAATCTAAAAAACACATAATGTTTTTAATATTTTTTTTAAAATCGCTATATTTTGTCACTAAAAAAATCCGAGTAACAATTATCGATGTACATGTGCATATGTATTATTTCTTTGACAAAATCCGTAAGACATTACCAGTATTAGACAATTGCACTTTCATTTCCGTAAGACATTACCAATATTAGACAATTGCACTTTCATTTACACTACCATTCGTAATACACTACTTTTTATATTACCAATACTAGAAATGCACATATGCATCTATATGTATGAACATGATATAACGTGTTTTGATACACTACTTTGAATACATTTTTCCTTTCATCTATCATATACTACCATTACCTTCTACAATCCATAATACAATACCATTACCTCCTACCATCCATAATACTATACCATTACCAATATGTATAATATTTTTACTTTATACACATGTACATCAACACACTTTATCCATCCAAACAACATATTATATCATAAAATTTACAAATATAACTAAACATTTACCACTAGATATAACTAACTAAAAAACATATATATGAGCCTAATTAATCATTTAAAATCACAAACTTTTTGTACCCAAATATGTTATATCATGGTTATACATAATGATGCACATGTGAATTTTTAATATTGGTAATGTAAAAAGTAGTGTATTACGGATGATAGTGTAAATGAAAGTACAATTGTATAACAATGGTAATGTATTACGGAATTTTTCAAATAAATGATATATATGCACATGTTTATTGATAATTGTTACTCGATTTTTTAATGACGAAAGATATCTAATTTTTTTTAAATATTAAAAAAAAAGATTTTGTATTTTTTAGGTTCACATTGGTTCTCGTGGTTATCGCAATAAAAGTGATTCTCCAAATGAACCATAACCTATATATAAAATATATTTTTCTTTCTATGATGATTTGTATCTTAGTTTTTCAACTTGGGATGAATTAGAAGACAAAATATCTGTTCAATTGACGTTTAGCTAACCATAAAAATTAAATATATAGCACATTCGATTAAGAATCTACATGGTGTGCAAAACAAATAACAAAACTCGAGTGGAGCATATAATTTATTTCGAAAAAGCTCTTGAAAAAACAAAAAAGAAAAAAAAAATCCACACGTAAAAACATAATCAAACTAACTACATTGATTAGAACTTCCAAAACAAACTAATCAAAAAATCAATTAAGATTTGGAGCTCCAATTTCATAGATAGCACACTCGAGGCCGGGTTCCGCACAACATTTTTTTCTATTATTCGACCTTTTCTTTTATGAAAACAAGATTTTGAAACTAGAGTTCGAGAATTTAAGGAAGGAGATCTGGTGGGAATGAATCATATAAATTGTTTAACAAAATATAATCTTCTTCGTCATCAAAACCTTCTTGTTCGTCTCCATGACTCGTACATTGATGTTCCATTGCCTTCTCGATTTCTTCGTTTCGAGCAAATCTACCTCGTATACGAGGTCTACTATCCGCCAATGTTTTCCTGCATACATACTGTGAAGAGCAACAAAAATGTGTGTTATGTCTACGAAATGGGAAATGAAACAACCATAAGTATTTTCATTATATATTTTAGGGTTATTAAAAGCTGATGTGGCTCCTATGTAATCGTAGTTAACCTTGATTTTCTTTGTAAAGTTACGCTGAGTTTTTTTGCTTCGGTAACGCTCGATTCTTTCTTTTTTCTCATCAGGTGAGTACCGACAAGCCTTGTTCATGCTTTCGATAATACTGTTGCTTTCACTTGATATTGGGCTTTCTGATCGGTGAGAGTGATAGTGCACCATATTGGATCCCTAAAGTAACAAAACATGCGATTAATTTAAAACCGTAACGTAATAAACTTATAGACAAGTATAGCTATATTAACATAATACAAAAAGGTTTGTAGCCTGATGGTGTTAAAATGTATTGTAAGGTGTTACCCCTCTCACGTGGTAAGTGTTCTAGTTCCGTCCTAAACATTTGATGTAAAATTTAGAAGTATATTTAGTGGGTATGAGTTTTTGTTTGTAGAAAGGATTATATTAACATAATACTACATATGTATTTAACATGACAAATGTATATTTATAACTTTAATATATATAGTAGGTCACTTTTTGTCAAGTCTTCGTGATTGAGACTAATCATATGTCGCGGGTTATAATTCTCTCTAACACCGGTGGGGTATGTCTACATACAAAAGTGAAACAGATGGTTGGCAATGCCTATATTAAAAAATAAAAATATAACAAAATAAAAGAAAGTTATATATGTATCATTATCAAAACTGAAATATCAAACAATACAAAAATCAATGATTATCATTTTCGAATGACATGCTTAAAACATCAAAAAAGAATTAAAAGAATTAACTTACTTTTCTTTAACATTTTATATTAAAATAACTTAAAATTTTAAAGCTTCAAAAAAAAAAAAAAAAAGAATTAAAGAATTTACTTACATTTTTTTAAACATTTTATATTAAAATTACTTACAAAATAACAAACAAGAAAATCGGTAATCATTCTCACAAAGGGGTTTTTACCAGATTTATTGGGTTTTCTCCTGAATTGGTGTTTATTACCTAGGGGAGATGGATATTATCGGGTGGTTTCGCTGGTGGCACAATAATACTCCAGCATTACGCCAATGATCCAAATTTACCGTTCAAAAAAGCATAGTTTTTTTGCCATAACACACGGTAATATAGTAACGACGTTTGGTTAATTATTGGAGTACAAAAATTGAAATACATAACAACTTGTTCGAGTATAAAATTGGGTTGCGCTAAACATTCCCACCATCTATTTCTATTTGTTTCACTTTGTGTTCAACTTGTCGTATATCAGTAATATTGTTTACTTATAACTAAATAATAGAAAAAAAAAATCCTGATTGGGGTAAGATGAAAATCAGAAAAGGGGTGCGTTTAGCCAATATACCGATTCTTAATTTTGTGAAAGACATAAAGAAAAAACCAAACCTGTAAATCTTCTGCACTAAAAACCCTCCTCATGGTTGTGTTACTCCCATCAAAGTCTAATAACTCAATAGGTTGATTAAAAAACCCATTATTATGGAACTGAGTAGCAATTGAATGACTACTTCCACTCCTTTGAATCACCATGCTTTCAGCATAACTTGGTGAGTGATACCCTCCACTACTTGTTGCACAAACAGAATCCAACTCGTATGTAGGTGATGGCGTTAAGTAACCGATTGCAGCATGCGGTGGAAGCAGCGGTGTGAGCGATCCCATCATGGGTAGCTTGTTGGGCGAGAAGCTATAGGGGTCGTTGTTGTAAGTTTGTCCGTACATAGCGTGTGGATGTTCAAGTTGCAACTCAAAACGTTAAAGGAGTGTGTTGTGTATAGTCGTGGCAAAAATGCACCAAACGTTTATATAAGCTCCATAAGGCTCAACATGACGTCACGTAGTTGACTTGTTAAGGGGTTCAATCTATACATTGACCCAAAGACATTTTGGCCTCCTTATATTTCGAGCACTTGGAATAAATGGATTCATCAGTCATGAAATGATTTGTTTTCATATTGGCAAGTCTACTTAACTTCCGTTGACTTTTTTCTCACGTTTACTTTTGTTAAGACTTTTAAGTTCCATCTGCAATACGAAATCTTTGTTCATATTTATAATGATGTTTTTATGGATTTTTTTTAATTGACAAACCTAAAGTTTGAGCTTATGTGTAAACCCTAATTAATATGTAGTTTTGTGTTTTTTGTGAAGACTTATGTTCTTTATATATAAAAATGCCGGTCTTTTTTAAGAGGACAAAATAAACTTTATGTTCAAAAATATATAACATCAGCAAATAGCCAGAAATGAAGTGTTAACAACTTGTTCACTAATATGACACACTAAACCTAAAAATTTGGGTATAAAATATTAAATTAAATTTTGGCAACTTGTTCACTAAGATCACACACTCAACCTATACCACTAGTAAATATGTAGGAAGTTGGTATTATCTACAAATTTGCTAAAAAAAATCTCGCAAGCGTTGCTACTAGTATTTTATTTTATTAACAACATTAATAAAAAAACTATCCATAATTAGGAATAGTTATTTTTATTTTGCGACAAAATTCCTACAAAATTATAATCCTTTCTCTAAACAGTTTGCGACAAATTTCCTACAAATAAAAAATTTATTTTTTAATGTTGCGACATATTTCCTACAACTTAGTAATGTTTTTCTAAGCTTTGCGGAAAAGTTTTGGGTTTTTGTTATCTTTTTTGTCAGAAGTCACCGTAGGAAAGTTGTAGCAAAAAGTTGAGTTGTGGGAAATTTCTAGAAAACTACTGTAGGAAAAAAATGCATTTTCTAGTAGTGTACACCCGCTCTCAGACAAGGCGCTACGCCTCAGACTCTTTTCTCGGTGGCGATCTCTAACTTCCAGCAATCATCAAGCTCGACAAGTTAACATTTAAAGACATTGAGTGGTAGAATGGTATGTTAAAATGGCTTGTAGAAATACTTTTCTTTAAAAAACAAAGGAACATAATTAAAATCAAAATAACATTGTGACAATCCCACATATATAAAATTAAAATAAGAAGCCTATTAAAGTTGGTTAATCATCTTCACTTAACCATTAATAGAGGTAGTTTCTTGATATATTATGTTAACTTTATGCATCAATCAATAAATGTATGGTCTATTGAAGATAATGTTCATCAAAATACTTTAAGCATGTTCCAGTTCCGATTATAAGTTCAATGCTGCAACCAAGAATAACACCGATGTACAATTTCAATATCGCAGGTTACTTTTGGTATCTGTGTTCAAGTTTCAATGCTAATCAGTATATCACTACCGAAGTATAAACAATGCTGAAGAACACATTGATGCGAAGGTTTTTGTGTCGATATCATTTAGTGCGTTGCCCATGTTCCTGTATAAGACAATACTTTGATTATTGCAGCTCCCATGTTCAGAAGATCTTTTCTTTTTGTTCTTATTATGTAACTAATTATGTACTAGTTTCGCGTTTAGCATGTTCTAAGGATCAAGGTTGGTATTGATCCTAAACCTTAGACTTAACCGTGTAGATTGATTATAGTTTTTACCAACAATCTGTCTTGGAGTAAAGTCCTACTAATATAGCCGGAGTTTCTCATTGTAATGTGTGCTTGATTGTAAATTTTGCAATGACTCATTGAGAGAAATATACTTTGAGGCTTGAAGTGAATTTGTGTTGTTATTGTTGTTGCTCTTGTTCTTTTTGTTTAATAATTACTTTACTTTTTTTATTAAACGGGCAACAAGTTGCGCCACAACTCACTTTTGAATTGTAAAACTGATCACTTTACTAAATCGATCTGATTTCGTCTCTCTAAGTAATTCACTAATTAGTTATCAAAAGAACTTAATTTTAAAAAAAAAATTATTAGAAGAACTTGTTATAGGTTCTAGTTTGGTTGCACATCCCAGTACATATTCGACTAATGACTCACTTTTGAATTGCAAAACTGATCACTTTACTAGATAATCCGATTTCGTCTCTCTTAGTAATTCACTAATTAGTTATCAAAAGAACTTAATTTTCAAAAAAAAAAATTATTAAAAGAACTTGTTATAGGTTTTAGTTTGGTTGCACATCCCAGTACATATTGGACTAATGTCAGTTAAGTCAATTTAGTGAATCAAGTAAAAGGAATGAAAATATAAATACACAACACCAACACAAGATTAAAAATTTGTAACTTAGCTATAAAAAAGATAAGGTCTTAATCAACATTGATCATAATTTAATTGATAAATATGATCGAATACGAGTTCAAGAAAATATAAAATAATCAAACAAATGTATTAAAAAATAATAAGATATGTGAAACAAATATATTAGCCGAATGTATGTCTGTTCTATTATATATATACGAAAGTATTATCAAATAAAGGATAATTAGCATGGTTTTAAAATATTTCAAATAAAAATGGTCTAATTCAGAAGATGCCCTCTATGTGTAACATTATTCTTAGGTAAACGGTGGGGGTGGTCCAAATAGGGGTGTATAGAGTATACCATTTGTGCCAAAAATCTTCCGTAAGACTATCAAATATTTTTGCACCCTCTCACCACTTGCACTTTGACTAAACACAGAACTTACTAGACCCATCCCCACCACTCACAATGTGTTTCACACAAGCACAAAATATATATACAGGGTGGGGTGCTATACTAAGTATATTTTCAAAGAGGTAAAGGTAACTGAGTAATAAAAACTGAAAAGAAATAAAACATTATGTTGTAAACTTAAAACACCATGTTGAAATTATTAGAACGCGTATGCATAAATAAAACATCATGTTGGCATGCTTAAAACATCATTTGAAAATAAACTAAAACACAGGGCAGAAATAGAACACCATATTGTAAAATAAAGGATAATTACGCGGCCTATTTGCAAACCATTGTAAAACTTTAAACACCATGTTGAAATAAATTAAAACACTTGGGCGAACATAAATGTAATATCCGGTCTCTCGTACCATCAATATTGTCCACTTTGCTAATTAGAAACTCATGAATTTGTGGGTGAAGACTTTCCGAAAGGTCACCCATCCCATAGTAATCTAACCAGATCACATTTAACAGTGAAATTCTCATCTCATTCAGACCACTGCATGGTGTTCACGTTTTTGTCTGAGAAGCTTAAGTTTATAGTTTATAATAAAAAAATAACATTTTGGTTGTTTAGAAAAAGTGTGTATTGAGGATTATGAACATTTTATGTGTGTGTATTTATAAAGATAGATACAGAAGTATACTTTCTTGTGAAATTCACAACCATAAGAGATGGTACATCACTCACAACTATACTGTGTTCATGATTTGGAGAACCATCAGTGGTAAATATAATACGTACGTCAAAGCTCAAAAGCGTGTTTTGGAATTTTGATTATGGTTTTAAACATTTACACGTTTAGTATTTAATTGTTTATGGTTGGGTATTCAGGTTGTATATTGGACTAGTTTAATAGTATAGTAATAAGATTTTAGCTCATAGATTAGTACGATAAATATACAATTCTCTCTCTATACATATATACACAAATTCAAGCCAACCAAGCGAATCTTTACTCGTACTTGGCTCGTTTACAAACCGAGTCCAGCTCGTTTCAACCAAGCCCAAATCAAATGAGCATCGAGCAATTTCGACATACCATAAATCCGCCCAAAGTATTAGTTGTTTATAGAGTAAATACTAATCCTCAATATCAGTAATGTGTAAAATTTTAAATAAATGATGTCACACATAACATCACCTAAGATTTTTGGCCAGTTTTCATTTCATAAATCAAGTTATGGTAAGCTTGGGCTCAAACTCGAATATACATTAACTAAGCTAGCTCAGCTCAACAACCTGTATCAAGCTCAAAAGTTGAGCTAAAACCTGACTCGTCTACAACGCGAGTTTGCTTGTGAATGAAGGAGCCGGATTGAAATCAACATTGTATTTTAGCCAAGTATTGGTAAGGAATTTCTCCCCTCAGTTTAAACAACAAAGATATCAACCAATATTGGTAAAGTTTCAACCATAAAAAAATTGTGGATACCAGGATTCCCCGTGCTACGCTGTGGAAATTCGATCGGCATTGATTTAGTCCAATATCGTACTCGTAGCGATACTAGGTAGAACAACTAAAGCGAAACTTAAAGAAAAATAAAGTTGTGACAAGCCAAATAAATATTGATACGTGTTTTTATATCGATTAAAAACTGAATACCGACGTCGTTTCTAATAGCACCGACACTGGTACTGACGTTGTAATACCAATGTCGTTTTGAATAGCACTAACACTGGTAATAACGTTGTTCGGTCGATATCAAGCTGGTTTCTTACTTTTTTGGTACAAAACTGGCAATTGGCATAGTACATGATACAAAGAAATGCATTATTATGATACAAAAAAAAATACTTGTTCATTGGTTTCATTCACAAAAATTGTTTTATTTCACCCAAAGTTTCTGGTTGTATAACCAAAAAAATAGAGTTGAATATTACTCAGAAACCATAAAAAAGAATACCAACACCGATTTCAATAACATTATTAAGGTACCGACATTGTTCGGTCGTTATCGATTTTGTTCGCCATAGTACCAATACAAAACTGGCACTTGATGTATCCTATGATACCAAAATATACTCTATTTCTACAACACCTCTTTAAATATTTATACAAAACTGGCACTCGATGTATCCTATAATACCATAATATACTCTATGTTGTATAACACTCTGTTTTCAATATTCATACCGGAATTTCGAGAAAAAAAAATACTAAACAGAACTGAGTATGTATTATGTAATTTAAGAAAAACTAACGAACACAAGTTATCTGCGAACAACCAAATTAGTAAATAATTAATTTAATTAAAAGCATATATTATATATAATAGAAGGGGTGAAAAGTAAATTTGAATACAAATTAATATTACTGCTCATGTAGTTTGCAATTCTTATATACCGCCATGTAAAACTCATGCATTTTAGTTGTAAGACTCGTTTTTCGACTGCAAAAAGAGTTTATTTACAATGGTTTTATTATATAAAAGTTATATGTAATCCAAAAAATAAAGTTGTGTTTTAATAGATCGTAAATCATAAAATGAATACTGACAACAGTTTTGATAATACGGATATCGGTACCTATTTGTTCAATCGATACAGAATCGGTTTGTCAATGTGCTGCTATTTCGAATACAACTCCGTTTTAATGAAATTATATTGGAATGTCGAGAAAAAAATCAAACGCAGCCACGTATTTCGATTTAAAAAAACTAACGAACAAAAGGGACTGATATTGCCCGAACAACTTTGGTAGCATTATAGCGATTTCAATACGATGACGAACTAAACAAATATGGCCCAATAACAAGGCTAACCGAACAACATCGCTACTATTAGAACCGGCACTCATATTCTCTTTTATGGTTTTCGATCGCTGCAAAAACACATGTTGATATCTCTTATTCTCTTTAGGCATATCATTACTTTATTTTTTGGGTTTTTATCTTTCAATTGTATACCAAATGTCGATACCATAATAAATCAAACGGATATTTATCGAATTCCCGTTGCAACAAGCGAGAAACTCCACTAGTTTATATTAAATATATTCTTACAAGAAACCTTATTGTGGTGACAATAATTACACCTTTAGGTGAAAAAAGAGAAGAAAAAAAAGGAAAACAATATAATTGATATTATTCGATCTTTTGATAATACTTAGGCCTATTCATGCATCCAACATCTACAGTGTTCAAGGCAACAATGACACGCACCACAACTCACAAAAGTAGTTGCAGTACTACTGTTGGTGTCGAATATATTACTGTTAATATCTTAAGACAGAAATCACCAAGCTTTGTTGTGCAAAAGTTTAATGATTGTTCATACCATGATATAAAATCACAATGAACAAGAAATGTGTAATATTTGTATATATATTTGCGTTTTTGATTGGTTCCCTGGGTGTTGTTCAAGTTATTCACCAACCAGAAAACGAAACGTCCTCTGCAGTGTCTCTTACACATTAGGTAGTTATGTGGGACTGAAACAAATTCATGAACATTATGACAAAACTATACCAAGCTAGAGCATTTCTTTTTTTCTGAGGAGCACAGTATGCATGCAAAGTTTGTGTGTGTAGATTCGGTGAGGTGATGGATATGATTCAGCACTGAAGGACCTACAAGGAAGATGATTCGATCTATCTCAGTGTATTCGTATTATATTGTCAAGTTTCCTAAATCTGTTTTCATATATAAAATCATTACCCTTGATCGACTTATACAGTTATTTAAAAAGAAAAGACTATTAATGTGTTTATGTATTAGATTTTTATCATTCTTGATACATGTTGCAACGTCTTAACACATTTGGATCTATAGTTTATTTAGAAATTAGGGTTTCTTTAAGTTGAAATATAATATTAAATATTATTTTAAATATCATATTTTAAATTTCTTGTGACGTATTTTTTTAATAATTATATATTTAATCTATTTATGAAATAAAATTTTTACCAACACTTTATATTGGAAAAACTTTTTTTTTTCTCAATAGCAACAATAATTAATATGGGTGCTTAATTTTGTACTATGTTCTTAAACATTTTTACCGGTAGCAACAATAATTAATCTAAGCATCTACATATAAAACTCTTAATTAATGTCTTAAGATTTACACTATTCTTACATTTTTTTATCTTTATCTCTCTCTATCTGTGGATGGTGTTCGGCTACAAAGTCCATTTTTTCTATAAAGTGCAAAAAGTCATAAAACACATAATTTCAACAATAAAACATACTCAAAACCCACAAATAACAGAGTGAAGATCACTAAAACACAATATCCAAACCCTAAAAAAAGGGTAAATGCACGGTACCCCTGACCGCGGAAGGGTTCTCCCTCCCCAAGCTAGCTTAGCCCCATAGCTGCCTGGCGGTTACTACCCAGCAGGATTATTCGGGCCGAGCTGGACTCGAACCCGCGTCCTCCCGTTTGGATTGGGTGAGGCTGGCCACTAGGCTAACACCCCGTGGTTTCTTTGACGATGCTCCAAACCCTAAGAGTCCATAAAAACTTCAAACACAACATTGTAGAACTATGAATATAAAACACAACATGATATTAAACATAAAACACACTAATGTTAGTTATTCGATAATCAAAGCCTTATCATCCAAAACACAACACAAAACCCACAAATATGGCGTTTTAGTAATCTTCACTTTATTATTTGTGGGGTTTGAGTTTGTTTTGTGGTTCATATTATGGTGTTTATAACTTTTACAATTTAAAAGAAAAATAGATTTTGTATCCAACTTTCACCTCTCTCTATATATATCTATGTATGTACAGAGATAGATAGAGGGAAAGGGTGTTTAAATATTAACTTTCATGTCTTAAAAAGGATCTTCTTATTCCTACATTCTTACAATTTTATTCCTACGCTCTTTTCATTCTCTCCCCTCTCTCTCTCTATATGTATATATATATAGTTAGAGTAAAATGAAAACTTATATAAGTTAAGAGAACTTAGAGAATTCGGCCTTACGAAATGTTTTTTAAAAAAATATTTTACCAGAAATTCTGACAAAATCAACTTTTCAAAAAAAATTTCATTTACGGCACCCGTAAGTACTGTAAAAAAATGTCATACTTATATTATCACCTTTTTACACCGACTGTATGGGGCCGAAAAACATCATTTTGATTTTTTTTTTGCTGCAGTCTTTGTAAACATTTTAATCTAGGGGCGTGAAAAAAATAGGGGCAAAACTCGTACGGGAAGGCCGAGTTCTCTAAATTTTCACAACCTAAAGTAATATTTTCTTGATCTTGATCCTATATATATATATGAGAGAGAGAGAGAGAGATAAAGAGAGGGGAGAGGATGTGAATATTAACATTCCTTAAAACTCGTGATTAAAATATGGTTTTTTGTTGTGAAAATAGCCAAAAAGTATGACAAACGATAATAGAGAGAAGAAAACATGATATTCCATGGATGTACAAAATAACAATATAAAAAAAATATATATAAGTTATGAAAACTTATGGAATAAATCTAATCTATGATAGGCGTTGATAATAATAATAATATTATGATTATTATTATTATGTGTATTTCTAATATTCCCTTTTTAGTTGTCAACTCCATAAGCATGGAGATGATGCATTGTTAAAATACTCACAGAAATACCTAGTAGAATAAAACCATAACTAAGGAAAAATGAGTGAGGCGTATATTGTCTCACCATTATGTTGCATGATTAAAAGTCTTATTTAAAAAAAACCCATTAGGACAAAACTTAGTGAAGAAACAAAGGGTACAACAAGTATAATATTCCCCTCGTTAATGTTTTATATTTTAAATGGTGAGTGTCCATAATTTTTTGAAAGTTGATCAAAGCTTTTGATGTCAATGATTTGCACCTTAATCCATTGTCTTGAAATTCTTTATATTGTATAATTTTCATATGAGACCGCCTCTTCATGTAAACACATACCTTATGATCCGCTATTGTGGCAGTTTTTAAAATAAGATGGATTACAGTGGGATAAAATGGTCACTTAGAAACAATTGGGTGGTTTGGGGATTAGGGATATAAGGAGTTTGAATTGGGGCTCTTAGAGAAATGGATATAAAGGTACAAAGAGGACCCATTTAAATGTGGGTTCTAGTTATTAGTGACTTACATGAGATGAGTATGGAGGTGGCTTTGGTCTCGGTCAGGAAAAGTAGTCACTGAGTATGGAAGCTTGTGATCTATAAGATAAGAAGTTGGATAAGGTAGGCTTGGTGGTTTCAAATTGCTTGAAAACGGAAGTAGGGATTGTAAACACACGCTTTTTGGGTCGATAATTGGTGTAAAGGTGGAACCCTTTGGGGCCGGTTTTCGCATATTTACAATTTGACATGAACAAAAAAGCAAAGGTTAGTGAGTGGTATATCAAAAGTGGGCAAAAATTTAAGTGGGGAATTGGAAATGGATTAGGAATACTGTAACACCCTGTAAAATCGTGTCCAATATTATAGTGACACGTATTGTATTTTTTAATATAGTCTGTTAAAGACCAATAAGGACTAAAGGCGTCAACATGCTCAATCTGAGCCTCTGAGTGACGATCCGAAGTCAACATGCATTAATAACAGCCTCTGAGTGACTGATATGTCAACATGCTTAAATCATTAGCCTCTGAGTGACTGATATGCCAACATGCTTGAAATTTGGCCTCTGAGTGACTGATATGTCAGCATGCCCAGCCTCTGAGTGACATCGAAATCAACATGCTTATCATAAGCCTCTGAGTGATCCTTTGTGAATCTTTAAACTCTCATACGTGTCATTTGTTGGACGAGAGAGTTCAATTTTGTAAATATGTGAAGGTTGGATAATGGAGGGACTAAAAGTGTCAACATGTTAATTTATACCTCTGAGTGACCTTTTAAAGAACCGAGAGCTTGACAATGTCCCGACATAATCCCGGGTATGCCAAATATTGGCTACGAAGGGCTAAAAGTGCCAAATAAGGTGTTTAAAAATGTTTTTTAGAAGCTTTCTAAAGTTAAGGGGCTAAAGTGTCAAACTTTGAAAGTGGCCTTAGGGCGGTCGCGGGCCGCAAGAGACCAGGCCTGGGTTTCTCGCGGGGCGCGAGAGAGGCTCTGCTGCCGAAAGTTTTGTTTGGAGACCAAGCAACACTCATTAATTCGAAACCATGGCTTCTCTAAACTGCTATGCCACGTTTTGGGACACTTGTAAGCTTCTTCTTACACCCCTAAACACCTGGCTTCACCTCCTTTGGGTTCTCCAACTATAAAAAGGTGCTTAAGTTCACCATTTCAACTTGCACCTTTCTCATTAACTCTTCTCCCTCCTCTGGAATTCCTAGCTAAAAGAAGCAATCCAATATAGTTCTTTTGCATCAAGGAATCACTGGTAAGTGTTCATTCTTTGTGCATTTTCGTTTATAGGCTTTTATAGCCAATAGTCAAGCATTTTCGTAAAACGCTTTGACTTTCAGTTAAGACCATTATGGTCCAGCCATTGTTCGAAATGAACATGGCTAAGTGATCATAATAAGGTAGGTGTTAATCCCTAAAAAGGGCACCTCCTGAAGATCATGTTTGCTATACCAATTGACGGGTCAAAGTTATGATATTAAAAAGTCAAACAGCCATTTTTCGGAAAAATCATAAATTGACCTTATGTAAGTTATGAAACCTGTTTTGACACTTAAACAAGTTGGTAATAATTATTAGAACATGTAAGAACATGTTCGGCTCGTCAATTTCAGTTCTAGGGTCGGTTCGCAACCGAAAGTCGAGAAGTTTGACTTCTGCTTTGACTTTCGATTCTGACCCGATTTAGATTAGGTACCTACTGATCTAAAGTTGTATTATGATCGTCATATAATGTAGCATAACCCTCTGAGGTTATATTACATGATCATAATCAGAATCCAAGTTTATGCGCAAGTTCTATAATTATGCCATCTTTGACCAAAACGCCCTTTTACATAAATCAAGGTTTTAATGATAATGAACTTGAAAATGAGTTTCCTACTGATGTAATATTATAAGTAGGATTATTTGAGAGGTTAAACCAAGTTATAAACTGATTTTTCAAGCAGGTCTTTAAACTATGTCGATAAATGACGGTTTTAGCACTTGTGGCTTATAAAATGGTTTTAATCAAATTTTTTCAAGGTAAATCGTTTACCTGCTGATATCTTATATTAAATAACATATTATAAAAATTTTAATCGGACCTTAACGTCAAATTTCGTAAACATCGCTTAAATACGTTATTTTACGACATAAGCACCTTTTCGGCGCATAGTATGGTTTTAAACCATATTAATGGACCAAAGACTTGTTACCTACTGATTTTAAAACTTATTTTAAACATATTTACAGTAGGTACATGTTATAAACTCAGAATCCCACATAATTTATAAACTATGAGTAAAATGACCAAAATGCCCCTTTGGTGCATAGTTTGGTCATAAAAGATAATTTATACATATAATTGACATCCAACTGATATTATATCATAAATAAAGTATTTTTCCAGAATACTTATAACTATAACATTAAATTATATTCCAAGTTCCTTTATTACGGTATAAAATTACCAAAATGCCCTTATGAGGCATAATTTCGTTTTAAAACCTTAACGGGCATACAATTGATATCCTACTGATATATTAACTTATTTAAAGTATAATGGCATATAGAACTTGTCCATGACTTATCCGGTTACCCGATATCGCTAATAGCGCACGGTCACGTGTATGTAACTATTTTACGGAAATTAACCGAAACGGGTTTAACCTTGTCATTTAAGTTTCAAAATCCAGAATGTTTATAGTTTACCCATATTATACAAGTCAAGTACTTGTCGGGATTAAACTACATTCTATCCGATCATCGTATAATCAAGCGTTATACGTAATGATCATGTACACTATTCGATTTATATGACCGTTAGTATTTAATTAGCTAGCTTATGCCATAATCCAGACTAGAGCCTTCCCGGTAAATGCTATCTGCACTTGGTACTTTTGTAGACGGCTGAGTTATTTAAAAATAAAAGAAGAAGACTAGCTCAGGTAAATACTCTCGACTTATTTTCCCTATACGGGCTTGGGATACGGTAAATTATTATCGCTTGGTCCAAAATGGGGTCAATCGAATGCCCGCTTGTGGCTAGTAAACCCGCATATTTCGTTTTAATCAGTTTTGTTTGATAACTTAAACATCGGGGGTTAAATTACCGTATCCTGGATATCCTCGGCTCAATACATTAGTTATTGGCCACGACTTTAGCATGGGGTGTAGCCATACACCCTTTGATGCTCATATGCAATATGCCCAAGACGTTGGGGTGACTCCTTCTTGAGTACCTGAGTGGCGTGTAATTAATCATGTCACGGTTTCTGTATTGGGCCCTGTATGTATTGACAAACATGTGAATCTGATACAAGGTTGCAATGTCAACTTTCCCAAGTTAATAAAAGATTTTGTGTCGTTTTGCACTTAAAACCATTTTAAAGTTTTCAAAATGAGTTAGTTGGGTGTATTTACCAGCGTAAGCTGACGTATCGTCCAATGGCTAAATTGCAGGTACAATACGAAATAGGCCAGAAGCTGCTCGGTAGTGAATAAGAGGATCTTGCAAATCCTTAGATTTGCCCTAAAGTGTGTTTTATATTCTTTCTTATAAATTTACGATCTGCCTGTGGATCTTCTATTACGAGCCTGTATATTATTTTGTATTTCTGAACATTCGGTTTGTAATAGTAATTTTACTCCAAGACTTATGTTGTGCCGTGTTTAATTAATTATGATGATTATCAACTGATGTCACGATACTCCCCACCCGGGCCCACCGGTGTTCGATTAGATATGATATTGAGGTACATTAACAAGGATTTACAGAAGTTTGGATGATTATACCGATTCCCAGCGTAAGATCAGAAATTTCAGAGGTTTTCCGGCGAGAGCTGAATATTCCGGCTACGTCGTCTGGGATTGCTTCTGATGGTTGGATTGAAGTTAGTATCAGTCTAACAACGGATTGAAACGGAAAGAGTTGAGGTATTTACCGTGTAGATGAAATCTCGGTTTTCCGGCGACTTGCAGAGATTTTCCGGCGAGTAAAATTACGTCGAGAATTTGTGTGATTGTGAGCGAAAAGGTTATCAGAAGCTTGTGGGTGTATTTATAGGGAAGAACATCGAAGAATTTAGTCCGATTACCGTCTTGATTCGTCGGTCAATAATTTTTCCGGCGGTTATGACTGATGTCGCGGACTGGACATCTGTTATAACCGATGCAATAGTTATTATACGCGTTAAGACACAAGAAACCGACAGAGAAAGGCGAAATCGTCGGGATTTCCGACGACTGCGAATTGGGCGCTTCGATTTGAAATCGAGATTTTGATATTTGAATTAATTGTTTTGATACATTACTAAAGAACACAAGTGGCGGAGTGGTTTGGTGAATGAGAGTTAAGGCTTGGCTGACTCGGTTGACCCGGCTGACCCGGGTTCGAATCCTGGCAGCCTTGTTTTATTTTTATTTCACTATTTTTAATACATTTTCAAATATAAATTTTATATTCTAATATACTTGTTAATTATGTATCGTCTAAAATTAATTTGAGCATTAAATACGCAACGAAATTTTTAACTGGTTGTTCGGTTAATAAACGAAGCGGGTTTGGTAAATCCGGTTTTTTTTACGGATGTTACAGATGCCGCCGTCGGGATCTAATATGCATCCCATTGAAATTTTGAGCGATTCAAACTCATATGCCGGATCACCCTACCAAGGTCCTAATGAGTGTGACCAATACTGGAACCAATTCACTTTCGCTCACACTCCTTCTCACCACTCTCAACCACCCCCAGTTCAAGAAGATGTCCACATGGTGCCGTGGACCAACCTCAACCACCACCTGAACTACCAAGAAGAAGCATGGAGCACGTATGTCGGTGCATGTCGGACAAAGGTCAGGATCGCTGCCACCTTTGCCCAATTCTTACCCTACAATTCAAGAGGACCCACAAATGGGTAGACCTTCTAATATTCCACCTATAGTGGAACCAACACCAACGCCTGCTGTTCAACCACCACCATCGGGTTATACTAACCCAATCCCACATATCCAGACACGTCAGGATATGATCCTTATAACCCGTCTCCACCGGTAGACTATCAAGCATGGTCGCAAGACCCATACATGCAGGCGTTTATGCACAATGCACTTTACCCATCTCCTTTCCCACCTACCTATCCACCGACTGGATATCCAACTTATGGGTACCAGTATCCGGTCGTGCCACCACCACAACCACAACCTCCACCGCACTTGAGGCCATTAATGAGGCCTTGGAAAGAATGAAAGAAATGCAGCAGCAAGCGGAGAAAACGGAGAAGAAGACGAACAAGTTCTTCAAGAAACTCTCCAAGTTGGTCAAAGGAAAGAAGGACGAGTGAAGTCTCTTCTAAGTATATGTAGTCCCTGCGAGAACATTATTGTTTCTTTAGTCCCTGCGTGGACATGTTTATTTCTTTTAAAGTCCTTGCACGGACAGTTTCATTTTCTAGTATTGTAATTTCTAATCGAAATTTAATGAAATACTTTGGAATTATATATATGTATTCATTCTCTTGAAAACGAGCGTCTCGATTTTACTCGAAATTTATGCTCTGCTATATATAATTCCAAAAGATCTTAATGGTTTTGATTTGCCAAGTGGCATAGACCACATATTTGGCCAAATATATAAATGATAGTTAACAACGGAAGGGTCTTCTATCATGATAGTTAAGGGAAGTTATCCTTCTATCTAGAGGTAGTGGACTAAGTTCAAGCCTCCAAGTCATTAAGGTCAATACGACCGGGACTAATAATCAACCATTAAGGTCCTCTTATGTTAACATTCAAGTAATGTGCATACTCATGGTTGTATGACTTGAGGAATCGCACTAACTTCCAAAGGTAATGGACTATGTCCAAACCCTAAATAGCCCTTGTGATCTATTTGATCCCGGCTAAATAGCCCTTATGATCTGTTTGATCCCGGCTAAATATCACCAGTGCGGTGATGAATAAAACATCCATTAAAGATGTATTTTATATAGCCCTTGTGATCTATTTGATCCCGGCTAAATAGCCCTTGTGATCTGTTTGATCCCGGCTAAATATCACCAGTGCGGTGATGAATAAAACATCCATTAAAGATGTATTTTATATAGCCCTTGTGATCTATTTGATCCCGGCTAAATAGCCCTTGTGATCTGTTTGATCCCGGCTAATATCACCAGTGTGGTGATTAAACATCCATTACAGATGTATTTTATATAGCCCTTGTGATCTATTTGATCCGGCTAATATCATCAGTGCGATGATAAATAACACATCCATTAATGATGTATTACCCTTTTCGGGTTATGAATTATTTTATATAGCCCTTGTGATCTGTTTGACCCCGGCTAGATATCACCAGTGCGGTGACTAAACATCCATTAGTGATGTATTGCCCTTATGGCTATGATTAATTTTATATGGCCTATGTGATCTATCTGATCCCGGCTAATATCACCAGTGCGGTGATAAATAAAACATCCATTAGTGATATAGTGCCTATGTGCCCTATTATATGTCCGTTAGTGACAGGCCTATGTGTCATATTTTATGTCCATCTATGTGCCATATTTCATGTCCATTAGTGACAGCTTTGTGCCATATTTGATGTCCTTTGTAACAAGCCTATGTGCTATATAATTGTCAAATATGACAATGACAGTTGTGACATTGCGATCCCTGTCTAGTAATAAATGGATTACGTCCAGATTGCAATTTACCTATGAAGGTCCTATTAAGACCTAGGCCAAAATATAGTTATATTAAGCCTAAGAGTTGTGATGTTAATTACACTAGTGTAGGCCATGGATTTCTTTATATCCAATGTTTAAAAGCCGATATGGTTATTATACCATGGCTAAGAGAAATTTTATTTGGTATATAGAACCAAGGCTTTGAAGAATGGCTAATTCTAATGAGGCACAAAGTAGCCATCGGAACGCCAAGGACGCTGAAAATATAGCCATAGATAATAATGACTTCCAAGCACGCATTGATGCGGCTGTAGAAAAGGCCATGGGTAAGTCCATAGAGAAGTTAAGAGAGTCGAGTGCTACTCGCTCTAAGCCATTATCAATTCCACCATCCTCAGCTCATAAGGAGAGCTCTGTTCACTCATCAAATGCGAAGAGTGAACCTAAGGGATAGACTATGCTGATAGGTCCCGTTCTTCCAAGGACGGATACACCTACAAGTACTTTGTCTCCTGTAAACCCCGAGACTTTAATGGGGAAAAAGGAGCCGTAGAAGCCCTAAAGTGGCTGGACGAGATGGAGACCATTGTAGACATCAGCAGCTGTGCTGAAAGGGATGTGGTCAAGTATGTATCACAATCCTTCAAGGGCGATGCCCTAACATGGTGGAAGGCCATGATTCAATCAACAGGTAACATATACCTGTATAATCTGGGATGGTCCAAGTTTGTGGACCTTATTAAGGAAACCTACTGCCCACCACATGAGGTGGAGAAAATAGAGACAGACTTCTTGTCTCTATCAATGAAAAACCTAGACTGTCGGAAGTATGTTTTCGATTTCAATTCCCTATCTAGGTTAGTTTCCTATTTAATTACCCCTAAATCCAAACGCATTGCGCGTTTTATTAATGGGTTAGCGCCCTAGATAAATGGCATGGTAAAGGCTGCTCAGCCTAATACCTATAGGTCTGCTGTAGACCTATCTCTCTCTCTCACCCTTGATCTTGTGAGACAAAAGTCAGTTAAGTCTGAAGCTGACGGAAAAGGAAGAGGGAAGATGACAACTCCCATAAGTTTAATAAGAAAAATAAAGGGAGATTTGGGTTCAAAGGGAACCAAGGCAAGTCGGCTTTGATGCCATTTGCAAGACTTGCAACAACAAACACTGGGAACAGTGTACTTCTGATCCACAAGCTAGACCTTGTGGCATATGTAAAAGGAAGGGCATAAGACCCTAGATTGTAAAGATCTTAAGGATGCCGTTTGCTACATCTGCAACGAAAAAGGACACATTGCAATTAACTGCCCTAAGAATTCAAAGAATAATAATCCGAAGCCTGGAGAGGCCAAGAAAGGGAATGCACGCGCCTTTCGGCTGACTGCTAAGGAAGCTGTTAATGACAATAACGTCATAACAGGTACTTTCCTCATTCATGATATTTATGCTAGAGTTCTTTTCGATTCGGGTGCGGATAAATAATTTGTTGATCATAAGTTTAGTAAACTATTAAATTTACCCATAAGAACTCTAGATAAAATTTATGAGATAGAACTCACCGATGGAACGTTAGAAACCGCTTCTTCCATTCTTGATGGATACTCTATATCCATTAAGAATCATTCCATCCCTATCTCTCTTTTGCCAATGAAATTGGCGGGGTTCGATGTTGTCTTAGGCATGGATTGGTTATCTCATAACCAAGCCCGCGTTGCCTGCGATAAAAAGCTCATCGAGATTAAGACCCCATCTGGTGAAATGATCACCATCCCTGGAGACTCACACTATGGACTGCCAGACAAGGTGTCGTTATTCAAGGCATCCAAATGTTTGAGAAGAGGGTATGTCATCTACATGGCACAAATTACCATAAATGAACCAAATCCGAACCTTGAAGATCAACCAGTTATCTCGGAGTATTCCGATGTTTTCCCTGAAGAATTACCAGGCCTACCTCCAGATAGGCAAGTGGAGTTCAGAATAGATATCATACCAGGAGCAGCACCCTTAGCTAGAGCTCCATATAGGCTAGCTCCAACCAAAATGAATGACTTAAGAGTTCAATTGGACGAACTCTTAGAGAAAGGCTTTATCCAGCCTAGTTCCTCACCTTGGGAGCTCCTATTCTGTTTGTAAAGAAGAAAGACGGTTCGAGCGAATGTGCATCGACTACCGGGAGCTGAACAAGCTAACCATTAAGAATAGATATCCTCTCCCCAGGATCGATGATTTATTCGACCAACTTCTAGGGGCTAGTTACTTTTCTAAGATAGATTTGAGATCAGGATATCATCAACTGAAGGTTAGAAGTGAAGATGTTCCTAAGACTGCCTTCAGGACCCGCTATGGTCATTTTAAATTCTTAGTGATGCCTTTTGGGCTCACAAATGCACCGGCACCTTTCATGGATCTCTTGAATAGAGTCTGTAAGCAAAATTTGGATAAGTTTGTCATTGTCTTCATAGACGACATACTTATCTAATCTCGTAATCAAGCTGATCACGAGAAACATCTTCGGTGCATCCTAGAATTATTAAGGCAAGAAAAGCTTTATGCAAAGTTCTCTAAATGCGAATTTTGGCTTAGAGGAGTCCAATTCCTTGGACATATGGTAAGTGAGCGTGGTATCCAAGTGGATCCTGCCAACATTGAGGCCATAATGCATTGGGAAGAGCCCAAGACCCCAACGGAGGTTCGTAGTTTCTTAGGATTGGCTGGTTACTATAGGAGGTTCGTTGAGAACTTTTCAAGGATAGCCACTCCTTTAACTTCCTTGACCCATAAGAATATTAAGTATAATTGGGGCCAAAGCAACAAGAATCTTTTGAGATTTTAAAACACAAATTGAGCAACGCTCCTGTGTTATCTCTACCTGAGCGTATTGAGAATTTTGTTGTTTATTGTGATGCATCACACATCTGTATGGGTTGTGTGTTAATGCAAATGGCAAGGTAATTGCCTATGCATCATGACAATTAAAGATGCATGAAATGATTACACCACCCATGATTTGGAGCTTGTATTTGCACTTAAATTATGGAGACATTACTTGTATGCCACAAAGTGTGTTACATACACAGACCATAAAAGTCTCCAACATCTGTTCAATCAAAAAGAATTGAACATGTGACAACGCCGTTGGATGGAAACGCTTAATGATTACGATTGCGAGATTCGCTACCATCCAGGCAAGGCAAATGTAGTTGCCGATACCTTAAGTCGCAAGGAAAAGGTTAAACCTATTAGGATTAACGCTAAGAACATTGAGCTCAGAAATAGCTTAAGTGAGAAGCTATTAGATGCGCAAAAGCAAGCCTTATTAGAGGCTAATATTCCTAATGAGGATTAGGTGGAACTTTTGATCAGTTAACGCCTGGAAAGGATGGAATCCTAAGATTTAAGGATAGATTTTGGGTTCCAATCTTTGGAGGACTTAGAGATCTAATCCTCCAAGAAGCGCACAGTTCAAGTTACTCGGTTCACCCGGGAGGTGACAAGATGTATCAAGACCTAAGGAAGAATTATTGATGGATGGGTTTGAAGAAATCCATAGCCACTCATGTAGCTAAGTGTCTGACGTGTTCGCAAGTTAAGGCCGAACATCAGAAACCGTTAGGACTTCTAAAACAACTTGAAATTCCCACTTGGAAATGGGAAATGGTAACTATGGATTTGATTACCAAGTTACCTAAGACCAAAAGTGGTAATGACACTATTTGGGTCATAGTGGATAGGCTGACCAAGTCAGCACACTTCTTGCCAATAATAGAAACGTATAATTCAGATAAATTGGCTAAATTGTATGTGGACAAGATTGTGTCCCTACACGGTGTGCCAGTATCTATTATATCCGATAGAGATACTAGATATACATCTCACTTTTGGAAAAGTTTCCAACAATCTTTAGGCACACGATTAAATTTCAGTACGGCTTACCATCCGCAGACTGATGGTCAAAGTGAGCGTACTATCCACACACTGGAAGACATGCTTAGGGCATGTGTGATTGATTTAGGTGGAAGTTGGGATGACCACTTACCCCTAATAGAATTCTCCTACAATAACAGCTATCATAATTGCATCAAGGCTGCTCCTTTTGAGGCCTTGTATGGGAGAAAATGTAGAACGCCTGTATGTTGGGCAGAAGTTAGGGAGGCCCAACTATCAGGACCTGAGATTGTCCTGGAGACCACGGAAAAGATTATGCAAATCCGTGATCGTCTAAAAACGGCCAGGGATAGGCAGAAAAGCTATGCTGACAAGAGGCGTAAACCTCTTCAGTTCCAAGTAGGGGACAAAGTCATACTAAAAGTATCACCCTGGAAAGGTGTGATGCGTTTTGGAAAGAAGGGCAAGTTAAGCCCAAGATATATAGGTCCCTTCGAGATAATCAAACGTGTCGGCACTGTAGCTTATAAGCTCAGGTTGCCAGAGGAGCTTAGTGGAATCCATGATGTATTCCACATATCTAATCTTAAGAAATGTCTAGCCAATGAGTCGCTAGCAATGTCGCACAAAGATGTGCCAATAAAAGAAAACCTGAGGTTCGTTGAGAAACCAATTTCGATCGAGGATCGGCAGGTTAAGAAGCTCCGAAGAAAAATGATACCTATAGTAAAGGTTAAGTGGGACGCTTTTAGAGGTCCCGAGTATACGTGGGAGGTTGAGTCCACTATGCGACAAAAGTACCCCCATCTTTTTGAATAAAATCTCGAGGTCGAGATTTCTTTTAAGGGGGTGAGGATGTAACACCCTTTAAAATCGTGTCCAATAGTATAGTGACACGTATTGTATTTTTTAATATAGTCTGTTAAAGACCAATAAGGACTAAAGGCGTCAACATGCTGAATCTAAGCCTCTGAGTGACGATCCGATGTCAACATGCATAAATAACAGCCTCTGAGTGACTGATGTGTCAACATGCTTAAATCATTAGCCTCTGAGTGACTGATATGTCAACATGCTTGAAATTTGGCCTTCGAGTGACTAATATGTCAACATGCCCAACCTCTGAGTGACATCGGAATCAACATACCTATTATAAGCCTCTTAATAATCCTTTGTGAAGTCCTAAACTCTCATACGTTCCATTTGTTGGATGCGAGAGTTCAATTTTGTAAATATGTGAAAGTTGGATAACGGAGGGATTAAAAGTGTCAACATGTTAACTTATACCTCTGAGTGACCTTTTAACGAACCGAGAGCTCGACAATGTCCGGGCATAATCCCGGGTATGCCAAATATTGGCTACGGAGGGCTAAAAGTGCCAAAAAGGTGTTTAAAAAGGTTTTTTAGAAGCTTTCTAAAGTTAAGGGGCTAAAGTGTCAAGCTTTAAAAGTGGCCTTAGGGCGGTCGCGGGCCGCGATAGACCAGGCCTGGGTCTCTCGCGGGGCGCGAGAGAGGCTCTGCTGCCGAAAGTTTTGTTTGGAGACCAAGCAAAACTCATTAATTCGAAACCATGGCTTCTCTAAACTGCTATGCCACGATTTGGGACACTTGTAAGCTTCTTCTTACACCCCTAAACACCTGGCTACACCTCCTTTGAGTTCCCCAACTATAAATAGGTGCTTAAGTTCACCATTTCAACTTGCACCTATCTCATTAACTCTTCTCCCTCCTCTGGAAGTTCCTAGCTAAAAGGAGCAATCCAATATAGTTCTTTTGCATCTACGAATCACTGGTAAGTGTTCCTTCTTTGTGCATTTTCGTTTATAGGCTTTTATAGCCAAAAGTCAAGCATTTTCGTAGAACGCTTGACTTTCGGTTAAGACCATTATGGTCCAGCCATTGTTTGAAATGAACATGGCTAAGTGATCATAAGAAGGTAGGTGTTAATCCCTAAAAAGGGCACCTCCTGAAGATCACGTTAGCTAGATCAATTGACGGGTCAAAGTTATGATATTAAAAAGTCAAACAGGCCATTTTTCGGAAAAATCATAAATGGATCTTATATAAGTTATGAAACCTGTTTTGACACTTAAACAAGTTGGTAATAATGATTAGAACATGTAAGAACATGTTCGGCTCGTCAATTTCAGTTCTAGGGTCGGTTCGCAACCGAAAGTCGAGATGTTTGACTTCTGCTTTGACTTTCGATTCTGACCCGATTTAGATTAGTTACCTACTGATCTAAAGTTGTATTATGATCGTAATATAATGTAGCATAACCCTCTGAGGTTATATTACATGATCATAATCAGAATCCAAGTTTATGCGCAAGTTCTATAATTATGCCATCTTTGACCAAAACGCCCTTTTTACATAAATCAAGGTTTTAATGATAATGAACTTGAAAATGAGTTTCCTACTGATGTAATATTATAAGTAGGATTATTTGGGACGTTAAACCAAGTTATAAACTGATTTTTCAAGCAGATCTACTATGTCTATAAATGACGGTTTTAGCACTTGTGGCTTATGAAATGGTTTTAATCAAATTTTTTCAAGGTAAATCGTTTACCTACTGATATCTTATATTAAATAACATATTATAAAAATTTTAATCTGACCTTAACGTCAAATTTCGTAAACATCGCTTAAATACGTTATTTTAGACATAAGCACCGTTTCGGCGCATAGTATGGTTTTAAACCATATTAATGGACCCAAAATTCTTACCACTCACACCATTCTTACCATTTTCACCATTCCCATTCTCATCACTCCTATCACGAGGAATTTAACCCTAACCATTACTTAAACACGCCTCCAGCTGATCAAAATCAGTTGGACCAGCCACACCCGATGGACGAGGACTCCGACCGGAGATGCTGTCACACCCCGACCCGCATCGGAAAAGGTGATCGGGGCATGATTGGGTTTTCATCAAAGCTCATGACATTTATTATAACGTTTCATATTTATTATTACAATTTAAAGGGAAATCATAAAATCATAATTACAACATGTTCTACACATCTTTCTAAACTTCATTATTTTCTTCTAAGGCATTTCCTATGTTTTCCTTGCTTCATCCTGTTCACCTGTATCATGTGTAAAAATGGTTTTTGGATCAACAAAAAGTTGGCGAGTGAATCCTATGAAAAACATTTAAACAAGTTTATTGAATTGATTATAAATAAAGTGCATAACCACATATGAGTAAATATAGATGTAACCTTATTCACAAATCACTTAATATTATATAATGCACACACATACAATAATATATTGTTTTGAGGCACGCGTTGCTCAACTCGTCTCCCACGAGGAACTGATGGGCCTAATGAATGAGTTTTGAGGCACGCGTTGTTCTACGAACTGATGGGCCTAATGAATGAGTTTTAAGGCACGCGTTGTTCAACTCGTCTCCCACGAGGAACTGATGGGCCTAACAAATAATTTGCATACAACTTGACAATATGTAATACATAACTACAAACAATATTTACATTCTAAGTTTAAATCATAATATAGTATGGCACGAGTTTGAATAAACGAATTAGTTTTAGTGACACATGATACACCCCAAAACGTGTAATTAAAAAAGGGAGTTGTAAGATTCACTCACATTGGGTGCGTTCGGTTGATGATGTTGAATGTGCACGAAGTTGGATTTAACCACGAGCGAAACTAACCTAGATAATAACATAATGGTTTGGTAAATAAGCGGATTTTATTAATCAATTTTAGTATGATTATTGGATATATTTCTGTGAGTTTAAGGCTATTTTCTAACTTTATAAATGTTATTTTTAAGTATTTTTAATTGATTTTTAATTTAAATAAATAAATAAAAATAATAAAAAAATATTGACTTTTGATCGTTGACCATAAGCGTTGACCGTTGACTTGTTGACCGGTTTTATTGTGTGTATGTATGCGCCGGGCAGGACTCGAACCCGAGACCTCCCGTACGCGTGCACGCAGCTCTACCAACTGAGCTACGTGTCTAACCCGAAATATTTCTGTTTTTAATTATATTTATATACTAATTAAGTTAATCCGAAAATCACTTATTTTAAAATAAAGATTTAATGTAACGACTCGGTGCTCTCCACAGGTCTCGAACCCGGGACCTGTGGTTTAGTTTGGCACACAGTCCACCGCTGGACTGTGTGTCTAACTTGGTAAATATTCTGATTTTTATTATACTTAACATCTTACTGAGTTAACCCGGTTCGGTTTAAAAAAAGGCATTTTATTACAGCGAATGTGTGTGTGATAGGAATCGAACTCGCGTCGTGTGCATATTGTTTGCACACAGTCCACCGCTGGACTGTGTGTCTAACCCGTTCAATATACTAATTTTAATTAATCTTATAATATATCTGAACTTCGTCTTCTTCGCTTAAGAATACTGATTATGATAATTCAACTGATTTATGTCTAATCCGATTAACAAGATTTATAAGTAATTGAAAGGTAATGAATGGAGAGAGTTTGGGGGAAGGATGTACCGATCAGCGTCTTTCACAGAACTCCGGCGAAGACTCGTCGGCTCTGTTTGTGAACTTCGGCTGTTAGAATCAATTAACAGTTCTGTTCGATTAGATATGATATTGAGGTACATTAACAAGGATTTACAGAAGTTTGGATGATTATACCGATTCCCAGTGTAAGATCAGAAATTTCAGAGGTTTTCCGGCGAGAGCTGAATATTCCGGCTACGTCGTCTGGGATTGATTCTGATGGTTGGATTAAAGTTAGTATCAGTCTAACAACGGATTGAAACGGAAAGAGTTGAGGTATTTACCGTGTAGATGAAATCTCGGTTTTCCGGCGACTTGCAGAGATTTTCCGGCGAGTAAAATTACGTCGAGAATTTGTGTGATTGTGAGCGAAAAGGTTATCAGAAGCTTGTGGGTGTATTTATAGGAAGAACATCGAAGAATTTAGTCCGATTACCGTCTTGATTCGTCGGTCAATAATTTTTCCGGCGGTTATGACTGATGTCGCGGACTGGACATCGGTTATAACCGATGCAATAGTTATTATACGCGTTAAGACACAAGAAACCGACAGAGAAAGGCGAAATCGTCGGGATTTCCGACGACTGCGAATTGGGCGCGTCGATTTGAAATCGAGATTTTGATATTTGAATTAATTGTTTTGATACATTACTAAAGAACACAAGTGGCGGAGTGGTTTGGTGAATGAGAGTTAAGGCTTGGCTGACTCGGTTGACCCGGCTGACCCGGGTTCGAATCCCGACAGCCTTGTTTTATTTTTATTTCACTATTTTTAATACATTTTCAAATATAAATTTTATATTCTAATATACTTGTTAGTTATGTATCGTCTAAAATTAATTTGAGCATTAAATACGCAACGAAATTTTTAACTGGTTGTTCGGTTAATAAACGAAGCGGGTTTGGTAAATCCGGTTTTTTTTACGGATGTTACAGTATCCCCTACTTTTTAGAAATTTCGTCCCGAAATTTAAGTAGTGACATATTTGTCTAGAAAGGATGGTGTTTAGTTTGACAGTTACATACTTAGAAAGGGGTAAGAGTTTAAATTTTGTTTGAGGCGGTAACGTTCTTTGTAAGGGTTGAGTACCCTGCTACAGGAATCGCTTTTTGTTGCCTACGGTAAAAATATTGATAAGCAGAGTTGATTCACTGAGTATGATTTCATGCGCAAGAGTTTTGATATGTTTGGAAAGATAAGGTTATATCCTAAAACAAAACTTCTAATACTACAACCTACATGGAACTTCTCATAACCGCCTGACAATGCCTCTGATCCTTTGGCAAGAATACTTATATATAGGAAGTACCAGCGGCGTATCCACCATATTCTTGTCAAATTTTCGTTGGTTTTATCAGTAAGTTATGATTGGTTCTATGATGTGACTCTAGAACATAAATAAACACAACAACCAATGTCTGAGTCCTAATTCTGATAGTGTACATGTTTGAATGGTGACAGTTCTTCTCTCGTTTGCTATGATGGAGAGGTTAGTTTATGTAAAAATAGAACACAATCCAATTTCTTTAAATGATGAGATGATATGAATGCTAAATCAGTGAGTATAGCACAAACTTCAATCAAGACAATACTAAATCCTACATGGAACTTCTCATAACCGCCTGATAATGCCTCTGATCCTTTGACAAGAATACTTATATATAGGAAGTACCAGCAGCGTATCCACCATATTCTTGTCAAATTTTCATTGGTTTTATCAGTAAGTTATGATTGGTTCTATGTGACTCTAAAACATAAATAAACACAACAACCAATGTCTGGGTCATAATTCTGATAGTATACATGTTTGAATGGTGACACAATCCAATTTCTTTAAATGATGTGATGATATGAATGCTAAATCAGTGAGTATAAAACAAACTTCAACCAAGACATTACTAAATCCTACATGGAACTTCTCATAACCGCCTGATAATGCCTCTGCTCCTTTGACAATAATACTTATATATAGGAAGTACCAGCGGCGTATCCACCATATTCTCGTCAAATTTTCATTGGTTTTATCAGTAAGTTATGTTAGTCCTATGTGACTCTAAAACATAAACAAACACAACCACCAAAGCTTGAGTCTTAATTCTGATAGTATACATGTTTGAATGATGACAGTACCTCTCTCGTTTGTTATGATGGAGAGGTTAGTCTATGTAGAAAATGGAACACAATCCAATTTCTTTAAATGATGAGATGATATGAATGTTAAATCAGTGAGTGTAAAACAAATTTCAACAAGGATATTACCAAATCCTACATGGAACTTCTCATAACCGCCTGATAATGCCTCTGATCCTTTGGCAAGAATACTTATATATAGGAAGTACCAGCGGCGTATCCACCATATTCTTGTCAAATTTTCATTGGCTTTATCCGTAAGTTATGATTAGTTCTATGTGACTCTAAAACATAAACAAACACAACAACCAAAGCTTGAGTCTTAATTCTGATAGTATACATGTTTGAATGATGACAGTACCTCTCTCGTTTGTTATGATGGAGAGGTTAGTCTATGTAGAAAATGGAACACAATCCAATTTCTTTAAATGATGAGATGATATGAAGTTAAATCAGTGAGTGTAAAAACAAAACTGAAATAGTAATTCGCATTAAGATCCTTGGATAAATTTCCAATTTAAAATTGAGACACGTGAAAATTGAGATAACATAAAGAAAAACATAAAACTAAGCGGTTGGAGTTGAATCTTGATTTTTGGTGAAGGGGACTAGTTGGGTGGTTTCGTTTGGGCCGTCATTATCTTCAACAGGATTGGCTTTGATGTTGAAAACTCTTCCTCTTGCTGGTGGCCTAATGGTTGGGTTTTCTTGATTTGATTGGTTAACTGGGTTTGCTTGAGCTTGGGCGTTTATGATGTTAACCAATCGAGGGCACGTGTTTCTATAATGGGTAGGGTCGCCACAATTAAAACAAGCTCGAACATAAGGTAACATGGGGTATTGGGGTTGTTGATATGTTTGAATCATGTTTTGAGTAGGGGGTGAGATTTGGTTTTGAGGGGTGCGGCAAACCTTGCTCAAATGACCATAGCGTCCACAATTCGCACATAGTTGACAAGGTAAGGTAGACGGATGGTGATAAAAACAGGTGTTACATTGAGGGTGATGTCCAAGGTAAGGTTTCTTATTTGGGTAAGTTGAGTTGGGTGCTACTTGAGTGATTGGGATAGCTTGGAGGGGTACGGCTTGTGAGGCTGGCTGGTTGCGTTGGGAGACAGCGAAAAGTTGCCCATCCCGTTTTCTCTTAAAAATGGGTTGAGAAGGGGATTCGGTTTGGGTGGAGTTTGAGGTTTCAGTCGATGCTTTATCCTTCTTCTTCTCCTCCTTGAAGTCTTTGTTCCGGATGCGGTTCTCGGTGAGCTCTGTAGCTAACTCCATTGCTGCTTCTAAGGTTGCAGGTGTGGTACTTATTACAGAGTCTTGAATCTTTGAAGGAAGACCTCGAATGTAGTGCTCGATCAATCGGTAGAGGGGAGTGAACAAGTTGGGAACCATTTGATTTAACTCGAGGAATCTCTTGTTGTATGTGGTGTGGTCGCCTTCCTTTTGTTTCAACGAATAAAACTCATCCTCTAATTTCTTGATTTCGCTCCTTGGGCAAAACCGTCTTGTCATGATTTCCTTCAACTCTTCCCAAGTCAAAGTCATAGCATCTTCAACACCTCGTTTAGCCTTCTCTGTATTCCACCAAGTAAGTGCTATTCCAAGCAAACGACCGGTAGCATATCGCACTTTGCGATCATCGGGGCAATCGCAATTTAGAAAAGTGTTCTCCATTTCTTCAAACCAATGGAGGAGGGCGGTGACACCTTCAGTCCCTTTGTATTTTGGAGGGTCGCAGGATTTGAAATGCTTGTAGGTGCATTTAGTGGTATTTGGGGGAGGGTTGATAACATTTTGATCTTCTTGGTTGACAGGATTAGCGGTAAGGGCTTGTTGGACTTGAATTATAATGTTGGGTATTACGGCAGCCATTTATTGAGCGATTTGGGCAGCCATGCGCTCGCGGGCTTTTCCTGATCTCATCTTTCTACGAGCGAGGCTAGAAGACATCTACAAGGAATACATAACAAGAGTATGAGTTGGATATTTTAGGGATCAGGTGTCGTATTTAGGAATGAACATTTATAAAATAAATATAAAATAATAAATCTACTACATCCATGGGATGTTTTGGGCTTTGCTCGTAATTGGGCCTTGCATGCCGCCATACTTCACCTTCGTAATCATGTGGGCCCCCATGATTACCGGGTTTTTCATATGGTTCGCATGTGTTAGCCTGGTTACGTACACTAAAACCAGGAGAAAATCGAGAAATATGTAACGTATGATATTTGGAATGTGTCCAGGTGTGGACACGGTGACACCTCAAAGTGGGGTTAGTTTGAACGACGTTTGGTGTGGCATGCTTTGGCCTAATAGGTCCTTCGTACTCTCATCGTTAGTCCCCAGGTAGGCAAACTGGTCCGTTATATTGGATTTATACGAATGCCAACCTAGACAGGACGTTCCGACTACCGGTACTTGTACCCTTACAGTTACTACATGCCCGTCGCAGAACTCACTTTGATGAGATTTGAAAAATGAAAAATGCGACAAAATCTTTGAATAACGAAAGTATGAAGATGATTTGAATATGTGAACATTGAAATATGTATGATGAATGTGTATGTAAGTATGTATGTTGGACTGTAAGTATAATTCACTATGTATCACAAAATGTAATATTGGAAATGTTTGCATGCATTTGTGTATGTAATAAATATGAAACAAATAAATATCATAAGTTTGCATGTAACTACATAAACAATTAAAATATAGTCAACTATAGTATAGGCTCTAAGGGTCTAATAACCTATCCTATATCCCTATAGTCAAAAGCTCTGATACGAATCTGTCACACCCCGACCCGCAGCGGAAAAGGTGATCGGGGCATGATTGGGTTTTCATCAAAGCTTATGACATTTATTATAACGTTTCATATTTATTATTACAATTTAAAGGGAAATCATAAAATCATAATTACAACATGTTCTACACATCTTTCTAAACTTCATTATTTTCTTCTAAGGCATTTCCTATGTTTTCCTTGCTTCATCCTGTTCACCTGTATCATGTGTAAAAATGGTTTTTGGATCAACAAAAAGTTGGCGAGTGAATCCTATGAAAAACATTTAAACAAGTTTATTGAATTGATTATAAATAAAGTGCATAACCACATATGAGTAAATATAGATGTAACCTTATTCACAAATCACTTAATATTATATAATGCACACACATACAATAATATATTGTTTTGAGGCACGCGTTGCTCAACTCGTCTCCCACGAGGAACTGATGGGCCTAATGAATGAGTTTTGAGGCACGCGTTGTTCTACGAACTGATGGGCCTAATGAATGAGTTTTAAGGCACGCGTTGTTCAACTCGTCTCCCACGAGGAACTGATGGGCCTAACAAATAATTTGCATACAACTTGACAATATGTAATACATAACTACAAACAATATTTACATTCTAAGTTTAAATCATAATATAGTATGGCACGAGTTTGAATAAACGAATTAGTTTTAGTGACACATGATACACCCCAAAACGTGTAATTAAAAAAGGGAGTTGTAAGATTCACTCACATTGGGTGCGTTCGGTTGATGATGTTGAATGTGCACGAAGTTGGATTTAACCACGAGTGAAACTAACCTAGATAATAACATAATGGTTTGGTAAATAAGCGGATTTTATTAATCAATTTTAGTATGATTATTGGATATATTTCTGTGAGTTTAAGGCTATTTTCTAACATTATAAATGTTATTTTTAAGTATTTTTAATTGATTTTTAATTTAAATAAATAAATAAAAATAATAAAAAAATATTGACTTTTGATCGTTGACCATAAGCGTTGACCGTTGACTTGTTGACCGGTTTTATTGTGTGTATGTATGCGCCGGGCAGGACTCGAACCCGAGACCTCCCGTACGCGTGCACGCAGCTCTACCAACTGAGCTACGTGTCTAACCCGAAATATTTCTGTTTTTAATTATATTTATATACTAATTAAGTTAATCCGAAAATCACTTATTTTAAATAAAAGATTTAATGTAACGACTCGGTGCTCTCCACAGGTCTCGAACCCGGGACCTGTGGTTTAGTTTGGCACACAGTCCACCGCTGGACTGTGTGTCTAACTTGGTAAATATTCTGATTTTTATTATACTTAACATCTTACTGAGTTAACCGGGTTCGATTTAAAAAAAAGGCATTTTATTACAGCGAATGTGTGTGTGATAGGAATCAAACTCGCGTCGTGTGCATATTGTTTGCACACAGTCCACCGCTGGACTGTGTGTCTAACCCGTTCAATATACTAATTTTAATTAATCTTATAATATATCTGAACTTCGTCTTCTTCGCTTAAGATTACTGATTATGATAATTCAACTGATTTATGTCTAATCCGATAAACAAGCTTTATAAGTAATTGACAGGTAATGAATGGAGAGAGTTTGGGGGAAGGATGTACCGATCAACGTCTTTCACAGAACTCTGGCGAAGACTCGTCGGCTCTGTTTGTGAACTTCGGCTGTTAGAATCAATTAACAGTTCTGTTCGATTAGATATGATATTGAGGTACATTAACAAGGATTTACAGAAGTTTGGATGATTATACCGATTCCCAGCGTAAGATCAGAAATTTCAGAGGTTTTCCGGCGAGAGCTGAATATTCCGGCTACGTCGTCTGGGATTGATTCTAATGGTTGGATTGAAGTTAGTATCAGTCTAACAACGGATTGAAACGGAAAGAGTTGAGGTATTTACCGTGTAGATGAAATCTCGGTTTTCCGGCGACTTGCAGAGATTTTCCGGCGAGTAAAATTACGTCGAGAATTTGTGTGATTGTGAGCGAAAAGGTTATCAGAAGCTTGTGGGTGTATTTATAGGGAAGAACATCGAAGAATTTAGTCCGATTACCGTCTTGATTCGTCGGTCAATAATTTTTCCGGCGGTTATGACTGATGTCGCGGACTGGACATCGGTTATAACCGATGCAATAGTTATTATACGCGTTAAGACACAAGAAACCGACAGAGAAAGGCGAAATCGTCGGGATATCCGACGACTGCGAATTGGGCGCGTCGATTTGAAATCGAGATTTTGATATTTGAATTAATTGTTTTGATACATTACTAAAGAACACAAGTGGCGGAGTGGTTTGGTGAATGAGAGTTAAGGCTTGGCTGACTCGGTTGACCCGGCTGACCCGGGTTCGAATCCTGGCAGCCTTGTTTTATTTTTATTTCACTATTTTTAATACATTTTCAAATATAAATTTTATATTCTAATATACTTGTTAATTATGTATCGTCTAAAATTAATTTGAGCATTAAATACGCAACGAAATTTTTAACTGGTTGTTCGGTTAATAAACGAAGCGGGTTTGGTAAATCCGGTTTTTTTTACGGATGTTACAGATGCCGCCGTCGGGATCTAATATGCATCCCATTGAAATTTTGAGCGATTCAAACTCATATGCCGGATCACCCTACCAAGGTCCTAATGAGTGTGACCAATACTGGAACCAATTCACTTTCGCTCACACTCCTTCTCACCACTCTCAACCACCCCCAGTTCAAGAAGATGTCCACATGGAACCCGTGGACCAACCTCAACCACCACCTGAACTACCAAGAAGAAAGCGTGGAGCACGTATGTCGGTGCATGTCGGACAAAGGTCAGGATCGCTGCCACCTTTGCCCAATTCTTACCCTACAATTCAAGAGGACCCACAAATGGGTAGACCTTCTAATATTCCACCTATAGTGGAACCAACACCAACGCCTGCTGTTCAACCACCACCATCGGGTTATACTAACCCAATCCCCACATATCCAGACACGTCAGGATATGATCCTTATAACCCGTCTCCACCGGTAGACTATCAAGCATGGTCGCAAGACCCATACATGCAGGCGTTTATGCACAATGCACTTTACCCATCTCCTTTCCCACCTACCTATCCACCGACTGGATATCCAACTTATGGGTACCAGTATCCGGTCGTGCCACCACCACAACCACAACCTCCACCGCACTTGAGGCCATTAATGAGGCCTTGGAAAGAATGAAAGAAATGCAGCAGCAAGCGGAGAAAACGGAGAAGAAGACGAACAAGTTCTTCAAGAAACTCTCCAAGTTGGTCAAAGGAAAGAAGGACGAGTGAAGTCTCTTCTAAGTATATGTAGTCCCTGCGAGAACATTATTGTTTCTTTAGTCCCTGCGTGGACATGTTTATTTCTTTTAAAGTCCTTGCACGGACAGTTTCATTTTCTAGTATTGTAATTTCTAATCGAAATTTAATGAAATACTTTGGAATTATATATATGTATTCATTCTCTTGAAAACGAGCGTCTCGATTTTACTCGAAATTTATGCTCTGCTATATATAATTCCAAAAGATCTTAATGGTTTTGATTTGCCAAGTGGCATAGACCACATATTTGGCCAAATATATAAATGATAGTTAACAACGGAAGGGTCTTCTATCATGATAGTTAAGGGAAGTTATCCTTCTATCTAGAGGTAGTGGACTAAGTTCAAGCCTCCAAGTCATTAAGGTCAATACGACCGGGACTAATAATCAACCATTAAGGTCCTCTTATGTTAACATTCAAGTAATGTGCATACTCATGGTTGTATGACTTGAGGAATCGCACTAACTTCCAAAGGTAATGGACTATGTCCAAACCCTAAATAGCCCTTGTGATCTATTTGATCCCGGCTAAATAGCCCTTATGATCTGTTTGATCCCGGCTAAATATCACCAGTGCGGTGATGAATAAAACATCCATTAAAGATGTATTTTATATAGCCCTTGTGATCTATTTGATCCCGGCTAAATAGCCCTTGTGATCTGTTTGATCCCGGCTAAATATCACCAGTGCGGTGATGAATAAAACATCCATTAAAGATGTATTTTATATAGCCCTTGTGATCTATTTGATCCCGGCTAAATAGCCCTTGTGATCTGTTTGATCCCGGCTAATATCACCAGTGTGGTGATTAAACATCCATTACAGATGTATTTTATATAGCCCTTGTGATCTATTTGATCCGGCTAATATCATCAGTGCGATGATAAATAACACATCCATTAATGATGTATTACCCTTTTCGGGTTATGAATTATTTTATATAGCCCTTGTGATCTGTTTGACCCCGGCTAGATATCACCAGTGCGGTGACTAAACATCCATTAGTGATGTATTGCCCTTATGGCTATGATTAATTTTATATGGCCTATGTGATCTATCTGATCCCGGCTAATATCACCAGTGCGGTGATAAATAAAACATCCATTAGTGATTAGTGCCTATGTGCCCTATTATATGTCCGTTAGTGACAGGCCTATGTGTCATATTTTATGTCCATCTATGTGCCATATTTCATGTCCATTAGTGACAGCTTTGTGCCATATTTGATGTCCTTTGTAACAAGCCTATGTGCTATATAATTGTCAAATATGACAATGACAGTTGTGACATTGCGATCCCTGTCTAGTAATAAATGGATTACGTCCAGATTGCAATTTACCTATGAAGGTCCTATTAAGACCTAGGCCAAAATATAGTTATATTAAGCCTAAGAGTTGTGATGTTAATTACACTAGTGTAGGCCATGGATTTCTTTATATCCAATGTTTAAAAGCCGATATGGTTATTATACCATGGCTAAGAGAAATTTTATTTGGTATATAGAACCAAGGCTTTGAAGAATGGCTAATTCTAATGAGGCACAAAGTAGCCATCGGAACGCCAAGGACGCTGAAAATATAGCCATAGATAATAATGACTTCCAAGCACGCATTGATGCGGCTGTAGAAAAGGCCATGGGTAAGTCCATAGAGAAGTTAAGAGAGTCGAGTGCTACTCGCTCTAAGCCATTATCAATTCCACCATCCTCAGCTCATAAGGAGAGCTCTGTTCACTCATCAAATCGAAAGTGAACCTAAGGATAGACTAGCATAGTACCGTCTTCAAGACGAACACCTAAAAGACTTGTCTCCTGTAAACCGAGACTTTAAGGAAAAAGGACCCGTAGAGCCCTAAAGTGCTGAGAGATGAGACCATGTGACTTCACAGCGTGCTGAAGGGATTGTAAAGTATATCACATCCTTCAAGGGCAGCCCTAACATGGTGAGCATGATTCATCACAGTAAGTATACCTTATAATCGGTGGTCCAAGTTGTGGACTTATTAGAAACCTATCACACATGAGTGGAAAAATAGAGACAGACTTCTGTCTCACAATGAAAAACTGCTGCGAAGTATGTCGATTTCAATCCATCAGGTAGTTCTATTAATTACCCTAAATCCAAACGCATGCGCGTTTATTAATGGGTTAGCGCCTAGATAAGGCATGGTAAAGGCTGTCAGCCTAATACCTTTATAGGTCTGCTGTAGACCATCTCCTCTCTCACCCTTGATCTTGTGAGACAAAAGTCAGTTAAGTCTGAACTGACGAAAAGGAGAGGGAAGATGACAACTCCCATAAGTTTAATAAGAAAAATAAAGGGAGATTTGGGTTCAAAGGGAACCAAGGCAAGTCGGCTTTGATGCCATTTGCAAGACTTGCAACAACAACACTGGGAAACAGTGTACTTCTGATACCACAAGCTAGACTGTGGCATATGTAAAAGGAAGGGCATAAGACCCTAGATTGTAAAGATCTTAAGGATGCCAGTTTGCTACAGTTGCAACGAAAAAGGACACATTGCAGATTAACTGCCCTAAGAATTCAAAGAATAATAATCCGAAAGCCTGGAGAGGCCCAAGAAAGGAGAATGCAACGCGCCTATTCGGCGTGACTGCTAGGAAGCTGTTAATGACAATAACGTCATAACAGGTACTTTCCTCATTCATGATATTTATGCTAGAGTTCTTTTCGATTCGGGTGCGGATAAATAATTTGTTGATCATAAGTTTAGTAAACTATTAAATTTACCCATAAGAACTCTAGATAAAATTTATGAGATAGAACTCACCGATGGAACGTTAGAAACCGCTTCTTCCATTCTTGATGGATACTCTATATCCATTAAGAATCATTCCATCCCTATCTCTCTTTTGCCAATGAAATTGGCGGGGTTCGATGTTGTCTTAGGCATGGATTGGTTATCTCATAACCAAGCCCGCGTTGCCTGCGATAAAAAGCTCATCGAGATTAAGACCCCATCTGGTGAAATGATCACCATCCCTGGAGACTCACACTATGGACTGCCAGACAAGGTGTCGTTATTCAAGGCATCCAAATGTTTGAGAAGAGGGTATGTCATCTACATGGCACAAATTACCATAAATGAACCAAAGCCGAACCTTGAAGATCAACCAGTTATCTCGGAGTATTCCGATGTTTTCCCTGAAGAATTACCAGGCCTACCTCCAGATAGGCAAGTGGAGTTCAGAATAGATATCATACCAGGAGCAGCACCCTTAGCTAGAGCTCCATATAGGCTAGCTCCAACCAAAATGAATGACTTAAGAGTTCAATTGGACGAACTCTTAGAGAAAGGCTTTATCCAGCCTAGTTCCTCACCTTGGGAGCTCCTATTCTGTTTGTAAAGAAGAAAGACGGTTCGAGCGAATGTGCATCGACTACCGGGAGCTGAACAAGCTAACCATTAAGAATAGATATCCTCTCCCCAGGATCGATGATTTATTCGACCAACTTCTAGGGGCTAGTTACTTTTCTAAGATAGATTTGAGATCAGGATATCATCAACTGAAGGTTAGAAGTGAAGATGTTCCTAAGACTGCCTTCAGGACCCGCTATGGTCATTTTAAATTCTTAGTGATGCCTTTTGGGCTCACAAATGCACCGGCACCTTTCATGGATCTCTTGAATAGAGTCTGTAAGCAAAATTTGGATAAGTTTGTCATTGTCTTCATAGACGACATACTTATCTAATCTCGTAATCAAGCTGATCACGAAAACATCTTCGGTGCATCCTAGAATTATTAAGGCAAGAAAAGCTTTATGCAAAGTTCTCTAAATGCGAATTTTGGCTTAGAGGAGTCCAATTCCTTGGACATATGGTAAGTGAGCGTGGTATCCAAGTGGATCCTGCCAACATTAGGCCATAATGCATTGGGAAGAGCCCAAGACCCCAACGGAGGTTCGTAGTTTCTTAGGATTGGCTGGTTACTATAGGAGGTTCGTTGAGAACTTTTCAAGGATAGCCACTCCTTTAACTTCCTTGACCCATAAGAATATTAAGTATAATTGGGGCCAAAGCAACAAGAATCTTTTGAGATTTTAAACACAAATTGAGCAACGCTCCTGTGTTATCTCTACCTGAGCGTACTGAGAATTTTGTTGTTTATTGTGATGCATCACACACTGGTATGGGTTGTGTGTTAATGCAAAATGGCAAGGTAATTTCCTATGCATCACGACAATTAAAGATGCATGAAATGAATTACACTACCCATGATTTGGAGCTTGTATTTGCACTTAATTGTGGAGACATTACTTGTATGGCACAAAGTGTGTTATATACACAGACCATAAAAGTCTCCAACATCTGTTCAATCAAAAAGAATTGAACATGTGACAACGCCGTTGGATGGAAACGCTTAATGATTATGATTGCGAGATTCGCTACCATCCAGGCAAGGCAAATGTAGTTGCCGATGCCTTAAGTCGCAAGGAAAAGGTTAAACCTATTAGGATTAACGCTAAGAACATTGAGCTCAGAAATAGCTTAAGTGAGAAGCTATTAGATGCGCAAAAGTAAGCCTTAATTAGAGGCTAATATTCCTAATGAGGGATTAGGCGGAACTGTTGATCAGTTAACGCCTGGAAAGGATGGAATCCTAAGATTTAATGATAGATTTTGGGTTCCAATCTTTGGAGGACTTAGAGATCTAATCCTCCAAGAAGCGCACAGTTCAAGGTACTCGGTTCACCCGGGAGGTGACAAGATGTATCAAGACCTAAGGAAGAATTATTGATGGATGGGTTTGAAGAAATCCATAGCCACTCATGTAGCTAAGTGTCTGACGTGTTCGCAAGTTAAGGCCGAACATCAGAAACCGTTAGGATTTCTACAACAACTTGAAATTCCCACTTGGAAATGGGAAATGGTAACTATGGATTTGATTACCAAGTTACCTAAGACCAAAAGTGGTAATGACACTATTTGGTCATAGTGGATAGGCTGACCAAGTCAGCACACTTCTTGCCAATAATAGAAACGTATAATTTAGATAAATTGGCTAAATTGTATGTGGACAAGATTGTGTCCCTACACGGTGTGCCAGTATCTATTATATCCGATAGAGATACTAGATACACATCTCACTTTTGGAAAAGTTTCCAACAATCCTTAGGCACACGATTAAATTTCAGTACGGCTTACCATCCGCAGACTGATGGTCAAAGTGAGCGTATTATCCAGACACTGGAAGACATGCTTAGGGCATGTGTGATTGATTTAGGTGGAAGTTGGGATGACCACTTACCCCTAATAGAATTCTCCTACAATAACAGCTATCATAATAGCATCAAGGCTGCTCCTTTTGAGGCCTTGTATGGGAGAAAATGTAGAACGCCCGTATGTTGGGCAGAAGTTAGGGAGGCCCAACTATCAGGACTTGAGATTGTCCTGGAGACCACGGAAAAGATTATGCAAATCCGTGATCGTCTAAAAACGGCCAGGGATAGGCAGAAAAGCTATGCTGACAAGAGGCGTAAACCTCTTCAGTTCCAAGTAGGGACAAAGTCATACTAAAAGTATCACCCTGGAAAGGTGTGATGCGTTTTGGAAAGAAGGGCAAGTTAAGCCCAAGATATATAGGTCCCTTCGAGATAATCAAACATGTCGGTACTGTAGCTTATAAGCTCAGGTTGCCTGAGGAGCTTAGTGGAATCCATGATGTATTCCACATATCTAATCTTAAGAAATGTCTAGCCAATGAGTCGCTAGCAATGTCGCACAAAGATGTGCAAATAAAGGAAAACCTGAGGTTCGTTGAGAAACCAATTTCGATCGAGGATCGACAGGTTAAGAAGCTCCGAAGAAAAAATGATACCTATAGTAAAGGTTAAGTGGGACGCTTTTTGAGGTCCCGAGTATACGTGGGAGGTTGAGGCCACTATGCGACAAAAGTACCCCCATCTTTTTGAATAAAATCTCGAGGTCGAGATTTCTTTTAAGGGGGTGAGGATGTAACACCCTTTAAAATCGTGTCCAATAGTATAGTGACATGTATTGTATTTTTTAATATAGTCTGTTAAAGACCAATAAGGACTAAAGGCGTCAACATGCTGAATCTAAGCCTCTGAGTAACGATCCGATGTCAACATGCATAAATAACAGCCTCTGAGTGACTGATATGTTAACATGCTTAAATCATTAGCCTCTGAGTGACTGATATGTCAACATGCTTGAAATTTGGCCTTCGAGTGACTAATATGTCAACATGCCCAACCTCTGAGTGACATCGGAATCAACATACTTATTATAAGCCTCTTAGTAATCCTTTGTGAAGTCCTAAGCTCTCATACGTTCCATTTGTTGGATGAGAGAGTTCAATTTTGTAAATATGTGAAAGTTGGATAACGGAGGGATTAAAAGTGTCAACATGTTAACTTATACCTCTGAGTGACCTTTTAACGAACCGAGAGCTCGACAATGTCCGGGCATAATCCCGGGTATGCCAAATATTGGCTACGGAGGCTAAAATGCCAAAAAGGTGTTTAAAAAGGTTTTTTAGAAGCTTTTAAAGTTAAGGGGCTAAAGTGTCAAGCTTTAAAAGTGGCCTTAGGGCGGTCGCGGGCCGCGATAGACCAGGCCTGGGTCTCTCGCGGGGCGCGAGAGAGGCTCTGCTGCCGAAAGTTTTGTTTGGAGACCAAGCAAAACTCATTAATTCGAAACCATGGCTTCTCTAAACTGCTATGCCACGATTTGGGACACTTGTAAGCTTCTTCTTACACCCCTAAACACCTGGCTACACCTCCTTTGAGTTCCCCAACTATAAATAGGTGCTTAAGTTCACCATTTCAACTTGCACCTATCTCATTAACTCTTCTCCCTCCTCTGGAAGTTCCTAGCTAAAAGGAGCAATCCAATATAGTTCTTTTGCATCTACGAATCACTGGTAAGTGTTCCTTCTTTGTGCATTTTCGTTTATAGGCTTTTATAGCAAAAGTCAAGCATTTTCGTAGAACGCTTTGACTTTCGGTTAAGACCATTATGGTCCAGCCATTGTTTGAAATGAACATGGCTAAGTGATCATAAGAAGGTAGGTGTTAATCCCTAAAAAGGGCACCTCCTGAAGATCACGTTAGCTAGATCAATTGACGGGTCAAAGTTATGATATTAAAAAGTCAAACAGGCCATTTTTCGGAAAAATCATAAATGGATCTTATATAAGTTATGAAACCTGTTTTGACACTTAAACAAGTTGGTAATAATGATTAGAACATGTAAGAACATGTTCGGCTCGTCAATTTCAGTTCTAGGGTCGGTTCGCAACCGAAAGTCGAGATGTTTGACTTCTGCTTTGACTTTCGATTCTGACCCGATTTAGATTAGTTACCTACTGATCTAAAGTTGTATTATGATCGTAATATAATGTAGCATAACCCTCTGAGGTTATATTACATGATCATAATCAGAATCCAAGTTTATGCGCAAGTTCTATAATTATGCCATCTTTGACCAAAACGCCCTTTTTACATAAATCAAGGTTTTAATGATAATGAACTTGAAAATGAGTTTCCTACTGATGTAATATTATAAGTAGGATTATTTGGGACGTTAAACCAAGTTATAAACTGATTTTTCAAGCAGATCTACTATGTCTATAAATGACGGTTTTAGCACTTCTGGCTTATGAAATGGTTTTAATCAAATTTTTTCAAGGTAAATCGTTTACCTGCTGATATCTTATATTAAATAACATATTATAAAAATTTTAATCTGACCTTAACGTCAAATTTCGTAAACATCGCTTAAATACGTTATTTTAGACATAAGCACCGTTTCGGCGCATAGTATGGTTTTAAACCATATTAATGGACCAAGACTTGTTACCTACTGATTTTAAAACTTATTTTAAAAATATTTACAGTAGGTACATGTTATAAACTCAGAATCCCAAATAATTTATAAACTATGTGTAAAATGACCAAAATGCCCCTTCGGTGCATAGTTTGGTCATAAAAGATAATTTACACATATAATTGACATCCAACTGATATTATATCATAAATAAAGTATTTTTCCAGAATACTTATATCTATAACAATAAATTATATTCAAGTTCCTTTATTACGATAAAAAATTACCAAAATGCCCTTATGAGGCATAATTTCGTTTTAAAACCTTAACGGGCATACAAGTTGATATCCTACTGATATATTAACTTATTTAAAGTATAATGGCATATAGAACTTGTCCATGACTTATCCAGTTACCCGATATCGCTAATATGCGAACGGTTATGTGTATGTAACTATTTTACGGAAATTAACCGAAACGGGTTTAACCTTGTCATTTAAGTTTCAAAATCCAGAATGTTTATAGTTTACTCATATTATACAAGTCAAGTACTTGTTGGGATTAAACTACATTCTATCCGATCATCGTATAATCAAGCGTTATACGTAATGATCATGTACACTATTCGGTTTATATAACCGTTACTTTTGTATACGGCTGAGTTATTTATAAAAATAAAAGAAGAAGACTAGCTCAGGTAAATACTCTCGACTTATTTTCCCTATACCGGCTTGGGATACGATAAATTATTATCGCTTGGTCCAAAATGGGGTCAATCGAATGCCCGCTTGTGGCTAGTAAACCCGCATATTTCGTTTTAATCAGTTTTGTTTGATAACTTAAACATTGGGGGTTAAATTACGGTGTACTGGATATCCTCGGCTCAATACATTAGTTATTGGTCACGACTTTAGCATGGGGTGTAGGCATACACCCTTTGATGCTCATATGCAATATGCCCAAGACGTTGGGGATGACTCCTTCATGAGTACCTGAGTGGCGTGTATTTAATCATGTCTCGGTTTCTGTACTGGGCCCTGTATTTATTGACAAACATGTGAATCTGATACAAGGTTGCAAGATCAACTTTCTCAAGTTAATAAAAGATTTTGTGCCGTTTTGCACTTAAAACCATTTTAAAGTTTTCAAAATGAGTCAGTTGGGTGTATTTACCAGCGTAAGCTGACGTATCGTCCAAAGGCTAAATTGCAGGTACAATACGAAATAGGCCGGAAGCTGCTCGGTAGTGAATAAGAGGATCTTGCAAATCCTTAGATCTGCCCTAAAGTCTGTTTTATATTCTTTCTTGTAAATTTTATGATCCGCCTGTGGATCTTCTATTACGAGCCTGTATATTATTTTGTATTTTCGAACATTTGGTTTGTAATAGTAATTTTACTCCAAGACTTCCGTTGTGCCGTGTTTAATTGACTATGATGATTATCAACTGGCGTCACGATACTCCCCACCCGGGCCTACCGGTGTATGGATTTCGGGTTGAAAATCCGAGGTGTGACAAATACAAACCAAGTTTTTAACTAGCTTTAGATTGGAAGTCTTATGAGCGTCTTAAATTCTATGTTGCTAGCGAACAAACCAGATAAGTGGCTGTGGAAAGATGATTCCGGAGAGCAAATGTTAGTGCGTTTTTTTCATAAGGAATTATCGAAGAAGACAGGGAATTCGTTTCGGCATAATCGGTTTAGATGGAACAAATGCGTGCCTCCTAAAGTGAGCATGTTCATATTGTAAATGAACTGAACAAACACGAATACACGTCTTCTAGTACATTTAGCATTAACTAAACATGAACACAAATATATAACCGAAAGTATTTTTCATGTTCGTTCGTTAAGAAAATGGACATGTGCGTTTTCGCTCATGCATGTTTCTTGATTCAAAACCTAATGAATAGTTTAGGAACATAAAGGAACGCCAACAAACTTAAAGTAATCTAATTACTCATTAGTGATCAATTACGAGAAGTTTCATTGTAAAGTTCATTTTGTATTACTAGAAAACCTAGTTTCTAATTAGTTATATTATATAAGCAGTTAGAAAGCATGTTCTATATTTATATTTATATAAATATAACAACTTAAATATTTATTAAAATTTAAAGAAACAAGCATAAACAATCACATATAAAAAAACAAAAATGAAAATAAATTAACATAAATGAACGAATAAAACGTGTGTTCATATTTATTCTCATAGTTAAATGATCAAAAAGTTTTGGTCATATACATCCGTTTATTAAATATACAAACATTAACAAACTTTCCACAAAATAATTTATGAACAGTTCATGAACGTTAGATTTATTTACAGGTCTACGTATGGTGAGCGATCTTAAGCATAATTCTATCTAAAAAGCCTTTGGCCTCCCATGGTGTTTGCATTCCGAACATCTTATGTTGTAGGTGTGGTTTTGAGTAGCAAACAATAGACCATGTTTTGGTGTCTTGTTTATCGGCTAGATACATTTGGCGGAGCGTGTTGGTGTCACACCCTGACTCGCAGCGGAAATGGTAGTCGGGGCATGATTGGGTTTTCATCAAAGCTCATAACATTTACTATTATAAAATTTCATATTTATTATTACAAATTAAGAGGAAAAAATGTCAACAACACTTAAATCATACAAGCACAAAAATGTTCTAATCATGACATTTAAGTAACTCTTTATTTTTCTTCTAAGGCCCAATCCTATGTGTTCCATGCTTCAACCTGTTCACCTGTATCATGTGTAAAAATAGAGTTTTGGGTCAACAAAAGTTGGCGAGTGAATCCCGTTTAAATATTTGCAAGAAAAGATATGTTGATTAATTTAATAAAAATGTGCAATAACCAAATATGAGCAAACGTAAATGTAAACTATTCACAAACCACACAAAAATCTAGCAATGTATACATGAGCATGATTAATGATAACTTGTGAGACTAAGGCTCAAGCAAACGGAGCCGATCTGATGAAGCACGCGATGCTCTACCTATCTATACAGGGAGCTGATGGGCCTAATGTGAATTCCTGACTAAAATGAGAAAATAAATGATGAGCTGTGAGATCAAGGCTCAATCAAACGGAGCCGATCTACTTAGGCAACGCGATGCTCTAACCATCTATACGGGGAGCTGATGGGCCTAATGTGACAGCTTGACTGAAATGAGAATGTATAACCACAAATAACAATAAACAAAATATCACATAGCACGTTAGTTCACATAATGGTAATAGCACAAGTATTTGAATAAAATATTTAAATAAAACAACACATGATACACCCCAAAACATGAATAAAAAGGGGAAGTTTGTTAGAATTCACTCACAGTGGGTACGTTTCTTGAGTTGATAACAAATGCACACGATTAAAGTTTCCAACCGACGAGAATACTAACCTAAATATTCACATAATGATTTGATAAATATATTTCTTTTGCTTGCAATTAATATTTTTATTTAATGCTTTTTATTATGTAACAACCCGAACACTCAGGTTCGTGTTTACTCACGACTTCCACGCTAGCGTTGTCACACGTTATTTGACGATTTAATTTATATATATATAGATAGATACTTTAGTATATGAGTTAAAATAAATTAAAAAAATAATAATAGATAAAAAAAATGAAACAACAAAACCACCCAAAAATGGCAGCCCAACCCTTCACTTACGGCCCACCATGTAACCGCCCACATTGTATGTATGCATGCGGTGGTTTAAAAAAAAAGAAAAACCTAACTACTCATCACAGTGGGCGACGGCAGGAACAACCCCCCCCCCCCCCTTAGAGGCGCGACACCTACACCGCCACTCTCTCGCTCTCTCTCGGCTCTCTCGCACTTTCCCTCGGTCTCCGAATTCGGTTCTGTTTCGATCTTGGTTAGGTATATTATTTAATAAAGATTTGTTGTATATATAATTGAAACTTGAATTGGTTATGTGCTAGGTGTTACGTGGTCTTGTGCGTAGATGAATAAGTATATACCGATTGTTATGTGGTGAATAGATATATTTGGTTATGTGCGATTACGTGTTCTTAACGGTTTCGTGATCATAGCATTTGGGGATTCGGGTTATTTGTCGGTTAGGCATACGGGGTATTAATACGGGTTTCGGGTTACTAAAGTTCATGTTTTGGATGAAGATTAATTATTATGGGTAGGTATTATGGTAAATACGATCGCAGACTGTTAGAAACTTATGTGGATAGCTTGTGTGATCGCTAAATAGGCTAACGGAACCACTAGAACGTGCATGAAGAGGTTAAGCGTTAAAAACAGTAAGCTGTTGGAAGTTTGCAGCCGACTTCAGTGGGCTGTAAACGGGTCAAAACTTAACGAAAATGCGGTTTTCAAAAGCCTAAAATGAACCTCTTCGAAGTGCCTTTCAAACCGTGTTGGTTTCGTAATTTTTGGACTTTGTTTGGTCAGTGAAAACATTTAATTCGTTTCAGTGGTCATAGCTGCTAAAAATCTGCAGAAAATGTAGACGACATTTCTGGTCATAACTAAGGGTATTTTGGGAATTTTGTTATAAACTTTGATTTACAGAAACTAAGAAAGTAGACCGAACTTCTCCAATTGGAATCAACTCGTTTCGATACTCTGAAATTTTTAAATAAAATATTTAGCGGACAGGGGGCAGAATCGTCAAAATTCAGAACACTGTCCATTGAATGATTTTTTATGCCAAATCTGTAAGGAATTAGCCTTTACGAATTTTACACAAGCACGTAGGAACCTTTTAACACATCTTGTAAATTTTTGGTAATTTTTAGTGACCTGCAACTATTTTATAAAAATCCCTAAACATAGCTGAAAATCAAGGAAAAACTAGCTGATATGTGTCAAATATGAACTTGTGCTTGAACTCAACTTAATTTCTCATGACTTTGTGAATGCTTGCTTGTTATGTGTTGCGACTTGTCTAACATGTCATGAATATATGCTTAAAAATGTGCTAAGTGTTATTGTGTGCAATAAACGTGCGTCAACATTAAAACTAATAAAAAGGGTAATCGTTCTAGGAAACGATTGACCGGACACAACATTTGCTCTTGAAAATTCTTACCGAGCAAACTAAGGTGAGTTCACGGCCCCTACTTTTAAAGGTTTTAAATACAGGGGGAGAAAACATGTACTCACTACGGTATAGTAGCGTTACTTCGATAAACTTACAACAACGTGTTACGGTTTAGTAACATGCAAATATTTTCTAAATTGATTTGAGTTATGTTATACGGTTTTGGTCACAAAGTAGCATATCACTTTAAGTCCCCTCTTAACTTTACGAGCCGTTAGCAATGGATCTTTAGCGAGGAAGTTTATGGTAGTACTACTGGGCCCAACAAGCCCCACCTGAGCTAGTCGCGCTAGCCACACCGGTAAAGGTCTAACGAGTGTTGAATTTGCCTAACATAGTCATGGTTAGTGATAGCCTGACACCTTCAGGGGCAACAATGTTAGCTTCGGTTGGAACTCTTTAGTGACATAACCTAGGCTAGCTACCTACAAATATAACATGAACTTGATAATCAATTTGGGGTTCTTGATACGGGATTGGATCAAGGGTAACTTATACATTTCTGATTCGGGATAGAATCAGGGGGAAACATTTATTACACCCTGTTCGGGTTTGAACCAGTGGCCGTTTGGGGAATAACCAAAACAAACTAAAACTCGTGAACTCACTCATCAATTATGTTGACACTTGTTTCTTTGCATGTTTTCTTAGGTGGCTAAGGATTCACGAGCACGAGTAGGCAGTCCCGCATGAACATTCTAAACTATTTTTATAAAGTTTGCATTATTTACAATTCACTATGTTGGTTTTACGTTCGTGTTGGCGCTACAAATTATATTTTCAAAATTTGTTACGCTTCTGCATTTTTATTTAATCCAGTGTCAAAACTCGGTTTTATTCATGTAGAGGTAAATCTGTATGGTCATGTGTCGATGATCCCCGCAAGTGGAATTTGAGGCTGTGACATATTAGACTTTTAAGTCTATTTTCTTAGTATTTATTACAAATTTTATGTTTTAAAGAGTTTTATTTTTATATATATATATTTAAGGATTTTTGGAGCAAAAATAAAGAAAATAAATATTAAAAAAGTATACACCCTTCACAAGGGTTGAACCGACCGAACCGGTTGGTTTATTTGATTTTTGGCAGCGTGCAAGGATCGAACTCGAGACCTCCCGTATGCGTGCACGCAGCTCTACCAACTGAGCTACGTGTCTAACCCGAAATAATCTAGATTTTAATTATATATATATATATATATATACTAATAGGTTATATAACCAGCTCGAACCCGCTCCCTTATGATAAGTTGCACACAGCCCTACCAATTGGACTCTGTGGCTAACCCAGAATATCTATGATTTAAATTAATTTTATACACTTACTGATTGATGGTTCAATTAACATTTAAAAAGAGTTGGTTTATGTCACGAGTCAGTAACGTGTGAGGCTCGAACCCGGAACCTCTGCTTAAAATTTGCACACAGTCCACCATGGACTGTGTGTCTAACCCGGTATAAACTTCAATTTAATTCTTCTTGTATACTGATTAAATCTTCATCTTCTTCATTCAAAACACAGAAAAAATTTAGAATCCTGATTTGATGATGATGATTTAAAAATTCAGTTTTTATACTTCCTAAAACGAGATTAAGATTTAAACACTTAAAAGAGATGAGTATGATATCCCAACAATGGTGTCTTCCTAATCTCCGGCGTGCTTTTCCGGCGACTAAAGATAACTCCGTCGAACGATTTAGGATCAGAGAGTATTTGTGAGTGTTTAGGTAAGTGTGAGCAATTTCTAAAAGGATTCAAGTATCCCTACTTATAGATAAAAGTTGGTTCGGTTTCATTGATTTTTGGTCAAAAATATTAAATGTGGCTATGATTTGGATAACTGATTGAAGGTTGCTAATCCAATTATTGCGTGCAAATCAAGATTAGGAAACTGTTTCACCAGTTAAATTCGCAAGAGAAAGTGAAATTGGTGGTGGCTATGAAGACCTTAGCCGTTACTGGGCGGTTTTCTTTGAATCTGATTTCAAGAAGTATTTTGTTATAAATGGGGTTTGATTTAGGAATATTACCAATGTGTGTGTGCAGTGTAGTGGTGTATGTGTGTTTGATTTGGGTGGAGACCCGGGTTCGATACCCGCGGTCCACACCCTTTTCTTGTTTTATTTTGTTTATTTATTTACTTTTTTATTTTTTATTAATAATATTATTCTTTTTAGTTATTTATTATTAGTATTATTATTATTATTATTATTATTATTATTATTATTATTATTATAAAACCTTATTATTATAAAACTTATTATTATTTATTGATTAATACTAACAACATAACGAAATTTTTAAACATTTAGCATAATTGCATAACGGACATCATAACGAATACTTGTAATTACAAAACGGAGCGGGTTTTATAACCCGTTTTATGACGAATGTTACAGTTGGCTTGGATAAAAATTACCAATCCTTTTCTTCATGTGGCTGATATGGTGGAATTTGGGAATAAGCAATCGAGCCCATGGCGTTATAGCGTAGTGGCATCTTAGGGGTGAGATAAGGCTTAGGACCATTTGATTCTCACAAGAGGGGGTTTTCCAAGATTTATTGGGTTTTCTCCTGAATTGGTGTATAGGCATTATTGCATAGTGGAGATAGATATGATCGGGTGGTTCCGCTAGTGACACATAGATACTCTAGTAGTCCGTCAGTGATCTAAATTTATCGTTCAAAAAAGAAAAAGCAAGTTGGATCGAATGGTTGGAAAATGGTTATTGATGTGCCTTTTTCTAATTTTTGATGGATATGGAAGACACGTAACAAAAAGGAATTCAATGGTAAAGTTATCCCGTACATGAAAAGTTGTGGAGAACGTTAAGGAAGAACGTTCATATGGATTAAGACTAGATCACACCTTATAATATTAATTGGGATTGGTGAAGCAATTTCAATATTCATGATTTAATAAGTAAAACTCTTGTAACTTTTTTCGGGATTTTCAATCTCCTGTTAAATCACACGATGTGAGCGTTTAAAAGGACGTTATTGCTGCTGAACGTCGGCCACACCATCCCGTCCACGGCGTTATTCAAAGGGTGGTGGAATCTCCCCCTGCGTGTAGAACATTTTCCAGGCGACGTGGCACGTGTTTAATGGATGTGATTGTTAACCGTTTTACCCCTAACGGTTAACTTTTAAATTAAAAAAAATACCTTTTTTAAAATTTATAATGTCACACTATAGATACAACCAACATCTTCACCCAAATTTTATATAAACTCCACGATTCTTCATTTTTATACCAACTTTTCCACTTCAACGTTGTTCCACCTCACCCAATGTAACATCCCAAAAACGGGTTTGGTAATCAAACCACATTGACCGTTAGAGGTATAAGTGAACCCGTAAACAAAATGACTAGGGACAAATTAACCTAGTTAATAACATGTATATAAATAACAAGACAATGAGTTGTAGTCTCATTTATAATTAAAACAAAACTTGAGGGACCAAAGCTGCCAAGAAAGAAAACTTGTTTTATTAAAACAAAAATTAACACACAATACACACACTTAGTGTGTGTATATGTCGATGGGCAGGAGAAGAAACAAGGGGAAACCCTAGTTTCTTCAAAGAATTACCAAATTGAAAGGGGAATTGGACACCAAATCGATGCATGAACGCGTATTTCGATCACCTTGATTTGGGGATCATGAGGTATGTCTAAAAACTTGGATTGATAAAGTTATAAATTTAGACAAGTGGATTACTTGCAAAGAAATTGTTTGATGATGATCCAAAGATGAAATTGAGTGTATGTGTATGCTTAATTTCATTAGACATAAAGAAATTATGCACTAGTTGATAAAGATTACTTGTTAGTGATTAACAAGTAGATTATAAAGTAGGTTTTGATTATATGATGAAATTGATGATATATAAGTGTTTAGGATCATCATACTTGTATGTATGTATAAGATATTCGAACAAATTAGAGGTTCGAATAGATGTTCATACATGACTTGAAATGGGTTTTGATGATAAGATGAGATTTATGTTAAACACATGTTAATAGATGCTTAAAATCATCATGTGAATGTTTAAAGTATTTGGCTAAGTTTAATGTTTCAGGAAATCCCATATATATGATGCAATGGGTTGTTTCATAGTGATGAAACAATCCCAAGTTTTTTATAAGATTGATAAATTTGATATAAAATCCGTAAGGTGGAATAGTCATGTTAGATGATGACTAACCTAACCATCTTGCGAACGATAAACGATAGTTTGACGCTTGACAAGCTAGGTGGAGGCTTGGGAAGAAGCAGGTCAAACGGAACAAGTACGCGGAAGAAGGCATAAATAGGAATTCAAGGTAAGTAAAGCTTACAACTTTAAAATAGTATAATTACTGATGTAGTTGGAATAAGCGTTTTGGGTATTCGGAACAAGATTTCGAAATATAAAAGTGCCAATACGGACAGATATGGTTGGAATAAATGAAAATGGTATTAAACCATAATTTATGGTAAAAAGGGGTAAAACGGTAAATTAGTTTTGTGATGACGACTAAAAAGAAGTTTTGAAAAGGATACCATAAGGCATAAGCCATAATGGGTCAAGCGAATTAAGAGATAATTCTTAAGTAATATGATCATATAGTGTAAAACAAAATGGGTTAAATAGATGAAATGGCAATTAAGTGCCAACTCATAATGACAAGTGGTTATTTAGACCAAACGGGTCAAATGGTGATAGTATCACCATTTGACGATGATGACTAATATCGCTTGTTGAAATTTTTGTGTTCTTAGAAAGAAAGAGCATGATATTTGAACGGATCAATGTATGAGCTGAACGAGGTACGTATAACGGGTTAAAACTCTCAACAAGGACTTAAAGGTCCGATGAGAGTTAAATGAGTCATATATGAATAATGGATTACCTAAGGTAAGGTAAATCCAATAATCTAATCCGTAAACATTATGTTCTTAAGAACATAATGATTTTACATAGATTATGGTTAGATGTTCATTTTGGTCAAAACATGTTATGGTAATCATTCATCGTAAAAGAAGAGACTAAGGTGACCAAAATGCCCTCGAATGATGAATTAAGTAAATGACTCTAATATTAGTTTGAAAATGAGTTTTATAATACAATAGACCCCTTTGGTAATGTAAAAGTGAAAATCATAAGCCGTTTCGGCTCAATGTCTCATATTAGATCTTTGCGTAAAAATGTCAAATCAAAGGGTAGAATTGAAAATATAGCATTATATACTCAATCCACCACAATTTATAGTTGTGGTGGAATGTAAATAAATATTTTGTATGAAAACAAGAAACAAGTAAGAGGAAATGAGATTTAAGTCTATACGCTTAAATCTCTTAACGGGTCAAAATGAATATACGCATAAACCATGAATGAATGCGTAGTCCGTAAGAATTAAGAATCCGAGATAAGGATTTCAGATTAAACAAGTAGATAAACAAATTTCAGACAATTGGAAGTAGATAGATATCTTAGTGTGAAAACAATAAGATTGATAAGGTTTGGTTGAAATAAGCCTTGGATTACGCTAAAACAATCAAACGGGTCAAATAATATAAATAAAGGTTTAGTTGATTAAGAAAACTATACGGGTAAAAATAAAGTGTTATTGCATACCGAAAAGGATGTGTAAATGTATAGTTTCTTTAAAAGAGGTTAAAGGGAAAATTAGGCAAAAATGGGAAAATAAGAATATAAACCGGAAATAAATGCTTAAGTCATAGGGAATAAGTATCCGGGTCAATGATTTCGGGCTAAATATGTAAGAAGACAATTTACGGGCAATTAGAAATAGGTTTCAAGTAAAACGGATTAATATTGAATGAGTTACGGAAGTTTCCGTAACTAAACGGCAAACAAGAGATAATCTGCAGCAAGCCACCGTAAGCTACGGTGGCAAGCCGTAGCTTACGGTGAGGTCAGAAATCAAGATCTTGTTTTTATTGTTTTAAGCCCTTGGGTTTAATCGATCGTATTATAATTTATCTATAACTAACATATTTCATAAATTATGAAATATAGGTGAAGAAGATGAGCACCGGAGGAGAACCAAGCATTACGAAGAACCGAACACGATCAAAGACGAAGCTTCCGCAACTGGTTTTATTGTTTCGAAACAAATCGATGATAACATGTTAAAATGTTTTAATATGTTGAAAACGTTTTAATAAACTTGAAAATTAAGTTACACGAATTCGAAATTATATGTTAAAATGCGAAATTTCTAATGGAAATTCAGCTAGGTAAGATATGGTCTTACAAGTTGGTAATCAGAGCTCAAGGTTAATGATCAAATGGTGTTTTGGTTCGAGGCTTGGTCGCATGATCCAGTAAGTTATTATAAATTTAGCGGTCAAACATAGTTAAAGTGTTGTAAATAACACATAGGGTTATCGTGTGAACTCACGTTACCCCAAATAAAATGATAAAAGACCGATACAACTAGTAAATTACTTGTGTTAACAAGTATTGTAGATATCCTTATACTATACTAAGGGGCGCTTATTAATTTTCAGTGTTACTAATCAATGTAAACCTTTTGGTTAAAGGATGCTCGCATCTGAAGATGGCGGGAATCTAATGATCTACCGACGCGATGACAAATGGTCTGAAGTATGACAAGTAGAGCATACTCGTTAAGGACCTAAATCAAATATGGATACGGAATAAAGATGAAAGACAATGAAAGCCCATGAGGGCAAATATCACCCAGGTGCTCGTTTTAAATTATTGCACGAATAGTAGTATGCGATAGATGAGCAACGAATAACGGTTGCATACAAAATTAAAGGATTGGAAAATCCGAAAGGGACACCCATCCAGAATAAAGTTTCTAAGGGGAATTAGGTGGGAATTATGCGTTATTCAAAACAATAAAAGGATTCAGATTTATAAACTTGAATGAGATCGACCATCCAAGTAGAAATTTTAAATAAGATCCTATTGAGGAAAAGTAATGATCACATGGATAAATGTGGTTATATAAAAATCTAAAAAAAATCTATATGTTTTGAGATAAGAAAGGTAAAAACTAATAATTGTTAAATAACAATTAAACAAAGTTTTACCAAATAAATCAGAAATATAAACATGAACCGAGGATTTACTTACATGGGAAGTAATGTGTTAGTTATAATAAGGTCATATGTACCATTGTTGATCGCTTACTCTGGCCAAGTAAATGATAAACACATGATACCTGAACTTGTTATAATAAACACATATACATTCAATGTGGCAAATCGAGGTGAATGGGAAAAGTTAAAAGATCCTTGGGGTCAAGAAACTTACAAGCGTACTTGTATAAATGGTTTTCGTGAGAACCATAAAAGCGATATACAAGGCACATAGAAATAAATGACCCAAGGAAATTCGTAAAATGAGTCATTATGGACAAAAGGGCACGTAAAACCAAAGTATAAATGACCCGCGAGGTCATAGAAACAGAGGTAGTGCCCACACAGAAAAGTGATCAAAGTCGTTGACTATGATCGTAGAAAAGATAAAAAGGGAAAAGAAGGAATGATGATTATAATCATCATTCATGGTCTGTGAGGCCATCAAGGATGGTCCAATAAAGAATAAAGTTTGATTGTTCAAAAGTGGTGGATTTCACACGAACAAGTCAAACGGGTCAGATAATGAATAAAGTTTGATTGTTCAAAAGTGATGTATTTCACATGAACAAGTCAAACGGGTCAGATAAAGAATAAAGTTTGATTGTTTTAAAGTGATAGATTTCACACGAACAAGTCAAATGGGTCAGATAAAGAAAAAAGTTTGATTGTTCAAAAGTGATGGATTTCACACGAACAAGTCAAACGGGTCAGATAAAGAATAAAGTTGGACAGCTCATAAGTGATGAATCTCACAAGAACAAGTCAAATGGGTTAAATAAAGAATTAGATTTGATCGCTCATAAGTGATGGACTTCACACGAGCAAGCCAAACAAGTCAAACGAAGTATAGTGATTGAATTTAAAAGTAAACACAAACCGGGTAACGGGAGCGTTAAAACAAAAGAATAATGAGCCCGGGTAGTGGGACGTGATTAAATATTCTTGTACCGCAAACCGAATAATGGGAGCGCGAAATAGTAATTAACCCATGAAATGGGTCATGAATGAATATAAATGAAAACGCAAAGGGAATAATGGGAGCATTAAAACATTAAGATAAATAACTCGAGTAACGGGTTGTAAAGCGATATAGGCTTAAACCGGATAACGGTAAATGTGAGACAACCAACGCATAAATGACATATGAAGTCGTAGAGTCGGAAGAGTTGTCCGAGCGAAAAATGATCTAGTCATGGACTACGATCACGCTGGCGTGCACGGCTACAAACAGACAGCGTCTGATCTGAATGAATGTTTGGGGCAACATACACAAAATGTATGGTTGCCACTAAAGATGGTAGTTGTGACCCGGTGGTGACAAGTGGTCAACGCCAGTTGACATTGCGCTAGGTTTAACGCAAATGATCATCACCCAGTGGAGATGAAACGACTAATAGGTTCGACAAGTGAATGTGACTCATAAATGACTCGGAGTCATAGAAAAGGCGAAATGTTACAACTCGGATCAAACATGGCCTGAGGACCATAATTGAAGTAAAATAAATTAGCCTTCATGGTAAAAGGGAGCCATGATTTGGCGGGAAAAAAGGGCAAGGACAACGTAAATAATTTTTCCTTTCAAGTACAAAAGAGGTGTATTGACACCAAATATATTTAAAGAACGACACGGGAAAAAGGATGATCTAAAGGATCACCACGACCTTCGGGTTACGAATAGTGTAATAATTTACAAGGTCAAAATGACATTGGGATCATGAATTAAGAGGAATGATGCATTAAAAGACCACACCTTAAGAGGCCAAGTAAAAGAAATTTTTCGAAAACAAAAAGGATAGATATAAAATTTAAATAGGACGTTATGCAATCACTGTCAATATACATATATATATCATATATATATATATATAACATGGTAAACGATTACTTTGTGACACGAGCTATGAGACTAGGGTCTCGAAGGTTAGTAAAAGCCTTGCAAAGGCAATATAAGTGTACCTAAGTTATGAAGTATAAGGTAACCGGTGACTAATAAATCTAACCGACAAGTTCGGTCAAGATCAAAATTAAATTCAAAACTTGTTGAATGCGCTTATCAACATAAGATTTGCGTGGAATAAGTATGTTGACAGATACATATGACCGAGTGGACAAATGGCGACTCGATCGAGTAAAGAAATAGGAACACAAGATGAAAGTAACGGTACATGAGGCTTTAAACATGACGGGCGCATACCTCCTAGGAGCCTAAAAGCACTCTCATACCTCCCAGGTAAGATTTTTAGAATAACTAAAATCTGAGCAACGCTTAGATAAAAAAAATGAAACCAAGTTCATTGGGTTGAACCCAAGGAATGACGTAAGAAAGGTTTTGGGGACGAAACCTCCTTAAGGGGGGTAGATTTGTAACACCCCAAAAACGGGTTTGGTAATCAAACCACGTTAATATTAAAGAGCGGGTAAAAGACCGTTAGAGGTCAAAGTGAACCCGTAAACAAAATGACTAGGGACAAATTAACCTAGTTAATAACATGTATATAAATAACAAGATAATGAGTTGTAGTCTCATTTATAATTAAAACTAAACTTGAGGGACCAAATCTGCCAAGAAAGGAAACTTTTTTTATTAAAACAAAAATTAACACATAATACACACACTTAGTGTGTGTATATGTCGATGGGCAGGAGAAGAAACAAGGGGAAACCCTAGTTTCTTCAAAGAATCATCAAATTGAAAGGGGAATTGGACACCAAATCGATGCATGAACGCGTATTATCGATCACCTTGATTTGGGGATCATGAGATATGTCTAAAAACTTAGATTGATGAAAGTTATAAATTTAGACAAGTGGATTACTTGCAAATAAATTGTTGGATGATGATCCAAAGATGAAATTGAGTGTATGTGTATTCTTGATTTCGTTAGACATAAAGAAATTATGCACTAGTTGATGTAAGATTACTTGTTAGTGATTAACAAGTAGATTATAAAGTAGGTTTTGATTATATGATGAAATTAATGATATATAAGTGTTTAGGATCATCATACTTGTATGTATGTATAAGATATTCGAACAAATTAGAGGTTCGAATAGATGTTCATACATGACTTGAAATGGGTTTTAATGATAAGATGAGATTTATGTTAAACACATGTTAATAGATGCTTAAAATCATCATGTTAATGTTTAAAGTATTTGGCTAAGTTTAATGTTTAGGTCAATCTCATATATATGATGCAATGGGTTGTTTCATAGTGATGAAACAATCCCAAGTTCTTGTATAAGATTGATAAATTTGATATAAAATCCGTAAGGTGGAATAGTCGTGTTAGATGATGACTAACCTAACCATCTTGCGAACGATAAATGATAGTTTGAGGCTTGATAAGCTAGTTGGAGGCTTGGGAAGAAGCGGGTCAAACGGAACAAGTACGCGGAAGAAGGCATAAATAGGAATTCAAGGTAAGTAAAGCTTACAATTTTAAAATAGTATAATTACTTATGTAGTTGGAATAAGCGTTTTGGGTATTCGGAACAAGATTTCGAAATATAAAAGTGCCAATACGGACAGATATGGTTGGAATAAATGAAAATGGTATTAAACCATGATTTATGATAAAAAGAGGTAAAACGGTAAATTAGTTTTGTGATGACGACTAAATAAGAAGTTTTGAAAAGGATACCATAAGGCATAAGCCATAATGGGTCAAGCGAATTAAGAGATAATTCTTAAGCAATATGATCATATAGTGTAAAACAAAATGAGTTAAATAGATGAAATGGCAATTAAGTGCCAACTCATAATGACAAGTGGTTATTTGACCAAACGGGTCAAATGGTGATAGTATCACCATTTGACGATGATGACTAATATCGCTTGTTGAATTTTTGTTTTCTTAGAAAGAACAGAGCATGATATTCGAACGGATCAATGTATGAGCTGAACGAGGTACAACAGGTTAAAATTCTCAACAAGGACTTAAAGGTCCGATGAGAGTTAAATGAGTCATATATGAATAATGGATTACCTAAGGTAAGGTAAATCTAATAATCTAATCCGTAAACATTATGTTCTTAAGAACATAATAATTTTACATAGATTATGGTTAGATGTTCATTTTGGTCAAAATATGTTATGGTAAGTCCTTCATCGTAAAAGAAGAGACTAAGTTGACTAAAATGCCCTCGAATGATGAATTAAGTAAATGTCTCCAATATTAGTTTGAAAATGAGTTATATAATACAATAGACCCCTTTGGTAATGTAAAAGTGAAAAGCATAAGCCGTTTCGGCTTAATGTCTAATATTAGATCTTTTCGTAAAAATGTCAAATCAAAGGGTAGAATTGAAAATATAGCATTATATACCTAATCCACCACAATATATAGTTGTGGTGGAATGTAAATAAATATTTTGTATGAAAACAAGAAACAAGTAAGAGGAAATGAGATTTAAGTGTATACGCTTAAATCTCTTAACGGGTCAGAATATACGCATAAACCATGAATGAATGCGTAGTCCATAAGAATTGAGAATCCAAGATAAGGATCAGATTAAACAAGTAGATAAACAAATTTCGGACAATTGGAAGTAGATAGATATCTTAGTGTGAAAACAATAAGATAGATAAGGTTTGGTTGAAATAAGCCTTGGATTACGCTAAAACAATCAAACGGGTCAAATAATATATAAATAAAGGTTTAGTTGATTAAGAAAACTATACGGGTAAAAATAAAGTGTTATTGCATACCGAAAAGGATGCGTAAATGTATAGTTTTTTAAAAGGGGTTAAAGGGCAAATTAGTCAAAAATGGGAAAATAAGAATATAAACCGGAAATAAATGCTTAAGTCATAGAGAATAAGTATCCGGGTCAAGGATTTCGGGTTAAATATGTAAGAAGACAATTTACGGGCAATTAGAAATAGGTTTCAAGTAAAACGGATTAATATTGAACGAGTTACGGAAGTTTTGGTAACTAAACGGCAAACAAGAGAGAATCTGCAGCAAGCCACCGTAAGCTACGGTGGTCTACCGTAGCTTATGGTAGGCAGCTGCTGTAATGGTTCAGAAGGTTGGGACCGTAAGACAGAAGGTCTGGGCCGTAAGGCTGGACCGTAAACTACGGTGGCCAGCCGTAGCTTACGTTGAGGTCAGAAATCAAGATCTTGTTTTTATTGTTTTAAGCCCTTGGGTTTAATCGATCGTATTATAATTTATCTATAACTAACATATTTCATAAATTATGAAATATAGGTGAAGAAGATGAGCACCGGAGGAGGACCAAGCATTACGAAGAACCGAACACGATCAAAGACAAAGCTTCCGCAACTGGTTTTATTGTTTCGAAACAAATCAATGATAACATGTTAAAATGTTTTAATATGTTGAAAAAGTTTTAATAAACTTGAAAATTTAAGTTACGCGAATTCGAAATTATATGTTAAAATGCGAAATTTCTAATGGAAATTCAGCTAGGTAAGATAGGGTCTTACACCCAAAAAAACCCGACGACGGCAGCCGTAGCCTGGACCGAAGAGGAGGATATTGTACTTTATGAATCGTGGGTCGAAGTTTTGAGCAACCACACGTCGGGAAGGCGCACGAGCGGTGCTTTTTGGAGGACAATCCGACATCACTTCCTAGCCTATATTGGTCATAACAACCGAACCGCCAAATCCCTCTCGTCTCGTTTTAGGATGATCCGTCTTGATTGCGAACGATTCGAGACGATCCACAACGCCGTGGAGATCGTGGGTGGTGATCTCAGGGAGAACGACATCATTCAAGTGGCTCTCATCAACTTTAGGCACATGCACAACCGTGAATTCAAGCTCCACCCCGCATGGGAAATCATTAGATTTTTTATTTAAATTATGTGTTTTTTAGTTTCATTTATTTCATTTTATGTAATTTTTTTTAATTATGTAATGTTTTTAAAATTTATGTATTTTTTTTAATTTAGTGTTATGCAGGGGCGGACCTACCTTATTGGCTACCCCTTATGCGCTCCGATGGTAGTGTAAATTTTTAAAAAAATTGACATTTTTTGACTTCGTTACCCTTTATAAAACGTTACCCCTACGAAGATTTTCTGGATCTGCCACTGGTGTTATGTATTTGTTTAATTACTAGTAATTTATTTATAAGTTTTTTAACACATTTTATATAGTTTTAATTACAAATTAATAAAAAAAGGTGTGTGACACGTGTTAAGAAAAGCCAAGTTTTCACGCCCCCGACCACACCGTCCGGTTTAAAACCACACCCTGTTCTGACACGTTGTCCACGTGTCACGTAATGTCTTTCTTCAAACCTCTCCGCACTGTGTGGTTTTAGCCCTATAGCTCGCTGTACAATGATAAAAGGCCAGCTGATCCCGATAAAATTCATGTGGACAATCATTGCGTGAGTTACAAGCTACACGCACACTCTTGCATGAGCCTACCATGTATTGGCTTTCCCTTTCAAAGCAAATAATGGCTTCATTTCATTAATCACTATGTCTTCTTTTCAAACTCGTCCTCCTTACTTTTTGTCATATTTGCTCTTTGTTTCTAGAACCTTCAGTCTGAAAGGGATTGAATTTGAGAGGTGATAATACCTTCAAAGTATTCATTTCCTTTGTTTACTTTTTTTTTGCTTGGACGTGAACCTAATTTGAATTGTATAAATTTCAGAGTATAACAATGAATATAGCTTTCAAACTAAACATGCTTTAAAGATATGTTTACTTCCAAATTAGGCAATTTTAGGTATGAAAAGGTTGAATACGATACTAAGTTGCTTTACATAACAAAGATTTCTCCTATATATAATCTTATTTACATAGGTGCGTAGCAATGTATGTCCACGTAACCACCATGAAATTAATTTGTTGGGGTGCTAAACGATTCGTGTTTGCGGGTTGCCAAGTTCAATCCCGACCAGAACCCGAAAAAAGATCGTGTTAGACATATGAACTCAAACTTACGAATTTCGTATTAGGTTTTTGTCGCGTTTTCCTAACGTCTAAGGAATTCACATCCCTATTAATCTATATAATATTCTCGAGATCGAGTAACAAAACATCTTAAAACTCTTTTCCATGGTAAATCATGATCACAACATTAGACAACATCTTAGTAACTCTTCCTCACAATAATCAATCAAGTCATCTCCCATCGTTCGGTTAAGTTTGCGATTACAAGTTTAGGATTTGCCTTTTGCTGTTTTGGGATGGTTGCTCATTCATCCTCTAGCCTCTGTCTCACGATCTTCCTTTTCTTGTGATATTCATGCATGTGCAAACATTGTCACTTATAACTCTACAGGATGTATCACACTGTGATAAAAAATGTTATATCGGGGCGATACGATTTTTAATTCCACTCTATCCTAGCCTTATCGGTTCCTAGCAACATATGGCGTTACATGTCCCAAAATTGCACATTTTAAACAAATCTTTGCATGTGTGGTTCTTAAGAAACATGTGAACGCTTTAAATAGAAGTTGAAAGTTCATGTTACCTTTTGGGTAATCTCGCTCTTGGTCTTCTTGTACGCTAATGTGGAATTGGTAAGATGTCTTATGTTGGTCTACATTCGAGTGTTGGTTCTATCTTGGAGACAAACGTGTCTCTTGGTCCGTCATAAGATAACATGATGCCTCTCGTTGTAGTGTTGATGTCGAATATATGGGTATCCCTAATGCTGTTACTAACCCAAAATCGTATTGTAATCTTTTTTCTTTAGTTACATTTATCATATATCTTGGATCACTGTTGTTACTGGTTGTTGTGGTTGTCATGTATCTTCCAACATTGTACACCACTAAAACAAATCAAACTAAGTAGAAATATTATTACATTTTGGTAAGGAACGTGTTTAGTAAGTCAGATACAATGCGTCACACGTCACTTCTAAGTAGTTTTTTGAGTTTCATGCCGCTATAAGCATTCGGGAACTTTCAGGCAAATCTGCTAAGAGGATGTTATTAAGGTTGAATATATGGATTATGTAATTAAAAATAAATGTAGAAAAAAAGAATGATGGAGATGGAAAATATGTGAAAGAGAGATTCACAAACCATCGTTGGGTCCCTGAAAGCACCTACAAAGTGGCTACATGAAAAGATCACAAGAACACGTTTGTGTGGGTTCTACAAGCTGACTAGAGCTTGCCAACGAAAGTAATACAAAAATCGCCTATTCATAATACATCCTAACATTTGATTTGATGGTATCTAATCTAATACTTTCTTTTAGAGGATTGACTGGTTTTTTAAAACTATTTTCTATTTCGTATACAAGAATAAACCATTTGTTTTCCAGCTTACAAAAACATAATCCTCTTGTGATCACATGATAAACCTAAAATATTTTACTAAAATCAACTAAAAGATCACTTAAATAATTAGTAACATAGATCGACCCACTAAAACTAACTTATCCTCTTATATGTTTTTACGAATCAATTTTTATGACCCCACATCACAATGTCACGTCATTCATAATTCCAACATGTATTTTTCATCTAAAATTAGTGCATTTAAGCATGTTACATATGTGTTGGTTCCCATCTTTGGGTTCTGGTGTATGCTTTTAGATTATGTGTGGTATTTTGCACCATCTTGCTATAATATTACTATCGTATGTCCTAAAAATAGCATTAACTTTAGGTATTTTTTTATCGACTAACACACATTTCTAAACATACTCCTGAATCTACATTACATAGACTTGAAACCCTCAGCCTCATCCCATTTATCCCACATTTATTATGCTAGCTACAAACCTTTTGTCGTAATATACATTATAATAATTAGGGCTGCATATCATGTCAGACACTATCTGTTAAGACACGAACACGAAATCTTATCGTGTCGGTTTTTCAAACATGAACACGAACACAAACTTGATAATAAACAGGGTTACACGAACACAACCTGTTAAGACACGGAAAACTTACAAGTGTATCATATGACTTATTAAGACATGAACACGGCCCATTAAGACACAAAATCTCCCGAGGGTGGTGTGTGGAGTCTAAGGCTAGCATATCATGTCAGACACGGCCTGTTAAGATACAAACACGATAAGACATGAACACGAAATAGGTAAACACGAACATAACACGAAAATTAATAGGTCTTATTATGTCGACATGTTTAAGACACGAAACCTGTTAAGGGTCAGACACGAAACCTGTTAAGGGTCAACACGAACCTATTAAAATCGTATCGTGTTTCATGTTCGTGTCTGAAATTGTCAGCCTATGTAAAATTATAAAAAAAAAATCATGTGAAGCATAAAACTATATAATGGTCTAAACCTAGCCAACTATATGGAATGAAATTATTGGCAAACCGTAGTTGACTATTTCACCAAAGTACGATATACACACATATTATTGGCAATGTAGTTCTTAGCTTTCACTCAAGAAAAGGCCTACTATTTAGCTATCGAATGTGCTCTTTTTCTTCCATGGGTTGTACATAGAGAAGAAAAATAATGAAACTACTCGAGTGCTAGCTAGTTGCTTGTAGGGATTTACCTTATCTTACAAAGGGGCTTTAAGTCACTTCATTCTTGTCACTTTCTTGATTCAACATTGCACCGACTTAAGCATAACATAAATGAAGATATTAACTTAAGCAACAAATTTACACAACATTTGATACTGACTATTTAGTGAACAGGAGTCGAGATTTGATGCCCTGCATGGCTACATGGATTTAAATTCGCTAGGTCAAATATTGCTCAATCAAAATCAATAATTGTTAGGCACGTATGTTTTTCAACTTTGCAACTAAGTCTTTCTTTTTTTTTTTGGTACTAACAGGTTTTGACTTGATAGAAATTATATATAATTAGAAAACAGTCACTTAGTGACTTTGGTACAAGACCTTAAATGTTATTAAAAATGCAATTGTATGACATCGACGTATCGCAACTTCCAAGCTACAAATCGAACCCTAGCCCAACCTACTTATGAGGATAGCCACCTATAAGTCAATCTTTAAAATACGTCAGTTTTTACTGGTAAATACAATCAACTGACGCATTTATAAAACATTTAATAATTATGGGACAAATATCTTGATCTACCACTTTTACATGCTTGTCACATTAGGGTGAGTAGTACTAGCTAGTGTTTGATCAATACATACACTATCTGCATTTGTCGGGTGTATGCTTACACCCTCTGCTTATGGTCATCGCAATAATCAATATCACAGGGCCCTGATATGTGTATGATTAACCCCAAATGCTTTATGTAAATGAAGCAATCCATATTAAATCAAATTATCATGTCGTAAGCATCTAGCACCATTATGTTTATAAAAACTAATATTTTATATGGACTACTACCAAACAAGATTATTATTTTTTAAAAACATAAGCTACTCAAGGTAGCAATGATTCGATTTACAATACATGTACCTAAGCTTTAAGCTTTAAAAACAACTTAACAAAAACTCGAAGCGATATTCATTAGATATGTTTGGTTCGTCGCCCAGCTCGATCTTTATCTGGTTCACTAAAACAAGTATCACCTGTCATTTTAACGCTTCTAAACAGTAACTTAGGCATTTAAACGAAATAGTTTAACCCGATAATGACAACAACAAAATCTTAATATTTATATTTTTTACTCGCAACAAATTTGATCCCGACCCAGTTTTTATCTTTTAGAGGATTATTCCTCTTGCAGTCCAATTCACATCCAATTTGGTTTAAATTTAGTTTTATGCTTTAGAGGATTATTCCTCTACATCTCTGTCCACATCCAATTTGATTCAAACTCAATTTTATGCTTTAGAGGATTATTCCTCTGTCGTTCTTTTCACATCCAATACGGTTCAGACCCACTTTTATTCTTTAGAGGATTATTCCTCTACAGTTCAGAACTACAACCCACAACACAAACCCATTAGTCTTTTAAGTTTTCATTCACCTACTATTCCAAAAATTCTTGATTTACTCATTCAACATATCATTTCAATAACATCAACAAATTAGTCACACTAGTAATAATAACGTAACATTATGGCTACGTACCTTAAAGCTTCCCTTTGAGTCATGTATCACTTCCGATTGGTCACCCGGATTATCCCTTGAGTTACCTTATGTTAGAGTGATGTAGTAGGCTTAAATCATCAAACATGCAAGCAAAACACCTTTGATGTCACACCCCGACCCGCAGCGGAATAAAAGTCGGGACATAATTGGGTTATCACCAAAGCTCATGATATTTACTAAGAAGTTTCATATTTATTAAATTCAAAATTACAAACTAAAATATCCAATAAACAAAATTCATACAATTACAAGGAAAACAAAACTAAACGTTCATTCCAAAGCATTAACTTGTTTATTCTTCTAGGCCATCCTAAGTGTTTCTTTCCTCAACTGGATCACCTGTATCATGTGTAAAACATGGGAGATTTTGGGTCAACAAAAGTTGACGAGTGAACCTTGATAAAACATTTTAAATAATTGCTTGTTTTATTCATTAAAGAAAATTCGTGCATTAATCATAGGTGAGCAAACGTATATATGTAAACAATCACAAACCACTTTGGATGAATATATGACGTGAATGATGATGAATTTGAGATCAAGGCTCAATCAAACGGAGCCGATCTAATGAGGCACCTGATGCTCAACCCGTATCCCACGGGGAACTGATGGGCTAATGAAATGCGTTCACTGAAATGATAAATTTAATCTACATATAAATCACACAACAATCGATACACATTTGATCACTGAATGATATATGCACATGTGTTTAGATAAAATAAAGGAATAGTACGACACATGATACACCTCAAAACATGATTAAAACGGGGAATTAGTAGAGATTCACTCACAGTGGGTGCGTTCCTTGATGACGATGAATGCGCACGAATTTATGATTCAACCGACGAGGAAAACTAACCTAAATAATAACGAAATAATTCGATAAATAAATAAATTTTATTTGAGATTAATATTTTTAATTAGTGCTCTTAATGAGATTTTTAGATTTATTTTTGTGAGTTTAATTCAAATTTTTAACCTTAGAAATCTTATTTTAAGTATTTTTAAATAATTTTTCAATTTAATATAAAAAATTAAGAAAACAAAAATTAAAAATAAGTTGACCTTTTCAGGTCTGACCGGTCTGACGGGTCGGATAGCATGTAATTCAGGCAGCGTGTGAGGTTCGAACCCGTGACCTCCCGTATGTGTGCACGCAGCTCTACCAACTGAGCTACGTGTCTAACCCGAAATAATATCAATTTTAATTATATTTATATACTAGTTAGGTTAATACAAATTTATTTATATTTAAAAAGATTTGTAAATCTTCAAAGCCGGTTGAGACAGTGAAGTCTCGAACCCGAGACCTCGTGATTAGTGTGTTCCCAGCCCAACCGTTGGGTGGGTGTCTAACCTGTTAAAGACTCCGACGTTTGTTATCTTTATATACCAGTGACGTTCTGACAGTAGTCTCTTAAAAAGTTGTTTAAAAAATCACCGGTTCAGTGATTGAGCATGGACTCGAACTCTGTATCGTATGTATCAAATGCACACAGTCCACCGCTGGACTGTGTGTCTAACCCGTTTAAAATACAAGTTTTTATTTTACAAATATGCTTGTTGACTTCGTCTTCTTCGTTTGAATAAAACTTTACCCGCCTGAATCGATTCCCTGATTCTTTGTGATTTTATCAATTGAATGTATACGATGCTAATTTAAGAAAACTTAAAAAGGATAAGACAGGAAAAACTACCGAATGCCGGTACTGGTGATTCCGGTGAATGGGTTCCGACGCCTCTGTGGTTCTCCGGTGGAACAAGTTTTCCGACGACTGAGGTAATTAGAGTGAGAACAGAAGAAGTGAGCGAGTTCGGATTGAGGGACAATCGACCAGTATTTATAGGGATGTTTGAGGCTCCGATTACTATGATTTCGAGTCAAATGTCAGCGATCAATCAAGGAGTTTACCGAATATAGACCCGGACAGTTGTGATCCTAAAGGTAAAACGCGTTGATTGCCGAGATTTCCGGCGAGGGGAATCCGCGGTGTTGCAGGTTCTTTTATTGTGAACATAAAAGAAATAAGGTTCGACAAATATCACAATTAGTGTGTGCAGCGTAGCGGTGCTGATGGTGTGTGTTTTACCCGGGGAACCCGGGTTCGATCCCCGGCTCGCCCTTTTTATTTATTATTACTTTTTTTTCTATTATAAGTTAAACTATTTATTAATTATGATTATTTAATATTTGATTGGGTTATTTATTTTATTTTATTCAAGTTATTTCGAACAAACGAATTCTAATATATCAGACAGTAAACAAAAAAAATCACCCGGCACAAATGAATACATTTCGATTGAGAACTTGGGGCGGGTTTTCGAAACCCGATTTACACAAATGTTACAGTATCCCTACTTTTAGAAATTTCGTCCCGAAATTTAAGTAATAGTGGTAATAGGAAAAAGATGCGGGTATTTCTCGCGCATTGAGTCTTCACGTTCCCAAGTAAACTCAGGTCCTCGTTTTGACTCCCAACGTACCCTGACGATTGGAATACGACTTCGCCTTAAGCGCTTCTCACCGAAATCGATGATTTCTACTGGTCTTTCGACAAAGTGCATCGATTCATCGACTTGAATGTATTCTAGGGGAATATGGAGGTTTTCGTCGGCGAGGCACTTTTTCAAGTTTGATACGTGGAACGTGGGATGAATTCTGTTGAGCTCTTCTGGTAGGTCAAGCTTGTATGCTACGGGATCTACTCTTTCGAGTATCTTGAAAGGTCCTACGTAGCGTGGTGCTAGCTTGCGCTTCTGGCCAAAACGAACCACTCCCTTCCACGGTGATACTTTTAAAAGTACTTGATCACCAATGTCAAACTCCAAGGGCTTTCGTCGTTTGTCAACATAACTCTTTTGATGACTTTGAGCCGCTAGAAGATTGTTTCGGATTTGAAGGATTTTGTAAGTTGTTTCTTGAATTAATTCTGGTCCGGTGATTTGTGCTTCACCTATTTCGTGCCAACATATTGGAGATCGGCACTTACGACCATATAAAGCTTCGAAAGGAGCCATGCCGATACTTGAATGATAGTTATTGTTGTACGAAAACTCGACTAACGGTAGGTGAGCGTCCCAGTTCCCCTTGAAGTCTATGACACATGCTCGTAGCATGTCTTCAAGGGTTTGGATGGTGCGTTCAGATTGACCATCAGTTTGAGGATGAAAGGTGGTACTGAGGTCTAATCGTGTACCCAAAGCGGTTTGTACGGCTCGCCATGTTCGTGAAGTGAAACGACCATCACGGTCTGAAATGATACTTAATGGTACACCATGACGGCTTACGATCTCGCTGATGTAGATACGAGCTAACTTCTCGTTCTTGAAGTCCTCGCGAATCGGAATGAAGTGAGATGACTTTGTAAGATGATCGATTATTACCCATATGGTGTCATACCCACTGGAGGTGCGAGGTAACCCGGTAATGAAATCCATGGTTATGTTTTCCCACTTCCATACAGGTATTTCGTGTTGGACTAGAAGTCCTGAAGGTCTTTGATGTTCAGCTTTTACTTTGGAACAGGTAAGGCACTTGGAAACAAAAACAGCGATATCCTTTTTCATGCCAGGCCACCAGTAGGTGTATCGTAGGTCTTGATACATCTTGTCGGCTCCTGGGTGTACAGAGTATCATGTTTTGTGCGCCTCATTCATGAGGAAATCACGAAGGTTATCGCGATCAGGAATCCATATGCGGTTTAAATAGTATAGAATTCCGTCGGATTTGGTTTCGATTTTGAGTTCAGCTCCACATGACAGCTCATCGCGTACGTCATTTTCTGTTACAGAAACATGCTGAGCTGCCCGGATTCGATCTTTGATGTCGGTTATGATTTGCGAACATAGAAGACGAATGGAGTTCGCATAACCTTTTCGACTGAGCGCATCGGCCACCACGTTTGCCTTGCAGGATGATACCGAATTTCACAATCGTAGTCGTTGAGAAGTTCGACCCATCTTCGTTGCCTCATATTCAACTCTTTCTGGTTGAGGATATGTTGGAGACTCTTATGGTCAGTGTATATTTCACACTTGGTACCGTAGAGGTAATGTCTCCATATCTTGAGAGCGAACACAACGGCTCCAAGTTCTAGGTCGTGGGTGGTGTAATTCTTCTCATGAACTTTGAGTTGCCTAGAGGCATAGGCTATCACTTTTCCTCTTTGCATCAATACACAGCCTAGTCCTTGCCCTGACGTGTCGCAATAAACCACGAAGTCATCGCAACCCTCAGGGAGTGTAAGGACAGGTGCGTCACAAAGCCTTTGCTTTAAAGTTTGGAAGGCCTCTCTTACTTAGGTCCCCAAATGAAGGGTTTTCCTTTGTGAGTCAAGGCCGTGAGTGGTACAGCAATATGGGAAAAATTGGTAATGAAGCGTCGATAGTAACCAGCCAAACCAAGAATGACCTACTGCCATTCCTGTACTGCCTTGATTTTTGAAGGATCGACATGAATTCCCTTGTCATTGACGACATGACCAAGGAATTGTACTTCTCCTAACCAGAATTCGCATTTTGAGAACTTAGCGTAAAGCTTTTCAGTCCTTAAGAGTGTAAGAATGAGTCGAAGGTGTCGCTCATGATCGGATTTAGACTTGGAGTAGATAAGGATGTCGTCGATGAAGACTATGAACGAAACGGTCGAGGTAGGGTTTGCATACCCTATTCATTAAATACATGAAGACAGCGGGGGCGTTGGTTAAGCCGAAGGGTATAACCATGAACTCGTAATGACCATAACGAGTCCGGAAGGCGGTTTTTGGGATATCTTCTTCGCGCACTCTAAGCTGATGATAACCAGAACGAAGGTCGATTTTTGAAAAGCAGGTGGCGCCTTGAAGTTGGTCTAGAAGGTCATCAATGCGAGGCAGTGGATAGCGATTTTTAACCGTCAACTTGTTGAGTTCTCTATAATCAATGCACATGCGAAACGTTCCATCTTTCTTCTTCACAAAAAGAACAGGTGCACCCCAAGGCGATGAGCTAGGACGTATGAATCCTTTGTCAGTCAGCTCTTGCAGTTGACTGGCCAGCTCTTGCATCTCGGATGGGGCTAACCTATAAGGAGACTTTGCGACTGGTGTAGCGCCATGTACAAGATCGATGCGAAATTCGACTTCTCTCACAGGAGGAAGTCCTGAAACGTCGTTGGGAAAAACTTGTGGAAATTCCTTCACAATTAGAATATCTTTGAGTTTCCTCTCCTTGCCTCCCTTCGTGACGACGTGAGTTAGAAATGCGACATAGTTCTTGCGGAGATAACTTCGGGCTTGAAGGCAGGACATCAATTTGAGTCCCTTCGAAGGGGTTTCCCCAAAAATACGTAGTGTCTGACCGTCTGCAAGAGGAATGCGAATGAATTTTTGTGGCACACCACTTCAGCGTGATGCTGGCTGAGCCAGTCCATACCGATTATAACATCGAAACTTCCCAACTTCATAGGAATGAGGTCAATTTGGGAAATCGTGATCGTTTAGAGTGAGAGTACAATTGCGTATAATAGAATTTAATGAAGTGGGTTTTCCGTCAGCAACTTCCACTGTTAGAGATTCAATGAGATTAACACGAGGTTGGTCGAGGATAGATTCGAATTCTAAGGACACAAAGCTCTTATCCGCACTAGTATCGAATAATGTGGATGCATAACTACCATTGATGAGAAACGTACCGTTGACCACATTGTTGTCAGCCCTGGCTTGGTTTGCATTGATATTGAAAGCTCTTCCTCTGGTAGGTGGAGGAGCTTGGTTGGCTTGATTTACCGGGTTAGCTTGAGCTTGAGCGTGGATGATGTTCACTAGGCGTGGACAAGTGTTCCTGAAATGGTTTGGGTCCCCACAGTTGAAACAAGCTCGCATGGGTTGCATCATGAGTTAGTTAGGTTGGTAGTAAGGTTGGGCTGCGTGTTGTGCAGGTGGTAGAAGTAAGGGTTGTTGGGCTTGGCCCACCATTTGATTTTGGGTTTGGGTTGGAGGTTGACTTCGGTTCATTCGCTGAAGGGTACGGCAGGTTTGGATAGTGTGACCCGCACGGCCACAACTTGTGCAATGTTGGCAGGGGTTTTCGGGAGGGTGATGGTATTGACAACGGTTGCACTTTGGGTGTGGGCCAGTGTATGGCCTTTTGAATGGTGCAGCTGAGGAGCAATTTGGGTGATTGGTGCAGCAGTGATAGGAGGGTTGGTTTGAGTGACAGCAAAATTCTTGCCATTTCGCTTCCTCTTACAGCAAACTTCGAGGATGAGACTGGGTGGTTTGGAGTTGGGGTCTCAATGGGTGCTTTCTTCTTCTCATCTTTGAACTTGCCGTTTCGAATGCGATTTTCAGTGAGTTCTGTAGCTAACTCCATTGCGGCTTCAAGTGTTGCAGGCGAAGTGCTTAAAACCGAATCTTGGATTTTCGAGGGGAGGCCTCGAATGTAGTGTTCGACTAAGCGGTACAAGGGGGTGAACAAATTGGGGATCATCTGATTCAACTCGAGAAATCTCTTATTGTACGAAGTGTGGTCTCCTTCCTTTTGTTTCAAAGCGTGGAACTCGTCTTCCACTTTTTGATTTCGCTCTTGGACAGAAACGTCTTGTCATGATTTCCCTTAACTCTTCCCATGTTAAGGCCATGGCATCTTCAACTCCTCGCTTACCCTTCTCCGTGTTCCACCAAGTAAGGGCTACCCCAAACAGTCTTCCCGTCGCGTAACGTACCTTACGGTCCTCGGGCAGTCGCAATTGAGGAAAGTGTTTTCCATCTCTTCAAACCAGTGAAGGAGAGCGGTGACACCTTCAGTCCCTTCATATTTTGGGGGATCGCAGGATTTGAAGTGTTTGTAGGTGCACTTGGAGGTTTTGGAAAGAGGGTTGGCGACGCTCTGGTCTTCTTGGTTGGGAGGGTTGATGGGATTAGCGGTGAGAGCTTGTTGAACTTGAAGCACGATGTCAGGAAGCACTGAGGCCATTTGTTTAGCGATTTGTGTGGCCAAGCGTTCGTTTGACTTTCTGACTTTCTACCTCCACGTAATTGCCTAGCCGACATCTACAGGAACATAGTAGGAAGATTTGAGTTTAAGAATTTTCTAGGTGTCATGTGTCGTAAAAAGAATGAAAAACAACATAACTGAAAATAATTTAACTACATCCATAGGATGTCTTGGTTTGCTCATGTTTGGGCCTCCAAATTCCCCATACCATTGCCTGTGTAGTCATGTGGGCCCCCATGACTATTGGGCTTGGTAGGATTCACATTGGTGTCGGCGGGTTAACACTCGCACCACCCGAATGAAAATCGTAAAACATGATTGCGAGATGTATGGTAGGAAAGGTGTCCAGGTGTAGACACAATGACAGCTCAAAGTGGGGTTAGCTCACACGACGTTTGGTATAGCATGCTTTGGCCTAATAGGTCCTTCGTACTCTCATCGTTAGTTCCAGGTAGGCAAACTGGTCCTTTATTTTGGATTTATAAATGCCAAGCCTAGACAGGACGTTCCAACTACCGGTACTCGTACCCTTCCAGTTACTACATGCCCGTCGTGAAAACTCACTTTGATGTGATTTGAAAAATACGAAATCATTGCAAAAATAATGGAAATCGTGAGGTGTGTGCTCTCATAGATATGATATGTTATGAGGATATGAATTATGATGAGCATTGCATATTAACATGTACTTGTTTAGCGTGCTGGCATAATATTGGGTGTGAAAATAAACATGAAACATATAAACATCATGAATTTTGCATGTAACGCATAAACAATTAAAATTTAATCAACTATAGTATAGGCTCTAAGGGTTAATAACCTATCCTATATCCCTATAGTCACAAGCTCTGATACAATCTGTCACACCCCGACCCGCAGCTAATAAAAGTCGGGGCATAATTGGGTTATCACCAAACTCATGATATTTACTAAGAAGTTTCATATTTATTAAATTCAAAATTACAAACTAAAATATCCAATAAACAAAATTCATACAATTACAAAGAAAACAAAACTAAACGTTCATTCCAAAGCATTAACTTGTTTATTCTTCTAGGCCATCCTAAGTGTTTCTTTCCTCAATGGATCACCTGTATCATGTGTAAAACAGGGGAGATTTTGGGTCAACAAAAGTTGGCGAGTGAACCTTGATTAAACATTTTAAATAATTGCTTGTTTTATTCATTAAAGAAAATTTGTGCATTAATCATAGGTGAGCAAACGTATATATGTAAACAATCACAACCACTTTGGATGAATATATGACGTGAATGATGATGAATTTGAGATCAAGGCTCAATCAAACGGAGCCGATCTAATGAGGCACCTGATGCTCAACCCGTATCCCACGGGGAACTGATGGGCGTAATGAAATGCGTGCACTGAAATGATAAATTTAATCTACATATAAATCACACAACAATCGATACACATTTGATCACTGAATGATATATGCACATGTGTTTAGATAAAATAAAGGAATAGTACGACACATGATACACCTCAAAACATGATTAAAACGGGGAATTAGTAGAGATTCACTCACAGTGGGTGCGTTCCTTGATGACGATGAATGCGCACGAATTTATGATTCAACCGACGAGGGAAAACTAACCTAAATAATAACGAAATAATTCGATAAATAATAAATTTTATTTGAGATTAATATTTTTAATAAGTACTCTTAATGAGATTTTTAGATTTATTTTTGTGAGTTTAATGCAAATTTTTAACCTTAGAAATCTTATTTTTAAGTATTTTTAAATAATTTTTCAATTAATATGCGTCGCCAACCCTCTTTCCAAAACCTCCAAGTGCACTTACAAATACTTCAAATCCTGCGATCCCCCAAAATATGAAGGACTGAAGGTGTCACCGCTCTCCTTCACTGGTTTGAAGAGATGGAAAACACTTTTCTCAATTGCGACTGTCCCGAGGACCGTAAGGTACGTTACGCTCTGGTCTTCTTGGTTGGGAGGGTTGATGGGATTAGCGGTGAGAGCTTGTTGAACTTGAAGCACGATGTCAGGAAGCACTGCGGCCATTTGTTTAGCGATTTGTGTGGCCAAGCGTTCGTTTGACTTTCCTGACTTTCTACCTCACGTAATTGCCTAGCCGACATCTACAGGAAGATTGTGAGTTTAAGAATTTTCTAGGTGTCATGTTTCGTAAAAAGAATGAACAACAACATAACTGAAAATAATTTAACTACATCCACAGGATGTCTTGGGTTTGCTCATGTTTGGGCCTCCAAATGTCCCCCATACCATTGCCTGTGTAGTCATGTGGGCCCCCATGACTATTGGGCTTGGTAGGATTCACATTGGTGTCGGCGGGTTAAAACTCGCACCACCCGAATGAAAATCGTAAAACATGATTGCGAGATGTATGGTAGGTGGGTGTCCAGGTGTAGACACAATGACAGCTCAAAGTGGGGTTAGCTCACACGACGTTTGGTATAGCATGTTTTGGCCTAATAGGTCTTCGTACTCTCATCGTTAGTTCCCAGGTAGGCAAACTGGTCCTTTATTTTGGATTTATACGAATGCCAAGCCTAGACAGGACGTTCCGACTACCGGTACTCGTACCCTTCCAGTTACTACATGCCCGTCGTGAAAACTAACTTTGATGTGATTTGAAAAATACGAAATCATTGCAAAAATCATGGAAATCGTGAGGTGTGTGCTCTCATAGATATGATATGTTATGAGGATATGAATTATGATGAGCATTGCATATTAACATGTACTTGTGAGCGTGCTGGCATAATATTGGGTGTGAAAATAAACATGAAACATATAAACATCATGAATTTTGCATGTAACGCATAAACAATTAAAATTTAATCAACTATAGTATAGGCTCTAAGGGTCTAATAACCTATCCTATATCCCTATAGTCACAAGCTCTGATACCAATCTGTCACACCCCGACCCGCAGCGGAATAAAAGTCGGGGCATAATTGGGTTATCACCAAACTCATGATATTTACTAAAAGTTTCATATTTATTAAATTCAAAATTACAAACTAAAATATCCAATAAACAAAATTCATACAATTACAAGGAAAACACAACTAAACGTTCATTCCAAAGCATTAACTTGTTTATTCTTCTAGGCCATCCTAAGTGTTTCTTTCCTCAATGGATCACCTGTATCATGTGTAAAACATGGGAGATTTTGGGTCAACAAAAGTTGGCGAGTGAACCTTGATAAAACATTTTAAATAATTGCTTGTTTTATTCATTAAAGAAAATTCGTGCATTAATCATAGGTGAGCAAACGTATATTGTAAACAATCACAAACCACTTTGGATGAATATATGACGTGAATGATGATGAATTTGAGATCAAGGCTCAATCAAACGGAGCCGATCTAATGAGGCACCTGATGCTCAACCCGTATCCCACGGGGAACTGATTGGCCTAATGAAATGCGTGCACTGAAATGATAAATTTAATCTACATATAAATCACACAACAATCAATACACATTTGATCACGAATGATATATGCACATGTGTTTAGATAAATAAAGGAATAGTACGACACATGATACACCCAAAACATGATTAAAACGGGGAATTAGTAGAGATTCACTCACAGTGGATAGCGTTCCTTGATGACGATGAATGCGCACGAATTTATGATTCAACCGACGAGGGAAAACTAACCTAAATAATAACGAAATAATTCGATAAAAAATAAATTTTATTTGAGATTAATTTTTTAATTAGTGCTTTAATGAGATTTTAGATTTATTTTTGTGAGTTTAATGCAAATTTTTAACCTTAGAAATCTTATTTTTAAGTATTTTTAAATAATTTTTCAATTTAATATAAAAAAATAAGAAAACAAAAAGTAAGAATAAGTTGACCTTGTCAGGTCTGACCGTGTCTGACCGGTCGGATAGCATGTAATTCAGGCAGCGTGTGAGGTTCGAACCCGTGACCTCCCGTATGTGTGCACGCAGCTCTACCAACTGAGCTACGTGTCTAACCCGAAATAATATCAATTTTAATTATATTTATATACTAGTTAGGTTAATACAGAATTTTTTTTATATCTAAAAAGATTTGTAAATCTTCAAAGCTGGTTGAGACAGTGAAGTCTCGAACCCGAGACCTCGTGATTAGTGTGCTCCCAGCCCAACCGTTGGGCTGGGTGTCTAACCTGTTAAAGACTCCGACGTTTATTATCTTTATATACTAGTGACGTTCTGACAGTAGTCTCTTAAAAAGTTGTTTAAAAAAATCACCGGTTCAGTGATTGAGCATGGTCTTGAACTTGTATCGTATGTATAAAATGCACACAGTCCACCGCTGGACTGTGTGTCTAACCCGTTTAAAATACAAGTTTTTATTTTACAAATATGCTTGTTGACTTCGTCTTCTTCGTTTGAATAAAACTTTACCCGCCTGAATCGATTCCCTGATTCTTTGTGATTTTATCAATTGAATGTATACGATGCTAATTTAAGAAAACTTAAAAAGGATAAGACAGGAAAAACTACCGAATGCCGGTACTGGTGATTCCGGTGAATGGGTTCCGACGCCTCTGTGGTTCTCCGGTGGAACAAGTTTTCCGACGACTGAGGTAATTAGAGTGAGAACAGAAGAAGTGAGCGAGTTCGGATTGAGGGACAATCGACCAGTATTTATAGGGATGTTTGAGGCTCCGATACTATGATTTCGAGTCAAATGTCAGCGATCAATCAAGGAGTTTACCGAATATAGACCCGGACAGTTGTGATCCTATAGGTAAAACGCATTGATTGCCGAGATTTCCGGCGAAGGGAATCCGCGGGTGTTGCAGGTTCTTTTATTGTGAACATAAAATAAATAAGGTTCGACAAATATCACAATTAGTGTGTGCTGCGTAGCGGTGCTGATGGTGTGTGTTTTACCCGGGGAACCCGGGTTCGATCCCCGGCTCGCCCATTTTTATTTATTATTACTTTTTTTTTCTATTATAAGTTAAACTATTTATTAATTATGATTATTTAATATTTAATTGGGTTATTTATTTTATTTTATTCAAGTTATTTCGAACAAACGAATTCTAATATATCAGACAGTAAACAAAAAAATCACCCGACACAAATGAATACATTTCGATTGAGAACTTGGGGCGGGTTTTCGAAACCCGATTTACACAAATGTTACATTTGATTCCACCCCAACTTTTCAGATTTCAAGTTTTAGGGTTTTGGGAGTTATCCCCCCTTTCGCTCTCTAAATTTCGGCACACACGCACACATATGTGTGTGTTTTAATTTTCAGCCCCTATTATACTTTCTTCTATAGTCACTAACCCATTCCAACCCCTATAGTTTGGTCTTATTATTAACAAAACACCTTTTGCTTATTTACTAACAAGGCCATAAATATTTAACTAGGATAAATTGTCCTAGTTTCTAAACTTGTGCTATTTATCACAAAAGTAAATATTACATATTTTTGGGGTGTTATACTTGTACTAAAAGTTGAACACAACATATTCGATTTATAGTACAACCGGATCGAAGCTTATTAGCTTACAGTGCAATTACTGGTGGGGTTCCATAGTCACATAGCGGATGGAAATAATATCCATGAGAATAGTTTACTGGTCATTATAAGTCGATGAGACTTGATGAGCTAACATGTGTTTGAAAATTGTTTTGTTAGATTAAATAGTCTCGTAAATTGTGGTTTTGTTAACCATATATCTAAATTTGAAAAGATTTTGTATAGATGTTTATTTAATGGTTTAAACCATTTTGAACGATTCGTGTTCATATAAACGCGTTCGCACAGAGAACGGGTTCGTAACAAGTCAAACATGGTAAAATATATTTATGCTACAGTTTACAAACTGATTTGGCTTATAATATAACTGGGTTTGACTTTCATAAAATTTAGGTTTTAACTTCTTAAATCGAGCACCTTAGACTTGATAATTGGAAGATTTAAATAAGGGGTTTATTCCCTACATCATGAAGATCATTTGAGTAAGTTTAATTTGAAAATGGCTGACTAAAGTGACCAGAAACAAAAGTCAAATGAAATAGTTAAACAGTTTAAAGTTAACGGCACTCGAATGAAATTAAACTATGAGACCAGTTTTAAATGAAAGAATATAAGTAGAGGGACTTACCAGCTTTGGATGATAACTTCTGAAAACCAAAGAATGAACTCGGAATTGCCAAGACTAAATGGTTACAAGAGAATTGAGAGTGAATGTTTGAAGGTGTGAGAATGATAAATTGAAATGCTGTTGATAGCAATTGGGGGTTAAGGAGACTTGATAAGTGCCCTAGAAAGCTTCTAAATGTTGGATTAGTGCTCTTTAGGTGTCAAATGGAGGTGAAAGAAGACAAAAAAGGGTTAAATGTTGCTACGTAATTTTTTCTACAACCTTGCACTCCTTACGGACCACAAGGAGGACCTCATACGGTCCGCATGAAGACCAGAAAAGGAAAGTTTTGTTTTTTATCATTTCAGGTCCCTCAACTTCCCATTTTTGATCCTTTGACGATTTTAACCTCTTAACTGTAACTTAATTATTACGCGAAAAAGGTTTCGGGACACGTGTCACTTCTAGAATTTATCGAGACACACTGGGTGTTACTTTCACTATGCCTACTAACATCCATTCTTCGCCCCATGCGAAATCCTCCAATCGTGACATAAACAATTCCACCAACCATGACTGATCGCAAGCTAAAAAACTCGCACCACCAACTATTTCTACTGTAGCGCTGCCACCAAATAGTGCCTCTTCAACCGCCCAATCGGCACCAAATTCACACAACCACCAGCCTTTTCCCACAGCACCAAAACCAGCACCCTATTAGGTGTACTCGAACCTCCATTACTCTCTAGCATTAACTCAAACTCCCTAGTCAAATCGAACACCATAACCGTTTGTGTACTAAGACCCCATTTGTTCCAACGCATCAATCAGAGCTAACCCGTGACCAACGCACCAGTCAAAGATACAATCTTAGAATTTGATTGGCGCACACCGTGGCGCATGTTTCTTACTTCACGGCATTCCGCACGAAGACCAAATGTGGTGTTGTCATTCTGCCCTTGAGGACAATGACGTTTTTCAAGGGAGTAGGAATGATAGGTGCTACAATTCTAGTCAACACCCAAGTTGTTGACAAGTCAAACACATCCACCTTAAGCCCATGAGCTCTACGATTTCATGCATATTCCTTTTATTAGATTTCCATTAGCCCATGATCCATGTTTTCGTTGCTTATCAATTTCATTGGATCTTTGTTATTTAAGTATCGTTTTGCATGAATAATTTTTTACCCGAAAACGGGTGCAAGATAATCTCTCTTATTTTCTCTAACACGTAGGAGATTTTCCCGATCGAATCAGTTGATCTATAACAATATGTGACATTTTATTACTAGGTTATAGAAAATAAAATTAGTTAGTGTTCATTTTACAAAGTCAGACAATACAACACAAAACAAAACGGAGACGAATAATGAATGGTAGAATTCTATTCATGTTTCCCCCTCTCTATAAATCCAAGTTGCTTAAGAGTTTTGATGAGTCACACTGAAGAAACTAAGTTCTGAACAGTGTTAGGGCGGCATATGTCTGGCATCTGTTCGCCTGACCACGTTGAGTCAGCAATCAGTGAGTTGACTGCATGTCCAGGGTTGAACTGATCCCACCAAACATAGGTTGAAGGATCTTGACAAGCCATAGTCATGGACATGCACCCCCTCAACCCAGTGTCCATGCCTTACCCACAACATGCATTCTTCACATTCCTAAATCCTGCAAATTTGTATCAGAATGCACGTTATAATTCTTTTGTTCGGGGCTTAGAGTATACTAGTCGCATCCCATTTAAGTCGTTAAATCACTAATACTTTCTCTTTTAACGCTAAAAGATAAAGATTCTTTTGCTTTGAAGTTTTCAAATTTTAGGGGTGGGATATGTTTAGCCAACCCAAAAAAATATAGTTTTTGTCATACCATAAGTGCTCGGGTTATTAATGATCTCCATCATAGGGCGATAAAAGTCAAAAAATATCAACTGAGCGTCGGATAATTTCATGCTGAGGTGAACAATGCGTTGTTCTAGACAAGCATTATACTCCAAAACAAAGTTATTGATGTCATCTGCACAGACCAACCCATCTCGATTGCTGCCTACGCCACTACCATCACTGATTGAATCATTCGTTGCATGCAGAAACCTTGGTGCACATCCTAAAGGAAGTATGCCCATAAAGACAAACTTCCTCACATTTGAATCATAAAGATAATAGCATTAGTCATTTGATCCACCAACATACGGGATAGCTTTTCGGCATCCGATCCTGGACCCTTGGCAGATTTGCTGCGGAAGAGATTAATGTATTCATCTTTTCCAAAAGATATGTAGAAGAGTGTTGAGTTTTGAATAAACTCGTTCGCGGTTTCTTGGCCAAGTTCTAGTTGTAAAAGCTGAAAAATCTCGAATGCTTGACGAAGCTGCTGGTTGAGGGACTGTAGGAGCGGGTTGGTCGGGTTGCTCAAGATAGTGGCTCAGGTTGAACCCAGGTTTATACCACGTACAAGCACCTCTGAAGAACCATTCTGGCTATAGAATGGTATGGGATATGACAATCCAATCTTTTTTGCTACATCAACAGCAAGAATATAAAATGTTAATGAAGGTATCATATTTTGTAAATTGATGAAGATGAAATACAAGTGTATATATGTGTGTGTGTGTATGTATGTATGTATGTATGTATGTATGTATATGTATGTATGTATGTATGTATGTATGTATGTATGTATGTACGTATGTATGTATGTACGTATGTATGTATGTACGTATGTATGTATGTACGTACGTATGTATGTACGTATGTATGTATGTATAGTCACACCTGACCCGCAGCGGAATAAGAGTCGGGGCATAATTGGGTTATCACCAAAGCTCATGATGTTTACTAAAATGTTTCATATTTATTAAATTCAAATTACAACTTAAATGTTCAAACCAAATTCATACAATACAAGGAAATGAAAACTAAATAAAACAATCCAAAGCCTAAACTGATTTATTCTTCTAGGCCGTCCTATGTGTTTCTTGCTTCAACTGGATCACCTGTATCATGTGTAAAAATGGGGGAATTTTGGGTCAACAAAAGTTGGCGAGTGAACCTTGTAAAAACATTGTTATTGATTTCTTGTTGTATTTAATATTGAAAAGTTGTGCACTAATCATATGTGAGCAAACGTATATAAACAAACAATCACAAACCACCTTGAATGAGTATATGCCATGAATGATAATGTATTGTGAGATCCAGGCTCAATCAAACGGAGCTGGCCTCGTATGTTGGCAACGTCACGTTCCGCTCATAGGTAATGGGGAACAGACGAGCCTATGATGATGTATGTGAGATCAAGGCTCAATCAAACGGAGCCGATCGAAATGAGGCACCTGTACTCAACCCGTCTCCCACGGGAGCTGTTGGGCCTAATGAAATGTATGTACTGAAAATGATAAATTTAATCTAAACATTAACCACACAAACAATTGATACATATTGGATACACATTTGATCATGGATATGATGGATGCACAAGTGTTAAATATAATAAATAATTAAGCGACACATGATACACCCCAAAATGTGATTAAAACGGGGAATTTGTAGAGATTCACTCACATTGGGTGCGTTCTTTTGATGATGTTGAATGCGCATGAGTTTTGGGATTTGATCGACGAGGAAAAACTAACCTAAAATAATAACGAAATGGTTCGGTAAATAAGTGGATTTTATTAACAATTTTAATAGGATTTTTAGATTTTTTTTTGTGAGTTTAAGGTCATTTTCTAACTTTAAAAATATTATTTTTAAGTATTTTTAATTGATTTTTAAATTAAAAAAAATTGACTTTTTGTTGACCGTTGACCGGACCGTTGACCGGTCGGACTGTGGTTGAGTGTGCACTGAGTGAGGTTCGAACCCAGGACCTCTCGTACGCGTGCACGCAGCTCTACCAACTGAGCTACGTGTCTAACCCAAAATATTCTATGTTTTAATTATATATATATACTAATTAAATGTTAATTTATTTGGTTTATATTAAAGGATTTAAAATGGTTGAACCGGTCGCAGGGACCCGGATCGAACTCGGGTCCTTCGGTTTGTAAGCGCACAGCCCAACCAGTTGGGCTGTATGTCTGTTTAACTTACAGTTTATATTAATCTTATAAACATACTGGGACCTGTTCTGATTCAGTTTTAAAAAAAATTGGGTTAAATTCGGAAAGCCGGTGCTTTTGTAAGGTTCGAACTCGTGACGTGCGCTATGTGTTTGCACACAGTCCACCACTGGACTGTGTGTCTAACCCGGTTTAATATCTTGTTTTAATTAAACTTATACACAATGTCGACTTCGTCTTCTTCATTCAAAGACACAGACAAACGATATCCAACTGTTCTGGTTTAAATCGTTCGTCGATCATATAAGTGATTGAAATGTAATGAATAAATAGAGTTACGGAATCGAATGTACCGAACAGAATGCTTTCCTCAGAATTCCGGCAATGGTCGTCGGCTCTGATTTGTGCTTCTCCAATTTCATGCCAACATATTGGTGATCGGCACTTACGACCATATAAAGCTTCGAAAGGTGCCATGCCGATACTTGAATGATAGCTGTTGTTGTACGAAAATTCAACTAATGGTAGATGAGTGTCCCATTTCCCTTTGAAGTCTATGACACATGCTCGAAGCATGTCTTCAAGAGTTTGGATGGTGCGTTCAGATTGTCCATCAGTTTGAGGATGAAAAGCGGTACTGAGCTCTAATCGTGTACCCAAAGCGGCTTGTACGGCTTGCCATGTTCGTGAAGTGAAACGACCATCACGGTCTGAAATGATGCTTAAAGGTACACCATGACGGCTTACGATCTCGCTGATGTAGATACGAGTTAACTTCTCGTTCTTGAAGTCCTCGCGAATTGGAATGAAGTGAGCTGATTTTGTGAGACGATCAATGATTACCCATATGGTGTCATACCCACTGGAGGTGCGAGGTAACCCGGTAATGAAGTCCATGGTTATGTTTTCCCACTTCCATACAGGTATTTCAGGTTGGCTTAGAAGTCCTGAAGGTCTTTGATGTTCAGCTTTTACTTTAGAACAGGTAAGGCACTTGGAAAAAAAAACAGCAATATCCTTTTTCATGCCAGGCCATCAGTAGGTGTATCGAAGGTCTTGATACATCTTGTCGGCTCCTGGGTGTACAGAGTACCGGGTTTTGTGCGCCTCATTCATAAGGAAATCACGAAGGTTATTGTGATCGGGAATCCATATGCGATCTAGATAGTACAGAATACCGTCGGATTTGGTTTCGATTTTAAGTTCTGCTCCACAAGACAGCTCATTGCGTACGTCGTTTTCTGTTACAGAAACATGTTGAGCTTCTCGGATTCGATCTTTGATGTCGGTTATGATTTGCGAACATAGAAGATGAATGGAGTTCGCATAACCCTTTCGACTGAGCGCATCGGCCACCACGTTTGGCTTGCCAGGATGATACCGAATTTAACAGTCGTAGTCATTAAGAAGTTCGACCCATCTTCGTTGCCTCATATTCAACTCCTTTTGGTTAAAGATATGTTGGAGGCTCTTGTGGTCAGTGTATATTTCACACTTGGTACCGTAGAGGTAATGTCTCCATATCTTAGAGCGAACACAACGGCTCCAAGTTCCAGGTCGTGGGTGGTGTAGTTCTTCTCATGAACTTTGAGTTGTCTAGAAGCGTAGGCTATCACTTTTCCTCTTTGCATTAGTACACAGCCTAGTCCTTGCCCTGATGCGTCGCAATATACTACAAAGTCATCGCAACCTTCGGGGAGTGTGAGGATAGGTGCGTCACAAAGCTTTTGCTTAAGGGTTTGGAAGGCTTCTTCTTGTTTAGGTCCCCATATGAAGGGTTTCCCTTTATGAGTCAAAGCCGTGAGTGGTACAGCAATACGGGAGAAATTTGCAATGAAACGGCGATAGTAACCAGCCAAACCAAGAAATGATCTTACTTCGGTAGGGGTACGTGGCACTTGCCATTCCTGTACTGCTTTGATCTTTGTGGGGTCGACATGTATTCCCTTGTCATTGACGACATGTCCAAGGAATTGTACCTCTTTTAACCAGAATTCGCATTTGGAGAATTTGGCGTAGAGCTTTTCATTCCTTAACAGTGTAAGGATGAGTCGAAGGTGTCGTTCATGATCAGATTTAGACTTTGAGTAGATGAGGATGTCGTCGATGAAGACTATGACAAAGCGGTCGAGATAGGGTTTGCATACCCTATTCATTAGATCCATGAATACAGCTGGGGCGTTGGTTAATCCAAATGGCATGACCATGAATTCGTAATGACCATAACGAGTTCGGGAGTATCACACCCCGACCCGCAGCGGAAATAAGAGTCGGGGCATAATTGGGTTATCACCAAAGCACATGACATTTACTATTATGTTCCATAATTAAATGAAGTCAAAGTTACATTTTTCAAACATCCAAACATGTTCATTCAATACAAGGGAAAATAACCAAACATAACAATCCAAAAACTAAATCGTTTTATTCTTCTAATCCAGGTCCTATGTGTTCCTAGCTGCTGCTGGTTCACCTGTATCATGTGTAAAATGGGAGGTTTTGGGTCAACATAAGTTGGCGAGTGAACCTTATTAGATAAACATTTGATAATGATTTTATGGTTAGTTTATCAATAAAATATTGTGCATAATCATAAAAGAGCACATGTAAGTAATCAAACATTGGCAATTAGCAGTTACAATTATAACATACATTAACACTTGATAGCATACATGAATATACCAATATCATACGATAACTAACATAAATGAACTGTGCGATCAAGGCTCAATCAAACGGAGCCGATCGTATTGCATGAACTGGAAATGTAAATTGAACTGTGCGCTCAAGGCTCAATCAAACGGAGCCGATCGTATTGCATGAACTGGAAATGTAAATTGAACTGTGCGCTCAAGGCTCAATCAAACGGAGCCGAACGTATTGCATGAACTGGAAATATAAATTGAACTGTGCACTCAAGGCTCAATCAAACGGAGCCGAGCGTATTGCATGTATTGAAATGTAAAATGAAATGACCGATCAAGGCTCAATCAAACGGAGCCGATCGTGCGGGCACGCCACAGATCAACCGCATAATAAAATGGGGATCAAGCTCAACCTCGATGGATGGGGAGCTGCGGCCTCGGCAAATGCATGTACTGAAATAATAATTTGCATCCAATAATAACTACTTAACAGCAACAAACTAATACACATGTCATGATATGATGTATGCACAATAGTTTCGTTATAATATGTAAATAAACAAAGACACATGATACACCCCAAAAACGTGATTAAAACGGGGAATTTGAAAGGTTCACTCACATTGGGTGCGTTGAATTGAAGATGGTGAGATGCGCACGATTTAGATGAGCGGATCGACGGGAAATACTAACCTAAATAATAATGGAAAAATATATTAAATGGATGGATTTTATTAAGGATTTTAATGAAATTTTTAGATATATTTTTGTGAGTTTATGGCTATTTTCTATCTTTAAAAATGTTATTTTTAAGTATTTTTAATTGATTTTTAAATTAAAATAAACAAATAAATATATAAAAAAAATATTATTTTTTTACTGTTGACCGTTGACCGTAGACCGGTTCGGTCAGCCGTAAAATCCTGCGCCGGGCGGGACTCGAACCGGCGACCTTCTGTTCACGTGCACGTAGCTCTACCAACTGAGCTACGTGACTAACCCGTTATAAACTCGGTTTTAATTATATTTATATACTTATTTGAATTAACCGAAAATTCCTTTATTTTGCAAAAACGTTTTAATTCCATGGACCGGTGCTCGGGACAGGATTCGAACGCGCGACGTGAAGTTCATTTTGCACACAGTCCACCGCTGGACTGTGTGTCTAACCCGGTTATATTCTTGATTATATTATACTTAACAACTACCCGATTCAACCCGGGTTAGTTCATGATTAAAAAAGGAATGTTATTACACAAGCGTGCGCGTAGCAAGGATCGAACTCGGGACGTGTATATGAAATTTGCACACAGTCCACCGCTGGACTGTGTGTCTAACCCGTTTAAAATACCGTTTTTAATTATACTTATGTTCTGATAGAACTTCATCTTCTTCACCGATTACACAGGCAATATAAACTCGACTGATTACGATTGATTTGTGATTTACAAAGTTATTAGACATTAACAGTAATTCAAGGGTAAGGAATGGAGAGAGTTTAAGGAACAGAATTTACCGATTGAAGATAATCACAGAAATCCGGCGAAGGTTTGTCGGTATTGGAAATGAACTCCGACTGTTGAACCAATTAACAGCGTTGATCGATTACTCATAAAGTTGCGTCACTTAAACAAGGTTTAAAAGAAGTTTTGGATATCATACCAGTTCACAGTTGGATTCCGGCAGTCTCAGAAACTTTCCGGCGAAGATAAGATTTCCGATATACGTTGGCTAAGATTGATTCTGATGATGGAGTTGTGTTAGAGATTGACTAATCACATGTTTTAAACAAAAAGAGTCGAAGGAATTACCGTGAGAATGTGAGTCCCGGTTTTCCGGTGACTTGCAGAAAATTTCCGGCGAACTGTTTCAGATGATTTTATGGTTCACAAATGTGACGAAAATGAAATTAGATATTGTTGTGATAGTTCTGAATCGTGCAAATGATTGGAAACTTGAATTAAACCAGAACTTGAAGAAATATTCGGTTTCAAAAGCCGAAGAGATGAAGCTTGAAGTTCAATCAATTCTGACTTAATTGGAAACCGTCGCACATCGGTTATAACTGAAATTGTGAGGTAAACAATCGATTTAACGATTGGTTTGCCGATTATCGGTTTTCAGATAGCATCAACGGTTAAATCGAGTTTGTGTATAAGTTTCTTTTGTTTTCATATAGATAACAGAAAATACATTGTGGCGGAGCGGTTAGGAGAATGGATGTTAAGTCGTTTAGAGGCTCAGCTGACCCGGGTTCGAGTCCCGGCAGCTTCAAATGTTTTTTGTTTATTTTATTTTAACTTTTTATCAAATATAATTTTTATAGTTTAGTTTTTTATTAATTATGTAACGTTTAAACTCAAAATAATCATAAATAATTACGAAACTTTTATAACTTGGTACAAGATTACAAAACGGAGCGGGTTTTGGAGACCCGATTTTTACAAATGTTACAGGAAGGCGGTCTTTGGGACGTCTTCTTCATGTACTCTAAGTTGATGATATCCAGAACGAAGGTCGATTTTTGAAAAACAGGTGGCGCCTTGAAGTTGGTCTAGAAGGTCATCGATGCGAGGTAATGGGTAGCGGTTCTTGACCGTTAACTTGTTGAGTTCTCTGTAGTCGATACACATGCGAAACGTTCCATCTTTCTTCTTCACAAACAAAACAGGTGCACCCCATAGCGATGAGCTAGGACGTATGAATCCTTTGTCAGTCAGCTCTTGCAGTTGACTGGCCAGCTCTTGCATTTCTGATGGGGCTGGTGTAGCGCCAGGTATAAGATCAATGCGGAATTCGACTTCCCTCATGGGAGGAAGTCCTGAGATGTCTTCGAGAAAGACTTGTGGGAATTCTTTTACTACATGTATATCTTCTAGTTTCTTCTCCTTGTTTCCCTTCTTGACGACGTGAGTTAGGAATGCGACATAGTTCTTGCGGAGATACTTTCGGCTTGAAGGCAGGACATCAATTTGAGTCCTTTCGAAGGGGTTTCTCCAAAGATTCGTAGGGTTTGACCGTCTGCAAGAGGAATGCGAATGAACTTTTCGCGGCATACTACTTCAGCATGATGTTGGCTGAGCCAGTCCATACCGATTATAATGTCGAAACTTCCCAACTTCATAGGAATGAGGTCAACTGGAAAATCGTGATCGTTTAAAGTGAGGGTACAATTTCGTATAATAGAGTTTAATGAGACCGGTTTTCCGCCAGCAACTTCCACCGTTATGGATTCCATGAGATTATCACGAGTTTGGTTGAGGATGGGTTGAAATTCTAAGGACACAAAACTCTTATCCGCGCCAGTATCAAATAACATGGATGCATAACTACCATTGATGAGAAACGTACCGTTAACCACCTTGTTGTCAGCCCTAGCTTGATTGGCGTTGATGTTGAAAGCTCTTCCTCTAGCAGGTGGAGGAGCTTGGTTAGCTTGGTTCACCGGATTTGCTTGAGCTTGGGCATGAATGATGTTCACCAAGAGTGGACAAGTGTTTCTAAAGTGGTTTGGGTCTCCACAGTTGTAACAAGCCCGCATGGGTTGCATCATGGGGTAGTGGGGTTGGTAGTAGGATTGGGTCGTATGTTGTGTAGGTGGTAGAAGTAAGGGTTGTTGGGCTTGACCCACTATCTGATGGTGGGTTTGGGTTGAGGGTTAGTTGCGGTTCATTCGCTGAAGTGTGCGACAGGTTTGGATGGTGTGACCTGCACGGCCACAGCTGGTGCAATGTTGGCAGGGGTGTTCGGGAAAGTGATGGTATTGGCAACGGTTGCATTTTGGGTATGTGCCGGAGTATGGATTTTTATATGGTGCAGCTGAGGGGGTAATTTAGGTTATGGGTGCAGCAGTGATTGGGGGGTTTGTTTGAGTGACAGCAAAGTTTCTGTTGTTTCGCTTCCTTTTACCAGTAAACTTCGAAGAGGAGCCAGAATGGTTTGAAGTTTGAGCCTCAATGGGGGCTTTCTTTTTCTCCTCCTTGAATTTACCGTTTCGGATGCGATTCTCGGTAAGTTCGGTAGCTAGTTCCATTGCGACTTCAAGTGTTGCTGGCGAAGTGCTTAGAACCGAGTCTTGAATTTTCGAGGGGAGGCCTCGAATATAGTGTTCAACCAAGCGGTACACTGGGGTGAACAAGTTGGGGATCATTTGGTTTAGCTCGAGAAATCTTTTGTTGTAGGAAGTATGATCTCCTTCCTTTTGTTTTAACGAGTGGAATTCATCTTCCAACTTCTTGATTTCGCTTCTTGGACAGAAGCGTCTTGTCATTATTTCCCTTAACTCTTCCCATGTTAAGGCCATAGCATCTTCGACTCCTCTCTTACCCTTCTCTGTTTTCCACCAGGTCAGGGCTACCCAAACAGTCTCCCGGTTGCGTAACGTACCTTGCGATCCTCGGGACAATCGCAATTGAGGAAGGTGTTCTCCATTTCCTCAAACCAGTGGAGGAGAGCAGTGACACCTTCGGTCCCTTCAAACTTTGGGGGATCGCAAGACTTGAAGTGTTTGTAGGAGCACTTTTTGGAGGGAGGGTTGTCGACGTTCTGGTCTTCTTGGTTGGGAGGGTTGATGGGATTCGCGGTGAGAGCTTGTTGGACTTGAATTACGATGTCAGGAAGCACCGCGGCCATTTGTTTTGCAATTTGGGTGGCCAAGCGTTCGTTTGACCTTCCTGACTTTCTACCTCCACGTAGTTGCCTAGCCGACATCTACAGGAACATACATAGGAAGATTGTGAGTTTAAGAAGTTTTTAGGTGTCATGTGTCGTTAAAAATAATAAAATAACATAATCATCAATAATGCAACTACATCCATAGGATGTCTTGGGTTTGCTCATGTTTGGGCCTCCAATGTCCCCCATACCATCGCCTGTATAGTCATGTGGGCCCCATGACTATTGGCTTAGTAGGATTCACATTGGTGTTGGCGGTTTAACACTCGCATCACCCGAATGAAAACCATGAAATATGTTTGCGAGATGTATGGTAGGAGGGTGTCCAGGTATAGACACAATGACAACTCAAAGTGGGGTTAGCTCACACGACGTTTGGTATAGCATGCTTTGGCCTAATAGGTCCTTCGTACTCTCATCGTTAGTCCCCAGGTAGGCAAACTGGTCCTTTATTTTGGATTTATACGAATGCCAAGCCTAGACAGGACGTTCCGACTACCGGTACTCGTACCCTTCCAGTTACTACATGCCCGTCATGAGAACTCACTTTGATGTGATTTGAAAATACAAAGATCGTTGCAAAAATCATAGGAATTGTGAGGTGTGTGCTCTCATGGATATGGTATGTTATGAGGATATGATTCATGATGAGCATTGTATAATAATATGTACTTATGAACATGCTTGCATAACATTGAATGTAACAATAAACATAAAGCATATAAACATCATGAATTTTGCATGTAACACATAAACAATTTAAAATTTCTAATCAACTATAGTATAGGCTCTAGGGGTCTAATAACCTATCCTATATCCCTATAGTCATGGCTCTGATACCAATCTGTCACACCCCGACCCGCAGCGGAATAAGAGTCTGGGCATAATTGGGTTATCACCAAAGCTCATGATGTTTACTAAAATGTTTCATATTTATTAAATTCAAATTACAACTTAAATGTTCAAACCAAATTCATACAATACAAGGAAATGAAAACTAAATAAAACAATCCAAAGCCTAAACTGATTTATTCTTCTAGGCCGTCCTATGTGTTTCTTGCTTCAACTGGATCACCTGTATCATGTGTAAAAATGGGGAATTTTAGGTCAACAAAAGTTGGTGAGTGAACCTTGTTTAAAAACATTGTTATTGATTTCTTGTTGTATTTAATATTGAAAAGTTGTGCAGTAATCATATGTGAGCAAACGTATATAAACAAACAATCACAAACCACCTTGAATGAGTATATGACATGAATGATAATGTATTGTGAGATCCAGGCTCAATCAAACGGAGTTGGCCTCGTATGTTGGCAACGTCACGTTCCGCTCATAGGTAATGGGGAACAGACGAGCCTATGATGATGTATGTGAGATCAAGGCTCAATCAAACGGAGCCGATCGAAATGAGGCACCTGTACTCAACCCGTCTCCCACGGGGAGCTGTTGGGCCTAATGAAATGTATATACTGAAAATGATAAATTTAATCTAAACATTAACCACACAAACAATTGATACATATTGGATACACATTTGATCATGGATATGATGGATGCACAAGTGTTTAATATAATAAATAATTAAGCGACACATGATACACCCCAAAATGTGATTAAAACGGGGAATTTGTAGAGATTCACTCACATTGGGTGCGTTCTTTTGATGATGTTGAATGCGCACGAGTTTTGGGATTTGATCGACGAGGAAAAACTAACCTAAAATAATAACGAAATGGTTCGGTAAATAAGTGGATTTTATTAACAATTTTAATAGGATTTTTAGATTTATTTTTGTGAGCTTAAGGTCATTTTCTAACTTTAAACATATTATTTTTAAGTATTTTTAATTGATTTTTAAATTTAAAAAAATTGACTTTTTGTTGACCGTTGACCGGACCGTTGACCGGTCGGACTGTGGTTGAGTGTGCACTGAGTGAGGTTCGAACCCGGGACCTCTTGTACGCGTGCACGCAGCTCTACCAACTGAGCTATGTGTCTAACCCGAAATATTCTATGTTTTAATTATATATATACTAATTAAATGTTAATTTATTTGGTTTATATTAAAGGATTTAAAATGGTTGAACCGGTCTCGGGGACCCGGATCGAACTCGGGTCCTTCGGTTTGTAAGCGCACAGCCCAACCAGTTGGGCTGTGTGTCTTATCTGTTTAACTTACGGTTTATATTAATCTTATAAACATACTGGGACCTGTTCTAATTCAGTTTTAAAAAAAATTGGTTTTAATTCGGAAAGTCGGTGCATTTGTAAGGTTCGAACTCGTGACGTGCGCTATGTGTTTGCACACAGTCCACCACTGGACTGTGTGTCTAAGCCGGTTTAATATCTTGTTTTAATTAAACTTATATACAATGTCGACTTCGTCTTCTTCATTCAAAGACACAGACAAACGATATCCAACTGTTCTGGTTTAAATCGTTCGTCGATCATATAAGTGATTGAAATGTAATGAATAAATAGAGTTACGGAATCGAATGTACCGAACAGAATGCTTTCCTTAGAATTCCGGCAATGGTCGTCGGCTCTGATTTGTGAATTCCGTCTGATTGAACCAATTAACAGTTTTGATCGATGAGTTGTGAAATTGAGTTACTAAACAAGGATTATCAGAGGGTTTAGATGTTTGTACCGATTCACAGCGTGATTTCGGAAATTTCCAGAGATTTTCCAGCAAGTGCAGATTATCCAGCAACGTCGTCTGGGACCGATTCTGGTTGAAGGATTGAAGTTAGTATAAGTCTAACAATGGATTGAAAACGAAAGAGTCGAGAAATTTACCGATTTGATGTAAGTCTCGGTTTTCCGGTGAATGTCCGGCAATACAGAATATCTCCGGCGAGTGTAATTGCTTCGAGAAATTGTGCGATTTTGAGCGAAAAGATTACCAGAGACTTAGGTGTGTATTTATAGGGAAGGATCAGGATGAATTGAGTCCGAATTTGGTCTTGATTCATGGTCAAGGTTTTCTCCGGCGGTTATGACTGAGATCGCGGGATTAGACATCGGTTATAACCGATGTCGAAGTTAATATACGCGTTCAGTCAAAGGAAACGGTCAAAGTCTCGCGAAATCGTCGGGATTTCCGGCGACTGCGGATTGGGCGCGCTGATCACTGGGTTTGATTTAGAGTTTTATTATAAATGTTAATTGTTTCAACATATATCACAAACGAGTCAAGTGGCGGAGTGGTTAGGTGTTTTTTGTTTCTTCCGGCTGACCCGGGTTCGAAACCCAGCAGCCTCTTTTATTTTTTTCTTAACTTATTTTTACTTTTTAGTAATTATAGTTTTTAAATTCTAAAATGTTTATTAATTATGTATTGTTTAAAATTAATATTGATCATAAATATGCAACGAAATTTTATAACTGATTATTCGATTAATAAACGAAGCGAGTTTGGAAAACCCGTTTTTCGACGAATGTTACATGTATGTATGTATGTATGTAATAAAATGAGATTAAATTATGTACCAAGAAGGTGTGAAAGAATGGAGGAATTAGGAGGACCCTCACAAGGGTGTAACGAGAGATTACGAATGAGATAGGGGAAAAGAAGTGTGTTTTCTCCACAATCAACAGTTGAATCTCCCATCACATACATGGCTTTTATGTTACTTACAGTTATGTTGCTATGCACCAATTTTATAAATATTGTGGTGACAATAGAAAGAAGAACATCACATTTCATTTTATGTATCATCATTTCTAATTCTTTTCTTTCTCTTGTTTTATCTCCTTTTTATTACTCTTAACAATGTCCCTTTATAGTTTCAAAATCAAATAAACAGTTTGTGTTTAGTTTAAATATAGCTGAATTAACTAAACATATGTGTGTTTATTATATATATATTATATATATATTGACAACATATGAATCAATAATTTTCCTAAATTTATATTTAAATTAAGTTATGTTTCAGTTATAATTATTATTACTATATAATTGTTATAAAAACTGGGGTCACAGAAAAAATTTAGAGATTGTTGGTCATCAGATTTTCCCCTATTTGGATTTTGACTAGAATTTGAAGACATGTAGATATCATGTACAAAGCAAACATAATTAGGTGCATCATGAATATTATGTTCAACTCTATACGGCCATTTACGGATCAACTAAATTAAACAAACTTTCAATTTGATTTTTTCAGATTCTCTTTTAAACAAATGAGAAGTAAATAGATAATGTGACATAATTAATTAATTGTTATATTATATTAATTTCAGCTTTGAAGTAAAACTAAATGTGGTATTTTTATATCACATTCTGTAATAAGTTAACTCGATTGGGTTCCTTTTTTAACATAAAACAAATTTTCAAGGGCCTTTCATCCTCGTTTTAGCGCACGCATATAATATTTAGAAAGGCCTTAGGCTTGGAACTAAAATTATATATCAAATTACGATTTTGAGTTGATCCTTCAATTTGGCAGTGCTTGCAAGGCTCGTTTTCTTAAGAACCCTGGTTATTTTTATATTGCAATTTTCTACTGGATGTGGGCTTCAGACTTATTTGGGCTTCCATTTACATAATGTAAGGACTTGGGCCAATCAATTTTGACTTCACTTGGTGAACTACAATCAAATTTAATGGTGTGTCAAATCTTGTTGAGTTGGTGGGTTGAATCCTTCAACTATAACCTGACTCATATATATGTTTATTTGTTCATGTTTCGGGTCGAACAGTTTTATAATACGAGTAATACCTAGTGACTTTGTAAGAATTGAAATAATCAACTACCCCTACTCAAATTAAATACCTCGTGAGTAGTAACTAGTGACTTAGTCCATCAGAGTGATAGATTGATAGATGGACGTTAGTAGAAACTGCTGGTTAGTGGCATCATCTGTGATAATTGGTGATCACTAGTACCTAAGTGATAATAGTACATGGCATTTAAACAATTTTCTTTTAAGGATTTTTTTTACGGAAGTAACTATTCATATGTCGACAATTATATTGCCGATTGTGGTAATGGTTCGTCCCATGTATAAGGAAAATCTCTTTTTCTATTTTTGGTACGTTGTATTAATAACCGACCTGCATATTTGTTATTGTTTCTTTGTGGATTACCCAATTGAGCTTTTAATCGCTACCATCAATAAACATCAATCTAAAAGTTATCTATACACGATTCACAAGATATATTAAGGCCTATACAAAATTCTATATAACCTACGGGAAGAACCGTAATAAATGTTGGTCCAAATATTGCTCTTGCATAGATGAGGGTTCATTCAGAAGACAAACTATACGGAAGAAGATGGAGAACAACTTAAATAATTCAATCTTAAAATTTATAAAAAAATAAGAAAATTATTGAAATGAATTATTTATACACTTATCTTTAAATACAAAATATAACACATATCTTTAAATTCAAAAAATAACAAATTTTATTTATTTATACACACTATACATGTGCAAGTTCTATATAGGTTATGTGTAGGTAATACACCTATACAAAACTTGCACATATGTAGGCAAAAGTTTAAGCATTACAAAAAAAAACATATGAACAAACTAATTTAGTGGGTTTTTATGTATATAACACACATTTATGTAAAAAGATAAAATATTAAAAATATAAGAATCATTACTAAACTAGTTTTTTTTACATCGTACGTTGCGGTGAAACCGCGTAAATGATAATATAAAACAAACGTAATTTAAAAATATAATATGTTGTTTAGTAAAGCCAAACCATTAAAATGGTTTAGTTTATCACTGTACTGTTTTATGATTAAAAAAAGAAAAAAGAAAGAAAAATAAAAGAAAAAAGAATTATTAATAAAAATGGTAAAGGAGATATATATGATATATATTATTATAAAAATAAATTTACTATTAATGGTCAAAAAAGAAAAAAAAATATTAGTAAAAATGGTAAAAAAAATATATGATTTTAAAAAGAGAGATAAATTTAAAAATATGTCAATAAAAGTAAATAGAATAAGATACTATTATAATATATTAAATAAAAAAACTATATATTATTATAAAAATAAAATTACTATTCATATTCATTAACCTTTTATATATATATAGGGAATGAATCATAAGAAAACTAGTGTATATGAGAAAACCAAAAAACTAACTAAAAAAAGCCTAAAAAACATATACATTTTTTTGAATTTTTTTAATAAAAATCGCTATATATAAAATATAAAAAAAAACTTTTTTCAAAAGAAAAAGTTTTATTGCACATGTGGATTAATAAGAAAAATCCTAAACCATCTACAAGTTTTTTTTAAAAGAAAGTTTTTCTATACATAAAAATTAGCATTTTTTATAAAAAAAAATGGTATGTTTTTAGGTTTTTTTAGTTAGGTTTTAATTTTCTCATTTATATATAGTTTTCTCATTATTCTCCCCCTATATATATATATATATATAATATATATATATATATTGGTGAAAGATAAACCGAAAACTAACTTGAGTTGAAAAAACTCAAGAAAACCCCATGTAAATTTTTATTTTTTTTCTAAAAAATAAGAGAATGTAACATTAATGTACTTGAACATTTTTATAAAAAATATAAAAAACGCCTACATGTTTTTTTAAATGTTCAAAATTTGTATGTTACATTTTTTTGGACATATATATTATGTAACATGAAATTTTTAATATTTTTTAAAATAAACTACTCGGAGTTTTTTTGTGTTTCTTTTATAAAAATGTTCAAGTATATGTATGTTACATTTTCTATTTTTTTAGAAGAAATAAAAATGTTACATTGGATTTTTACAAAGGTTTTTTGAATTTTTTCAACTCAGGTGGGTTTTCGCTTTATCCTTCCCATATATATATATATATATATATATATATATATATAGGTTTAGGATCATTTGTGAAAAATATATTCATAGTGAACTGTGTGAACTTATCTTAGCCATTGATTTCCTTTAATGTATCAAGGGTAGGATCGTATTTTTTTCATATATCTTCATTTAAATCTCTTCTTTTTAATCATTTATTCAGTTACAAAATCTCTAAATTTTAGGGATTTAACAATCTTTCTAATTATTTCGTAAATCACAAGTTGATTATACGTATTTTCAGTTTTATCAGATCGAATTCGTTTGCTAATATACTGTTTTCGAAGATTTTGAACAGGGATTATTTTTTTCAACTTTGCCTGAATCAAAGTTCGTATTTTTTAATTCATTCAAATATGGCGGATTCAGGTTGTAATAATTCCAATTTGTTTGAAAACACAAATGATATATACGAACGGAGTAATGATGGCGTCTTTGTTACAACAATGATCGCCCAGGTTTGATCTTCTGGATTTTAGTATCATATATGTAGTTTTCAAGATGAATATACGAACCGAGTAAAATTGTTTTCATGTATTTGTCATTTAAGATTTGCAAAGATGAGATTCATGATACATTTAGTCGTTAATACACAGGCATATATTCCCGTTAATTATACACATATTTGCAGTTTGCGGTTTTTATTTGTGATTATACAGTTTTGTTTTAAACGTCCAGTTGTTACAATTCAGTACATATGTGTATAGTGCGTAGTATATGTATTATTACATATCAGGATACAGTTTCATTTTAAACTTACAGTTGATACCATTTAATACACATGTGTATACTGTTAAGATGATGCATTATTATATAAGGGGATGCAGCTTTGCTGTAAACTTCCAGTTGATACATACAGTACACATGTGTATAATGTTAAGTTACTGCTTTATTACATGCGAGTATTCAACTTTGATGCAAACTTCCAGTTGATACCATACAGTACACATGTGTATAATGGTAAAGTTACTGCATTATTATAAATCGAGGATGCAACTTTACTATAGAATTCCAGTTTATAATATACAGTACACATGTGTATTATAAGCGAATTTGGAGGAACGAGTAACTGGCAAAATATATGACAACTTTTCATGTTTCCAGTTTAAAATATCGCCCATTATGTAATTACAGAATTACCATTTTTAATTAAATTAAAGGAAAAAAACAACTGTCAATAATTACAATCATGCCACTAATCAAAACTTTAGGATGATGGAAATCAATGGTCTAGATTAGTTCACACAGTTCACTCTTATAATGTTGTTCACTCTAGATCCTTTAATATATATATATATATATATATATATTGTGTGTGTATATATATATGTAAGTTCATGTAAGAAATATAAAAGTGTGAGAAGGATAGAAGATTTGGAGTACATGTTTATTATATGTATAATATATTGTTATATATATATAAATGTGGTAGAAGAATATAAGTGAAAGGATAAAGTTTTGGAGGTGACACGTGTCCCTTTTTATTTTGGTAGTTTAAGGGTATAAGTGTAATGTAACTAATAAAATCTAATTATGGAATGAATATATGCAACCGATTTTTGGCAGTTATTGTAGGGATTTTCGAATTTGAAGGCATACATCTTATAAAGAAATAACACCCTAACTCATAAAAGCACCACAACATGTATATTGAAGGCATACATCTTATAAAGAATATAAATATAACAGAAACAACACCCTAACTCATAAAAACACCACAACATATATATTGAAGGCATACATCTTATAAGAACAGAAATATAATAGTAATAACACTATAACTCATAAAAACACCATAACAGTTATATTGAAGGCACACATCTTATAAAGAACACCCTAACATTGAATATAACAGAAATAACACCCTAATAAATCAATTTCAAAACACAATACTTTAATCAAAATGACAACATGAATAACACCCTAAATATAATACCAGTCAACACTTTAATCAGAATCAAAACAGAAATAAGCCCTAAATATATAAGAACATAAATAACACCCTAACTCTTTGAAGGCAACAGAAACTTACTGAAAACACCAGAAACCACAGCAATACAAGGACCTTTGTCCTTACATTAAATATAACAGGAATAACACCATAACTCATAAAAACACCACAACATGTATATTGAAGGCATACATCTTACGAAGAACAGAAATATAACAGAAATAACACCCTACAATTAAAACACCATTGTTTTGAACATAGAAAAAACACCGTGGACTAAAACATCCAAGCGAGATGTAATTTTTTTCTCTACATAAGTATATCAATATGGTACTCATATTAAAATTAAAAAAACACTTTGTTATTATGGTTTAATTTTTTTTTTAAAGTTACATATAAAAAGTTATTGACGTTAAAAAAAGAAAGGGGGAACTTTCATGTGCATTAATGTTAGTTTCTTAATTTAAAAATGTTAAATTTCCTTTATACCCTTAATCTAGAAAATTAATTAGTTTAATAGTCAACACTATTTATAAGATTATAATCAATATCTCAACCATTAGATTAAAAATCTAATGGTTTAGATTCTTTCTTATTTTTTTCACACTTTTATATTTTCTTACAATAACCTTACCCTATATATATATATTAATTATAACGGTTTAGGTATGTTCTCCCACGTCTCACCTTAAAACCCACTTTTAAAATTGACCTCCCTATTAATATATAAAAAGAACGAATTCATGAGAAGTGTATCAAATAACTTATTTGTCGATTAAATTATGAGTGATTATTGAATCGAATATTTAAATTTTTATTTTTTACTTGAATTCGTATTTGATTTGATTTGTATTTGAAACTCGAATTCGAATAAATTTGATTGAATCAAATTCACCCTAAACAATTAATCATTTTACTTTCATTTTTCAAAACTACAACAAACTAATTATATTTAACATAATATATAATAATCTACAAAATTAATTAACTATCAATATGTCAAAAAACCAAATTTTAGAATATAGGTTGATTACTGATAGCGTTTTAAGTTAGGTAAAAACTTAGAAACAAGTAGTATGAGTTATTCTTCAGTCGATTCGGTAATATTATGAATTGTTATGAACTTATGAATAAAAATTATCACTTATGAATGTAATTCATACTTTGTCCAAATTTAAAAGTTATATGTGCATGTCTATACATATATTAAAATACTATATAAGTTGAATTCGAATTTAGAATCGAATTGAAAATCATATATTTGTATTCGATTTGAATTCGATTGCTGGACTCGAATACGAAACTCGAATTGAACCTTGATATTCGAATTTTGAATTTTTTGAATCTAAATCAAATTCTGAACACCCCTAGATTAAATATGATGTTCTGGTATGTTAAATTGATTGTATTGATTTTGGGCATCGAGCATCGTTGAGTATGATTGGTGAATTGCATGTTGGAACTTATGAAACCATATGAAAGCGTTAGAAGAAACTTCGGTAATCAAAATTGATTCTTGATTCTTGTTTTGAAACCTTACTAAATCACTCGTGATCTTCTCTGTGAGTATGGTTCGTGTAAGAAACTTTTGATTCTTGTTTAACCTAGCTATATCAGATTGGATTCATTAGACTCTTAAGTTTTGATCGAATTCAAATGTTTTTACATAAGATTTGGTTTTAGTTGGACATTTAATTAATAAGCATTAAATTTTGGTCACTTATATTTTTTTGAATGGTTAATGTTACTCTCCCAAGCTTTTATATTTACAAATAAATCACTCTAATGGAATTGAACCTAAGACCTCCTACTAAGAAGTAAAAGTCTCTATCAAGTAAGCTAGCCTTACTTAGCTATTTGATGACTTTATATAATTGGCAATTCGTTTGTTGGTTGGTCTCTTCACATAATTAAATTGGTAATGTGTGAATAGAACTCATTAAGTTCAATTCTATATTTATCCATTAATTAATCGTGATCACCTTTAATGATTTTCCACTAGCTGAAACTGGGTGAATTGTACGTTACTTCATCAAATCTAAAACCTAGAGAGGATTACTTCTTTTCCTATATTGTTTACAAACCTTATGGTAATTATGTTAAGCTTTTAGCAATTAAATTAATCAATCAACTTCTTAACTTACAATTTCACTGTTTAGATCTATAAAATATAGATTTGACACCTACTTATTTTACTAGTAAAGGCAGCTAGGAACATTGATTTAAATATATTTTTTATTGATCTTTGGACATCTACCCGGAGGCACCACCTACCATGGGGAAGGCTTAAACATATAAAATTTGTGCACATGATATATATATGGAGAAGATTAAATAATATATGTTTTTTTGTAAATTTGGTATGATCGTCACTTCAGTAATACAATCCAAATGGCAGACGTCATCACTTCCAAAGACAACTGTTTAAATCAACTAATGTTAACAAATGTACAGTAATGCAATACTTAGCTTCTAAATTCAGGTGATCTTAATCCTATGGTTATAAAGTGTTAATAGTTTGGTCATCAATCTTCAGTTTGACAATGTATATATACGTTATTTTTAACTTGTGTCGATTGCATGCGAACAGTTTATAACATTCTTCATTCTACGTAAAGCTTCAACACATTTTCACTTTTTTTCTGGCATATATTTTTTGTAATTTAACGTTTGTATTATATCGTAGACGTAGTGACACAAATGATATACTATATAAAAAAAAGAATGTCCTCCAAAAGTGAGCGAAATTAAAATAGTTTATTAATATAAGTTGATAAAAAAATAAATATGTGCTGAACTAGTCTTAATGACTTTTGGGAAACATTGATGAAGGTTTTTACACTTTGTAGTTGAGTTTCGATATTGGTGTACGCTGAATTTTCAAGTTTGCATGCATTGCAATTTGACTTCACTTTTCTTGCTGACAAAACTTAAAACACAAGTAATTTGGCCTGACTTCTTCACACGACATGTCTATGCAAATCATAAAGTACTAATCGACCATCTGTAACCTTGCCAGCGTTCACAGATACTGTTTGTCTATGTCCTATATGTAGTGCCATAATATTAATATTTTTATAATATATCAATAGGAAACTAATTTATATTTTAATAAAAAGGTCCTTCAAACCTAAACCTTGGTTTCAATTTATATAAATGTAATGTTTACCTTTCTCAGTTAATATGAAAACCATATACATCTTTTATATAAACGCCTTCTAGTCCAGCGGCACTCCGTGTCTGTTTCTAAGTGGAAGTCCGGGTTGTTGCTAGCGAACTTTTCCTAGAGGTTTTAAAAGCCAGTCGGTCTCCTCCTAGAACGATTTGCCAGTTTGGTGCTATCCTCGAATGTCGAACTAATAATGGATGGTTGTAATTCCGTCTGAGGTACGGATACATACCTGGGCTATGAAGAGGTATGACATTGAGCCCGAATACGCTGCCATTAAAAAAGAAAAGAAAACCAATCATCATACTTTATTTAAATAGGTAAATGAGAAAACCAACCACCATAAATACATAAATTTATGACTATTTATGAACCAATTTGTACACCTTAAGTTGGCTGGTTGATAGCCTCTTAATGATGATTTAATTAAGAGACTACATCTGAATCGGCAAAGGTAAAGGGTTTGGTTTCAGAATGGTTCATGAGTTTCTTAATTGGTAAATTTTAAATACATGTTGATCGATAAGATGCTACCTCTAATTAGTTAGACCTTTTAAGGCTCGACACAAGGCTGTCAAGCAAGCTAATAAATCGTATGATACAAAAAAATAAATGTTTAAATGATGTAAAGCTTGTTTGATTAGTATTAAACATGATTTGCATACATGTATGGACATCAGAAATGTTGAAAAGATCACATAAAATTTATTTTTTAAGAGTACATAGAACAGAATTTGAATCAACCAAACATAGAAGCTTTCGGCAATCCCACTGCATATGCCAAATTTGTGAAATTGACATTTCAATTCCATCACTAAATGCTAGCTTCTATGGCAATTCAGATCTTTCATCTTTCTTTATATAGTACTACTACTGTCACGCAAACGTCTAGTGACATAACAGAAACCACAAGTCACAACACATTACCTACACCAAGGTACAATCTTTATTACACAATTTACAACTCATTACAAGAACAAACAACCTACTGGGACTTAATGTTCATTCGATGCCCTAATAATCTTCTCGAAAATCTAACCTTAATGTCAAAGGTTCAGTCTTGTCCATGTCACTTAGGTTGACTAGGGTTTAGAGTTTGTGCTGGTGTGGTTGGAAAGAGTTGTAGGGTTTTGGGTGGTACTCTTGTGCAATATGGACTTGTACTCTCCATCATCATCACTGTCATGAATGAGCAATCACACATGACCTTCTTGCAGCTGGTCTGATCTACATTCCATTCGTTGACCAAGTTTTCTTTGCTGCTTGCTATATTATCTTCAACTACAGCACCACCACCACCCTGTATGTATACACACACTAAGAATTTCAAGTTCTAAATGATAGTTTTGAAAAAAATATATATAGAATATGAAATGATTGCTGGTATAACACTATAACATAATATGATAATGTAATTCACTATGCAAACTATTTTTAAGGTTTGAAATATAAAAATGTTATATCTTCTATAATATATTAATATCTTTGTACATATAATTTAATAACAATATATTTTACAAAAAGTTATACCAAATTTTAAGGTTTGAAATGTAGCAATGTTATATCTCTTCTATAATATTTTAATATCTTTGTACGTATAATTTTAATAAACATATATTTTACAAAAAGTTGATACCAAAGGATTTTTAGTCTAGCGGGTTAGTGGTGTCAAGTTGTGTAAAGTGGTGACTCTTTTGATCGTTTGAGGGTTTGAGTCTCATAGTGAATATTGGTGTAAAATTAAAAGTAGAAATAGAGAGTGTGTATTAAGTCGCTTGAAGAAAAATAGAGTTTTACGAGTAGCATCTGCTGTACTTCGCCCTAATTCATGTGAATTTGTACTTTCTACATGCTTCAATTCCTAGGTTATAAATAAAATCATTTTTGCTCTTAAAAAGTACTAGATCATAACAAACATGTCATAAGCTGCTTAGATATCACTTGGGAACAGCTCATTATTGATGAATTAGATAGAGTTTAGGATAGTAGGAGGCATGATAGGCCCGTAGAGGGTGCAGGGTGGGTGACGGCACAAGGCCCAAACCCTCCGAGGGCCCAAATATTTTTATTTTGTATAGAATTTACGCTGTATAAGATAGAATATATATGCACTGAATCGAAAGATAACATAAATGAGTTTTTATACTGTGGTTATTGTCTTGCTTAAACAACAAGGAGTCTTAGGTTTTAATCCGGCGTCTCCAAATTCTTTATTTTAGCTTATTTTTTGGTTTTTTTTTTTGTTATTGACAGTTTAATGCTTAATTTTGTCAACTGCATATTTCCCTTTAACCAATAAATTACTTACTAAACTTAGCTAAAAATAACTACTTAAATTACATCTATATAAATTTTAGTGATTGATGAGTTTATATTAAATGGAGATTTTCGAATAGGGCTCAAATTTTTTTGTCTCCACATGGCCAAAAGTTTTTTTTATGATTTTCGGAGACGGCCCTGATAGGAGGTTAGCGGTTCAATCTTTATTGTATGCAAGTTTAGTCGTTCAAAAAAAGCCGCTTAGATTTCTTAAATTTGTTTAATGATTAATCTTTTAAATATTTTTTTTGTGTGTCAAAACTAACCAATCAACTATAAAAGACATTTTTATATTGTTTCAACATATTCAAATACATCCAAAGCCCTTATCAACTAGCAAGGTAACACTCTTTAGTCGCAAACTTTGTTCAAATTTGAAACTAAAGCTTATGATATATACACACACACATTGATAAATGTAAACCAATCAAGAAGATGTTAATTACCTGAATGGGAAAGGGATGATAACAAGGTGAGTTGTAAGAAGTTATAAGACGTTGGTGTTGATACATAGCCAAGAGTTTCTTTTGAATTTTCTGTCGATCACGAGCTTTATGATTTTGAAACCAATAAAACACATTTTTTCCTTGAATTTTGCCATAAAGAGAGAGCCTTGCTGTTATTTGTTGTATTTGTGTTGCCGTTGGTGTTTCCAGACCTCCTCTATACATTCCCTCTAACAACATCACTTGCTCGGGTGTCGGACACCACCTGCTCCCGCCACCACTACCACTGTTTGATAACCGCGTTGCGGACATCTTTCGGTAGTTTATGAGGTTTGATCTTAAAGGATCTGATGAAGATGTATTTATAAAGGGAATGGGTGATTTGGTTATGTTCTCGTCACCCTCAGTTTGTATGTACTATTTTGAATAAAAACAAAAATTATGGAATATAAAAGTAAAGTGAATTATGGATGGGATCGATGCAGCCGTGCAAACTTTTCTTTCTACTGTTATTGTTTTTGGAGAATGAATGATTCCAACTTGGGATCATAATTAAGGTTGTTGGATTATTCTAATATCTCTATTTTTGTTTCTTAATGTTTTCTTTTAAAAGAAAATACATTACAATTAGGCTATAGGTTGTGGTATGAATCCCTTACGTTAGTGTCATGTCACACACCTCTAATCCACTATTTAATATCACTACCCTAAGGGTGTGGTCATGACCCAAATCACTAGCCTTTTATTTATTTTAGTTTATCTTTGTTAAATAAAAAAGGAAATGATTCTTTAAAAATGGAAAGGAGGACCATAGTTGCCATGAATTAATCCATAGAAACTATGATGGATCAAGTAAGGTGATGGTATAGCCTTCCATTCATGTTACTAGGTGACGAATCATGTCTCAACCATTACCCCACACCCTTTAGCTTTAGTAATTTACATTTTTAGTCCAAGATAAATTCCAAAATAAATAATGAAGACGTGGCTATATATCACCCAACAAGTTGTTAATAAAGTCGAGATAATCACGTAACATGTTATTTTTTTAGAAAACATATAAATTATAGCTTACGATACTCAAATAAAAAAAATAATATTTTTATGGTGTATTTTTTAACATTAACGTATAAAAGATGTTATGATCAATTAAATTTTTGAAAAAATTCATTTAAAGGTTGTTATCTAAGTTATAATAAATATTCTAATTAATGAAATGTGTCTTTTACTTTTTAGCCTAAAATTTGTTTATATTTTATTTTAACTTTTTTTAATGATTAATAAATACATGAATATCTTTATCCTTATCAATAATAATAATAATAGATTAATATTAGCAGAGTAACGATATTGTATTTTTTAAAACTATTTCTTTATAATAATATATTTATTTATTTATTTATCTATTAGTGTTTAAACCAGATATATCTCCCTGTTATATGAAACTATTATTTTGAATTTATAATTAATTGTTTATGAATGATATCCAAATCTGAATATATATTATAACACATGATAAACCTCATACATCTTAACCATATATATACATTCTGAGAAAAAGGTATGAATTTTCTGTTTCTCTATACTATTAAATAATAATATTAAACATAATTTTCTCACTTATTTCTTATTTATTTTCTTAATTATTTTTTTTATTTTTCCATATATTAATAACCATTTAATATTCATTTATCAACCCCATGTAATATACTTGTTTCTAACCTAACAATAAATAAATACAAATAAGGTAAAATGTTATAAGAAATAAATAGTACATTAAAGTTCACATATTAAAAGATAGATCGACGACTGTATGTGTTAACCGATTGTATTATATTTATTTAACTCGTGCAATATATGGATTTTTTAAAAGATAGAATCTTTTTATTAGTTAGTATATAAAATTACACGTATCCCATCTGTGTAATGCACGGGATTCTAAGATAATATGTTTTAAAGGAGTATAATATATGTTTTAATAGTTTAATTACTTAAACTCTTCAAACTATGTCCTAGTACATTTTTGTCATTTTTATATGTATTATAATATAATATAAAATATGATAGGGTCGTTGGGCTTATCTAGGCTTGCGGGCCCTCGATATGTGAAGATCGGCTCTCGAGTTAGTTTATTAAGTGAGTTCCAAGTTCCAACATAGACTTAAACTTGGACTTAAGCTTGTTTAAGTCCCAGCTTGATTCAAGCTTTAGTGAACTGCTCTTAAGAGTTTAAAAGCTAGCACCCGTTGACACCCCTATGAAAAATAAATGAGCTTAACATAGTAAGGATTTCTTGAAAGAAAAATTTGGATTGTGGAGGTTCCACTTTTTAAAGATGCACTTCCTTAAGGCTTTGAAAATGTGAAAAAGAACAAGGACATAGTCTTCTTGATCTGGATTGCATACTTAGTTAAGATTAGGTGTTAGAAGGTTCTACCTTTTAGTTACAATTTATTTCAATTATCTTTACCATAATTAGATATTTATTCTATTTGATTACGTTTCCTTCATAGTTGTCCAATAATACCTTAAGGATTTTCATATAATATATCATATTATATGGTACCTTAGTTTTAGCGTTTTTGTTTTCTTCTTTTCTCTCCCTTCGTACTTCTTGCCATCAAATATTGATTGGTCATGAGCTCTCTTAGCCCCAATGTCCCCCTTGTGTAGCGAATATTTTCAGCTTCTTCTCTTATAATTCCACTCTCGAGGACACATGGTGTGGGTGTGTGTATAAGGTTTATATCATTTTGTCTTGCTAATGTCACTATGTTGCCACAGTTGTAACTTCTCTCACTCTAGCCTTGATGTCCACTTCTTGACATCACAACTATGGCTTTAGATGCGTAGTCATCGTTCGCCGCCACTGAGCTTTATTATGGCTTAGGGTTATTCCAAGGTTGTATATACTTTCCATACCAACATAATTTCTCGAATTTGAGCGTTGATTCCCACATGCTCCGACTGTAAACGGTTAATAGTCAGAAATATTAGTTGGCGTTTGTCGTAATTATATCTTTTTTATAATTAGAAGATCTAATATAATTGGTTTTTCTTTGTAGTTAAATTGTGGTTGATGATTCTTGATGTTAGTGACCTAGGTGTAGCTAAAAACATCATACTTATGGATTGATAGATATAAGATAAGTGTTTGTTATTAATAATGATACCTACTGATGAGGTACTTGATGATGATAAAGTACATTCCATCGGAGGATAATATTATAAACTGATAAAAGTGTTCATGTTGATGAAACAAAGAGTTAAAGGCATAGAGGCTTAATACCGAATGTAATGTGTTGAAATCCACAAGAAGTTGTATCTAAAATAATTAAGCCTTCAATTATCAACTTTAAGCAAGACAATTTAACTAACTAGATCATATTTGAATGGAAGAACATTAACATGGAGAACGTTATCACTTATATTTGTCACCTTTCGAGGTTGTATTAGATAAACCACTTGACGTGTTATACATTAATATAATATCTCGTTCAGACTCTTCTGAACATTTAAGTGTTTTATAATGTTCTTCTTTCTTGAAGTTGTGTATAACTCACAACCACAAGCAGAAAATTCTTTTGAATATCATGATTTAATCTATGATCGCATATTCATAAGCTTGCTATATATCTACCGAAGATCAGAATCAGATCCATAACTACATGTGCATTTGATTTATATTTACCAACAAGACAAACCCTAATATAAATTATATACACTATTAAGTAATTATCAACATATTAACATGTTATTCCAATTATGGATAGATCATTTAGACATTTACAACACATATATATATATACATGAACTATAGGTATGGAATGTATAAATAGATAACCTAAAACAAGAACTTTGATCATATTTCCAGCAATGAGTAGGTTTATACAACTAAAATCTATCAGTTATGTTTATCTCAAGAAATGGAAAGTAGTTGTTAATGACTTATGTATAAAAAAGAGAGGGGGGAGAGTTTAACATGAAAATAATATGTGCAAAACTCAAATGATTAACAAATAAAATAGGTGTAAGTTTTATAGTTAAACACTGTTGTTATGCTTTAATATATACAATCAAATTATAATTTTTATCATAATCCAGTATGAAATCACTCAAACAAGTAAAACACACATCAAAAGGTCTTTTGCTTAGTGATACCAAACTGTTAGAAAAAGGCTTTGTCTTTTAAGTTGCCAGTAGGGGTTTAGTCCCTGTAATTAATAACAACGTATGATTTAATAGTAGAATTGAAGAGTGTAAAAAAAACACATAAATTTGTATTTAAAGTGTAACAAAACGTTGATGATAAATATAATCTTTACTAACATATTTATTAATTTAATATGTCATAAATTAGAAGAATAAATATGTTCGCATCGATCAATCATCCCATTTTACACTTGTATTTAAAATTTATTATATATATTTTTTAGCGGTAAACATAATGTATAAGGTTAACACACTCTTCAAATCGGGGAGCACTGTATTGTCTCACTCTGGTCAAGTTATGTTGTCTTAATCGTGACCACGCTCGCTTCAAAGTTTGGCTTTTTTGAGCGTTTCCCCGGAAACCATCCGCCGACTATCACTTGACAGTTGTTGTGCCACCAGAAGAGCAGAACTCTCTGACGTAACACACGATGAGACAAAAATCCGATTGGACTCAAAAGTCAAACTGACAATCTCACACAATACTAGTTTATATTCTTAATTGTCAATATTCACCTCATATGACATAATTGAATATTTTATTCATTCATTCATTGATTATAGTAGTTAATTAGTTATTAAAGTCCCAACAACCAAACTGAGACCTGGATAAAGCCTACATATTGCTTATATTCCGGATGGGTCGGACCAATAGACAAGCACAGCCTGATGTGGGGCCGTGGGGCTAATTGTGACCTAGTGGACCCACTCATGTACCTTGGTTTGGAACAAATATTATATGAGTTGCCTAATACCAATGTTGATATTCGGAAAGTTGTGAACTGGGTCAGGTTTAGTTAGGGCCGAACCCATTTTTTTTAGTTTGAGCAATCTAGCACAGGAAGAAAGTAAGAGCGTTCATATTTGAGCCTTCATATGATTATATGCATTTTTATAAACTATTTAAAATCAAAATTTTTCTTTAAATTTTATTTTTCTTTAAAACTTTTCAGAACATTAACTAAAAATCTTATTTTTCTTAAAATTTTGTTTATCTTTTAAAACTTCTCACATCTCATTCTTCATGTTTATATGCATCTTACTCTTAAAATTTTGTTTATCTTTCAAAAACTTCTCACATCTCATTCTTTAATTTTATATGCATCTTACTCAGATATACTTATTTATTATTTTATTATTTTTTTTTTCAGTTTTATATACTCACAACATTTAATTCAAATACGAATAGTAACATAACAAATATAGCGATTAAATTTACTCTTTACTACAGTTTTTGAGATAAAGAGTAAAAAAAGAACCATATGTAGATAATACATGAATGAAAATCTTTTTCTCTATTTTTTTAAATGAACAAAGCTAACTTTGTTAATCAACAAAACCACACAAACACCCCTTGAACCAGCTAGGTGCTAGCCGAGGGCATGATTTCACCACTTACAACGCTTAACTAGTTTAGAAAAGATATACATCGAATCTTAACAGCTCGCCAAAAGTCATTGCCATCTCCGCGATGTTTTAGCCACAGGAAGGTAATTTCCTAAACTTCCTCCAACACTTTTGAGACTGTAATTGCCGGTCCTTCAAATTCTTTCTTGATTCTCCCCCCCCCCCCCCCCCTCCCTCCTCCAAATTAACCACAGTGCACCAATTGCCACAGTCGTGATCGTCTTCTTTCTTATCCTTGCCACATGTAAATCTCTCACCTTTTCCATTACCTCCACCACAATTGAATTTCTTCCAAGCGCTGGAACTTAAAGCCACATACCAATCAATCTCCAAACTTCCTTTGTTGTTTGGCACTCGACTAGACAATGATCCAATGATTCGTCATAGCTTCCACAATTCGGGCATGCGTGCTATGACCCGATACACCTCTCTTCTATAGTTCGACTAAAGTGGGGATCTTTTTTAGCAAGGCTTTCCAAGAGAATATGTTTGCTTTTGCCGCTGCCCAATTACACCACTGCATTCCGTTTGAAACCTGCTGCCTGCTGCTCTGAATTCTTCTCTTACTGTCGGACCCCCCCCCCCCCCCCCCGATTGCCTTCCAACCCCACACATCTTTGTTGTGTTGTATTGTGCAGTCGTTCAACTGTACATCAACCCAAAAAATTTCGTCCCAGACTTAAGGAGAATTTGGATGTGAATCCCACTTCCAATCCTACACAACTCTATTCCTGACTCTTTGATAATTGTCGCTAACTCGGACCCCTTATCGCCTGCCAATTTATAAATACATTGACAAACATCACACAAGAACCCAATTAGCAACCAGTTATCAAGCTAAACTCATGTTTTCCCACCATCCCCAATCCAGTATGTGATTTTTGTTGTAAATCAATGTTTACTGTAAGGAATTATCTTTTAATTTTAAAAACATTGTTCTAGACCCTAGAAATGTTCTTGTTTGCTAGCACCTTATTTTTTTCCCCACTTCAACCATGTAAGCTGCATATTACAGCAGCCGACATATGATCATCTTGGACACTCAACCGAAACCACCACTTGGCCAATAATGCACAGTTCGCTTTATGAAGGCAGCCTATACCCAATCCACCATTCTATTTTGGAACCATCTTTTCCCATCCCACCCATTTTATCTTTTTGCACATAGACATGCCTCCCACAGGAAATTTCGCCTTATACATTCTAAAGTTTTTAACACTCTAACCGGGACTTTATAAAGAGACATATAGTAAGTTGGTAAACTACCGAGTATCGGTTTAACCAAAGCCACCCTTCCCATGAAAGAGATATACTTTGCTTTCCAATTTGAAAGTTTTTTTGTTGAAATGGTCCACAACCAGCAACTAACCGATTATATTCATATTAGTTCTTATAAGCATCCCCTAGTATTGGAAAGGGAATGTTCCAGACTTACAGCCCTACATTTAACCGCCCATGCAGCTTGTAGTACCTCTTCATGTTCCAAATGATTCCCATATGTTTTGCTTTTCGATAGGCTAATCTTTGAGCCTAAGATCGAGTAAAAAAGCCCTTAGAATACGGTTCAGATTTTAAGGTTCTGGATCTTCACCAATAAATACAACATAATCCGCATAAAATAAGTGTGCAATAACCAATGCGCCATTCGGGAGTTATCTACCATTATAAACACCAAGATTTTAGCCCTACACATCAATACATTCAATGCTTCCATGGCCAGAATATCACCTTGTCTAAAGGCCCCTCTCTAGTTTGAAATTATCCATGCGTGACCTATTCACTATAATTGACGCCAACCCTTTCAACTCTTCTAAATTCGTATGGAAAATATGGCCTACTACCCGAATAACCGATGTTGTAATAACAAAGTCTCGATTCCAAAACCACCTTCAGAAGAGGTACTTTAAAATGCTCTGGTGTTCGATGGGGCTGTAAACGAACCAAGCATTCAGCAAACAGTTCATGAACACTCGTCAGGAAGTTCTTTTGTGTTCGATATTTTGATAAATGAAGGAACACGAACAAGAAATTTCTTACTGAAAGAACATGAGCAAAGTGCGCGTTCATTTATTTATGTTCGTGAAGGTTCGGTAACGTGTTCTTTTGTGTTCGATAGTTCATTAGGGTCTTTAATTTTTATATATTATTTAAATACTTCAAAAGTCCCATTAATAAAATATTTAATTAATGTTAGTGCATTGTATATTACGTACCTTTTAATATATGTCCGTTTTTGTTCAAGAACACCTCTTTGTGTTCATTTGTGTTTATGAATGTTCGTTTGTGTTCATTAACTAAAATAAATGAACGAACACGAATACATTCATTTCCTTTCCTTAATGAAGGAATATAAACAGAAAATATCTTCCGATAAGTGTTCATGAACATCAGTATTTCATTAGCAAACAAACTCAAACATGGTCTCATTCGGTTCATTGCAGCCCAAGTGGTTGAAGGAGAAAGGTTTTGGTGTTCGAACTAGATAACCCACCAGTAGTCGGTGAGAAAGAAGTCAGAGAGGAAAATGTTCTGATGATCGTACCAAACCTCTGGTTCTAGAAAATGCTCAAGGCTATGATCCATACGAAAAAGAGACACTTGATCATGAATTACCCCACTTAGACAGTCTCGTACGATATCACAATGAAGTCTTGAACCAAATTAGCCTTTTTCTCATGTCCTGTGATAATTCCCAAGTTAACTCAAGTCATAATAACACCAAAAGGCTAATACTACCGTAACAACAAATGATCTGATGATCGTACCAAACCTCTGGTTCTAGAAAATGCTCAAGGCTATGATCCATACGAAAAAGAGACACTTGATCATGAATTACCCCACTTAGACAGTCTCGTACGATATCACAATGAAGTCTTGAACCAAATTAGCCTTTTTCTCATGTCCTGTGATAATTCCCAAGTTAACTCAAGTCATAATAACACCAAAAGGCTCATACTACCGTAACAACAAATGTTCTGATGATCGTACCAAACCTCTGGTTCTAGAAAATGCTCAAGGCTATGATCCATAAGAAAAAGAGACTCTTGATCATGAATTACCCCACTTAGACAGTCTCGTACGATATCACATGAAGTCTTGAACCAAATTAGCCATTTTCTCATGTCCTGTGATAATTCCCAAGTTAACTCAAGTCATAATAACACCAAAAGGCTCATACTACCGTAACAACAAATGTTCTGATGATCGTACCAAACCTCTGGTTCTAGAAAATGCTCAAGGCTATGATCCATACAAAAAAGAGACACTTGATCATGAATTACCCCACTTAGACAGTCTCGTACGATATCACAATGAAGTCTTGAACCAAATTAGCCTTTTTCTCATGTCCTGTGATAATTCCCAAGTTAACTCAAGTCATAATAACACCAAAAGGCTCATACTACCGTAACAACAAATGTTCTGATGATCGTACCAAACCTCTGGTTCTAGAAAATGCTCAAGGCTATGATCCATACGAAAAAGAGACACTTGATCATGAATTACCCCACTTAGACAGTCTCGTACGATATCACAATGAAGTCTTGAACCAAATTAGCCTTTTTCTCATGTCCTGTGATAATTCCCAAGTTAACTCAAGTCATAATAACACCAAAAGGCTCATACTACCGTAACAACAAATAGATAATAGATATAAGTTTTAAAAACAACTTTCTTAATAACTAAGGTCGAATACTATTTATTTTAAGCTTAACTAATATACCATTGTAGTACTATATGTTGGCTATGTTAAATACATGATATAATTATATGACAAAGAACTTATTGTGTTAAACTGATCTCACGCTCACCAAAAGGCTCATACTACCGTAACAACAAATAGATAATAGATATAAGTTTTAAAAACAACTTTCTTAATAACTAAGACCGAATACTATTTATTTAAGCTTAACTAATATACCATTGTAGTACTATATGTTAGCTATGTTAAATACATGATATAGTTATATGACAAAGAACTTATTGTGTTAAACTGATCTCACGCTCACTAAAAGATAGCGAAAATTAGCTCTTCTAATTCAAAGTGGTCTATGTGATTGTGTTGTGTCGTTCTTTGTCTTTCGAAACATGTAACAAAGTTGTAAATATCATAAACAATACGTTACAAGGTCATAGCGCCATAGCTTACTGACATTTCACCTGTTAAGATTGTATACACATATCATATTTATTAAACATAACATATATGTGTAAGGTAATGGGTAAGTTAAGTATTTAGAGATGGAGAAATATCAGTAAAGGGGGCATTTCTAATGAGATTAAGGCATTGAATTAGTGTTTGGTACGTAGGAATGAATGAGTGAATGGAATAGACCATTGTGAAGGAATGAAAAAATGTATTTTGTTGGTCAATGATACGGAATCACCTGTTACACAAGGAATCTCATTATCTCTAAACATCCAAAATTCATTTCTTCTACCCCTTGTTTTTTTTCTTTATTTCATTCCCTCTTCACCCTTCATCACCATCACCATCACCACCACCACCACCTCTCACGACCTACCACTACTATCCGCCACCACCACCACCCACCATCTTTTCTTTTTTGGAGTAGTGTTTGGTATTAAACCAGAACTAGTATCAAATTCGATATTCCAACTTGCTAGTTGCTACCGATCTATCCATTTTCCATTTCTACAAACGGAAGACTCAATTAAGTGTGGTCGACACATTAGTGAATGCAAGTAGAAGATTCTGTCCATATGGACCAATACAAGGTACACGCATTTTATGTAATGCTCGCTGCAAGCATAAATATGTCTTACAACTTCCATACAATTACTAACAAATATTCGTTTTTCATATTGATTAAATTAGCTAGAGAGCAAAATCCAGTAAGAATTTGTGATTGTATTAGTTTTGTAATCATTAGGGTTTGTATAAGAGTTTCTATACTACCTAGACATGTACATATACTACCTACCCGAAACTATGATTGTTTACATTTGTGTTTAATATTCCTTACAAGTTAAGGTCGGGAAGCAACCTGTAACTTGAAACGTAAAAACGTAAATCTATGTGTAGGCAACGACTTTGTAAAGACATGCGCAATTTAATCTCCTTAATTTGGATATGAATTGTAAACGTAGCTTTCCTTGAGTAATTTTTTCTCAAACAAAATGAAAATCAGTTTCATCATCAGTTCTCCCACCCCTACGAGTGATACGGTTTTCGAGCTAGGATCAATGCATGGAGAACCATTCCTTAACGACGATGAAGGCTCCATCGAGTGTAGTGACCGGAGCCAAGATAACCTTGGAAGTCCTTAGATAATGGCTAAAATAGAAGTGTAGTATAAGTGTAATATCAAGAATTTTCCTACAACCGACTAAACTTTTTATATTAGACGATTAACCAGTTGTTATATATTCGTATCTTTTTGTAATAAATGATTGTACATGTGAAGTGTACAACATATCTACGATGCGACATGTGTATATTAGGGTCGTCGAGGGTATGTGTGTCCATTGTAATAGCTTAGACACATCATTATACTTGCATAGTTCGTTCATGTATCAGATCTTGGCAACTTGGAAGTGTTGTGGTAGTCTTAGCATGCATTGTAGAAATTAGTTTAAACACACCGTTATAGATGGTTGATACGTCCAATATAATCAAACATTGTATCAACATCTCTAAAAAGTTACATGTTTTATAAAATTTAGCTATGGTATACTTAAATTAAAGATGACGAAGTTGTAAAAAAATATAAAACTAAATTTAAACAATAAAAATGTTGCTTACGATGTGTTTGGAAGCCCTCGGCCAAACGAGTATTTCACAGAGAACCGACAAGGAATTCCATTAGTCAACAACCGTTTTGATTCTTTGGAACAACTCGAACCGTTTTGATTCTTTGGAACAACTCGGTGAATTTAGTAGATCTTTTAAGAGGCCTCAATGACCACAGATCTAGATCGAACGTATCCAATTTTTACAGTGCGATGATTGGTTGTTTACAGCCTAGCTGTAGCTACCGTTTCTTTTTAGGGTCAATATCAGCAATGCTTGATTGGTTAACGAAAAAAAAGTATTTTTATTCTCTTAAATTTTAAATAAAGTCAAAATGAAACATGAATTTTAATTTTCACCCAATATACTTGCTTTTTGCAAGAACCGCGTGAATTATCATACTTATTCAACATTTGTGTATATGGTTTTCTTTTTACACTTTTAGTCAATTCTAACTTAATATTAATTTCTATGTGTCACCGCATTAATCTTGATTATTCATTTAGTCAGATAAAATCATAAAAATCCATCAGGTTGTAAGTTTTCACGAAATTTTCACGTTTTGTCTGATCTTGGCATGTAAATACTTATGTTAAATTAACTTAATCTTACTTTTATAATTACTATTACTCATTGATAACACTATTACATAATAACTGATAAATTAGGTTATGTTTACTCTGACATAATTCTTTTCTTGTTTTGTAATTTTATGATCTGTACGACGGTACAACATGAATTAAAAATTTATTAAATTATATTTTAACTAGTACATTTTGTAATAAGATACATGGAAGTAATTCAATTATTTATGGATCTTTATGAATGAATTGAGAGACAACATGACACTTCCTTAAATGAAATCAGAAAAAGAGTTGAATGAACATGACAATTCACTTTAATCGTGATAATTCGTATCCAACAGGAATGTTTTTAACCTTTTCTTTCGAGGTACACGTGTAGTAACTTTCTATTAAGTTTTTTTTAACGGCCACTTTTTCTATTAAGCTACCGTACTCTTTAAATTAGAAAGTCTCATTGCTTCATTCCGATCAGACTATGTTTGGCTTCAGAATTTGACTTGTGCGTTCCGCCGAGAAACCATACCGCTGGCTGTCACTTGACAATCGTTGTGCCGCCACAAGAACAGAACTCTCTGAAGTAACAGACAGTGGGACGAAAACCCGGGTGGGCTCAAGATAGAGCCTGACACCTCTGCAAGGAGGCTAGGCTCTATTCATCATTGCCTAATCCACCAAAGTTACACAAGTGAGAATTGAACTTGAGTCTCCATTGGAGAACTCAAGCCTCTTAACCACTAGGCCACAAGTGATGGATTAATTTCGTTTGTTTAGAAACTTTATTTAAATAATTGACATGTAAAATGCGCGAAACGTAAGAAACACGAAGTGGGCGGGGTTTTTGGCGTTGTGATCTTTCCACGCCGGGCCACCGGCCCACAAACAGCATGTTGGGCAGCGTTATGTGTGATGCAACTACATCTCCACCAACATGGAGTGAAATATGGTGATAAGGTGACATGGTTCAATTGGTTAGGGCTATATCCGTTAGACCCCAACATCTCTTTTTTGTTGAAAAAAAATATTTTCAATTTAAAAATATTATTAACTCTTATAAAACCAAAACTATTCTATCATTTTTTACCACATTCTTTTCTACCCACAAAGAAAAAGTTCTCGAGGTTTTTGAATGAAAATAAATTTGAAAAACGAAAAGGATTTATCGAAAGAAAAGCGATAGGATATGAAATTCCTCACTATGAAAACCGATCATCTTAGACACGATGATAGAGAAATGTACGAGAAATTGAAGAAGAAACAAGGAAAAATATCGTAGTTAGTTTCTTTTTTTTTAAGTTTCGGAGTTTTTTTAAGTTTTGTTTTTTTAATTATGTAATATTTTTATTTAAATTATGCAATTTTTTTATTAATTTTATTTATTGTATTAGTATTAGTGATTATTTTTAAAATTTAATAAATTCTTTTATAATTCTTAAATATAAAATAAAATAATAATAATAATAATAATAATAATAATAATAATAATAATGATAATAATAATAATAATGATAATAATAATAACTGAGGAGGTATGGTCCCAAATGACCATACCATTGACTACATTTTACAAGGATAACCTAGCGTGCAACATGCAATGGCGTGTATTCTTCAATAACATCAGGTCATATAATGAGCCTTGCGCACTCAGCGCAACGGTGAATTAGACCAATAACATAGGTCATACAATGAGCCTTGCGCACTCAGAGCAACGGTGAATTAGACCAATTACATAGGTCATACAATGAGCCTTGCGCACTCAAAGCAACGGTGAATTAGACCAATAACATCAGGTCATTTAATGAGCCTTGCGCACTCAGCGCAACGGTGAATTAGACCAATAACATAGGTCACACAATGAACCTTGCGCACTCAGCGTAACGGTAAAATAGACCAGCACTATCTGGCCAAACAACGAGTCTTGCGCACTCAGCGTAACGGCAAGTTAGACTAAACTATACAAGTCACACAACGAGCCTTGTGTACTAGGCACAACGGCAAGCTAGACTTATGAGTGCAGGCTACTAGACCCTGCGCATAACAACATCCCTTTGAGCTGCAGATCCTAAAGCCTTGCAAGGACAAGACACACATGAGAAGCGCCTCATAGTCTCGGGACAAAAGGATAAACCCCTGAAACCCTGCGCTGTCGGGAAAAACACTGACAGCCTCGCAGAAGGGGTAAGCACTAAGGGGTGTTGACCATACTTAAGGGTACAAAGTGGCAGAACTGTGACCAAGGGTTGCTCGGCAGGTTGCGTGTGACAGTTTCGCAGACGTCAAACTGCACACCAACCGCTAGTGATTGTTCCACCTTCTCCAATTTCGGCTGGCAGCAGGCCTACACCAAAGACGGTCGACTTTACACGTGGCACCACTCAACACCTAACAAGACACGCCTCCTGATAGTAGACATTAATTCTCCTACAGGGAGCATTTAATGTCTGAAGTAGAGGACAAAACAGATGTCTCTGGCTGTATGGGCCGGGCCCAAGGCCCACCAGCCCATCTCCTGAACATACTTTTTCGGCTATAAATAAGTATCGAATCTCCAGGTAAAAACACGCTCTGATACCTACGGTAACACTTGCAATTTACTTGCTACCTTACTTACCTTACTTACCATCCCCAAATACTTAATCTCACGACGGGGTGTGGTCACGGAGAAAACCACCCTTTTCCCTGTGGCGAGACTAACGGCGTTGCTAGTTTTGCAGATCAGCTAACCCCGAAGAGTGGAGTGAAAGGTTAACCATGTATGCAGATACACCCTGGTTGTAACTTATATATCCCCGGATATCCTTAGGTTCAACCGGTGCTTATTCATTGGCGTCATCCGCTACTTTCTCTCTTTTTCCAAATACTCCCTTACATTTCCCTTTTTCAAACCTCATTTCCACATGGCTGATTTTCCATCAAAAACCCCACGAGGTCCTCGAGCCGAAGACAAGAACCCAGTTTATACCTCTCGAATCGACGGACAAGTGGGAGAAGACTCCTCCGAGGAGGTTGGAACTCAACACGACTCTGGCCATGTAAACATCCCGGTTACTCCCGGAGCTCGACTGGAGACTCCCTGTGTACCTATCACATCGGTCGTACCCCCAGGTGAGACCCCAATATCTTGGTACATTAAGTCCCAGATGGCCCTTAATGCCGTCTACGCGCAGCTCTACGCACAGACAAACACTCATGCTGCCCCAGTGCAGCCCGATGTTCAGGTGCACGCTTCGCCTGCACCAAGGATATTGAGTTACGACTCACCAGCTGGGGCGAGCGTACCGTATAGTCTCCACCCCCAAGAGATGGATTATACACAGCCTCCGCCTAAACCAGAGTCTCGCTCTCTAAGACGAGCATCTGTCCACTCACGGTTGGGCCCGCGCCCCCAAGAGGAGCGGTACACCCAGCGTGAGGACGACAAAACCTAAGCGAAGGTGATAGCGCCAGCGATTTTTACCGGTTGCCAAAAAATCATGCGGCATACAGATCCGCCCCACGGGGTGGCTACAAACCCGAAGGCCGAGCATGATTACAACTTGATCTACCGGCCGACAGACACGGCCGAGCACTCCAAGTTTATCAAGGAGATAGCGCTCGCACCATTGGAGCATGCAAAACTTCCCTCCAATGTCGGGAAGTACAACGGGTTTACAGACCTAGACGACCACCTGCGTCTCTTCACCGGCGCAGGTCTGATTGGAGGATGGACACTACCTATGTGGTGTCACCTGTTCGTTTAAACCCTCACAGGTCCTGCACGCATGTGGTTTGATAATCTGCCCAAGGGCAAGCTAGCGTCATGGAATGATTTGAAAGACAAGTTCCTGACACACTTCAGCTAGCAACGACGTTATGTCAGAGACTTCTCTGACGTAATGAACATTTGGCGGTGCGATGATGAAAGTCTTGAAGATTTCATCACACGCTACAACAAAGAGATAGGGGACGTGCACGAAGACATGATTGGTGGCGTGATGATGAAAGCCTTGAAGATTTCAATGTAGTTAGTTTTGTTTTTTTTAAGTTTCGGGGTTTTTTTAAGTTTCGTTTTTTTAATTATGTAATCTTTTTATTTAAATTATGTAATTTTTTATTAATTTTATTTATTGAATTAGTATTAGTGATTATTTTTAAAATTTAATAAATTCTTTTATAATTCTTAAATATAAAATAATAATAATAAGTGTGTGGCACGTGTCCAATAACGTCACCCTTTCACGTCCCGTCCCACTTCTCCCTTTTTTGTACCACACCACTTTTCTAATGCGTGCTGACGTGGCATCCGCATGTTGCATAACACCCCCTTTTCAAGCTCTTCCAGTCTGTATAGTCTAATAATCTAGTTTTAAAAAATTAAACTAGTTGGATCCAACAAACCACAATGATTGAAAATTGCCCGACACTGAATGCTTATAACGTCCTATTGGGATACACTATTTCTCATCGTTCAACTTTTATTTCTGTCAGATAATTATTACCCTCATTACCCCCTCTGATTACATAAATCTATCTTCACACGCTTCCTAGAGGAAACACATCTCTCAACACTTGTCGTTGCAACTGGTAGAACTGGTGATGATTTCAATAAAAGATAGACCAATGGATATCCAACATGTTTATCTGCTTCCACCATCATTTTTGCAAGATTGGATATATCTTTCACGCTGGGAAACATTTTATCGTCTCTAATGTTATTAATGTGGATATCGAGCTCATGCATAAATGCATAAGATCACCTCTTTCTTCGTAGTTAAAATCACACGGATATATCTTTCGTGTTGGTAAACATTTTAACTAATTGGATATGGGCTATATAATAGTTATTGGGTGTAAAAAAGTTAAAAAAAACGTGACCTTTTAATGATTTAAAGTTTACTATTTTACAAATTACCTAATTAGGCTTAAGTTTGGAACTATAAATTTGTTTATTATGTAAAAAAGTTTAGAAAAAAACAATGGCTTCGTTCATAAAAAAAACAATGGCGTAGTTAAGTTTATTTAAATAAAGATAACTGAATAGAATAATTTTGATTTTTTTGTATAAGTAACTAAAATGTTTGGATAATAAAAACAAGAAGTTTGATCAACGTTTTAGTTGACGGTTAATGACTATAATGTAATTGATAATTAGACAATTACGTAGTTGAAAGTTCTTAGAGGAAAGTGGAAACTCAAACATTTATTGGCGACCATTTACCATTGGGCAGTTGCCACTAAGGGACCAAATTGCCAATAGACAGTAATAACTTACTACTGATGATTGCTTATAATCATTTACAATTGATAATAAGCTTTCTTGCGATTTTTCATCAATGATGTAAATTCAAAGCAACTTTCAATAGAATTTAATAAGGTAACAAAAAAAATTTCACCGAGATGACACTCACTAACTGGACAGTGCAAGACCCCCACTAGGGATGCCGCCCCTAGACCTCGCCTGGGGCTTTCCCCCAAGACCCCACTAAGGGAGCGTTTCTGCCTTCAACTCTCAGGTTCATTGGTGCATGAAATAAAAATAGTAATGAACGAGTGGGTAGTGCATAACTCCTAATTCATATTATATCTATTCTTATTATTATTCTTCTCAAGCAAAATCCGGCTATGCTAAAATGATGATGATAACAATACAATCGCCAACAAAAGAGTTTTAAGAACTAAAAGGTTAAACATACAACCAACAAAAGAGTTACAAGAACTAAAAGGTTAAACATACAATCAAACGATGAAAACTTGCAAGAGAATTAATTTTTTTAAAGATACAACTAATATTATTAGAGATTATTAATTACTTTTTTTTTTACTTTTCTTGGTTGGTTTCCAAGGTTTGGATTTGTTTGAACTTGTAGATTGAGCCTTGTATTTAGAACCGACATTAGAGACATAGCTCAGTATATCTTAAGGTGCGTGTAACAAATGACCTAACAGCTCAGTTATGAATGTGTAGAACCTAATAGCACATTGTTTTATATTTATATCCTAATTTTAGCATTGGTAATGATATTTATTTAAAAATCTACTTAAAACATGCTTAAGCTGGATTAAAAGATCTAAAGCTATTAGTCAAACACTTTCCTTTTGTGTTTTAGCCCAAAAGGGGTACCCTTAATGTCACAAACATCAACACCATGCCACACATTTCTTGGCAGATACAGACGAAAATAAAAGTAATTTGAACTGAGATGTGGACCCCCTAGTACTCGAATTTGGGCAAAACCAGGGCGCCAATCGTCATCACCTGTTAACTTCAGGTATAAATAGCATACGGGTAACTCCATACACTTGCTTTTGTGTTCAAACTGGTCTATCATGCAAGCTTCAAACGGTTTTATTGGCACATCATCAAGAACTTGTGGCTCTAATGGATCAAGCCTTTTCACACGCTTCGAGTTGAGACGATGCACCAAGACGTCGTTTGAGTTTGAGTCCCCAAATCGTATGCTCACATGGTTGGAAGTGTCTGCACCCTTTGTACAAGTTGTTTGTACTGTAATCGCATACGTGCAATTTATCTGTGACGCGATGATAAACATTTTTGGTTGGTTAGAATTCATAGATATAGTAGTGTAAAAGACAAAAAAAAATCAAGAATTTGATATTTACCTTATCATTTAGATGAAAGGGAGAGTGGCCCTTGATGCCATTGCCAAATGTTTTGGAAGCATAACATGAATAGCAACAATCAAGAATACAATGATGGGGACTCCAAAATTGTACTTCATGATTTTTTATACTATTTTTTGGGGTTTTTTTTCTAGTTTTTGATAAAATGGACATAAGATAATTTTTTAAGCTCGAAACATATGGATAACATAATTGAAGATGCAAATATATAGAATGTGAAGGTGGTTCCTCTCATCACTTATTCCTTTCTTCAAAACTCATATTCTTAAAGCCTCCTTCTTCGCTTACCTTTTTTTTCTAATTTAATATTAGAAATGATGTCTTAGCTAAAAAGAATAATTTAAAATTAGAAATGATGTCTTAGCTAAAAAGAAGTTAATGGTTGTTAAATTAAAACTATAGGTAATAACTTGTTTGACTATAAACATGTAAGATAATTTTTATACAACTTTAGTTAGAATCTAAGATAATGTGTATACAACTTTAGTTACTTTAAATTAAAAAACTAAAAATACAATTTTTTAAACATTTATTTATGGATGGAAAAAAAAACCGTGAAATTTCACCACCATTGCCGGTACGGTGAAAATTTCCCCATCGAAGGTTGTTTTAAATAGCAACATCGCATACGGATTAAAAAAAATGTGTGGCAAGAAAGAAAATTTTCAATAATCAATATTTTATTTAGATTTGTCGAGTACTAGTAATTTAGTAATTTTATATAGATTTATCTAGTGACGGATCTAAAAAATATTCATAGGGGTAACGTTTTATAAAAATGGGGTAATGAAATCGAAAAAACGTCAAAAATAGTCATTTTTTTTCAAAATTTACACTACTGCCGGATCGCCAAAGGATAGCGGAGGCTACCCCTTCCCCTAAGATAGGTCCGCCCCTGGATTTATCGAATGCTATTAAACGGGCACTAACCGTGTTGGTGGGTTGACCGTCTTTGACAGGTCATACTCGATATAAACCTGAAAATTCACACATATGAATCCAATACGACATGTGTATTTGTAGGTGACATGAAGACAACCCGTTTAATCCAAAACAATTATTTAATTTTTTTTCTCAAAGCCCCAAATCTATATATTTATTTATTATTTTAAGTAACATTTTTTTGGACGATAAATTTCTATTAATCTCCGTTGTATATAAAATTTGAACCTAAGACCTCTCTATTAATCTCTATTCTATATATGACTTGAATTTAAGACCTCTATCTCCCAAAACCTAGTGTTTACCTTCAAACAATGCCAATTTAGTTTTAGATATTGACATAAATAATCCTAAAATTATTATATTAAAATAAATTTTAAGAACTTAAAAATTAAAAGATAGGTGAAGTGGGTCAACCATTGAACGTATAGGCCCCGTATAAATGTGGATGTTGAAGGAAAATGGTAGATGTGTGAATAAGTAAACCCAAAAATATAACTTAACTAATTTAAAAACAATCAATGAGATGGTGCTCTATTGTTTATAAATGCATTGATTTGAAAAAGAAAGATATTTGGTTCAAATTCGATAAATAAACGACACAGATTAAAAAAAAAATACCTGCTCAAAAACTAATTTAAAAACATTGTGTTATTGGTGTATATCTTCTATTTATAAACAAATATTCTTCAAAATATACTTTTAAAAGTTTTAATACTATGATACGAGTAACCATCAAACATTTAAACCTGTGGATCCAACCCGACTAGCAACCAATAATCGGAGCCCGAAACCCGAACTCACAAACACAATCAACCCCATGACAACCGACTCCTGCAATTAACACGAAACAAACACAAACCTGAATAATCGCTCTCACTTTCATCAATTCTCCACTTTTCTAAAACCCTAAACCCTAAAATTCTCCAACAAACGTCAAACACAACTCATTCAACGTGCGATCAATGGCTAATACAACCAACAGAACCATAATTATACCACAAGACACCTCAATTTCGTTTATGAAACATCCTTACGTCGAAGATGTTGGTTCACGACAAATGTAAGCGTTTTTCGTAATTGTTTCGTACAGTTTTGTAATGTTTTAGTTGTTATTATGCGTTAGTGTTGTAACCAAGCAGTACCCAATTTACTCACTAATAAGTGTGATATTATTCATGAACAAGAACCAGCTATATATATAGCCTTATAACCCAACAGAAAATACGAAAATAACACCTAACGTCTATCACCAAATTAGGAGAGAATCAAAGACTAAATCCGAAAGAAAGACTCAACGAAACTTCTAAAAACTCAGTCCACATGACCGTTATTTTGACGCTTAACAATTTGACTCCAACAAATCCTCCCCTAAACTACTGTGTTAACAGTCAGTTTACCTCAACAACTCCAAGCAGCCTTCTTAACTTGAGAAACACTTCCAGCTTAACCGGCTTTGTCATAATGTCAGCAACTTGGTCCTCAGTCTGGCAGTAACTAGCTTTAGTTCTCCTTCACTCACCAAATCTCTAAGATAGTGGAACCTAACATCAATATGTTTGGTTCGTCTGTGCATCACTGGATTAAGCGACAGCTTAATTGTTGAAGTATTATCACATAACACTTCAAGAGTTCCATCCAGCTTCTCATTTAAGTCTTCCATCAGCCCCTCCAACCACTTACAATGACAAGCACATGCTGTAGCCGCTACATACTCCACCTCTGTAGAAGACAAAGTGACTATCTCCTGCTTTCTTGAGCTCCAGCATGTGGCTGCACCACTGAATAAACAGACATAACCAGAAGTGCACCTTCTATCCTCTCTGTCTCTCGCATAATGTAGACTTTGAGCTTCATACTAGACTGCCTTTTATAGAATAAACCAAAACTGTAGGTTCCCTTTAAGTACCTTAAAGCTCTTTTTGCAGCCAGCAGATGCTCTTTCTTAGGATTGGCCATGAATCTTGAGAGTAAACACACCATATATGTCATATCAGGACGAGTCACAGTTATGTACATAAGACTTCCAATCAGCTTCTTGTACTTCGTGGGATCAATATCCTCCCCTACTCCTGCCTTCGTTAACACGGATCCTGGAACAATCGGATTGTTAACTAAATTGCTTTCCCACATACCGAATCTTTCGAGCACCTCCCTAGCATATTTCTTTTGACATAAGTGTATTCCAGCTTCATTTTGCTGCACCTCAACACCCATAAAGTATTTCATCATCCCAAGATCAGTCATCTCGAATTCCCGTTGCATTGAGTGCTTGAAACTCTCACATATCATATCATCATTTCCTGCATAAATCAGATCATCCACATACAGACTAACCACTAGTATTTTATGCCATACCCTTTTTACAAACAAAGTATGATCAAAACGACTTTGCTTGAACCCCTCTCATTTGAAATACCCTTCAATGCGATTGAACCAAGCTCTTGGAGCTTGTTTCAATCCATATAAAGCTTTTTTCAGCTTGTAAACTTTGGCTTCTTCTCCTTCTTTAATAAAGCCTGGAGGTTGTTCAACATACATGGTTTCTTTGAGTTCTCCATTAAGGAAGGCACTTTTAACGTCAAGCTGAAATACTTTCCAGTTTCTTTGAGCTGAGATTGCAAGTAAGGTCCGTATAGTATCCCATCGTGCCACCGGCGCAAATACCTCCTCGTAATCGACTCCCTTCCTTTGTGAATACCCCTTCACCACCAAACGTGCTTTTAACTTATCCACTTTGCCCTCTTCATTAAGTTTTGTTTTATATACCCACTTAACTCCAATTGGAGTTGATCCTTCTGGCAGCTTTACGAGTTCCCATGTGTTGTTCCGTTCAATAGCACTAATATCATCTTCCATTGCTTTCATCCATTTTGAATCTTGGCTCGCATCTTCAAAAGTACTTGGATCACCAAATGAGCTGTACATAGCAAACCCCACTTCATCTTCTTCATCTGATAACCCTTCTCAACTGTTATAATCCTGCATCCAATTTGGTGGTCTTCTGGTTCGAGTTGATGGCTCAACTGTGTTTTCAGCAGATGAGTCTTGATTTAGTTGGTCTGCATGATCTGTTTCTTCAGTAGTTGATATCTCACCTTGAGTTGGTGAAACCACAATTAGTGAATTAGCCACTCCTTCATTTATTGGTTATATATCTTCATGGTTTTCTTCGACAGCCACCACTCTTGATGAAGCTTCAACTAGTAAAGTTTCTTCCTCTATTACCAGTTCTTGATCATTACCACAATCTTTTTCCCACTCCCACTAACTTTCTTCTTCCAAAATCACATCGCGACTAATAACAATCTTCTTTTGAGCGGGGTTATATAATCTATAAGCCTTTGACCCAGCACTAATCCCAAACAAAACACATTTGTGACTTCGTGCATCTAACTTGGTTCTTAACTGAGAAGGAATATGAACATGTGCTATGCAACCAAATATCCGGAAGTAATCAACATTTGGTTTAACTCCTGACCACATTTCCTCAGGAACTTTATCATCTAAAGATCTAGTCACACATCCGTTTAGAACATGACAAGCCCAATTCGTTGCTTCCGACCAAAACTGTCTTGGTACGTTTTTCTCAACCAACAAACATCGTACCATATTCATAAGAGTACGATTGCGACGCTCAGCCACCCCATTTTGTTGTGGGGTGTAAGCGGCAGCCAATTGTCTTTTAATTCCATTTTGTTCACAAAACTCATTAAACGAACGAGATGTGAACTCTCCCCCCGATCACTGCGTAGAGCCTTGATTTTAGTTCCAACCTTTGTTTCAACTAGGGCTTTAAATTGTTGGAACTTTTCTAGACACTCCCCTTTGTAACGCAGAAAATATACCCATGTTTTTCGAGAAAAATCGTCAATAAATACAAGTACATACCTCTTCCCACTCTGAGACGCAGGAGTTATTGGCCCGCATAAATTGGTGTGAATTAATTGTAACTTCTCAGTAGATCTCCATAAGGCCTTCTTGGGAATTATCTCACGGTGTTGTTTGCCCATGTTGCATATTTCACATACAGTTGATCTTCCACACACACACTTGGTAGTCCTTTCACCATTCTTTTGTACTGCATCGTTCGGAGGGCTTTATGATTCACGTGTGCAAACCGTTTGTGCCAGACATCTATGTTCTGATCTTCATTAATCTGCATACAATGATCAAAGGATGTTTTCTTGCTTGCCTGCACAATAAACATCTGATTTCTTGTCATTTTTGAGTTAATGATCAGCCCTCTTTGTGGATGGTAGATTTTGCACTCTCCCCTTTCGATTACCACCTTGACACCTTTTTCTTGAAGTTGCCCCACACTTATAAGGTTTGATGTAAGTTCTGGTACGAAGTACACATTAGTAATAACTTGAATAATTCCATCTATCTCAAGCCGAACATCTCCAATTCCTTTCACAGCCAATCTTATGTCGTTCCCGAGTTTCATAGCGTGTTTAATGCTTTCATTCAACACTGTGAACCAATTTCTTGTTCCAGTCATCTGATTGGAACATGCCGAATCAATAAACCAATGTCCCTTCAACTCAGTGTAACATCCGTCAAAAAACGGGTTTTCAAAACCCGCTTCGTTTATTAATCGAACAATCAGTTTTAAATTTTTGTTGTTTATTTATGACTTATTTTAATTTTAAACGATACATAATTAAAAACAAATTAGAATTTATAAATTATAATTGTTAAAAAGTAAAAATAAATTAATTAAAAAGAAAAACCGGCTGCCGGGAGTCGAACCCGGGTCAGCCGGGAACCTCAAAGCCTTAACTCGCATACACCAAACCACTCCGCCGCTTGTGCCTTTTGATGATATATTATGTCACACCTCGACCCGCAGCGGAAATAAGAGTCGGGGCATAATTGGGTTATCACCAAAGCACATGACATTTACTATTATGTTTCATAATTAATGAAGTCAAAGTTACATTTTCAAACATCCAAACATGTTCATTCAATACAAAGGAAATAATCAAAAGGTAACAATCCCAAAACTAAATCGATTTATTCTTCTAATCCGGTCCTATGTGTTCCTAGCTGTTGCTGGTTCACCTGTATCATGTGTAAAATGGTAGTTTTTGGTCAACATAAGTTGGCGAGTGAACCTTATTAGATAAACATTTGATAATGATTTTATGGTTAGTTTATCAATGAAATATTGTGCATAATCATAAAAGAGCAAATGTAAGTAATCAAGCATTGGCAAATAGCAGTTACAATTATAGCATATAATAACACTTGACAGCATACATGAACATACCAATATCATACGATAACTAACATAAATGAACTGTGCGATCAAGGCTCAATTAAGCGGAGCCGATCGTATTGCATGAACTGGAAATGTAAATTGAACTGTGCGATCAAGGCTCAATCAAACGGAGCCGATCGTATTGCATGTACTGAAATGTAAAATGAACTGTGCGATCAAGGCTCAATCAAACGGAGCCGATCGTATTGCATGAACTGAAATGTAAAATGAAATGACCGATCAAGGCTCAATCAAACGGAGCCGATCGTTGCGGGCACGCCAGGTTCAACCGCATAATAAAATGGGGAACAGGCTCAAACCTCATAATTAAATGGGAGCGGCGGCCTCGGCAATTGCATGTACTGAAATAATAATTTGCATCCAATAATAACAACTTAACAGCAACAAACTAAATACACATGTCATGATATGATGTATGCACAATAGTTTAGTTATAATATGTATATAAACAAAGACACATGATACACCCCAAAAACGTGATTAAAACGGGGAATTTGAAAGGTTCACTCACATTGGGTGCATTTTAATTGGAGATGGTGAGATGCGCACGATTTAGATGAGCGAGTCGACGAGGAATAGTAACCTAAATAATAATAGAAAAATATATTAAATGGATGGATGTTATTAAGGATTTTAATGAAATTTTTAGATATATTTTTTGAGTTTATGGCTATTTCTATCTTTAAAAATGTTATTTTTAAGTATTTTTAATTGATTTTTAAATTAAATTAAATAAATAAATATATAAAAAATTTTATTTTTTTTTAGTGTTGACCGTTGACCGGTTCGGTCAGCGGTTAATTCTGCGCCGGGTGGGATTCGAACCGGCGACCTTCCGTTCGCGTGCACGTAGCTCTACCAACTGAGCTACGTGACTAACCCGTTATAAACTCGGTTTTAATTATATTTATATACTTATTTGAATTAACCAAAAATTCCTTTATTTGCAAAAACGTTTTAATTCAATTGGACCGGTGCTCAGTGACAAGATTCGAACGCGCGACGTGAAGTTCATGTTGCACACAGTCCACCGCTGGACTGTGTGTCTAACCCGGTTATATTCTTGGTTTTTATTATACTTAACAACTACCTGTTTTAAACCCGGTTTAGTTCTGGATCAAAAAGGCATGTTATTACACAAGGCGTGCGCGTAGCAAGGATCGAACTCGGGACGTGTGTGTGAAACTTGCACACAGTCCACCGCTGGACTGTGTGTCTAACCCGTTTAAAATACCATTTTTAATTAATCTTATGTTCTGTTATAGCTTCATCTTCTTCATCGATTTTCACAGATAGCATAATTCAACTGGTTATGATTTATTTGCGATTTATAAAGTTCTCAGACATTAACAGGAATTCAAAAGTAAAGAATGGAGAGAGTTTAAGGAACAGAATATACCGATTGATGTTATTCACAGAAATCCGGCGGAGGTTCGTCGGTACTGGAAATGAACTCCGGCTGTTGAACCAATTAACAGCGTTGATCGATTATTCATAAGGTTGAGTCACTTAAACAAGGTTTAAAAGAAGTTTTAGGATATCATACCAGTTCACAGTGTGATTCCGGCAGTCTCAGAGGTTTTCCGGCGAAAGTAAGATTTTTGATAAACTTTGACTAGGATCGATTCTGATGATGGAGTTGTGTTAGAGACTGACTAATCACATGTTTTAAACAAAAAGAGTCGGAGGAATTACCGTGAGAATGTGAGTCCCGGTTTTCCGGTGACTTGCAGAAATTTTCCGGCGATCTGATTCAGAAGATCTTATGGTTCAAGAATGCGACGAAAATGAAATTGAATATTGTTGTGATAGTTCTGAATCGTGCAAATGATCGGAAGCTTGAATTAAATCAGAACTTGATGAATTTTCGGTTTCAAAAGCCGAAAATGATAGGACTTATAAGTTTCAATCAATTTTAACTTGATTAGAAACCGTAATACATCGGTTATAACTGAAATTGTGAGGTAAACAATCGACTTGACGATTGGTTTGCCGATTACCGGTTTTCAGATGGTATCATCGGTTAATCTGAGTTTGTGTTTAAGTTTCTTTTGTTTTCCTAAAGTTAACATAAAACACATTGTGGCGGAGCGGTTTGGGGAATGGATGTTAAGTCGTTGAGCGACTCAGCTGACCCGGGTTCTAGTCCCGGCAGCTTCAAATATTTTTTATTTGTTTTATTTTAACTTTTTATCAAATATAATTTTTATAGTTTAGTTTATTTATTAATTATGTATCCTTTTAACTCAAAATAACCATAAATAATTAATGCACTTTCATAACTTGGTACTTGATTACAAAACGGAGCGGGTTTTGGAGACCCGATTTTTACAAATGTTACAGTATCCCCTACTTTTAGGAATTTCGTCCTGAAATTTAAATAGTTGAAGTAGTAGGAAAAAGATGCGGGTATTTTTCACGCATTGAGTCTTCACGTTCCCAAGTAAACTCAGGTCCCCGTTTCGACTCCCAGCGTACCCTAACAATTGGAATGCGACTTCGTCGAAGACGCTTTTCTCCATAGTCCATAATCTCCACTGGTCTTTCAATAAAATGCATGGATTCATCAATCTGAATATCTTCCAGTGGAATATGGAGATTCTCATCAGCGAGGCACTTCTTCAAGTTCGACACGTGGAATGTGGGATGAATCCTGTCGAGTTCTTCCGGTAGGTCAAGCTTGTATGCTACAGGACCTACTCTTTCGAGTATCTTGAAAGGTCCTACGTAACGTGGTGCTAGCTTTCCCTTTTGACCAAAACGAACTACTCCCTTCCACGGTGATACTTTTAAAAGCACATGATCACCAATGCTAAACTCCAAGGGCTTCCGTCGTTTATCTGCGTAACTCTTTTGACGACTTTGAGCCGCTAGAAGATTGTTTCGGATTTGACGAATCTTATCTGTGGTTTCTTGGATCAATTCTGGACCAGTAATTTGTGCTTCCCCAATTTCGTGCCAACAAACAGGAGATCGGCACTTTAGACCATATAAGGCTACAAAAGGTGCCATGCCGATGCTCGAATGATAGCTGTTTTTGTACGAAAATTCAACTAACGGTAGGTGGGCGTCCCAATTTCTCTTGAAGTCTATGACACATGCTCTAAGCATATCCTCAAGAGTTTGAATGGTGCGCTCAGACTGTCCATCAGTTTGAGGATGATAGGCGGTACTGAGATCTAATCGAGTGCCCATAGCGGAATGTACTGCTTGCCATGTTCGTGAGGTGAAACGACCATCACGATCAGAAATAATACTTAATGGTACCCCATGTCGGCTTACGATTTCGTTGATATAAATACGAGCAAGCTTTTCGTTCTTGAAATCTTCTCGAATAGGATAAAGTGAGCTGATTTTGTAAGTCGGTCTATAATCACCCATACAGTGTCATACCCACCAGAAGTGCGAGGTAACCCGGTAATGAAATCCATGGTTATATTTTCCCACTTCCATACAGGTATTTCCGGTTGGACTAGAAGTCCTGAGGGTCTTTGGTGTTCAGCCTTCACCTTAGAACATGTGAGACACTTGGAAACAAAAACGGCAATATCTTTCTTCATTCCAGGCCACCAATAGGTGTACCGTAGGTCTTGATACATCTTATCGGCTCCTGGGTGTATAGAATATCGCGTTTTATGAGCTTCATTCATGAGAGTTTCACGAAGATTGTTGTGGTTAGGAATCCAGATACGATCTAGGTAATACAGAATACCATCAGATTTAGTTTCAAGTTTTAGCTCGGCTCCACAGGACATCTCTTTTCTTACATCTTCTTCTGTTATTGAAACGTGTTGTGCTTCTCGAATTTGATCTTTAATATCGGTTATAATTTGCGAACATAGAAGATGAATGGAGTTCGCATAACCCTTTCGACTAAGTGCATCAGCCACCACATTTGCTTTACCAGGGTGGTATCTAATTTCACAGTCGTAATCATTTAGGAGTTCGACCCATCTTCGTTGCCTCATATTTAACTCTTTTTGATTGAAGATATGTTGAAGACTCTTGTGGTCAGTGTATATTTCACACTTAGTACCATAGAGATAATGTCTCCATATCTTAAGAGCGAATACAACGGCTCCAAGTTCTAGGTCATGAGTGGTGTAGTTCTTTTCATGTGTCTTGAGTTGCCTCGAGGCATAAGCTATGACTTTACCTCTTTGCATGAGAACGCAACCTAATCCTTGCCCTGACGCGTCGCAATAGACTACAAAATCATCACAACCTTCAGGAAGAGTGAGGATTGGTGCATCACAAAGTTTTTGTTTAAGAGTTTGAAAAGCTTCTTCTTGCTTGGGTCCCCATATGAATGGTTTTCCCTTATGGGTTAAAGCCGTGAGTGGCACCGCAATGCGAGAGAAGTTTGAAATGAATCGACGATAATAGTCAGCTAGTCCAAGAAAAGATCTTACTTCAGTTGGTGTACGTGGAGCTTGCCATTCTTGAACTGCTTTGATCTTTGAAGGGTCAACATGTATTCCTTTGTCATTGACTACATGCCCGAGGAATTGCACCTCTTTTAACCAGAATTCACATTTAGAGAACTTAGCATAAAGCTTTTCCTTTTCTAGAAGTGCAAGAATGAGTCGAAGATGACGCTCATGATCAGCTTTAGATTTTGAATAAATAAGAATATCGTCGATAAAGACTATAACAAATCGATCAAGGTACGGTTTGCAGACTCTGTTCATTAGGTCCATGAAGACAGCTGGTGCGTTGGTTAATCCAAACGGCATAACCATGAATTCATAGTGGCCATAACGAGTTCGAAAAGCAGTCTTAGGGACGTCTTCTTCATGCACTCTAAGTTGATGATAGCCAGATCGAAGATCAATTTTTGAAAAGCAACTGGCACCTTGTAGTTGGTCAAGAAGATCATCTATGCGAGGTAAAGGATAGCGATTTTTGATAGTTAACTTGTTGAGCTCTCTGTAGTCGATGCACATACGAAAAGATCCATCTTTCTTCTTTACAAAAAGGACAGGTGCGCCCCAAGGCGATGAGCTGGGACGTATGAATCCCTTGTCAGTCAATTCTTGCAATTGACTGGCTAGCTCTTGCATTTCAGAGGGGGCTAACCTATATGGAGATTTTGCAACTGGTGTAGCACCAGGTATAAGATCGATACGGAATTCGACATCTCTGATTGGAGGAAGTCCTGAAATGTCGTCAGGAAAAACTTGTGGAAAATCTTTTACTACAGGAATATCTTCAAGTTTCTTCTCTGTGGTCCCCTTCTTGATGATATGGGCTAAAAACGCGACATAACTCTTGCGAAGGTATTTTTGAGCTTGAAGACAAGACATTAAGTTGAGCCCTTTCGACGAGGTTTCTCCAATGATTCGAAGAGTCTGACCGTTTGAAAGAGGAATACGAATAAATTTTTCACGACATACAACTTCCGCATGATGCTGACTGAGCCAATCCATACCGATTATGATGTCGAAACTTCCTAGCTTCATAGGAATAAGGTCGACTGAGAAATCGTGGTCGTTTAAGGTGAGTGTACAGTTGCGTAAAATAGAGTCTAATGAAACTGGTTTTCCGTCCGCAACTTCCACCGTTATGGATTCCGCGAGCTTATCCCGATTTTTGCTTAAGATAGGTTCAAATTCTAATGACACGAAACTTCTATCCGCACCAGTATCAAATAACATAGAGGCATAGCTACCATTTATAAGAAACGTACCATTGACCACATTGCCGTCAGCTCTGGCCTGGTTCGCGTTAATATTGAAAGCTCTTCCTCTAGCAGGTGGAGGAGCTTGGTTCGCTTGATTCACAGGGTTGGCTTGGGCCTGAGCATGAATAATATTGACCAGCCTTGGACATGTGTTTCTGAAATGATTTGGGTCGCCGCAATTGAAACAAGCCCGCATAGGTTGGCCCATAGGGTAATTGGGTTGATAGTATGTTTGGGCTAAATGTTGGGTGGGTGGAAATGGTAGTTGTTGTTGTGCTTGACCCATTAACTGTTGGTGGGTTTGGGTGATAGGTTGGTGGCGGTTTGTTCGTTGAAGCGTGCGGCAGTTTTGAACAGTATGTCCTGCGCGACCGCAGCCGGTGCAGTATTGGCAAGGATGATCAGGGGAGTGGTGATACTGACAACGGTTACATTTTGGTAATGGGCCTGTGTAGGGTCTTCTGTATGGCGCGGGTGGAGGAGTGGCTTGAGTGATGGGTGCAGCAGGAATTTTGGGTGACTGCAAAATTCCTGGTGTTACGCTTCCTCTTGTTAGCAAACTTAGAGGAAGGAATGTGGTGATTTGAGGTTTGTCCCTCAACAGGATCTTTCTTCTTCTCTTCTTTGAACTTCCCATTGCGAATTCGGTTTTCGGTCAGTTCAGTTGCCAACTCCATGGCAGCTTCGAGTGTTACCGGCGAAACACTGAGAACCGAATCTTGAATTTTCGAGGGAAGTCCCCGAATATAATGTTCGATCAGACGATAGGTTGGAGTGAATAAGTTTGGAACCATTTGGTTCAACTCCAAGAACCTCTTGTTGTAAGTAGAGTGATCACCCTCCTTTTGCTTTAAGGCATGAAATTCATCCTCCAACTTCTTAATTTCACTTCTAGGGCAGAAACGCCTAGTCATGATTTCCCTTAACTCCTCCCAAGTTAAGGCCATCGCATCTTCAGTCCCCCTCTTCCCTTTCTCAGTATTCCACCAAGTGAGAGCTACACCAAGTAGTCTCCCGGTGGCGTAACGAACCTTGCGATCCTCAGGACAATCGCAATTTAAGAAAACGTTTTCCATCTCCTCGAACCAATGTAGGAGAGCAGTGACTCCCTCAGTCCCTTCGAATTTTGGAGGATCACAGGACTTAAAATGTTTGTAGGAACATTTGATGGTAGGAGGGTTGTCGATGTTCTAGTCCTTATGTTGAGGAGGGTTAGTAGGATTTGCAGCAAGGGCTTGTTGTACTTGTACCATGATGTCAGGCAATATTGTGGCCATTTGTTGCGCGATATGTGTGGCCAAACGTTCCTGAGTCTTTCCCGATTTTTTTCCCCTTCGATGCTGTCTAGATGACATCTACAGGATCATAAAATGAGATTGTGAGTTTATGGTGTCTTTTTAGGTGTCATGTGTCTTTAAGAAAATAACATAAATATCAATAATGCAACTACATCCATAGGATGTCTTGGGTTCGCTCATGTTGGGCCTCAAATGTCCCCCATACCTTCACCTACATAGTCATGTGGGCCCCCATGGCTATTGGCTTGGTAGGATTCACATTAGTATTGGCAATTTAACACTCGCAACCCCGAATGCAAACCACAAAAGATGTTCATGAGATGTTTGGTCGGAACGTGTCCAGGTGTAGACACAATGACAACTCAAAGTGGGATTAGCTCACACGACGTTTGGTATAGCATGCTTTGGCCTAATAGGTACTTCGTACTCTCATCGTTAGTCCCCAGGTAGGCAAACTGGTCCTTTATTTTGGATTTATACGAATGCCAGCCTAGACAGGACGTTCCGACTACCGGTACTAGTACCCTTCCAGTTACTACATGCCCGTCATGAGAACTCACTTTGATGTGATTTGAAAACACGAAAATCATGGTAAAATCAATCATGATGTGGTGTGTGCTTTCATGGATGTGATATGTTATGATCATACGATTTCATGATAGGCATTATTTGATAATACATACTTATGAACATGCTTGTACAATATCAAATGTAACATTTAACATAAAACATATAAACATCATGAAATTTGGCATATAACACACAAAATTCTTATAAGTTCCTAATCGACTATAGTATAGGCTCTAAGGGTCTAATAACCTATCCTATATCCCTATAGTCATGGCTCTGATACCAATCTGTCACACCCCGACCCGCAGCGGAAATAAGAGTCGGGGCATAATTGGGTTATCACCAAAGCACATGACATTTACTATTATGTTTCATAATTAATGAAGTCAAAGTTACATTTTCAAACATCCAAACATGTTCATTCAATACAAAGGAAATAATCAAAAGGTAACAATCCCAAAACTAAATCGATTTATTCTTCTAATCGGGTCCTATGTGTTCCTAGCTGCTGCTGGTTCACCTGTATCATGTGTAAAATGGTAGTTTTTGGTCAACATAAGTTGGCGAGTGAACCTTATTAGATAAACATTTGATAATGATTTTATGGTTAGTTTATCAATGAAATATTGTGCATAATCATAAAAGAGCAAATGTAAGTAATCAAGCATTGGCAAATAGCAGTTACAATTATAGCATATAATAACACTTGACAGCATACATGAACATACCAATATCATACGATAACTAACATAAATGAACTGTGCGATCAAGGCTCAATCAAGCGGAGCCGATCGTATTGCATGAACTGGAAATGTAAATTGAACTGTGCAATCAAGGCTCAATCAAACGGAGCCGATCGTATTGCATGTACTGAAATGTAAAATGAACTGTGCGATCAAGGCTCAATCAAACGGAGCCGATCGTATTGCATGAACTGAAATGTAAAATGAAATGACCGATCAAGGCTCAATCAAACGGAGCCGATCGTTGCGGGCACGCTAGGTTCAACCGCATAATAAAATGGGGAACAGGCTCAAACCTCATAACTAAATGGGGAGCGGCGGTCTCGGCAATTGCATGTACTGAAATAATAATTTGCATCCAATAATAACAACTTAACAGCAACAAACTAAATACACATGTCATGATATGATGTATGCACAATAGTTTAGTTATAATATGTATATAAACAAAGACAATGATACACCCCAAAAACGTGATTAAAACGGGGAATTTGAAAGGTTCACTCACATTGGGTGCTTTAAATTGGAGATGGTGAGATGCGCACGATTTAGATGAGCGAGTCGACGAGGAATACTAACCTAAATAATAATAGAAAAATATATTAAATGGATGGATGTTATTAAGGATTTTAATGAAATTTTTAGATATATTTTTGTGAGTTTATGGCTATTTTCTATCTTTAAAAATGTTATTTTTAAGTATTTTTAATTGATTTTTAAATTAAATTAAATAAAATATATAAAAAATATTATTTTTTTTTAGTGTTGACCGTTGACCAGTTCGGTCAGCGTTAATTCTGCGCCGGGTGGGATTCGAACCGGCGACCTTCCGTTCGCGTGCACGTAGCTCTACCAACTGAGCTACGTGACTAACCCGTTATAAACTCGGTTTTAATTATATTTATATACTTATTTGAATTAACCAAAAATTCCTTTATTTGCAAAAACGTTTTAATTCAATTGGACCGGTGCTCGTGACAAGATTCGAACGCGCGACGTGAAGTTCATGTTGCACACAGTCCACCGCTGGACTGTGTGTCTAACCCGGTTATATTCTTGGTTTTTATTATACTTAACAACTACCTGTTTTAAACCCGGTTTAGTTCTGGATCAAAAAGGCATGTTATTACACAAGGCGTGCGCGTAGCAAGGATCGAACTCGGGACGTGTGTGTGAAACTTGCACACAGTCCACCGCTGGACTGTGTGTCTAACCCGTTTAAAATACCGTTTTTAATTAATCTTACGTTCTGTTATAGCTTCATCTTCTTCATCGATTTTCACAGATAGCATAATTCGACTGGTTATGATTTATTTGCGATTTATAAAGTTCTCAGACATTAACAGGAATTCAAAAGTAAAGAATGGAGAGAGTTTAAGGAACAGAATATACCGATTGATGTTATTCACAGAAATCCGGCGGAGGTTCGTCGGTACTGGAAATGAACTCCGGCTGTTGAACCAATTAACAGCGTTGATCGATTATTCATAAGGTTGAGTCACTTAAACAAGGTTTAAAAGAAGTTTTAGGATATCATACTAGTTCACAGTGTGATTCCGGCAGTCTCAGAGGTTTTCCGGCGAAAGTAAGATTTTTGATAAACTTTGACTAGGATCGATTCTGATGATGGAGTTGTGTTAGAGACTGACTAATCACATGTTTTAAACAAAAAGAGTCGGAGGAATTACCGTGAGAATGTGAGTCCCGGTTTTCCGGTGACTTGCAGAAATTTTCCGGCGATCTGATTCAGAAGATCTTATGGTTCAAGAATGCGACGAAAATGAAATTGAATATTGTTGTGATAGTTCTGAATCGTGCAAATGATCGGAAGCTTGAATTAAATCAGAACTTGATGAATTTTCGGTTTCAAAAGCCGAAAATGATAGGACTTAAAGTTTCAATCAATTTTAACTTGATTAGAAACCGTAATACATCGGTTATAACTGAAATTGTGAGGTAAACAATCGACTTGACGATTGGTTTGCCGATTACCGTTTTCAGATGGTATCATCGGTTAATCTGAGTTTGTGTTTAAGTTTCTTTTGTTTTCCTAAAGTTAACATAAAACACATTGTGGCGGAGCGGTTTGGGGAATGGATGTTAAGTCGTTGAGCGACTCAGCTGACCCGGGTTCTAGTCCCGGCAGCTTCAAATATTTTTATTTGTTTTATTTTAACTTTTTATCAAATATAATTTTTATAGTTTAGTTTATTTATTAATTATGTATCCTTTTAACTCAAAATAACCATAAATAATTAATGCACTTTCATAACTTGGTACTTGATTACAAAACGGAGCGGGTTTTGGAGACCCGATTTTTACAAATGTAACATATTAAAACAATTAATTCAAATAACAAAAACTCGTTTTCAAAAACAGTCAGCGACGCGCCCATTTCGCAGTCGCCGGAAATCCTGACAATTTCGCCAATTATCGCGGTTTCTTGTTTCTTAACGTGCGTATTAACTCTTACATCGGTTATAACCGATGTCCAGTTCCGCGACATCAGTCATATCCGCCGGAGAATTATTGACCAACGAATCAAGACGGTAATCAGACCCAATTCATCGATATTCTTCCCTATAAATACACACTCTAGCCTCTGATAATCTTTTCGCTCACAATCACACCAATTCTCGACGCAATTTCACTCGCCGGAATTTTTCTGCCACCACCGGACTTTCGCCGGAAAACCGAGACTCACATCAACACGGTAAATACCTCGACTCCCTCTGTTTCATTCCATTGTTAGACCATTACTAACATAAATCCACCATCCAGAATCAATCCCAGACGACGTTGTCGGAAATTCTGCTTTCGCCGGAAAACTTCTGAAATTTCCAGAATCACGCCGTGAGCCGGTATTTATCATTTAAACCTACTGATAATCGTTGCTCAGTAGTTCAATTTCACATCTAATCCATCCAAACTGTTAATTGATCCTAACAGCCGAAGTTCACAAAACAGAGCCGACGAATCCTTGCGGAGTTCTGTGAAAGACACTGATCGGTACATCCTTTCCCCAAACCCTCTCCGTTCAGTACCTTTCAATTGCTTATAATGCTTGTTAATCGAATTGGACATGAAACAGTTGAATTATCATTATCTGTGTTCTTGAGCGAAGAAGACGAAGTTCGTGTATGTTATAAGATTAATTAAAATCAGTATTATGAACGGGTTAGACACACAGTCCAGCGGTGGACTGTGTGCAAACAAATACATACACGTCGCGAGTTCGATTCCTATCACAACCTTAACCTCTGAAATAAAAATGTTTTTTTTTTTAAAACCGAACCGGGTTAACTCAGTAAGATGTTAAGTATAATAAAAACCGGAATATTTACCAGGTTAGACACACAGTCCAGCGGTGGACTGTGTGCCAAACTAAACCACAGGTCCCGGGTTCGAGACCTGTGGAGATCACCGGGATGATACAAAAGAATCCTTTTTAAATAAATGATTTTCGGATTAAGTTAAATAGTATATAAATATAATTAAAAACAGAAATACTTCGGGTTAGACACGTAGCTCAGTTGGTAGAGCTGCGTGCACGCGTACGGGAGGTCACGGGTTCGAGTCTTACTCAGTGCAATAATATTCACCACCGAACCGGTCAACGGTCAACGGTCAACAGTCGTGGTCAACGGTCAAAAGTCAACATTTTTTTATTATTTTTATTTATTTATTTAATTTAAAAATCAATTAAAAATACTTAAAAATAACGTTTTTAAAGTTAGAAAATAGCCTTAAACTCACAAAAATATATCCAAAAATCCTATTAAAATTGTTAATAAAATCCACTTATTTACCGTACCTTTTCGTTATTAAATAGGTTAGTTTTTCCTCGTCGATCAATCCTCTAAACTCGTGCGCATTCAACATCATCCACCGAACGCACCCAATGTGAGTGAATCTCTACCAATTCCCCGTTTTAATCACATTTTGGGGTGTATCATGTGTCGCTATTATTTATTTAAATTAAACACTTGCATCCATCATATTCATGATCAAATGTGTTGCCGATATATATCAATTGTTTGTGTGGTTAATGTTTAGATTAAAGTTATCATTTTCAGTACATACATTATCATAGGCCGCCGCTCCCTATTACCTATGAGCGTGAGCCGTTCCCCATTACCTATGAGCGTGAACGAGTCGTTGCCAATATACGATCGGCTCCATTTGATTGAGCCTTGATCGCACATACATTACATCATAGGCCGTCTGCTCCCCATTACCTATGAGCGTGAGCCGTTCCCCATTACCTATGAGGTGAACGAGACGTTGCCATCATATACATTGTCATTCATATCATATACTCATGCAAGGTGTTTGTGATTGTTTGTTTACGTACGTTTGTTCATATATGATTATTGCACAATTTTTCCATATTAATTATAACAAGGAATCAATAATAAACGTTTTTAACAAGGTTCACTCGCCAACTTTTGTTGACCCAAAACTCCCAATTTTTACACATGATACAGGTGATCAAGTTGAAGCAAGAAACATATAGGGCGGCCTAGAAGAATAAACCAGTTTAGATTTTGGATTGTTTTAGTTAATTTTTCCTTTCCTTGTATTGTATGAATTTGACTTGAAACTTTGAGATGTAATTTGATTTTAATAAATATGAAACATATTAGTAAACATCATGAGCTTTGGTGATAACCCAATTATGCCCCGACTCTTATTCCGCTGCGGGTCGGGGTGTGACAGATTGGTATCAGAGCCATGACTATAGGGATATAGGATAGGTTATTAGACCCTTAGAGCCTATACTATAGTTGATTAGAATTTTTAAATTGTTTGTGTGTTACATGCAAAATTCATGATGTTTATATGCTTTATGTTTATTGTTACATTCAATATTATGCAAGCATGTTCATAAGTACATATTATTTTACAATGCCTATCATGAATCACATTCTCATAACATATCATATTCATGGGAGCACACACCTCACAATTCATATGATTTTTACAACGATTTTCGTATTTTCAAATCACATCAAAGTGAGTTCTCATGACGGGCATGTAGTAACTGGAAGGGTACGAGTACCGGTAGTCGGAACATCCTGTCTAGGCTTGGCATTCGTATAAATCCAAAATAAAGGACCAGTTTGCCTACCTGGGGACTAACGATGAGAGTACGAAGGACCTATTAGGCCAAAGCATGCTATACCAAACGTCGTGTGAGCTAACACCACTTTGAGTTGTCTTTGTGTTACACCTGGACACCCTCCGACCATACATTTCGCAAACATATTTCATGGTTTTCATTCGGGTGATGCGATTGTTAAACCGCCAATACAATGTGAATCCTACTAAGCCAATAGTCATGGGGGCCCACATGACTATACAGGCGATGGTATAGGGGACATTGGAGGCCCAAACATGAGCAAACCCAAGACATCCTATGGATGTAGTGCATTATTGATGATTATGTTATTTTATTATTTTAAAACAAAACATGACACCTAAACACTCCTTAAACTCACCATCTTCCTATGTATATTCCTGTAGATGTTGGCTAGGCAGCTACGTGGAGGTCGAAAGTCGGGAAGGTCAAACGAACGCTTGGCCACTCAAATTGCAAAACAAATGGCCGCGGTGCTTCCTGATATTGTAATTCAAGTCCAACAAGCTCTCACCGCGAATCCTATCAACCCACCCAATCAAGAGGATCAAAACATCGACAACCCTCCCTCCAAGAAGTGCTCCTACAAACACTTCAAATCTTGCGATCCCCCAAAGTATGAAGGAACTGAAGGTGTCACCGCTCTCCTCCACTGGTTTGAGGAAATGGAAAACACCTTCCTCAATTGCGATTGTCCTGAGGATCGCAAGGTACGTTACGCAACCGGGAGACTATTTGGGGTAGCCCTGACCTGGTGGAACACCGAGAAGGGTAAAAGAGGAGTTGAAGACGCTATGGCCTTAACGTGGGAAGAGTTAAGGGAAATAATGACAAAACGTTTCTGCCCAAGAAGCGAACTCAAGAAGTTGGAAGACGAATTCCACTCGCTGAAGCAAAAGGAAGGAGACCATACTTCCTACAACAAAAGATTTCTTGAGCTGAACCAGATGGTTCCTAACTTGTTCACCCCAGTGTACCGCTTGGTTGAACACTACATTCGAGGCCTCCCCTCGAAGATTCAAGACTCAGTCCTCAGCACTTCGCCTGCAACTCTCGAAGCTGCTATGGAATTAGCCACCGAACTTACCGAGAACCGCATCAGAAACGGTAAATTCAAAGAGGAGAAAAAGAAAGCCCCCGTTGAGGGCCAAACCTCAAACCATTCCACCTCCTCCTCAAAATTTTCAAACAAGAGGAAACGAAATACCAGAAATTTTGCTGTCACCCAAACCAGTTTCCCTATCCCTGCTGCACCCATCACTCAAGTTGCCCCTTCACCCACACCATACAAAAGGCCATACTCCGGCCCCTACCCAAAATGCACCCGTTGCCAATACCATCACTCTCCCGAACACCCCTGTCAATATTGCACCAGCTGTGGCCGTGCAGGTCACACCATCCAAACCTGCCGCTCGCTGCAGCGAATCAACCGCAACCAACCCACAACCCAAACCCACCATCAAATAATGGGTCAAGCCCAACAACCCCTACTACCACCACCTACACAACATACGGCCCAAACCTACTACCAACCCAACTACCCCATGATGCAACCCATGCGGGCTTGCTACAATTGTGGAGACCCAAACCACTTTAGAAACACTTGTCCACGCTTGGTGAACATCATACATGCTCAAGCTCAAGCAAATCCGGTGAACCAAGCTAACCAAGCTCTTCCACCTTCTAGAGGAAGAGCTTTTAACATCAACGCCAACCAAGCTAGGGCCGACAACAACGTGGTTAATGGAACGTTTCTCATCAATAGTAGTTATGCATCCATGTTATTTGATACTGGCGCGGATAAGAGTTTTGTGTCCTTAGAATTTGAACCCATCCTCAACCAAACCCGCGATAAACTCATGGAATCTATAACGGTAGAAGTTGCTGACGGAAAACCAGTCTCATTAAACTCCATTATTCGAAACTGTACTCTCAGTCTAAACGATCACGATTTTCCATTGACCTCATTCCTATGAAGTTAGGAAGTTTCGACATTATAATTGGCATGGACTGGCTCAGCCAACATCATGCTGAAGTGGTATGCCGCGAAAAGTTCATTCGCATTCCTCTGGCAGACGGTCAAACCCTACAAATCTTTGGAGAAACCCCTTCGAAAGGACTTAAGCTGATGTCCTGTCTTCAAGCTCGAAAATATCTCCGCAAGAACTATGTAGCATTTCTAACTCATGTGGTTAAGAAGGGAAGCAAGGAGAAGAAACTCGAAGACATACCTGTAGTGAAAGAATTCCCGCAAGTCTTTCCCGACGACATCTCAGGACTTCCTCCCAAGAGAGAAGTCGAATTCCGCATTGATCTTATACCTGGCGCTACACCTGTCGCGAAATCTCCTTATAGGTTAGCCCCATCCGAAATGCAAGAGCTGGCCAGTCAATTACAAGAACTGACCGACAAAGGATTCATACGTCCTAGCTTATCGCCTTGGGGTGCACCTGTTCTGTCTGTAAAGAAGAAGGATGGAACGTTTCGCATGTGTATCGATTACAGAGAACTCAACAAATTAACGGTCAAGAACCGCTATCCATTACCTCGCATCGATGATCTTCTAGACCAACTCCAGGGTGCCACCTGTTTTTCAAAGATCGACCTTCGTTCTGGCTATCATCAACTCAGAGTACATGAAGAAGACGTCCCAAAGACCGTCTTCCGAACTCGTTATGGTCATTATGAATTCATGGTCATGCCATTTGGTCTAACCAACATTCCAGCTGTCTTCATGGATCTAATGAACAGAGTCTGCAAACCCTATCTCGATCGTTTTGTTATAGTCTTCATCGACGACATTCTCATTTACTCAAAGTCCAAAACTGATCATGAACGACATCTTCGACTCATCCTCACACTCTTAAGAACCGAAAAGCTCTACGCTAAATTCTCCAAATGCGAATTCTGGTTAAAAGAAGTACAATTCCTTGGACATGTCGTCAATGATAAGGGAATACATGTCGACCCCTCAAAGATCAAAGCAGTACAAGAATGGCAAGCGCCACGTACACCAACCGAAGTAAGATCATTCCTTGGTTTGGCTGGTTACTATCGCCGTTTCATTTCAAACTTCTCTCGTATTGCTGTACCACTCACGACTTTGACACATAAAGGAAAACCCTTCATATGGGGACCTTAACAAGAAGAAGCCTTCCAAACCCTTAAGCAAAAGCTTTGTGACACACCTATCCTCACACTCCCCGAAGGTTGCGATGACTTTGTAGTATATTGCGACGCATCAGGGCAGGGACTAGGTTGTGTATTAATGCAAAGGGGAAAAGTGATAGCCTATGCTTCTAGGCAACTCAAAGTGCATGAGAAGAACTATACTACCCACGACCTAGAACTTGGAGCCGTTGTGTTCGCTCTTAAGATATGGAGACATTACCTCTATGGTACCAAGTGTGAAATATACACTGACCACAAGCGCCTCCAACATATCTTTAACCAAAAGGAGTTGAATATGAGGCAACGAAGATGGGTCGAACTTCTTAATGACTACGACTGTGAAATTCGGTATCATCCTGGCAAGGCAAATGTGGTGGCCGATGCACTCAGACGAAAGGGTTATGCGAACTCCATTCGTCTTCTATGTTCGCAAATCATAACCGACATCAAAGAACAAATCCGAGAAGCTCAACATGTTTCCATAACAGAATACGACATACCCAATGAGTTATCTTGGGGAGCAGAACTTAAACTCGAAACAAAATCTGACAGCATTATGTATTATCTAGATCGCATATGGATTCCCGATCACAATAACCTTCGCGATATCCTTATGAAAGAGGCGCACAAAACACGATACTCTGTACACCCAGGAGCCGATAAGATGTATCAAGACCTTCGATACACCTACTGGTGGCCTGGCATGAAAAAGGATATTGCTGTTTTGTTTCCAAGTGCCTTACCTGTTCTAAAGTGAAAGCTGAACATCAAAGACCCTCAGGACTTCTAGTCCAACCTGAAATACCTGTATGGAAGTGGGAAAACATAACCATGGACTTCATTACCGGGTTACCTCGCACTTCTGGTGGGTATGACACTATATGGGTAATCATTGATCGTCTTACAAAATCAGCTCACTTCATTCCGATTCGCGAGGACTTCAAGAATGAGAAGTTAGCTCGTATCTATATCAGCGAAATCGTAAGCCGTCATGGTGTACCGTTAAGCATTATTTCAGATCGTGATGGTCGTTTCACTTCACGAACATGGCAAGCCGTACAAGCCGCTTTGGGTACACGATTAGACCTCAGTACCGCTTATTATCCTCAAACTGATGGACAATATGAACGCCCCATCCAAACTCTTGAAGACATGCTTCGAGCATGTGTCATAGACTTCAAAGGGAATTGGGACGCTCATCTACCATTAGTTGAATTTTCGTACAACAACATCTATCATTCAAGTATCGGCATGGCACCTTTCGAAGCGTTATATGGTCGTAAGTGCCGATCACCTATATGTTGGCACGAAATTGGAGAAGCTCAAATCACCGGTCCAGAATTAATACAAGAAACAACAGACAAGATCCATCAAATTCGAAACAATCTTCTAGCGGCACAAAGTCGTCAAAAGAGTTATGCAGACAAACGACGAAAGCCCTTGGAATTTAACATTGGTGACCAAGTACTTTTAAAAGTATCGCCGTGGAAGGGAGTAGTTCGTTTTGGCCAAAAAGGCAAGCTAGCACCACGCTACGTAGGACCTTTCAAGATACTCGAAAGAGTAGGACCTGTAGTATACAAGCTTGACCTACCAGAGGGACTCAACAGAATTCATCCCACATTCCACGTATCGAACTTGAAGAAGTGCCTCGCCGATGAAAATCTCCATATTCCTCTAGAAGACATTCAAGTCGATGAATCTATGCATTTCATTGAAAGACCAGTAGAAATTATGGACTTCGGAGAGAAACGTTTAAGACGAAGCCGCATTCCAATTGTCAGGGTACGCTGGGAGTCGAAACGAGGACCTGAGTTTACTTGGGAACGTGAAGACTCAATGCGCGAGAAATACCCACATCTATTTCCTGTAACTACTACTACTTAAATTTCGGGACAAAATTTCTAAAAGTAGGGGATACTGTAACATCCGTCGAAAAACGGGTTTTCAAAACCCGCTTCGTTTATTAATCGAACAATCGTTTTAAATTTTTGTTGTTTATTTATGACTTATTTTAATTTTAAACGATACATAATTAATAAACAAATTAGAATTTATAAATTATAATTGTTAAAAAGTAAAAATAAAATTAATAAAAAAAAAACCGGCTGCCGGGAGTCGAACCCGGGTCAGCCGGGAACCTCAAAGCCTTAACTCGCATACACCAAACCACTTCGCCGCTTGTGCCTTTTGATGATATATTAAAACAATTAATTCAAATAACAAAAACTCGTTTTCAAAAACAGTCAGTGACGCGCCCATTTCGCAGTCGCCAGAAATCCTGACAATTTCGCCAATTATCGCCGGTTTTTTGTTTCTTAACGTGTGTATTAACTCTTACATCGGTTATAACCGATGTCCAGTTCCGCGACATCAGTCATAACCGCCGGAGAATTATTGACCAACGAATCAAGACGGTAATCAGACCCAATTCATCGATATTCTTCCCTATAAATACACACTCTAGCCTCTAATAATCTTTTCGCTCACAATCACACCAATTCTCGACGTAATTTCACTCGCCGGAATTTTTCTTCCACCACCGGACTTTCGCCGGAAAACCGAGACTCACATCAACACGGTAAATACCTCGACTCCCTCTGTTTCATTCCATTGTTAGACCATTACTAACATAAATCCACCATCCAGAATCAATCCCAGACGACGTTGTCGGAAATTCAGCTTTCGCCGGAAAACTTCTGAAATTTCCAGAATCACGCCGTGAGCCGGTATGATCATTTAAACCTACTGATAATCGTTGCTCAGTAGTTCAATTTCACATCTAATCCATCCAAACTGTTAATTGATCCTAACAGCCGAAGTTCACAAAACAGAGCCGACGAATCCTTGCCGGAGTTCTGTGAAAGACACTGATCGGTACATCCTTTCCCCAAACCCTCTCCGTTCAGTACCTTTCAATTGCTTATAATGCTTGTTAATCGAATTGGACATGAAACAGTTGAATTATCGTTATCTGTGTTCTTGAGCGAAGAAGACGAAGTTCGTGTATGTTATAAGATTAATTAAAATCAGTATTATGAACGGGTTAGACACACAGTCCAGCGGTGGACTGTGTGCAAACAAATACATACACGTCGCGAGTTCGATTCCTATCACAACCTTAACCTCTGAAATAAAAATGTTTTTTTTTAAACCGAACCGGGTTAACTCAGTAAGATGTTAAGTATAATAAAAACCGGAATATTTACCAGGTTAGACACACAGTCCAGCGGTGGACTGTGTGCCAAACTAAACCACAGGTCCCGGGTTCGAGACCTGTGGAGATCACCGGGTTGATACAAAAGAATCCTTTTTAAATAAATGATTTTCGGATTAAGTTAAATAGTATATAAAAATAATTAAAAACAGAAATACTTCGGGTTAGACACGTAGCTCAGTTGGTAGAGCTGCGTGCACGCGTACGGGAGGTCACGGGTTCGAGTCTCACTCAGTGCAATAATATTCACCACCGAACCGGTCAACGGTCAACGGTCAACAGTCGTGGTCAACGGTCAAAAGTCAACATTTTTTTATTATTTTTATTTATTTATTTAATTTAAAAATCAATTAAAAATACTTAAAAATAACGTTTTTAAAGTTAGAAAATAGCCTTAAACTCACAAAAATATATCCAAAAATCCTATTAAAATTGTTAATAAAATCCACTTATTTACCGTACCTTTTCGTTATTAAATAGGTTAGTTTTTCCTCGTCGATCAATCCTCTAAACTCGTGCGCATTCAACATCATCCACCGAACGCACCCAATGTGAGTGAATCTCTACCAATTCCCCGTTTTAATCACATTTTGGGGTGTTTCATATGTCGCTATTATTTATTTAAATTAAACACTTGCATCCATCATATTCATGATCAAATGTGTTGCCGATATATATCAATTGTTTGTGTGGTTAATGTTTAGATTAAAGTTATCATTTTCAGTACATACATTATCATAGGCCGCCGCTCCCTATTACCTATGAGCGTGAGCCGTTCCCCATTACCTATGAGCGTGAACGAGGCGTTGCCAATATACGATCGGCTCCATTTGATTGAGCCTTGATCGCACATACATTACTCATAGGCCGTCTGCTCCCCATTACCTATGAGCGTGAGCCGTTCCCCATTACCTATGAGCGTGAACGAGACGTTGCCATCATATACATTGTCATTCATATCATATACTCATGCAAGGTGTTTGTGATTGTTTGTTTATGTACGTTTGTTCATATATGATTATTGCACAATTTTTCCATATTAATTATAACAAGGAATCAATAATAAACGTTTTTAACAAGGTTCACTCGCCAACTTTTGTTGACCCAAAACTCCCCATTTTTACACATGATACAGGTGATCAAGTTGAAGCAAGAAACATATAGGGCGGCCTAGAAGAATAAACCAGTTTAGATTTTGGATTGTTTTAGTTAATTTTTCCTTTCCTTGTATTGTATGAATTTGACTTGAAACTTTGAGATGTAATTTGATTTTAATAAATATGAAACATATTAGTAAACATCATGAGCTTTGGTGATAACCCAATTATGCCCCGACTCTTATTCCGCTGCGGGTCGGGGTGTGACACTCAGTTTGTTCTTCCTTTGTGTATGCCATAAGTACTAGTTCTTCATTTTCATCAAATTCTGCATAATTCACACCTTTATCACCTTGCGGACATTCGAATTGGAAATGACCAGTTTGGTGGCATCTATAGCATTCCACCATAGATTTATCAAAGTCACCACGTCCCCTTCCTCTGCCACGACCTCTACCTCTGCCAGACCATCCCCTTCCTCGTCCTCTGCCTCTGCTGGAGCTGCTATCATCAACCTTCAAAGCTTGTTCATCATTTCCCTTCCGATGCATCTTCTGTTCGTGGACAAGTAGTGAACTTTGCAGTTCATCAACAGAGAGGGAGTCTAGATCCTTAGACTCTTCGATTGAGCAAACCACAAAATTGAAAATATCGTCAGCGTGCGAAGGATCTTTTCTACTATCTTCACATCCGGCATGTCTTCTCCGCAATTCCTCATCTCATTTGCAATGGTCATGACCCTTCCAAAATACTCTGTTACTGCTTCTTCATTCTTCATCTCTAGGGTTTCAAAATCTCATCTCAATCTCTGCAATTGAGCTCTCTTAACTCGAGCATTTCCCTGGTACTTCACTTTCATTGCATCCCACAACTGCTTGGTTGTCTACTTCTGGGTAATTGTCTTCAGAATGCTCTTATCGATTGAATAGAACAAGTAGTTTCTAGCCCTCAAATCGATAAGTTTCAGATCTTCCACTTCCTTCTTTCTGGCTTCTGAGACCTGATCTCCTGCCCTAGGTTCCGTGTAGCCAACTGCAATGACTTGCCAGTACTCCTTTGATCGAAGCAAATTTTCCATGACCAAACTCCAGAGGTCATAGTCACCATCAAACTTTGGAATTGTGAATCCGTGCGATGAACTTCCGTCAGACATTTTGCTTCGTGCTCGTTTGCTTTTTGGATAACTCAATTTCACTCTGATACCACTTGTTGTAACCAAGCAGTACCCAATTTAATCACTATATTTGTGTGATATTATTCATGAACAAGAACTAGCTATATATATAGCCTTACAACCCAACAGAAAATACGAAATAACACCTAACGTCTATCACCAAACTAGGAGAGAATCAAAGACTAAATCCGAAATAAAGACTCAATGATACTTCTAAAAACTCGGTCCACATGACCGTTATTTTGACGCTTAACAATTTGACTCCAACAGTTAGGTTGTTGATAGTTAATGATTTTGAGGATACTATGATAATGTGTTGGTGATGTTGGTTATTGTTTGGTTTGGTTACAGTAAGAGTATTAAATTCTCGATGTTGTCGGATGCTGATGTGCTTAATATTGGGGAAGTTGAAGTTTATAGCTCGAAGTGTTATGGAGGTGAAGATGTTAAAGGCACTGTTGTGAATGGATTGTTGGATCCGCGCATGGTAATTTGTTTTGTTATGTGCTTGGTAATCGAATATTAAATGGTTAGTAATTTGTTTTGTTATGCGCGTTGTAAAAATTAGTAACGAGAATTAGTAACCTAGAATACGAATGGGCATAGTTGTCAATAGCCTATAGGTACATGCTCGCTATTAGGGTTGTAGCGATAGATAGCGATAATAGAGACAATTTTTTTCTTTTAACAATATTGCAATTAAATATAGTTATGGGTGGATTTTAGGTTTTTGTTAAATATACATACAAAATAGCATATATACCAGGGTATTTTAATATTTATCGCTATTCGTCATTAACAACTATGCGAATGGGTAAAATATGAGAAGCCACGAAAGAATCTTATGTTCATAGAACTGTAACACGCGGCATGCAAGTAGTAGTTTATCTATTAGGTGTAGATTACTATATATTATATTATATTATTATTATTATTATTATTATTATTATTATTATTATTATTATTATATTATTATTACTCTACGTGAAGAAACCCTAGATCAACTAGACCGGAATCAAAGTAGATCTACGGAATGGCTCTGCATAAAAGGGTTAACCCTCCGTTTGGTTTCACGATGGATGATGAATAGAACAATATTCTGGCTGATCCTGCAAAACAAAACACCGTTAGCTCGTCACGGGGAGAAAGGGGTTCTCTCCGTGACCACCCTCCGGCTTGAGAATAAGTACAGGTAGTCGGAAGTAAGTATTGTAAGTGAGAGAGTAGTTGAGAGTGAATACCTTTCCTTGAACTCCAAGTTACTTATTTATAGCCGGTGTTTGGCGCCAAAAAGAGAGATTGTTAACTTTAACGGAATCTTTTGTTATTCCGTTAACGTTTGTTGGCAATCCGCTAGTGCACACGGATCGTGAGCTCATCAGCGGTTAGGGAGGTGCCACGTGTCAACATGAGATCACTACATCTTATAAATGTGAGCATGCCATCACCGTGATCTTCCTCAGCCGTCCAGATGCTGCCATGTGGCAATTAGTTATAACCGAAAAGATGCTTGCACGATTGGGTGTTAATGGCTTCTAGAAGGTTTCACAGCTGCTACCCATCTATTATTCGCCATATGTACATTCTGTTACAACAGAAAAGATTCCCTTTGCTTTTGCACCAAGTTAAGGATTTTGCTAAGGGAAAGTTTCTCAGGATTTACTGTTTCCTTGCGCGAGAAGCGCAAGTTAGTTAACTGATCTTCCTTCTTCTCTTGCTGCTTAGCGCAATGTTTGGTGGATGCTTGCTTTGATATAAATATATGTGCAAGGTTTGCGCACGGAGCATTATCAAACAAGAATGTTCAAGGTTAACTTTGAACCTTGCGCGAGCCCGCGCAAGGTAGTTAAATGAAGCATTTATCCAAAGAAGAATGTTCAAGGTTAACTTTGAACCTTGCGCGAGCCCGCTCAAGGTAGTTAAATGAAGCATTTATCCAAAGAAGAATGTTCAAGGTTAACTTTGAACCTTGCGCGAGCCCGCGCAAGGTAGTAAAACGAAGCATTTATCCAAAGAGAGTGTTCAAGGTTAACTTTGAACCTTGCGCGAGCCCGCGCAAGGTAGTTAAATGACGCTTTCCTCTGTTGGATATTTAGTGCGGAGTTCTAACAAAATCTTATTTTAGCAAAGAAGTCTGCGCACAGTTTTCTTGGAAGTTATTAATGGGTAGGGTTTCCTTGATTTACACAAGGTTTATAGGACCATACCCTTTAAGTCCCCCAGTCCAGTGTTGCTCCTATGTAAGAATAAAAAGTAGGTGGAGCACTGGAGTTAAGATAAATGTGTGCGCTAGGTAAGAACTAGCTTTTTTGTTGCTTTATGCATCTTGATGACGTGTCGTTAGTGAATTTTGAAAAAGTATTTGAATTTCAAATATACTTAGACACGTGTCACTTATCTGGATGGTGCAGTTGGTGACGACGCACGTTCTTGAGACGTGGTGGTACTGTTGACAGGCTGTCAACAGTACATGTCTTATCGTATTTAATGCTTTTCGGCGACATTCGCGCATGGGGTGGTTACTGTTCCCCACTCGCCCTTGCGGTTACCTATGTGACGGTCGCAAAAGTCGCTGCAGTCAAATCGTGCATTAATTGCGGTTAGTATATAAAGGGATCAACGATCCATTTGCTTCCTCACCCAATTATAACTTGAGAGAAGTTTGTTTCAAAAGTTCCGGCGACCCTCAAAGTTTTCTTCAAAGTTCGAGTTATGGCCACCGGTGCAAGTTCTGCTGAGATGTCGTCGTCAAGTTTTCCACCGCTAAAGTGGTTGAAGAAAGATTTCGATAATCTTGCCACCAACTTCCTTTTCGCTCTGTCCTGGAAAGCGTTTTTTCCGGAGGCGAATGCCACGGCGGCTGATGCGCCGGCCGGCTACATTACATTATTTTACGATTATTTTGCCGAAGGGAACTTCCGGCTGCCGGTGATCCATTTCTTGCTGGAAATTCTTGGTTTTTACAAGATTCACATTTCTCAGTTGAGCCCGATGGGAATGTTGAGGATCCGGCATTTTGAGTTCGTTTGCTGATCAATGCAGATCGTGCTGTCGGTCGAGAAGTTTAGAGTTTTCTAACCAGCTGCACTGCTCGTTGGGTTTTTATTCATTCCAACAGCGTGTGCAAGCCAAACGATTGCTGCTGGTGCCGCCGAAGTCCTACCACGACTGGAAGCAGAAGTTCTTCTTTATCAAGGCGGCGATGATCCCGATGAAGATGACACTCCGGGCCGGTGATGAGATCGATCTGGAGACCCTTCCCATACCTGCCGACGAGGTATGGTATCAAGATATTAAAGATGTACCCAATATTGTTTTGCCGGAGAGGTCCCTCATCGCTGCCGGGATGAGTATCTTCTAGAAGAAGGAACGCCGGGAAAAACCGGTGTATACCGAAGATGGAACTGGTATGTAACCCTTTAACTTCCTAGCAATATCTTTCAATAGATATGTACTGATGCAAAAATGTTTGTTATGTAGCTGCGCCTCTCTACTTGGTCTCTTTCAAGAGAAAGAAGGGAAAAATGGTCATCGTGCCTATTGCTGATGGTGAGGACACTTGGTTCTCACAAATCTTGGGGAACTTTGAGTTGCCCAAGCAGGAGGATCTGGAGGCGCAACCATGTTCGAAGACTGGTAAATAAGTCCATACAAAGCCTAAGTTGATATTGCAATATAACTTAATGGCGCAACCTTTACTCAATATGATTGATTATGTAGGTGACTTGCTAAGCTTGGGCGTAGGCCCTGATTCGAGGAAGAAGAAAAAACCAACTGCTGTTGCAGCTGCTGCGCCTCCCCCTTCCAACCCATAGCAAAAACCCAAGCCATAAGCTGCTGCGAAAGCTGAGGGCAAGAAATGTACACTTCCTGTATCTGACTCTTGGTGCAATTATGTGGTGGTGTCGGACTCACTGGAGGGTCTTGCGCCTGTAGGTTTGAAGAAACCGAAGCCAGACCCGTTGACACCTCATCTCTTCCTGCTACGAACCCAGATGATCCTTTGGAAGTACCTTCTAGCCCGGAAGAGGCGCTGAAGCGTACTTCTAAGAAGAGGAAGGAGGCGGAGACTAAAACTCCTGCGCCGACCAAAGTTGCGCGCATTGGTAAGAAGGGCAATCTGGATGCCTTTGCAAAGAAGTTCTCACCTGGTACGTTTAGTTTGTTGCGCATTTCTGTCAAAAAAGTTGCGCAAAATCTGATACTTAGTATTTGTTGATATGCTTTGCAGAGAAAATGGTGAAGGCTGCGCCGGCCATCTCATCTGCTATACCATCGCCGCGCAGGCCTGATAATGTTGAGGGAGATGCGGGGCAAGAAACTCATGTTCCAGAAGCGGACCCCATCGTCCCGGAACATATTGAGAAAGTGGCTCTAGAAGAAGAGCCCAAAATTTTGATACTGAGAATCCTGCTGGCGAGCAGGTTAAAGATACAGCTACAGATATTGAGGAACCGTCAAAGTTGATATCCAAGGGAGCCGGACCTTCAACAGAAAGCGAAGGCTTTGTGTTTGTTGGTCTCTAGTTGATTAATATAATCAGTTTATAAATAGGTTTACCAGAACATGATAAGTTTAATACAAGGGTCAACTCAAAACATGAAAAGTTTGATAATTGGGCTGACCTATTTTTTCTGAACTGCGAGTGTACTATACTCCTATTCCTAAACTATGACAACATATTCTTAATTTTACACTATGCCATTAATTCACCCTGGTCGTCTCTCAGACTCCACCAAGCCAAAGTTGGAATGGCAAACGGGTTAACCTATTAACTCGTTAAAGTTGAAGGGTTTTGAAAATTACTATTATATTTTGAATGAACATCAACGGGTCACCCCGAAAACGACAAGGACAAGACACAATTTTAAGTGTGCCCGAGTTAAGTGTGATGTGTTTTGACATGAATAATTATAGGGTTGTGTTTCGATTCATTTATTCAACCTTTCAACAGTGATCCCGTAAACCGAAATCCTTTAATATTACATGAGAGACAATTGACACCCTAGATTGCAAGAGGATGTTAACCGTCCGACAATTTCTACACAAATTAGGTGAAGCCCTAACTAGAAAAAAAGACAAAAAAAATTCAATCAGACAGCTTGGTTGGTGGGCCACCCAAACCGTCCACGCCAGCGAAAGCGGTTCGGTGATTTGCAGCAGGTTAAATTTGTTATTTTTGTTGTTTTTCAAACTCATTAGTTTATTTTATGTAATTAGAAATGGTAAAGATGGTTTGTGACATATTTCAAAAAACGAAAAAAAGTTGTGTGATAATGGTAAGCGGCCGATTGTAAGTTTAAACTGTGAAACAAACCGTTAAACGTGGGTGGGGTTTTTGAACCATAAACCTTGAATTGAATCATATAAACCTCAAACATGCTGATTTATCTTGATGGTTTGGTCAGTTTTAACTGTAATTAACCTTTTGTCGATAAAGTTTTGAAAGACATGTCGTTTGGTATTTCAGGGTCCTCCAAACAGGTCTAGCACATGCGAGACACGTCACGGAAATTCCAAGAATGCCCTGGTCACTTCGGTTACTTGAAACTTGCGCTGCCAGTTTTTAACGTTGGATACATATCTCATATTGTGAATGTTTTGAAGTGCATATGCAAGGTAGTGCAGATTTCATATATGAGTTATATTTAATTTGATTTTTGTAATTACCATTGCTTTTCTTTTCCATTTTTGTTCCCGTATATTGTTGTCTGAAGAAGAACGTGTAGACTATTTAAAGAAGATGAGAAACCTAAAGGATCATTTGAAGAATGAACAGCTTAATAAAAGCATAGTTAAAAAGGTGCACTGCAATGGCAAGTAGTAAGAAGGCGGTAACATGCTCCAGATGTGGTTATATAAACGGTTCAAAACTTGCCCCTTTTAATTTTTCTGTTTCTTGTTTATAATGTGGTTGTTTTACAACTGTTTATTAATAATAAATATTACAGGTATAGTGAAAAAAGCTGTTGGTTTAGTGGGAGTCATACATGATCATAGCAAAATTCAAAATAATACCTCAAGGGGATCAAATGATGCTACTTCTAATACAAAGGAGATGAAGTCACCGGCCAATTTGTTTTCTATGTTAAACCCTGACAAAGTTCTTAAACTTTTTAAGAAGATGCTAGATGTGGTATAGTTGACTTCCGCTTCATTACTGTTCCAATTTTGGTGTATACATATCAATCCTTACTTGCAGTGTTTTGAAAACTTGTCCGGTGCACCCTACCGGACCACTTTTGAGTCGAACCGACCGGTTGAACCGGATTTTTTAGGGTAGAACCGGATTTTTTATTAAAATTTTCAATTTTAACATATTTATTTTTATAATATTTACAACATCACCCGGTTCTTACATCCGGTCCGACTGGCCCGACCAGTGAACCGGTAAGGAGACCGGTTCGACGCCAGGTCCGGTCCTGAACATTGATCACTTGTTGATAATTTGATTTTTGTTTGTTTGTATACAGGATTGTGATCTGCTTTACCTTGATGATAGGCCTGAGAAATTCATTTTATCACTCGTTCCTCCGATACCTATTCGTCCTTCTGTCAGAATTGAGCCGGCACCAACAAGGTTAACTTCAAGTCCATTTTTTTCCATATTTTATTGCTAACTAGGTTAGAAACCCATGTATTACAATGGTTGAATAGAATAAAGTAAATATTATATTAATGAACATTTGGGAGTTATTAAACGACATTTTGTATGCCCGCTTTCGATGTGCACATATAATGTATATATGTGTGGGACTCGGGGGGGGGGGGGGGGGGGCAGTGAAATTGCACTAATTTAAACGTTATTTTACTAATTTCGTGAAAATAACGTTAAAAGCGGCGGGCAGTTAATCATGCATCATGTGATGCCGTTGATAGCCGAAAAACAAAGGGTACACGCACTAATCGGCCTTGTTGAGTGTTATGTGCCTTATGTCCAAGGCTTGAGGCAAAACTACTGTCGGGGTCTCAATGGAAGCAAACCTCTCTATTCCTACGGGGTAGAGGTAAGGTTGTCTACATCTTACCCTCCTCAGACCCTACCTTAGCTTTGCTATTGGTGGGATTTACGGCGACGACGATAGAGGTAAGGCTGATCTACATTTTACCCTCCTCAGACCCTACCTTAGCTTTGCTATTGGTGGGATTGGTGATGGTGATGGTGACACGTGTCGCAACTGGTTACTTATTTATTAGGTGTAGGTTACAAATATAGGATATACATTATCAAATTGTAAGGTTAAATAAGGAATATTGGATTTTAATAACCTCAGCTTTCATCAATGGCCGATAGCACTCCCAACTTTCGATTTGTACCACATCACTCTCAACTTTCAACTTATTTTCCTTTGGCACTCCCAAACTAACAGAACCTTAACCAATTAATTTTTTTGCTGATGTGACATATTTTGATGACGTGGCAGCTGATTTGGCCTTTTTTATGACAGTGGCCTCTTACTTGTCTTTTATGATGACGTGGCAGTGATGTGGCGTTTGTTTGGTGACATGGCATCTGACGTTTGCAAACTGGGTTAGTTTGGGAGTAATGTTGGAAAATAAGTTGAAAGTTGGGACTAGTGTTGTACAAATCGAAAGTTGAGAGTGCTAACGGCCAATTGGTGAAAGTTTGGTTATTTAAATCTAATATTCCGTTAAATAATGGTAGGATACACACATGTGCAGTTTAAAGAATTATAGAATATCTGAATATGTATATATGTAAGCTGAAAGTTTTTAGTTAATTTTCACTTGTGTAATTACTAGTTACTTAGTTTATGAGTTTTGGAATGATAATAATAATTTTTAGTTAATTTTCAATTGTTCAGTTGGCATCTTGTTTGCTTACATTATATATATATGTATTACATTTTGCAGCAATGAGAATGACATTACTGTATTATTGGGTAAGGTTATACAATCAAACGCTCAGTTCGTGAAGTGTTATCACAAACAAGTTCTTCTAACAAATATCTGGTATGGTTTTGTTCTCAGTCCTGTTCAAATTCTTTAATTTTTTTCAAGTCATTTTTTTTTCTAACGAAACATCCTCTTATATTAATTCTGGTTTATTTTTTAATGATGATTTTGTAGAATGTTTGGGAGGACTTGCAACATAAAGTTGCATTATATATAAACACTGATGTAAAAGTACCGTCTTCTTATGCTCTTGAAAGACCAATGGCTGGTCCGTCAACGTATGAAAGGAAAGCAAGGGCGTTTCCGTCAGAATTTATCTGGAAAGCGGGTTGAATATAACGGCAGAACTGTTATTTCTCCCGATCCTAATCTAAAGATTACAGAGGTATGGAAATTCAAACCCGTTTATATGAAAATGGGTGAATTCGTGTTGCATAGGTTTGATAATATTATAACACAAACTAAATAATCTATTTAAAAAAAATAGAAAAAAGATTTCGTATGTAGGCCTGACCCATTTTCAGAAGCACACCAAAATACCATTTTAACGTGTTAGTCGATCTGTTACAGCGCAACCTCTAGTGTGGACACATGGCTAGGGCTGCAAACGAACTAAAGTTCAGCGAACCGTTCGGCGGGAAGTTCGTTTGTGTTCGTTCGTTTATTAAACAAATGAACACGAACAAGAAATTTCGTTCGTGTAGTTAAATGAACGAACATGAACAGAGGCCGTGTTCGTTCATTTATGTTCGTGAACGTTTGGTTACGTGTTCGTTTATGTTCGATAGTTCATTACTGATTTTAGTTTTTATATTATATTTAAATACTTCTAAATTTAAACAAATAAAATATTTAATAATTGTTGTGTATTATAGATTCTGTTCATGAACATTTTTTTGTGTTCCTTTATTTCCATTTGTTTTCATGAAACATTAGTTTGTGTTAATCTGTGTTCATCAACGCTCGTTTTCGTTTGTTGCCTAAATTTAACAAACGAACACGTTTATATCCTTAACAAACGAACACGAACATAAAATCCCGTTCGGTAAGTGTTCATGAACAGTTTGTGAACAAATATATTTCTTAACAAATGGGTGTTGTTCATGTTCGTTCGTTTCGTGTGCAGCACTACATATGACGTGATATTGAATGATTTTATGAGACTTGATTTGTTATGACAAGATTATTATCGGTCCAGGTGGCGATTCCGATCTTAATGGCGAAGATTTTGACATACCCGGAGCGCGTGTCACATCACAATATCGAGAGACTGAGGCAGGCGGTGTGTAATGGTGTGTCTAAGTACCCCGGTGCGAAGCATATCAGAAAGCCAGATGGTACCTTGCTGTCGTTGAGTATTAATGCTAGGAAGCGTTTGGCTGATGAGTTGAAATTCGGTGACGTAGTTGACCGGCACTTAGTCGATGGTGACGTTGTCCTTTTCAATCGACAACCGAGTTTGCATCGTATGTCAATCATGAGTCACAGGGTGAGTTTAGTTTGATAGAACTTTGATTTTTAATAAAAGTTTCTGATTTTATTACTATTATTATTTGATAATTTTATTATGCAGGCAAAAATTATGCCTTGGAGGACATTAAGATTTAACGAATCTGTTTGTAATCCATACAATGCTGATTTTGATGGTGATGAGATCAATATGCATGTTCCGCAAAGCGAGGAGGCCCGAACAGAGGCTCTAACGCTAATGGGGGTAATCATCTCTACAGAACACTTGACTTGCGTATTTTTCCATACACATTTCATAATATAATGTTTATTCTTTATAAAATCGAAATTTATATGTTTTCCGATGTAAGTTTCATATATATCAAACATGCCTAAACGAGTATTATACAATTCAAAGGAGGAGATATGTAATTTTAAACTTTTAGAAAGATGACAACTAACCTAACACGAAATTTGCGGGTTTGTGCTTAGTCTAGACGGGTCGAGTTGGATGGTTGACCCATTTAACCCATTTATATTATATTATATTTTTTACAGTATGTTTTATATCATAAATTAAATTGGATGTGTATTTATGCCAGAATTATAACTTTTAAAGAGAAATTAATAAAATTTTATAATTTAAATGTAATTGTATTGCATACATCTGTATTATTTTGTAGTAAATTTTAATTTTAGAATATTGATTTGCAGAAAAAAAAATTAAAAAAAATGGATTGAAGGGGTCGTTTTCGGGTTCATATGTATGACACGATGTTCGGGTCGTGTTTGGGTTCGTCTAAAATTTTCAGGTTCGGGTTGGGGTGAACCCAGCAACCCGGAAACCCAACCCATTTAGCACATGAAGAGCTTTGTTTAGAATTTAGATTATATGTGATATGACATTTTATTGTTGTTATTACTTATTACCGTTACTGCCACTTAAATTATATTTTTAATCATGCAGGGTTCAAAACAATTTATGCACACCAAAAAATGGAGAGATTTTGGTTGCATCCACTCAAGATTTTTTGACATCTTCGTTTCTTATAACGAGAAAAGATACATTTTAGATCGCGCTTCATTTTCACTTATGTGTTGTTTATGGGTGATGCAATGTATATACTCGATTTGCCAACTCCTGCTATACTTAAGGTAATATTGTTTTTTTTCTTATTTTATATGCTATTATATGTGGTGTTTAATATAGGTTTATTCTACTGTTTTATTTTGCAGCCAATAGAGCTTTGGACTGGTAAGCAATTATTTAGCGTATTGTTGCGTCCACACGCAGATATGAAAGTTTATTTGAATATGACTGTTACGGAAAAGAGTTACTCAAAACCGAGCGGAAAAAGGGTCAAGCCTTATGAGACGATGTGTCCTAATGACGGATATGTTTACGTTCACAACAGTGAACTTTTAAGTGGCCAGCTTGGAAAGGTACTTTAGGTCCGTTTTCTGTCTCTTCCAATAATTTAATGTGACAAAACCGGATGGGGTTAACGGAGGTGGACTGTAGTTGTTACAAAAGTGAGGGGTATTTTGGTCTTTTCACCTAAAACTTAACGGTAAATTGGATGGGGTTAACGGAGGTGGACTGTAAATGTTACAAAAGTGAAAGTACTAGTACTATTTTGGCAATTTTTAAACTAATGGGCTGTAATGGTTATTTTCAACAAACCACAGGGACAAAAAACGTAATTAACTCTTTTTTATATTTAAACTAGTTGAAACAAGTTGGTTGACCTGAAACATTCTGTGTCCTGATATTTTTAACAATAAGAGGGTCAAGTACGATTACCAATAATGCTATTTCAGTAACAATCTAGGATGACCGTTGACTCGTTTTGCCCTTGACCCATTTTCTTTTTTAGTTTTTTTTTTTTTTTTACTTTTACCTATTTGACCAGATAGAGATGAACATAGCCCGAGTTAACTTTTTTATAAGGAAATCAATCATAAGTGATATCGAATTATCGATTCTATCAATCATACGCATATTATCTGCATGGAGTTTGATTCTTGTTTAGATATGTTTCAATAATTACAATAATTTTTATCTGAAATCTACAGGGAATGGAAACAAGGATGGACTCTACTCGGTTCTTCTTCGGGATTACAAAATGCACGCTGCTGCTGCTGCATGTACGAACCGATTAGCAAAACTAAGGTACGTTTTCTCAGCACTATATATCACTCATTAAGTTAGATTCGTGATTAATGATTTTTTTTGATGAAGTGCACGTTGGATAGGAAATCATGGATTCTCAATTGGAATGGATGATGTTCAACCTGGCGATAATTTGAATGACAACACGATAAAAATCATTTATGAAGGCAATAAAAATGCGATAATTTCATACTCGATTTCAATAAAGGAAAGCTCAAGTTGCAACCGGGTTGTAACGCTGCTCAGACCCTTGAAGCCGAGATAACAGGTGTTCTAAAGCATCGTTTGTTTTTTAATCAACTACTAATGTTTAAAGCTTTTATCTGTTAATTATCTGCTTCAAAACTGTGTATTTGAAACTAAAAGATAATATCTAATGCATAAAGTGAAGATAAACAAAAGTAAATAAATAATTATATAAGTAACAACTTGGTATGTAAATAATATGCATTTTTATTAGTATTGCAACAATTTCAAAAGGGAGATAGAATTACTTTTCCCTACTCCATTTTGTAATGTTCCCTTTTTAACTGTTTATTAATTAATAAGTAATCAAAGTTATCGATTCTTTATAGGTTTGTGTGGAAAAATTACATTGGAGGAACAGCCCACTAATTATGTCTCAGTGTGGATCAAAAGGATCTCCCATCAATATTAGTCAAATGATTGCGTGTGTTGGTCAACAATCAGTTGGAGGTCAACGTACGCCCAATGGATTTATGGACCGGAGTCTTCCCCATTTCCCCAGAGACTCAAAAACCCCTGCTGTATGTTTCTGCTAGTAACAAAGGTCATGTAATTAACTGTAACAAATAGGTGTGTAACTTTTTGCTTTGTCTTTTTCTCTTTTTTCTTTTCTTTTCTTTTTCAATGCAGGCAAAAGGGTTTGTGGCAAATTCGTTTTATAGTGGTTTGACTGCTACTGAGTTTTTCTTCCAGGACGAGAAGGGCTTGTGGATACAGCAGTAAGCTTCTAAACTTTAAACAAAGAATGAGTAAAATACCATTTTCGTCCATGAGGTTTGGCCAGTTTTACTATGACAACACAGTACGGGATGCTAGTGCTTGTATTGTTCAGTTTACCTACGGTGGTGACGGGCGTGACCCTTCTCAGATGGAAGGAAAGGCTGGATTTCCTCTCAACTTTGACCGGTTATTGATGAAAGTCAAGGTTTGACTTTGACCCTAATTTTACTTTGATTATATCAACCCTATTTATCAAAAAACTAACAAGGTTTTATGACAGGCTACATGCCCTGCTGGGCAACATAAAGGCATATCTTCTTCAGAGATACGTCAATTGGTCGATGAACGTCTTTCAATGCACGATATGACTCCAGAAGGGGGTTGCTCTGAGGGCTTTAGGATCAAACTGAGACAATTTATTGAAAAATATGCCGCAACATTAGAATTCACTAAATTAGCACTTCAACCGCATGATGGACAGCTACACGATGAACAATCTGAAATTATAGAAAACATTGCTCAAAGCATATGTGGCATCACTTCTCAGCAGCTTCAGGTATATATGTTAATAGGAGTAAAATGCCATTTTCGTCCCTAAGGTTCGGCCAAAGGTTAGTTTTTCCGTATAGGGATCCCAAAGGTTCGAAATCTTGCCATTTCATCCGGCTCGTTAACTCCATCCATTTTTCTCCGTCTTTTTTTAACGTAAAGGATAATTCGATCTTTTTCACTTTATGTACAAGCATTTAAAATACCCCTAACTGAATCCGTTAGACCGAATCGCCCTTTAAGCTAACCAAAAAGACGGAAATACCTCCGACTTAACAGAAAAAATGGATGGAGTTAACGAGCCGGATGAAAATGACAAGATTTCAAACCTTTTGGATTCAAATGCGGGAAAACAAACCTTTGGACAAAAGTCGCAAAACTGATCAACCTCAGGGACGAAAATGGCATTAGTCAAAAGTTTTGGTTGTTTATGTCACACCCCGACCCGCAGCAGAATAAAAGTCGGGGCATGATTGGGTTATCACCAAAGCTCATGATATTTACTAAAATGTTTCATATTTATTAAATTCAAATTACAAACTTAAATATCCAAAAACAAAATTCATACAATTACAAAGGAAAATGAAACTATAAATTTATTCCAAAGCATAAGCTGGTTTATTCTTCTAGGCCATCCTAAGTGTTTCCTGTCTCGGCTGGATCACCTGTATCATGTGTAAAAACGGAAGAGATTTTGGGTCAACAAAAGTTGGCGAGTGAACCTTGATAAAACATTGTGGACTAATTTCTTGTTTTATTTATTGATGAAAAGTCGTGCATTAATCACATGTGAGTAAACCTATATATATAAACAATCACAAACCACTTTGGATGAGTATATGACATGAAATGATGATGTATTTGAGATCAAAGCTCAATCAAACGGAGCCGATCTAATGAGGCTCCTGATACTCAACCCGTATCCCACGGGGAACTGATGGGCCTAATGAAATGCGTGCACCGAAATGATGAAATTCAATCTACATAGGATTCACACAATAATTGATACACATTTGATCACGGATATGATGTATGCACAAGTGTTTAAATAAAATAAAAGAATAGTACGACACATGATACACCCCAAAATATGATTAAAACGGGGATTTGGTAGAGATTCACTCACCGTGGATGCGTTTCTTGATGGCGATGAATGCGCACGAATATTATGATTCAACCGACGAGGGAAAACTAACCTAAATAATAACGACATGATTTGATTAAATAAATAAATTTTATTTGAGATTATTATTTTTAATTAGTGTTCTTTAATGAGATTTTAGATTTATTCTTGTGAGTTTGATGCAAAATTTTTAACTTTAAAAACCTTATTTTTAAGTATTTTTAAAGAATTTTTCAATTAAATTAAATAAATAAAAAGGAAACAGAAAATAAAAAATTTGGGTTGACTTGTCAGGTTTGACCGGGTCTGACCGGTTAGACTGTATGTATTCTATGCGGTGAGTGAGGTTCGAACTCGGGACCTCTCGTATACGTGCACGCAGCTCTACCAACTGAGCTACGTGTCTAACCCGAATTATTCTCTGTTTTAATTATATATATATACTAACTAACTTTAACCTTATTTAGTTTTTATTAAAAATGTTTTAATATGGCCGAACCGGTTACAGAATCCCGGCATCGAACTCGGGACCTTCGGTTCGAGTGCACACAACTCAACCAGTTGGGCTGAGTGTCTAATCTGCTTAACTACTGGATTATATTTCTCTTATATATATACTGTGAATTGATCTGAATAGGTTTTAAAAATGTTGGTTTTATTTCAGAAAGTCGGAAGCATGCGTGATTCGAACCCGGGACGTGTGTTTTATATTTGCACACAGTCCACCGCTGGACTGTGTGTCTAACCCGGTTAAATACCCGATTTTAATTACATTAATATACAATTTAGTCTTCGTCTTCTTCACTAAGAAAACACAGAACAGTGAACCCGACTGTTTTGCTTAATCGACCGGCAAACTTATACTCGATTGAAATGGAATAGGAAAATAAAGATTAAGTAATATGATATACCAAAACTGAGAGTTTTCTTCAGATTTCCGGCAAGTTTCGTCGATCCTGATTTGCGATTTCCGGCTGAATGAACTGATTCAACAGTTTTGATTATTGATTTGAGCAATTAGATTATCAACCAAGAGATAGCAAAAAGGTTTAGACAATTATACCGTCTGAAGAACAAATGCGGTTTTCTGATCAGTGATTCCGGCGATATTCCGGCGAGTGCGAAGATCTCCGGCGACGAGCTTTGGAAGAATTAAAACTTCAGAAAGAGAGTGCGGTTCTGGGCGAAATGTTTACCAGGAGTTTGAGTGGGTATTTATAAGGAGGACAGGCCGATTGGGTTCGAATTAAGGGTCAAGATTCGCGGTCAATGATTTCCGACGGTTTTGACTGAAATTGAGTGCCAGGCAACGGTTATAACTGATGTCGAAATCAGTTTATGCGTTTCAGTCAAGGGAAATGGCAACATTTGCGGAGTTTCGGTTTTTCCGGCGATTGCGAGTTCTGGGCGCGCTGATTACCGGTTTTGACTTTCGGATTTTACTTTAAGTGTTATTTGTTTCAGTACATAACACAAATGATATGTGTGGCGGAGTGGTGTGATGTGTGTGTGTGTTCGCGGGAGACCCAGGTTCGAGACCCGGCGACTCTTTTATTTTTTATTTACTTATTATTATTATTATTATTTATTAATTATGGTTTTTTAAATTCTAAAATGTTTATTAATTATGTATTATTTAAAATAATCTGAACAATAAATACGCAACGAACAACCCATTTTTCATAAATGTTACGGTTTACTTATCTATTATATTTGTATGTAATTTTAGAATTATATGGACTACTTGACTACGTTATTCTATATATCAAAGTAGAGGTGACAATCTTATTATTCTTTTTTTTTATTTGTTTTCGATGTTAAAACCTTCATAAAAATAGGTATTCTTAAATACATGTACCTCACGTTACCATCAAAAAAAGATTGACGCGGGAACAAATATTGGTGCAATTGGTGCTCAAAGTATTGGAGAACCCGGAACACAAATGACGTTAAAAACCTTTCATTTTGCTGGAGTTGCAAGCATGAGTATCCTTTTTTTAATCGTATGTTGTTTAAATTTTAATCATAGTACGTTTACATTTGTTCTTAATTGTGGTGTATAGAGTTGTGTACTACTTAACTCTTCGATAGATGTCACTCTTGGGGTTCCTCGAATCAAGGATTTTTTTTAAGCGCAACCAAGAAAATCAGCACGCCTGTCATTCATTACTGCAAAACTTAGATCTAATGATAACGTATCGTTTGCTAAGCTGGTCAAAAGTCAAATGGAGAGAACTCTTTTGGGTCAGGTTAGATATTGTTTATTTTCTTCAAGTTTTAGATAACTAGTACATTGTCCCGCGTGTTGCCACGACGTTTCGATTTTTTTACGTCAAAACGTAGATCAGCTGAAAACGCGCATAAAAATAAGTACAAAAACATATTATATTTGACCGACTCATTTCTGGAATTTACGTCAAAACGTAGACCAACCGAAATCGTACATAATAGTAAGCATAAGTGCATATTATTTTTGACCCGACTCATTTACAGGGCAAATTACGTAAATCAACTTGAATTTATACCCACACGTAAATGAAATTAAACACATAAAACTAGATTACAAAGTCTTTAGAAAGTTAAAAGGGGTTGTAATTGTCAATGCTGAAGTTGAAGGGTAAAAGTATACATAGCTACAAAAAGACAAAAGAACATATCATATATGAGAAATGTAAATCAACTTGACTTATACCCAAACGTACATAAAAATAAACACGTAATACAAATAGACAAAAGAACATATCATATGTGAGAAACGTAAATCAACTTTTGTACCCATACGTACATGTATATATATAGATGTAAGCATTAGATTAATATTGATTTCCAAATAAAATATCTCATGATTTATTATTTTAAAAACTTCGGATAAAAAGTGTGTTTGTGGGTCAGCCCAACCTCATTCGGGGCCCATTTTGACCTGTACAAAACAACACGCTACCCAACATGGCTCGCCCATCTTGCTATCTCTAGTACTTCGTCTTGCATCGGTGCAATGGTTAGCACATGATGAAATGTCGTAAAAGATATCTTTGTTATTTAATATAGGTTGCAAAGAGTATAAAGATTATACTGGGAAACAGATCCGCTTCTATTGTTATTAGTCTCGACAAATCAACAATTCAAGCCCTACGACTCACCATCGATGCGTATACTGTGAGGGAATCGATACCAAAGACTCCTAGAATCAAACTCAAAGAACACGTAAGATTTGTCCAAGTAGTTTTTAACTTTTTATATAATTACTGATGTACCGCAATGATTCGTTTTACGTGCAGCATATCAAGGTTTTGGATGCTCGGAAACTTGAAATTAATCCTCCATTTGACCGCAACAAACTTTACTTTGATCTTCATTCATTCAGAAATAGGCTCGCAACAATTGTTGTTAAGGTACAAGCACATTGGAAGTAACTTATTATCAAGTTGATTCGAATTATGATTTATTATTATAGGTGAAAAGAATCGAAAGTCGCATGAAGTATTTTTCGATAAATCACATCTCATTAATCATATTATCTAGTGTAAAATGTCATTTTTGTCCCTGAGGTTTGACCAATTTTGCGACTCTTGTCCAAAGGTTTGTGTTTCCACATCTGGATCCAAAAGGTTTGAAATCTTGCCATTTTCATCCGGCTCGTTAACTCCATTCGTTTTTCTCCATTAGGTCAGGGGTATTTTCGTCTTTTTTGTTAACTTAAAGGGCAATTCAGTCTTTTTCACTTTTGTGCACAAGCATTTAGCATAATGTACAAGTATATAAAACACCGAATTGTCCTTTAGGTTAACAAAAAGGACGAAAATACCCCTAACTTAATGAAAAAAAGGATGGAGTTACGAGCCAGATGAAAATGTTATTTTGTAATCATATGTGATACAGTAGTTATGTATATAAATACTTGGCCAAACCTTTTGGACGAAAATGACATTTTACTCTATTATTTAAAGTTATATTCTTACAGGAAAAAATGTTATTTTGTAATCATATGTGATACAGTAGTTATGTATATAAATACTGGACAAAAAGTGTTTTGGTCAACCGATACATTTTTCTTACGACAGGGCATTGGTACGATTGAACGTGCGGTGATAAACAAAAAGGAGCAGGACAAGTTTAACTTGCTTGTAGAAGGGTGAGTATTTAATCGAATTTCCATTTTCGACAATTGAAATCCGTTGATCTTTGTACTACTTGTGACGATATATTAACGTTATGGAAATACGTGTTACATTCAGAACGGGCCTCCAAGCGGTTATGGGCATGGAAGGAATTAACGGACATGAAACGACAAGTAATCATATTTTCGAAGTACTAAGCACGCTCGGGATTGAAGCCGCAAGACGATCGATTATTAAAGAGATCCAATATACCATGGAAAGTCATGGAATGAGTATTGATATTCGACATATGATGCTTTTAGCTGATGTCATGACATATAAGGTACATTCCTCTAATACCCCTTTTTTTTTTTTTTTTTCTATTTTTTGAAAAGTAAACTTCATTAAAAAACACGCCGCCCAAACAAAAGGACGGGCCAACGCAACCCAGACTAAAACATATACATCGGGTATTTACACCACACTTTCCAAACAATATTTTTGTGTTTCGACCTCATTTGAACCATAAAAATCCCAAAGACCTAATGTCGCCCACAATGTCTTCGCTTTTCCTCTACCATCCGCAAAAATCTTTGCATTTCTCGCCTTCCAAATAGACCGAAACTGCAATGATAATCAGCCCATAAACCACCTCTTGTTGCTTACTGTTTAGGCCTCCCATCTTGTGAAAATGCAAAACATCCCTGAAGGTGAAAGCAAACCAAGGCTGCATGTTGACCCACTTGCATAAATCGCCCCAAACTCTCAAGGAAACCCCACATGCTGTAAACAAATGATCCACACTCTCCTTAGCATCTCTGCAAAGAGGACACGAGTCGTCTTCCACCGCAATATTTCTTCTAATCAATGCGTCTCTCATCGGGATCTTATTTAATTCAGCCCTCCAAGCCAAGAAGAAGCATTTAGCAGGAACCCAACTACACTTATCTAAAACAAACACATTAGGTCTGCTCACACTTTCAACCAAAATATTTTTGACAGAAGCCGTTGAGAAGCAACCCGGACCACGACCAGCAATCGAGCTGATTTGAAAGTGACACACTACACATCGACCAATTCCAATCCCACTCGAACACACTGCCATGCCTATTAACTCTATCCGCTACCTTACAAACTTTATTAGATTCCAACAAGAACAAATTAGGCCAACGAAACATCAGCGGCTTATCCCCATGCCAGTGATCGATCCAGAAGCTAACACTTTCTCCATTTCGCACCTTCCCCTTCACATAGCTATGAAATTTTCTGCCTTTAAGGACAGTTTAGCTCCAATTTAATATTTTCCGCCATAAGTTGTTCTCCAGCACCCGAAACCTCCCTATCCATTTCGTCGTCAAAAATATCCAACTTCCAAATGCCCAACCCGTCCATCCATTTAGGGAGCGCCACCCTAATACCCCTTTTCTATTATAAAATACTAATAATTTTGGGAATTAAAAGGATGGGGAATATCAATTATTGATCCATGGGAAACCATGGATCAACCGCCCCCAAGTGTATTTTAATGCATACAGCTTTGTAAAATTAATTCAAAAAGTTAGATTATAGTTGACATAAGATCATTTTGTGGTTATATTTTACACTAAATGTTTTCTTTTACCTTTAGAAGGTTTGCATTAAAAAAATGTCGTTATCCGCCCTCTAGAAAATGTCGGTGTCAAACATCGGTCTGGAATATCTGTTCTGATATTATCGGCGATATTTGGCCAATATTGACCAATATATGACCTATATTGTCCGTTTACTTTGGATGCCTTGTTTGATGGGAGGAAGATTTCATGACTTATGGTTAGAACATGTTTCAAATATTGGCGTTTTTGAGTTTTGACTTTTGACATTACTATTAATATTATATTATATTATGTTTTATGTTTTATATATGTGTATCTACAAATTCCGCATGATATTAAAAGTACCGTATCCCACCGCAATAACCTATATCTCAAATATCGGCCCTTGACCGATATTTGATTTTGGACCGCTATAACTGAATAGGACCAAACCTATTTATGTTTTTACTGAAAAAACAGATTTTTATTGAAACTATATACTTTTTTTTAAATAATTTTGACATATTAATTATTTGTAAAAAAGAAAAGCTTAAGAGTGTCAAACCTGACTCAATGTGTTTCAACCGGCACAGAAAATATCCAGTTTTGACACATTACCCAAGCCACCTGACCCATTCATTTTGCCTCTGTAATAGTTTTATGTTAATAATGATCTTGTTGCTAAAATACTCCATTTAGTTTTTATTCTAACTTATTATTTTTTGATTAAACGTTGTAAACAGGGGGAAATTCTGGGGATGACCAGATTTGGAATTCAAAAAATGAAAGAAAGTGCGTTGATGTTGGCTTCGTTTGAGAGATCACAAGATCATCTTTTTAACGCTTCTGTGAGTGGTCGAGTAGACACGATTCAAGGTGTTAGTGAATGTATTATCATGGTCAAGTCAGGGGTATTTCCGTCATTTAACTTTGCCATTTTGATATAATAAATAAACAAAACAAATACCTAAAATGACGAAAATACCCCTGACTTAACGTTAAAAAATGGATGGAGTTAACGAGTCGGATGAAACTGGCAATATTTCAAACCTTTTGGATCCAGATACGAAAAAAAAACCTTTGGACGAAAGTCCAAAAGTGGCCAAACCTCAGGTCTGAAAATGGCATTTTACTCTTTTTTTCCTGAATGGCAAACTGTAAACCGCATAAGCATAATCAGTTTTAAGTAGAAAACTGTGAACCGCATAAGCACTTGTAGATAGTGCTTACTAGGTATAAGTATGTAACTATGTATCACAGTTTAGATAACAAGTACATGTGTTTTTGCGGTTCTCACAATTTTCTACTTAAATCTGGTTGTGTATTTGAACGACTTTTTGTCTCTAACGTTAATATTAGAGATGTGTGTGTTGCAAGTAAACTTAGATCACATTCATATGAATATATGGTATTTGTTTGCAGGGCTCCTCAATATGAGCTGTGCAAGGGAAGACATTTAATTATATGATAAGCTGGTGGTGTGGAAAACATCTATAACTAGACAAGATACATATTTTTTTAACACGAGATTGGTAAATAGATTTTAGCACATATGATATGATAGAAGGGGTATCATTGCCAGTTTGGTTTTTTAGTTTTGTGTTACAATATTTATTATTATTATTATTATTATTATTATTATTATTATTATTATTATTATTATTATTATTATATTATCATTATTATTATTATTATTATTATTTATTTATTAATTATTTTATGATACATTCTGAACACAATGCTTGAGATTCATAAACACTGTTTCAAAGCAGAGTGCATGGTTCTCGAGCCGCTTCGTCAAAATGGTGGAGAGGCCAATGAAGACGATGATTGTGAAGTGTTGCCGTCACTGCTTGGTTTAACAAGTGATATCTACTCAAAAATTAACTAAAAGCTTTGTAAAAAGCAATTTTCAAAAGCTAAAATTAGCTCAAACTAGTCACGAGTTAGTTGAATATCCCAGATTTTAACTATAGACCGTTTATATTGGGTTATAATTTAAACATAAAAAATGTGAAATATATGTATGTCCTAGACTAATTTGCAAGTTATGTCTTTTAATTTTAATATTTCTTTATTGGAAAAGTTATTACATTTTATTTTACGAGATTTTAGGACCCAGTGCGTTGCGACGGGTGCATCAAACCAAAATAATAGATGTTGAAGTGTTGAACTACGAATGTATGTTACGGCATGTTAACTCACAAAATATTGACCGATACACAAATGAAGTAATAAAAATCCGAAAGGTGATCCATTAAACTATAAAGGTTAGATGTAAAATGTTATGCCCAACATTTTAGCAAAGTCAAAAGTCAAAGAAAACTGTTAAAGTTTTAATCTTCCTTCAATAATTACATAAATTACCAAAATACCCCTGTTTCGCTAGTTTAAGTAAACACAATCTTCACGGATTCGTCATGAGTGCTCGAACTAGAGTAACAACATACAAGTTCCCATCTTACTTACAAAAAATCTGAAATATTTAATCAACATTTACAATAAAAAGACTTCTGACCCATTTAGAAACAAACATGATTCGGAAGCGTCAAAGGATAGTGTAATGTATTCGATCCAAGCTCGCCATCTTCATAAGTGAGATTTACCTATCATACAATGCGCAAATGTTTATTAGTATAAATTTCTTTATCTAAATTCTTAAATCTACAATTTCTTCATATTTTGACCTTACAAGGTCAAATGATAATTCGTACAAATATCATTCACACCTTCTATGCTAGCAATATCAAATCGAAACGGATATTGCTTTTGTCATTCCTTCTTATTCACTACTTTAGTTCAGCAAACCCCTTTGTAAGTGATCGATGCATAACCGTTTCGTCATCTTGAAACTTCATTTGTTTTGACCCGTTTTCCACGTATCATTTCATAATCCTTTCTAATTTTCTTATCATTCATTCCTTTGACTCGTTCGTAAAGAGTCATCATACATGCTTCTTAATTCATCAATATTTAACACATTACCTTTACTATACTTCGCACTAAAATTATAACACAGTAATACTAAACATAAGGCTTATGCCGTATTCTACATTATTAAACAATAAAGTTCTCACGAACTTACCGTGATCTTGCGTTCCAAGTGCCTTCAGTTGACTCGTATCTCCTTCTTTCTTCGCTCCTATAAGGTGTAACTTACATGTTTAGCTTTTACAATATCCATTACATACGCACACTTTGACTTTCAATCATGATGTTAATTAATCATATACAGTTCCATTTCCATACTAATTCATCAATTTAACAAGTTTTGGTGTCAAAACCCAACTAATTCAATTCAAGCATTTCATTGAATATGTGGTGTGCGTATCATCAACAAAGCATAATGTACAAGTAGTTAAAGCACATTCTTCCTAGTTCATCTATGGTTTAACATAATCGTTCAATTCTCACAATTCATTATCAAAATCATCTATCTTATGTTTTATATCAAATCATCCACCAAAATACCTTCCACAACACTATCCCAACCTCAACATTACACAAATTCAAACATATATTTCTCTAACCTTCATCATTCTACAAATACAAATGGGTTTTATCCCAAATCATCAATATAATCAAAGTTAAGCACACTATAACCCCTACACATTGATAATAACTAATATTCATGTCAATTTCATACTTTATTCACAGATTACACATAACCCACTTCATCATTCATCACTAAAACTCAAGATTTAACTTACTTGGTGTTAAGAGCACTTAGATGATTATGAATCTTAGTTCATGCATAGATTTTAACTTCAAACTTCCTTTCAATTTTGTAGATTTGTGATGTTTAGGGCTTCTTCTTCTCCTGCTTGTAGTCGATACACACATACATCACTGATGTGTGTGTATTTTTATTTAAGTTAATATAAATTCAACTTTCATTCTATTCACTTTTATCCCTCAAGTTTGGTGCTTATTTTAATAGTTGCTAGGACTTTATTTTCATACTTATTTATCTCTATTTTTTTATTAATTAGTATATGGAATTTGGGGTGTTACATAAAATCTTCTTTTTTTTAATTTCATATAATTTAATAATGATTTGCATGTATTTTTGTTAATTTAAACTAGTTGATTTATTGTAATTTTAACCTATTTTATTTATTCCTATTCAACTTAATATGTTAAATTTAAGAAAGGTAAATTTTAGATAAGTTAGAATGAGAAACCTTTATTCTGATAAGCATGTGTTTTTAAAGTTTATTTTCAATTTTCATATGTGACTTCAAATAAATATAATAGTTTTGTTAAGTTTTCAGGGCCTTGAATCATTGTTCTAATATTTATTAATTAAATCTACAATAAAACCGGTAACCTTGATTTTGCATTCATTAAATAAAACCATTACATTTACACTCCAGTCCACCACAACCTTATTTTCATTTTCTATCATCTTTGCATTACCGGGTAGACTCCAACCACACTGTCACCACAACACAACAACCATCCACCACTAACCACCATCACAATACAACACCATCGATGAGAAATCGTCGGCCTCCCTCTCCTCGCAACTTCTCCGCCACCCACGCCACTTCGGTTAAAGATCAACTTTTGTCAACTTTGGCTCACTCTCTTATCCATCTCTCTACAGGATCAACGCCACACCACCACCACTACTGCAACAAATCGACCACCGAGACATTTTCCTTTATCTCTCTAAAAACTCCGAACCCAAATGCCTCCAACAACCATTAACACACGATGATGGGTGAACCGTAGAAGGATCTTTAAATTGATTAAATAAGAAAGAAATTTATATTTTTGATGTTTAAATTGGTGAATCTAGATGACTACAGCGAACTTGATGATTGCAGGTTAAAGGAGCTAAGGAGGTGCAAAGAAGAAGCATGGAATAAACGAAAACTTTAAATGGAAGGAATATGGAGCATAAGTGAGAAAAAAATAACTTGTTGAAATTGAAAGATTAAGAAGATAACGTGATAGGGATGAAATTACGAGAGCGTGGGCAAAAACGACGAAGAAAACGGAGTTGAAACGAGAAAGTTATGAAAAAAACAAAATTGCCTAGCTACAGCCTACCGTAAGCTACCGTAGACCCTGACAAAAAATGGTCACCGTAGCATAGTAGGCAAGCTACCGTAGGGTTTTTATGGCCACCGTAAGCTACGGTAGCAGCTTACGGTGGAGTCAGACACAAAAGTGTTGTCACACCCTGACCCGCAGCGGATATGGTAGTCGGGGCATGATTAAGTTTTCATCAAAGATCATGACATTTACTATTAAAAAGTTTCATATATATTATTTCAAATTAAAAGAATTACACCATCCAACACATAATTCATACAAACACAAAAGGTACTAAACAAGACATTCAAGTAACGCTTTATTTTTCTTCTAAGACCCAAGTCCTACGTGTTTCTTGCTTCAACATGATCACCTGTATCATATGTAAAAATAGAGATTTGGGTCAACAAAAGCTGGCGAGTGAATCCCGTTTAAATATTAGAAAGAATTTTTATGTTTATTAATTTAATAAAATGTGCATAACCAAATATGAGCAACGTATATGTAATCTAAACCACAAACCACACAATCATCTAGCAATGTACATGTGAACACGATAAACGATGTGCTGTGAGATCAAGGCTCAATCAAACGGAGTAGATCTAATTAGGCAACGCAATGCTCTACCCGTATAAAACAGGGAACTGATGGGCGTAATGTGAAAACTTGACTGAAATGAGAACATATCACCACGAATAACAATAACAAAAATATCACATAGCATGTTAGTTCATATAATGGTAATAGCACAAGTGTTTGAATAAATGATATAAATAAAACGACACATGATACACCTCAAAACATGAATAAAAAGGGGAGTTTATAGGAATTCACTCACAGTGGGTACGTTTTGATTTGCCGAAGAGTGCGCACGATTGGAGATAACCAACCGACGAGAAAAGCTAACGTAAATATTCATGTAATAATTCGGTAAATATATTTCTTTTACTTAAAATTAGTGTTTTTATTTAATGAATTTTATTAGACTTTTTAGATAATTTTATGGTATTTGTTACTAATTTTTATGTTTAAAAAGAGATTAATTATATTTATGATTTTTATAAGGGAAAATAAACAAAATGTTAATTTAAAAAAAAATATATCCTTCTTAGCGGGTCGAACGGGTCGAATTCGGAATTATACGCAGCGTGTGGGACTCGAACGTGTGACCTCCCGTTTACGTGCACGTAGCTCTACCAACTGAGCTACGTGTCTAACCCAAAATATATTTGAATTTAATTAGATATATATACATACTAAGCCTAACCATAATCTGATTTTATTTTAAAAGGGTTTGATAATTTCAGAAACATGTAACCCACCGGATTCGAACGCGTGACCTAAGCTCCGTGTTGCACACAGCCCGACCAATTGGGTTGTGTGACTAACCCGGAAGATATAAGATTTTAATTAGATTTATACACTATCTGAGTATTATTATATATGAGTTATAAAAAGGGTTGGAAATTTATAGGAAATCGGCAGCGTAGGTGTGAACCCGAGACCATGTGTTTAAAATGCACACAGTCCACCACTGGAATGTGTGTCTAACCCGGTATTATTATCGATTTCAATTATATTTATACGCATAACCAACTTCATCTTCTTCATTTTGTAATAACAGTTGACATACTCGTTTGTTAATCCATTATCTCTTATCGGATTAATTGATTTTATTACTACGGATAATTTAAAAAAGAGTAAAAAGAAAAGGATACAAAGATGTTTATACCAAACAGATGATAGCTTGATTCCTCCGGTGAAGTTCCGGCGACAAAACAAGTTTTCTGGTGAGTGTTCATTTGAAGCAGAGAGTGTTTGCGAGTGGGAGCGAGTTCTAAATGAATTCTAGGGTCACTATTTATAGGCAAAAGCTGGTTTGAGGTTAGAATTCGGTTTCAATCGATTTCGGTCAAATTTTAATTGCCATCATGATTACATAACCGATTTGAATCATGGCTGACCCAATGATTGCGCTTAACACACAATTTGGAAACGTTTCTTCGATTTAAATCGAACATGAAACGGAGATTTGAAGATGGATTGGAGGTTACAGCCGTTACAGGCGGTTGTTTTGATATTTATTTCAGGGGGTTGTTTCAGTATAAAATTTATTTGATTTGGGTTTGTTTCAAATATGTGCGTGTGGTGTAGTGGTGTGTTGGGCTTTTTATTTGGGTGGAGATCCGGGTTTGATACCCGCGGTCTACACTTTTTGATATTTTTTTTATTATTTATATTTTATTTATTAACATTATTATTTTAACTTTATTATTTTATTTATTATTAAATACTAATAACAATATAACCAATTTTAAACTTTCAACATAAATGCGTAGTGAACAGCATACGTATATTTAAATTGGTTTAGATGATTGTACCGATCGACAGTGAGACTTCGGATTTTCAGTGATTTTCCGGTGAGTGCAGGAATTTCCGGCAACGTTGTCTGAGACAGATTCTGGTTGAACGATTTATGTTAATACATGCCGAATAATGGATTACAAACAAAGAGTCGAGAATTTTACCGATTTGAAGTAAGTCTCGGTTTTCCGGTGAAAGTCCGGCGAATGCAGAATATCTCCGGCGACGTGTTTTGGGATGAATAAAGCTTCGGAAACGATTGTGGTTGTGAGCGAAAGGATTTCCAGAGTGTTCAAGTGGGTATTTATAGTGTAATTAGGCTGAATTGGGTTTGAATTTGGTCAAGGCTCGCGATTGAAGACTTCCGTCGGTTATGACGGAAATTGACTGCCGGTAACGGTTATAACCGACGTCGACATCAATTTGTGCGGTTTAGTCAAAAGGAATTTGGCCAAAATCGCGGATTGCCGGATTTTCCGGTGATTGCGAGTTCTGGCACGCTGATGCCCGGATTTGACTTTCGGGTTTTAGTATATATGTTATTTGTTTCCATGTTTATCACAAAAGCAGTGTGTGGCGGAACGGTGTGTTGTGTGTTTTGGCTTGTGGGTGACCCGGGTTCGAAACCTGGCGTCCCCATTTTATTTTTTTCTCACTATTTATTATTATTTATAAATTATGGTTTTTAAATTCTAATATATTTATTAATTATGTATCGTTTAAAATTAATTTGAGCAATAAATACGCAACGAAAAATTATAACTGGATATTTGATTAATAAACGAAGCGGGTTTTGAAAACCCGTTTTTCGACGAATGTTACAGTAACTTGGTCCCCTTTTATCACAATCAAACATGTATTCATGAACTATGTCTATGTAGTTCATTCCAATTAAACTTCAACACTATCGTTCATAGAAACCTGAAGCCGGAGGAGAACATATCCTCTCATCTCCGATCAAAACCTTGTTAATTGCCTTTTAGTTAATTCTAGTTTTAAAAACCAAACAACCAAATCATTGAAATTACTTTTCTGCATTCTCGATTTAATTTAGTTATTTTGCAAGTTACTTAGTAAATATATTTTCCACAAACTCACCGGGTTCGATACCCATTTACCACTATCTAATTAGTGTATTTGGTTTATTTGTTAGTGAGACTTCGACCTCACGTCACACGACAGCTGCAGCTGGAGTGGTATGTGACGAAGATTAAGCCAAAAGTCTCATACGATGAAGAAGACGACATTACTGGCAAAGAACTGATAGCCAGCGGTGGCTGGGGTTTATTCAGCCGTCATCGTTGGTGGTTGGTGGTGCCGAGAGAGAGAGATAAGGGGGGAGGTGGACATATAATATAACTTTATGAGGAAAAGTTGTGTTTACAGGAACCAATAGAAAGCAATACATGTTGGTAGAGAAGTTTAGGTTCAAGTGGAGTCATCTTATAACAAATTAAAATAAACAAAATTTAACAATACTTATGTGAGGAGAGTAAATATTGTAAATTAATATATGGATAATGTCCTTTAAACTAAATGATTTTAACATGATAAGTTTTAAAGGTGACAATTTTATTCTTACAGCTAAGAAACAAAAAATATAAATTTTACATTTCTTTTTTTTTTCTTATACTTTTATTTTATAATATTTTTAAACTTTTATCAACTAATTAATCAACTGATTTTATGAAAGTGATTTTTTATAATCTATTTACACTCATTTGTCTGAGTAATTTATTCACTTTTCTCAATTATTTTATATTTAAAAAATAATCATTTTAGAATTGTAAACACACCTAGGAACCCAGGCCAATTGTTTCTTCACTCGATCTCATTTCATTTTAACCTAAGAGTTATCGAGCTCAGCTCACAAGTAGATAAATGATTTTATTGTAGGTAAATGATTTTATTGATATATTCATAGAAGCTAAAAAAATAATAAATAATATACAAATATTGTATTACTTATATTTGTTTCATTGATATGTGTTGGTTTATACTCGTTCATTAGTATTATAAACTATAGGTTGGTGAAACATATATGTAACGTCTAGGTTAATGAAACATATATGTAAAATCTAACATTTACTAACCTCTATTTAAAAAAATAGTTAGTGCGGAAAAGTGATCCAAACCGTATTCAAAGTCAATTACTTGAATTAGTTAGAGGGTGTTTAGATTGAGTTTGAAAATTACTTATTGAAAAAGCAAATAAGTTACAAAAAAGTGTTTGGCAATGCTAAAACTAATTTTTATTTAGATTTTTTGAAAATAAGTAAAAAGTTGTTTTTCAAAAGACACAAAATCTTGGTTTTTTAAATGGCTTTTGACTTTTGGATCATAAATTTACCAACATATTCATCCCCTTAAAAATAACAAGTAAACATGAAAACTTATTTCATCTTTTTTAGTATTTTATTTTTCTCATTATAAAAGCTAACACAAACACTTTTTCTAAAACTACTTTTAACAAAAATCATAAGTCAATAAGCACTTTTAGAGTTAAATAAGCAATCCCAAACACTATCTTAGTTTAGTCACGATAGAATATGAAATTAGTGAGATTATAAAAACATTTACAACCTAAGAAACATAGTATTAAACATCCCAACTTTTAGTTATAACCCACATATACAAACTTTGTTAAATCTATGTTCGTGAACCGATCATTTATATCGTTAATGGACGAACATTAAAAGTACATATCAACAAAACAAATATAAGTAATGCAAAAACAAATATAAGTAATGCAATATTTATCAAACTTTTAAATTTTATAGATTATTTTTTATTATATTGCCTTCTGTGTATTTATCTATTAAATCATTTACCCGTGTGTGAGCTAAGCTCAATATCTCTTAAGTTAAAATGAGCTAAGATCAAGGGTAGGCACGGTTAGGTTTAAGCTCAATATCTCTCAAGTTAAAATAAGCTAAGATCGAGGGTAGGCACGGTCAGCTTGGATTGATAAACTCGTTTAGAAATCTAACATGATCAATTCATTTGTTTTAAATATAATAATAAAATGACTAGTTAAGAAATAAAATTTTAAATTAAGGTATATATAAAAGTGATAATAAGTAAAAGCAAAAGAAAGAAGATAGAAAAGGTAAATAGTGAAAATTACACATTTAAAAACAAAACTAATAGGAAAAGTTAACCCAGCTAATCTATAGAACGAAGACAAATTTTTCATTTAATAAATAGCATTCGATATAATTATCGAAACTAAATGACATAACTTGCAAATTGAATTAATTAAAGTTGATAAATAGTAATTTACTCAATATATTATGAAGGTGTATTTTGGGACATACTCGACTTATTTTATAACTTTTACTTTGTAACAAGTCATGATTCGAATATCATTCATAATAAACCAATTCTTTCCACTCAAACACCATTGACCCTAAAATTTAGCTCTAATAATGGATCACCATGTAACCATCATATTTCACCACCTTCACCATTTCCACATCCTATCATAACCACCACTACAATGACCTCTTCCTCCCCACACCGCCCGTTGATCCTCCCTCCCTTTTCTTATCCCTCTTCCTCATCTACTTCATTTACTCCTCCAAACTCCCCATCAACCCACCCCTCACTATCACCAAAATAAGATGCCAAGATTATTCCAACCTTATCACTAGGAGTTCATTTGTTATAGGAGTCTGAGGCAAGGGGACCTCTTGTCACCGTTTCTCTTCATCATTGCAATGTAAGCATTGACGGGAGTCATGAACAAAGCATGCGCACTTGGGCTATATGACGGATCCGCTTCGTGAATTATGTTTCGATGTTATCGCACTTTGTGTATCCGATGATGTCATTTTTGTTGGGAATTGGTCTGTGGCAGTGTAAAAAAATTGAAGAGAATTCTCCGGTGTTACCACCTAGCATTGGAGTTACAGGTAAACCTTGGAAAAAGTAGTGTGTTTGGGGTAAATGTTAATGATGCCCGCCTCCAATATATGGTGAGTACTCTTGGGACCTTTCAAACACCTAGGTCTTCAAGTAGGCGCAAATATGAACTTGGCGAAACATTGGGACCCGGTTGTAGATGTGTTTAAAAAGTTGTTGGCAATTTGGAAAGCTGGTACGATTTCGTTTGGAGGAGGCTAACTTTAATCAAATAACGCATTGCAACCTTATTACTTTTCATTATATAAGGCTCCCTTGCAAGTCATTGTCCATCTCGAAAGGCTTCGAAGAGAATTTTATGGGGCATCACACCCGAACAAAGGAAGATCAATTTGGTAACGTGGCAAAATGCTATAACACCAAAGGAGTACGGAGCAGTCGGTATTGGGTCTTTAAGGGAAGCAAACTTAGCTATGTTAGCTAAGTGGTGGTGGAGGTTTAAAATCGATGTAGAAAGATTATGGTGAAAAGTAGTGTAGAGCATACACAATAATGTGAGAACATTGAATATTATGCCCGGAAAATTGACGATATACGACCCTTTGAAGCAAATCTCTAATGTATCCAAGGATATTGAAAATTATGGTGAACTTGGTTGGGTGCTTCCGTGGGATCCCGGGGGCTGGGAGTTATATTCTGTTCTGGAGAGAAAATTGGTTGGAACTGAACCACTTTGCATCAGGTTCCCAACTCTGTTTTGTTTAGAGACGGAAAAAAATGCAACGACTGTGAATAGGGTAAAGTTCATAAATGGGGTGGGGGTTTTAGATTACCAATATACTCGTTTAACCACAATCCTTACAACTGAAACTACAGAGCTGCAGTAGTTGTCCCAGCAGGCGTTCGGCGCAACATGGGTTTGGGAGCTGGACCACACGGTATGTTTTCAGTAAAAAGCCTAAAAAATATTCCTCAGCTTGCTAAGTTTAAAGACTTGGGGAATGATTTTGAGTGGAATGACTGGATTCCATCCAAAGTCATTTCCACGCTTGGAGGGTTTCATTGGACATGGTACCGGCTATGGTCGCTTTGCCCGTAGAAGCGTGTCGACGGGGTCCACTACATAATTTGTGACCATGCAATGAGGATGTGGAGCACTTGTTCATCAGTTGTAGAGCAACTCAAGTGGTGTGGGACTTTGTCTCGCATGGTATAAAATATCCCATATATATGTGTTCAACGTGAAAGACTTGCTCGACTAGCATAAGCGAGTTAGTGGGAATGCAAGTGGAAAACCTGATGTATTCTCTGATACAAAGTGTAGTCTGGGTGATATAGAGAAATAGAAATGACTTGATTTTCAACAGTGAATCTGTTTCGGATGAAAGCTGAAATAAAAAATTTGAGTTTTCTTTGGATCAAGAGCCGATCGACGTTGAAAGGAATCACATGGGAAGAATGGAGTGCCTTCGATTTAGCTAACATGTATAGTTAATTAATTTGTTGCTTTTGGTGAGATGTTATGTATCTAGGTGTGGAAACTACTGTAGTCTATTTAATAAAATATTTGCTTTGTTGACTGTTAAAAAAAGTTGTACTTCGTAGATTGAAATGCTTTTATGGTTTTTTTATATTTATTTGAACAAAATCTAACAAGTGAGCTCTTAGTATATCAACTCAAAAATTAACTAAAAGTTTTGTAAAAAGCAATTTTTAAAAGTTTAAATTAACTTTATTAACAACCTGATTTTTAACTATAGAGTGTTTATGTTTATATGGAGTTATATATGATTTAAACATAAAAGATATGAAATATGTTACTTTATGTCCTTTGATTATATACCAATTTACAGGTTATGTTATGTCCTTTAATATTCCTTGAAAAAGTTGTTACATTTTATGTCCTTTAAACTAATTGATTTTAACTTTTATGTTAATTTTTAAATGTGACAAATTTACCCTTATACTAAACACAAAAATTATAATTTTTACAATTCTTTCTTTATTTTCTTTCTTTTACTTTTATTTTATAATATTTTAGAACTTTTATTAACTAATTAATTAACTTATTTTATGAATGTATATTTTATATAGTTTATTTAAACTCGTTTAGTTTGTTTGAGTAATTTATTTGTTTTCTATTTATTTTTATATTAAAAAATTAATTAATCATTTTAGATTGTAAACACGTCTAGAGAGCCAAGGGCAATGGTTGTTTATGAGTCGAGCCAAATCGAGCGGATATTTGCTTGGGCTTGGCCCGTTTACAAACCGAACCGAGCTGAGCGGCTCATTTAAAACTGAGCCTCAAATCAAAAGATCATTTTCTGATAGTGATGAAGAAACACTGGTTCCAAAAGTATCCGTAGATATCTGGGTTATGGCTCAAAGTCTCTACATAAAAGGTTATTCTCTTTTGCTCGTTGGAATGATCTTGCTTCAAATTCACTGCAAAACTAGAAACGTAAAGTTAGCCTCGTCACGAGAGAAGGGGGTTTCTCCGTGACCACACTCCGGCGTGAGAATAAGTGTCGGGGTTTGCAAAGTAATAAGTAAGTAATTAGTGAGTGAGCTCAAAACAGTGTGTGTTACTTTGTGGTGTGATCCTTATTTTATAGCCGAATAGAGGTGCGTAGGAGATGGGCTTATGGGCCTTGGGCCTGGAACCGACAACCAGGAATATCCATTCTGTCTCCTATACGACGACCATTAATGGTCTCTGGCAGGAGGTGCGCTTGGCGCATGGTGGATGGTGCCATGTGTCCTGGCAGTTGTCCTTGTTGTCGGACCCGTCATCAGCCGGTAGTGGAGATCGTGTGACAGTCGCTGGCGTGAGTTGGTTGGTGCCATGTGTACGTCCTTGCGTACTTTCTGCCCTCTGCATGACTGTTCATTATGGACGTGGTCTGGCACAACTGTCGAGCGGTTATTGGGTCACAACTCTGTAACTTTGTACCCTTGTACTTGATCAGTACCTCTTTAAGCTTCTCCTTTCGCGTGGCCTTATCAGTGCTCTCATCTTAGTCTTGGCCTCGTGCAAGGTTTTAGGAATTTGCGGCTAGAGGTTTGATCAATCAGCGCAGGGTCAAGGACCTACGCTTCCAGGTAACTTTGCCATTGCGCAGGGTGCTCAAGGTTTGTTAGGGAACCTGCTGATTTCAAGAATGGCGTACCGTTGCGCGCAAGGTTATTCTTGTGACCGGTTATCATTATGAAGGTATGGTGCCTTGCGCAGGCGCAGAGTTTTTGGGACCATATCTCTCCAAATGACTATTCCGAGCGAGTCTCAAGCGAACTTCGAGTTATTTTGACAAATGTGTCGCCCGATTTAAATTTGCGGAAGGAGATAGTGACAATGTTGGGCCTCAAGTTTTTATACCTTTAAAAATGGCACATTTCATGGCATAAAATTTTTCTTATGAATGACAATGTTGTGGCCGGTGAGACGATGATCATATTGCATGAATAATGATGTTGAGAGCAGGATACGATCGTTTTAGGGTAACAACATGAGACATTGAGGCGATGAGCAGACTGTCGTTTATTGGTGATTGGGCTAGTACAAATAGATATAGTTGTAAATGTATATAGTGGACCGAAATCTAACAGCGCGGTATATATAAAACTATAAATTGAATTTATATTTATGTATATATGTATGTGTGTGTGTATATATATATATATATATATGCATGCTTTATATTTATGTGTTTATATATGTATGTGCATATGTATATATATACTAATTAAAAATAAAAATTTAAGCCAAACCGAGTCGAGCGGACTTTTGCTCATGTTTGGTTCACTTACAAACCGTAACGAGCAGAGCGTCGAGCAAATGTGAAGTGACACACGAGCGGTAAACGTTTTGGACAGCCCTAGCCAAGGTTGACTGTGTCTTCACTCGATCTCAGCATATTTTCACTTAAGAGATATCGAGCACAGCTCATGAGTAGAAAAATGATGTAACTGATATATTCATATAAGGCTATAAACTTATAAAATATTGTATTACTTATATTTGTATCATTGTTATGTGTTTGTTTATATCCGTTTTTTCAATAAAGTATAGTTTCAGAACATATGTGTAACATCTAATTATTAATAACCTCTATTACAAAAAAAAGTTAGTGCGGAAAAGTGATCCAAACTGTATTCAAACTTAATTACTTGAATTAATTAGTTTAGTCACAGAAGAATATGAAATTAGTAAGATAGTTAAAACATTTACAACCCAAGAAATATAGTATTCAACATCCCATTGAGTTTTACTTATAACCCACGTATACAAATTCTGTTAAATAGTAAACTAGTCGTTTATATTGTGTTTATATTATTAATGAACGAACATACATGAGCATATATCAACAAAATAAATATAAGTAAAGCAATGCAATATTTATCAACCTTCAGATAATTTATTTATTATATAGCCTTTTATGTATTTATCTATTAAATCATTTACCTGCGTGTGAGATAATATCAATATATCTTAAGTTAAAATGAGTAAGATCGAGTGTAGGAACGGTTTGGCTTGGATCGGTAAGCTTGTTTACAAATATAACATGATCAATTGATTTGTTAAATAATAATAATAATAATAATAATAATAATAATAATAATAATAATAAAAAAAAAAAAAAAAAAAAACTGACTAGTTAATAAAAAATTTAATTAAGGTATAAAATAAAAGTGATAGTAAAAGCAAAAGAAAGAAGATAAAAAAGGCAGAAAAGAAAAGAATATTATCGAAATTAAATGAGATAACTTACGGATTAAACTAATTAAAGCAGATAAATTGTAATGTACTCAATATATATGATAAAATGTATTTGGGGATATAGTTGACTTATTCTTTACTTTTACTTTGTCATCCGAAGATTACTCATAACAAACCAATTCGTTCCATCCTAACACCATTGACCCTAAAATTTAGCTCTAACAATGGATCACCATGCAACCACCATACTCCACCACCTTCACCTTTTCCACATCCTATCATAACCACCACTATAATGACCTCCTCCTCCCCACACCGCCCTCTGATCACCATCAGCACCGCCATCCGTTCCTCCCTCCCTTTCCTCTTCTTATCCCTTCTCCTCATCTACCTCATTTACTCATCCCAACTCCTCATCAATCCTCCCCACACCAAAATAAGTTGCCAAGATTATTCTAACCTTAACACCAACACCACCACAACCAACAATACCAACAACCAATAACCGGCTACAACACCGAGCTTAAACACATTGCATTTTGCATTGCTGCATCATCCAAACTATGGGACTCAAGAAAGGAATACATCAAGCTATGGTGGCGCCCGGGGGAGACCCGAGGGGCGGTTTGGCTCGACAACAAAGTCAAGATCAAGAAAAACGAAAGCCAAAGCCTACCCAACATCCACATTTCACAACAAACATCAAGGTTCCCTTACACAAACCGCCAGGGTCATCGCTCCGCGATCCGCATATCGAGGATAGTTTCGGAAGCATTGAGGTTAGGACTAGAGGATGTCCGGTGGTTTGTCATGGGAGATGATGATACTGTTTTTGTTGTGGAGAATGTAGTTAGGGTTTTGGACAAATATAACCATAATCAGTTTTATTATATTGGAAGTTCTTCAGAAAGTCATTTTCAGAATATATTTTTCTCGTATTCGATGGCATATGGTGGTGGTGGGTTCGCTATTAGTTATCCCTTGGTGAAGGAGCTAGCAAAGATGCAAGATCGGTGTATTAAAAGGTAGGGATGAGCATTTATTGCTGTTACTGGCATCATATCAAATTGATACCAATTGAACACTATCATAATGTATTTTTCTCTTACCGATAGTTTTGGTTGGTATCGGAACTGATATTCGTTTTTTAATATTTTCGGTTTTGGTACCTTTTTTCAATGATACCGGTATCGAACGCTACCAAACCGACAAAACCGGTACGGTTTTAGTTCATATTACCATTTATTTTTACTATTGGTATTGATATTGGTATTTTAATCGGTATGTACTGGTTCGATTGGGTAACAATCTTATCTATGTTAAAACTATGAAGCATGGTTGTCTTCATAGGTTTTTATGGAAGACTTGTATCTTTTTAATTATTTTTTTTTATAAAAGAACCCAGTGCCAAATAAAAATAATTTACATTAATTGTTTGAATAAAAAGTTAAATAAAGTTTTTAAGTAATTAAAAAATAAAAGTTAAATAATAATTTGATTTTTAGAAATCACCTATCTAGGGTGGATCCTATTAATAATACCGTGTCAAGTTACTACTAACTAGTGTGTCCACGTGAAGTGCGTTATCGCACAAAGTTATCTACGTTACATACATTTTTACACTAAGAATACATGTTCAGTCTTATAATTTTTAAATTCATACCTATATTTTTATACTTTGATCGATCATATGTTTATTTTGGTAATTTTCCTTTATAGGTACCCTGGGTTGTACGGAAGTGATGATCGCATGCAAGCATGCATGTCCGAACTCAACGTCCCCCTAACGAAAGAACCAGGCTTTCACCAAAACGACGTGTACGGAAACCTCTTGGGCTTACTCTCCGGCCACCCCGTGACGCCCTTAGTGTCGCTACACCACTTCGACGTAATTGACCCAATATTCCCGGGGATGGAACGAGTCAAGTCGCTCAAACACTTGCTTGAGTCCACCAAATACGACTCCGCAAGTTTAATTCAACAATCAATTTGCTACGACATGAAAAGGGAATGGTCGGTTTTGGTGTCGTGGGGCTTCGCTATCCAAATCACTCGGGGGATACTTTCGCCTCGAGAACTCGAAACCCCAAGTAGGACGTTTGTTAATTGGTACAAATTGTTAGATTTTACTGCTTATGCGTTTAATACACGGCCCGTTACGCATCACCCGTGTCAAACACCATTTGTTTTTTATATAAATTCGACGCGATACGATGAATCGAGGAGGCAGATTATTGGGATTTATAATGTTCATAGACAACGACAACCTAAGTGCCGGTGGAAGATGGCATCACCCGAAAATATTCATACGGTGGTTGTTTTGAAGCATGAAGATCCTGATCGTTGGTTACGGGTATGAGAAGTCTAATGTTTTATTGATAACTAAGAATTAAAGTATGATTATAAAATTATTTAGGAATAATCTTTTTTTAATAAGGTTAATACATAGAAACATTTTGTTAGAAAAAAATCTCTCAACCTAGTTTTGTATAATTATTACATGAAAAGAACCTTTAAATTTATAAACTTCTCTGCAATGCACTTAATATTGAGTATAAAAAATTGGCTTGACTTTCCAACAGGTCAAATTTTGATCAAGTTTAAATCAAATTGTTTTGATCAATTTAAAAGATAATAAATCATTATGTAAAAATTATCTAATTGATAACTACATGCATTAGACAAGAGCTATTTTGACATGAGCATTTAAAGTGATTTTTCGTACAAAATAACAATATATGCTTTCTTTTAAATGTGTTTTTGTCTTTGAGCATTTATCAAGGTACATTAATCTAAGTCTAATAAAAAAAATAGAGCTAGGTTTTTAAATTCTTGATCAAAGCAAGTAGCATAATCCCCTAATAATTAGTTCAATTGTTAAAGGATTCATACTATTTTGATATATTTTTTTTATCTTTATATCTTTGTGCTACAAGATTCTAGGATCCCTCAATACCCATATGATTTTTTTTCCTTTTTCCATAACTACCTACTCAACATTTTAGATATGAAATATAACTTAGGCGATTTATTAATAAATAAATGAGTCAAATTTGTATTTTTTAAACGGTAAATTTCTTTTAAACCTCGTTGTCTATAGGACTTGAAATCCAAGACCTCCCCCTTATAAGTATGAGTCAAATTTGTTACATAATTTTGCTAAATTGTTTGATATTTATGTTCTGCAGGCACCAAGAAAGGATTGTTGTAGAGTTTTGCCTTCTAGAAAGGAAGGAGTCGTGTACTTGTGGGTTGGTCATTGTGGAGAAAATGAGGTTATTGAGGTGTAAATTATCATAATCATAATCCATGGTTTTGTTCACCCCATCATGATTTGGATGGCAACAGTCGTGACAACCGAAGAACAGTCTAACGTTTTTGCAAGATTATGTGCATATTCACCAATAAAACGATGAAACGAATCGCATAATCAACTAATTGCTTATCCATTTCGTTCCTTGTTTTAGTTTTATGTGAGTAACATTTTCTGTAAATAATGTGCATCATAGACCTATGATTATGGATGTTATATACATTATTTTTTCTTCTAAAGTATCCTTTGTAATTATACCCACATATTTATCAGTAATATATATATACCTAAGTTTTTCTTATCTCTTTATAGTATTAAAGTCTTGGGTTCTTATCATATTATTTTTTCTACATACTCTTTCGCTGCTGTTAGATATTGGTTAACCCTCTTCTCCTATCGTTAGTGACGGATCTTGAAAATACTTATAGGGGCAACGTTTCAAAAAATTCCTGTAGGGGCAACGAAATAAAATAAACGTCATTTTTTTACACTACCGACGGAGTGTCAATGGCTGCCTATCGTTCTTCTTATGTGATACTTTCTTTGATCTAATTTTGGGGACACATTGTACCCATAAATACATACATACAACTTAATATGTATACGAGTGGGATCCATACAAATAAAATTAACCTATAAAGGTACAAATAACTAAAGTAATTATTATTACTTTATTATTTTGAACTCAAGTAATTACTAATTACACTACAACAAATGAACTTAGAGTAATTTTATAATATATATTGGCGAAAGGCGCGAAACTGGATATACAAATTCCAAACATAGAAAGACATTTTCCAGCTTAACCAACCTAAAATTTGATGCTTCGATCTCTTTTTAACCTAAGAGAACAGCTTACAAAACTGCATACCCAAACATAGACTGCTCCTTGATCAAAGTTGTTGTAATCATTATTAGATCTTGATCTACGAGTAGCCGAACAATGACTTTGGACAGTGTGAATAAGAGGACTATGTTTTTGGGAAGCAAAACAGTTAAAGACTAAAGTGTCGTCACAATATTGGCTTTATATTGTCTTCAACATCAACCAAACATGACACCGATTGTAGCCAATGTTGCGTCGACTGTTGTATACGAAGCTTCCAAAAAACATAGTCCTCATATTCACCCTATCTAAAGTATATAACACCGAAAGAGCCAGAAAATCCTCTGATTTTGTTCTTGTGGTGTGTTTCTAGTGTAAACGAGAAGGATAGTTGTGGTTGGTGTTTAATAGTATTTCCTAAATCATCTATCTCACTTTTATTTTTATTATCTTATATGATGATAACTCATATATTCGAAACATAATATTCAATTTAATTTTGTATTCTAATTGTATAATAAAAAATTTAATCTAATATGATCTTTTTTTTCGACTCGATGTGATTGATGAATGATAAAACTGTTTTTGAGCTTAAAACATGATAAATTTCTATATGGATTGAGGTATAATGTATTGTTTGCGAAATCTTAGGTACGCATTAAAATACAGTTTTATAGTTGCAAGTTAATTATGAATAATGTGGATCCAATGGTTACTAAATGCATGATGGGCATACTATAGTTGAAGTATGTAATGTTGTTTGTTCTTGCAATGATGTGTGTTGTGCCGTGCATTAGTGGCGGAACCAGAGATTTTTAACGGGGATCGAAATGTGTGTATGTATATATACTAGATCTACTAATGTGTAATAATAATTATTACTTTAATAATGTTAAACGATGAAACAAAAAGAACGTTAAATTTTATAAATCTTGACATCTCAATTAAATTAATTAACAAAGCCAAAATTAATAAAAAGTGAAAATTATAGTAAAATGAAATTGAAGACATGCGTTAAATTAATATTTATTATTATTATAAACATTTAGATTATTATTATTATTATTATTATTATTATTATTATTATTATTATTATTATTATTATTATTATTATTATTATTATTAAAATTCAGAACTAAATTAAAGCATTGAAAACCTTGTTTAAAAAAACAAAAAAAGAAAACTAAGGGTGTACTGCAAATGACATTGACTGCTTCTTTTCTGACTTTATTTTATTGAAGAGTTGATGGTTACGTTGTCTTCCAGTGATACAAATACCAAATATGTTACATGAAACGATCCACATGACCCTAAACTTTGAACTTATAAATCGTGTGTACATTAACTAGTAAAAGTATCCGCAGAGTTTCAGCAGTTTGATATGAAACCAGCATTCAGTATTAACACATGTTTTATATCAATAAAAAACAATGAAAATAATTTCCATTAAACGGTATCGTTGTAACGCGTTGATACGTTAAAATAAATAGTTTTTGGCCACTTAACTATAATAAAAAATAAATAATAAACTTTAAGTACTTAATTTATGAACTAAAGATAAAATTCAAAGACATGACATATTTTATATATTGTTAAATAAGTAAGCTTTAATTATTATATCAGATTTAAAAGTAATTTATAAGTTATGGCTTTTAAAAAAATACATAAATTACATTGATTAAAAGTATGTGAGGCTATTTTTATAAAGGGATTTTTACATATTTTCTCTTTTTAAACTAGCTTATTACGTATTTCTTCAAAAAAAATACATATTTCCCTTTTTTGAGAAAATACCCTTGTTAAAACCCATAATCCAACAGTTCAATGAAAGAAGATTAATATGTTTATTATTAAAGCAACAGAGAAGAAAGACGCACTTATTAAAGCATGGGAAGAAAGTGAGAACAAGTACGAATTTTAAAACTTGGTAACATAATTCTCTTTTTCAGTTGTTGAGGGTTTTTTTTTTGTTTGTTTGTTTTATGGGAAAACAACAAAGAAGCCGAGTTGAAAAAGATTGAGGTAACATATTCAAACTCATATAGTAAATGGTCTCAGATTCTTTTCAAGCCGAATAAGCGTCATGAATAATTTATCAGTTGTTCAATGACAAAACTGATCAATTATCATATCTTGGTTTCTTTTCATTAACTAAAGCAATTGTCTGATTTTATTCATTTCTTGAAGTGTTTTTTGTTCTTATGGTGTATGATTTTATTCATTATTTCGTGTGCATACGTACATGTATATCATATTATTCTGCTAGCTATTTATGAAAAGAAAAGAAAAACGAGTTTCCAAGTTACAATCTCATTCCTTAATGTTTTTAATATCTTATCTAATTTAAAGATCATTAATACTTGTCAGGCAAGAAGTTATGTTACTATGCGACTCACCTTATTGCAAATTAGAAGAAATCGAGAAACACTATATGAATTGTTTGACAAGAGTAGCAATTAGAAGGATTGGAGAAAAACTATATGAATTAGGGAAATATATAACTGATAGATGATATTAGAAAGAGGGAAATAATAAATATTCATTTAATAGTTAATTAAAGGTAAATTAGCCATTCAATAAGAATAATTTTAATGAAAAGAAAAAATATGTATATATGTGTTAGGGGTTCCTACCGAGTAACCGGCCTTTTTCACTGTCTTAGTCGTCATCTAAAATAAACGAAAAATAGTACACAACATTCTTGCATTGCTGTGGAGCAATACAAAACATCTACTATACATGTATCTTGCAATTGTAATTAGTATATAATATATAATATATAATATATAATATATAATATAACATATAAATATAACATATAATATAACATATAATATATAATATATAATAATATAATATATAATATAATATATAATATAAATATAATATAATGATCTTTAGAAGGTTATATAAAAATTTGTAAAAGATTAAGAAGTGACGATGAATGGATAAAGAAAAGTAATGAAATGATGTGATAAGGATGATATGATAAAGAAAATATGAAAAGGATATATATGATAATATGAACATAGGAAAAGATAACACGATAATCTTAGTATGAGCTTTTGAATCATACCTTGCAATCATATAAAAAAAGTGTTTACAGCTGACGTCTGACACGTTTCAAAAACGATATCCCATAATAGTTAAGTTGATTAAGCATATTGTTGGTGAAGAACGGGTTGAACAAGTGTGGCAAGACTTGACCAATTTAGCTTTATCATGTTTATAATACTTGACGGATTTAGCCTATTCATGTTTATGATTACTGTTTGAGATGACAGATTTTAGGTCAACCGGTAAACTGTTACTTATCATGAACAACCAGTCCAAGGTCATGAGTCTTTATAAATTTTGAATTTCAGATGATTTTGTGCCCGTGCCCAACTCTAGGAAGAAGTCAGAAGCTTGACTAGTATCTGATTAGATTAGGGTGTCCTTGTATCTTTGGGTCAAATATGGAGAAATGATAGGTCTCGAATGCTCTTCATGGGTGCAATGTCCTTCTATTTTAAACTCACAATTCACGCGACACCAAGCCCCTTGCCCAAAACAATCCACAACTCAAGACTCGTGACACCTACACGTAATACCCTTCTTTGGGACAGATTACTCTCAACACGTAGAAACAAACCACATCTAACACACACCAACGCAATGCTTATCATCCAAACCAGCCCATAACTAGGTCTCAACAACTCCCAACTCTTACAAGCAATCCCCCTTGCCTTGGGACAACTTACATACACGCGTCGTTCAGTACGACTAAACTTCTATGTTCGTCTCAAAATCATATAAGAGACTCCTTAGTATGAACCACAACAACACTAAATAAACATCATACCACAAATATACAACACACCCACTGGTTTATCTAGCGTGTACACATAAGGTGAGATTGATGTGCAAAATTTGGTCTACTAAACTTAACCTGACTTGGACACTCTAGTTTTAACATAGACTCTCCTAATTCTAGACCGCTAGACAGACAAGTGTACCCATCAACAGTGGTACAACCTAATGATGTCCGGTTATCAAACCCACGAGACACTAGTGACGCTAAACTAGACTCTGACTCAACTAATTACTTAACTGGATTATTTGTTTTAAGTTTTAAAGTTGATTTTAACTTACTAACAACCTAACTAAACTAATGAACTAACAAACTAAGACGAAAGCAAAGCAACTAGCAAGTGAAGTGTAACCAGTAATGATAATGATGAACAAACCACCTAGATAAGAATCCCTAATGACATGCAAGACTTCTAAGTTTGACAATCTACCAAATTTTGATTTTAAGACCCGACCACCCTCTCGTTAAAGAGGACAAATCCTATAGTAATTAGACACTAAGAATGTGACACAAACTAAAATAAATACTAAAGACCGATCTATGGAGTGCAATCGGAATGTGAATATAGTGCTAATATGGACCGACTCGACCTATCAAGGTAGACTCCCACAACTTTTAGACTTTTATAAGTATTAATTAAACAACCTTCTACATGTGAAGCTCGTTCTAAGATTGATACATCAAAAACCTAAGATTCACTAGACGTGAATGAACAGGATACCCCTAAGCTATCATGTGTTCAAGACTATTAAACAACGTGTAGCCAAACCCTAGCTCCCAAATCATATCTCTAATCAAAGAATTGAATGCACGCTAAAGTTTACTGGTTTTAATTGATTAGTTAACCTATATTATTTCTGATGATAGATAGGGTTAGGACGAAAACTGGCCGATAAACGAACTAACAACTGATTTTAATGTATTTATGGTGAATCTCTTCTTTATAAACATATCAATAATGACAACTAATTAAATAAGCATAGCGAAACAGTATCAAACATAATCATAATCTACAACAACTCAAAACCACGTAAATCAAATACAAACTTGGTAAAAAAACTGAAAAGTCAAAGAAAGTGCATTAGTTCATCAAACCTAAGTGGCTTTACGGATTTAGCCTCTAAACAAGTTCAAACAATCAAAACAGAAGTTCAAAGTATGAAAAATCTTGATCATCACAGATTAAACGGAAGAATCAAAGATAAAAACTAACCGTTTGCAAAACTCAAAGTTATAAACTTTATCTTTCCTTCTTCGACACGATCTTCTTCTTCAGCTTAGAAGTGCCCTAGAACTTGTCCTTAGTCATCTGGAATCGAAGGAATATGACCTAAGGCTTAAAATTGGGTTTAAATATCAAAATAATTGTATTTGATATCGAGCAGCCCCGTCGCGTGTCGCGACGGACTTATCCCTTTCTCTCGCGACTCGCTTGTGAACGGATAACTACAAATTTGTTGGTCAAAGCAATCCACGTTCTGATCAAACTATTTACTTTCTACTGTGTCGCGAGAGGTAGCAACCTATGCCTCGCGATACGCCTAAAGTCCTTTTCTTCAGAAATTTCATTTTTGGTCCTTGTACTTCCTCATTTGCTCCCTGTTGCTCGTTTTTTTGTTCGTTTATGCTCGTTTTTTCTCCTTTAACACATTGGAACCTACACAAACACAAACTAATCAAATAGAAGCTAACATCTAATAGAAATGACTCTAAAACTATCGAAATTATACAGTTTACATGGGATAAATGCATGTGTTTTACAACACATCAAACGCCAACACATAATTTGGTCATATCACTAAGAAGTGACCATAGTTCCTTCTAATTTTTCGCTTGTAACCTCCCTCTTTGGGTCAAATTACTAGATTGCAACCGTCATTGCCTCCAACAAAATATGTTGTTGCCACTAGAGCTTCAGTATTATCACAAAATGTTACCTTCGTTTAAACACCTTAAAGGTGCTACATCTTTCACACAATACATGCTGTCCAGGACACCTCAACTCTGGCAATCAACTAACATCTTACCCATCGTCAACTACCCCATCTAATTTTTCATCTAGTAACACACTCACACCTATGTTTCGAGAAACATTTCACACACCATCTCAAGTTGTACGTACTCACATTAAGTTTCTTTATGTTTCCATAAGATCCTTATAATTTGCTTTTCATCAAATTTCCGTTTAGAAAACATTATAACTTCATCCTCGATTTAGATGAATACAGAATGGTTCACCGTAACTATCTCGGTGTAGATTGTCTACAAAGCAAACCCATCGAGATTCCATAATTTACATTAAGTTTCCTAGTTACCATGATACTAAGCTTATTCATAAACATAACTCTATACAAACGGTACAATGTTATATATGAAAATATTTGGGGCGTTACAACATCTTAGATGTATTTTCACCTTGACACAATCGCGAACTACATCGTTAGATGTTTCACCACCTCGACATAACTACCATCTACATTAATAGACATGATGCCACCTGGATGCAGCAATTGTCCCCCACATAAAGGCTCATGTTACTTCCATGCAACAATCGCCCACATTAAGACTCGCCCATGCCCTAGACAAAGACTACTAACGTAAAAGACTCCTAACGTAAAAGACTCCAAAAACCATGTTTAGAGTCAAACTCATAGGCATATAATTTAATTATCAAAGGTTCACATAAAACAACATCATTATGCCTATCATCATTTAAAAACAGGTCATCAATCAAAATAGTTAAGCTGTATCAACCAAAAAGGGTTAAACGTAAAAAGGGGAACTTTAGAACTCACATCAAGCGAATGCCACAAAACTCTAAAACTCGCTGACGTCTAATCGGCCACACCTCGCCTTCGAACTCTCAACTGGAGTCAATGCAATGGTCATTATCATCGACCTAACCTAAAATCAATGTACCTAAAACGACCCGCTACCTAAACCACGAGCCAAATCCCATCTCGAAGACCCTCTTGGGTTGGTACACCATTGAGCCACCCCATGGTGACCCGATCACCTAGCCAAAACCCCTTACATGTCCAACTCCACCACCCATGACCAACCACACTAAACCGACCCCCCATCATTACAACAAAACCCTTGTGGGCTTTGTCTCCACCCGATCATGAACCACCCACCATCCCTTCATCGGCGGCCCAACTTACCTTCAGCTACCATCACTAAGGTGGTTGGCTCCTGATCTGAAAACCTAATCATCGCCTACCAACTAGTTTGTCTTTACCCCCCAATTTGCATCCTAAAATGAATTTACCAATATTAGGGCTAGGTTTTACGTCCAATTACAAGGTTTTACCTTCAATTGCTAGGTCCTTAAATTAATTTTATATAATGACCGTTGGGTGACTTGAGGCCCACCCTACCCAATCCGGATGAGTGCGCTTGAATGGCCTATACCTCGTTAACTAATCACCTCGAACGCCACTCCTCATCCCCATTGGAGATTCTCTAAGTCCTAACCCAACCCCTAAAAACCCGGTTGTTACTTTCTAGCCGAATATGTCTTGGTTCGGGTTTGACCCACTGCCCACCCCTTGAAAACTTGGCAACCGTTTACATACTTTGTTTACTGTTACCCAGATTACAGGGTTACCCAAATTACTATCACAAAAAGAGTAGTGAGTGTGTGAGAGTGAATGTGAGAGGAAAAGGCCATTATGGGATGTTTCTTTTGTTCTGGCGAAGATTCATCTTCGAAAGGAATCATCACTCAAACACATACCCTTCTGGTACGTCATATTTTGCTTTTATTGAACAATCTTGTTCAATTAGAGTCTATTTAAAAATTTTGTTTAATTTTTATCTTGTTCAATTAGGGTTTATTTAAAATTGTTGATGTTCAATTAGGGAATATCTAGAAGTATTGTTGTTCAATTTGGATCTAGTTTAATTGCTTTTCAGTTCAATCACGGTTTATATAAAAATCCTGTTGTTCAATTATGATCTTGTTAAATTAGGGGTTATATAGAACTATTTTTTATGTTAAATTTTGATCTTATTTAATTAGGTTTATATAAAAATTCTTGCTTTTCAATTAGGGTTTGTATAAAAATCTTCATGTTAAATTTTGCTCTTATTCAACTAGGGTTTATATTGATATCTTGGTGTTCAGTCAAATTTTAAGGAAAGTTATTGCCATACAATAAACTATCTTTTCATTGGCCATGTGTTTAAAGTTTATTTATAATCATTATTGGTGTTGATTTTTTTTATATCAGTGATGTACACATAATTACACATATTTTTTACATCAGTTATTACTTACTCATTTTAAGATTGTTTTCTTGAAAGTATTAGTAAATTAGTTCTAATTTGTTTACATTTGATTTTCAGGGTAATTAGTCCGTAAAATGACAAAAAAACTAAAAACACAAAAAAATCAAGAAAATATCAAGTTGCAGCTCAAAACACAGGTCGTACCTACTTGACACGCCCCATACATGATCCTCAATTCATGATAAAGTAGTGATCTCCTCAAGGGAAGACAAAACGGTGGTCCGCTTAGCCAACTAAAAGTCAACAGTACAGCAAGAAAAGCCTAAAACTTCATAGAAACCTATCTCGGGTTAGAATGATTCTAGAGTATTTCGACAAGACAAAGCTAAAAAATAGTTTTCATGGTAAAAGTTTTGAGACACGGGTCGTGACTCCCAAGCACAGGTTGTGCCTCCATAAAAAAGACGACGAGAAATGTGTTTTTTGGCTTGAAACATCCAAGACACGCCACGTGCCTCCTAGACATGGGCCATACCTAAAGAAAAACGACAAAAAATCCACAAATGACTTCCGAAGATCTCCCAGGGGTCGCAGAGTCAAGACACGTGTCGTGCCTCGACCACAAAATGATAAAAAGATTTTCTGAATATTTTCAAAAATTTGAAAGATCCAGTGGGACCCACAAAGCTTATCACACCCCATTTTAGGCAATAGCCAATTGACGGTCACCTCTACCAGACACCCATGTCTCCCAGACGCGCTGTGTCTTGGCTTCGAGCAGCCTATAAATAGAGGCTTTTGGCCTCCTTTTTCACTTGCTTAATTCTTCACTCTTCTCCATAACACACCTCTTTTCTACCCACTATCATCATTATAATCAGCATGAAAAACTCAAGAATCATTCGTGTAATCAACCTTTTAATGATTACTATAATCTTTTCAAGTTTGGTGAAAACTATCCCCATGGCCATTCTGGGCTAAGGTTCTTGTGGGTGTTTGGCGGAAAACATACCCTGGATGGGGAGTTAACTAAAGTGAGTCATGGATTAACAAGGGGTGTATGTGTTAATGACTTTAGGTAAGGATATGTTTATTGAAAGTGAGTGGAATATAGTGTCGTTATTAACTTAGATCCGTTAATCTTTAGACTTAACCCTTAAAAACTACCAATAATCTTGTGTCGCCGCTAATGCGGGACATTCATGTTTTCTATATCTATGTAGAGTCAAAACATGTTGATGCCTTAAAAAGGGGTTGAAGGTTTTGGAATGGGACTTTGGCTTAATAAGCTATTGCGAAAGCCTGGCTATAAGATCAAAGCACGGAGTACTTAGTTTTTATAAAAGTAACTACCTTTGAGGAATTAACGCCTCACTAAAGGAACCATAGTCACAATCAATTTAAACCCATTAAACTATTTCCGTAACTAGTACTGAATCACAACTGTATATACTTTCCCTGTTGATTAGGTAATATCGTTGTGTTTTGATCCGACCGTGCCTGGTGTTGCCTTGCTAATTCAAAGCAATATTGTCGAGTATGTGAGGGTCCCTAAGAAAGAACTCCACAACTTTATGCATTAATACATACAACTTCTCGTCCGACAATCGGGCCCATGTTATCCATGGTAAGTTTTAGTTCACGAAACATTAAGAGGTTAGCATATCCCAAATACCCATTTTCTTATCATTGATTACAAACCTTTTTATTTATCCTTTTATTTTATTTTTGAGCCATTTTTAACTCTTTACCTTTGGTTTGACAAGAAGTTGATGAAGACTCGATACTAAAAGTTGTTGTATCCTTGAATGAGCTCGGTATATTACCCTCATTATATTACGCCAAAGATGGGTACATTTGCCCAACGTGAAGCGTAGTGTGATAATATTATATTGTATTTTAATAAATATTTAAATTTGGACTAGTGT